>CM060920.1:378260415-379510415 GCA_030737875.1 Allium sativum
CTCACTATTTGGGGTGCCGCTAAATGCTCCTTATATATATATATTCGTGCAGTTAACATATTTATTTCATTTATTATTATCGTTAAGTTTAATAATTTGGTTCAACTAATAACCAAACATCCCTTTTTCTATTCAATCTTGCAATAAGGTTCTAAATCTTACAGAACGCCATCAACTGCAGTTACTGTAAACTATGCCTAATACTGGAATAAACACCTTTCAAACCACAAGAAATATACGTTATGTATGTTTTGGAATATTTTTTGTTGGTTTCAAAATGATGTCTTTTTGTTTAAAGAGGACAAATTGACACAATTTACAATAACTAAGTTAAGACCCAAACAAAATTGAGCACAAACATGTATACATATTTTCAATCAAAATTTCAGAATTTATCGTTTAACACTGAAACTAGAGAGCTGGAATGAAACTACATTTTAACAATGTTTATGGGACTAATTTCCAGATCTACAGTGTTTTGCTATAACCATAATATAATTTGAAACACAATTGCAGGCAATGGTTTAAACAATTGAGTAAGACTACAAATTATAATATCATTCAAACCACAAATCTATACTTTCAGGTTTTTGACAACATCCATAAACAAATCCGATAGGCATCAATTTAGATCTAACACTATCATGAACAGATCTGATAAATATTAGGCATAGATTTAAGATCTAATACAAACGAGATAATAAGTTATTGTAGATTTGTATATAAATTTCCTACTCACCTGAAAGCATCCAAATCTAAAATCTAAATAACCTTTTAGGCCTACAGATCCCAAAATCTTACAGATCTATGTTATTCCTAAAAGGGGATACTTTCAAATATGTAGATTTGCTAGAAAATAAGAAAAGGGGGAGAATCTGATGAAGAAAAGCTTAGACGTCAATTAATACCCTTTTCCACTTGAATCTGATCATCCCTTCCAAATCCATATGGATTTATGTTTGATTGATTGTATATGAATCTATTATTGATTTAGAGTTTATTTGAAGAGAAGGGAAATGGTAGAGCTTCGTTGCTACCTAAAGATTTTTGTGGAAAAGAATGAGGCACCCCTTTATTTATAGGAGTGGAATTGGCCATGACCTGTTAGATTTTATTAAATAAACATCCGTCCATTTATATAATATTATATATAAGTTATACCTACCACCATAGCCATCACTGGGCTGTACATGCTCGAAGCGGTCGATCCCCTTTTACCGAGCAATCGACCGCCCTTCAGCTGTTTTTCCCAGTGAAGGCGGGTTATAAAGGTAAGCTATATTATATTTATTTATTTCCGACAGTTTTTTGTATTTCGTCCTTAACTTTTTCATACGGACTCCATTCACGAAGCTCCAAACATAAAAGTTGACCAGAATTCCAAGACGACAATAGTTAAAGTTTCGTGGTCAAATTTCATCGTTTGGAGAAATTCCTACTTTTGAAATTTAATCAAATAACAAATTTATTTATTGTCAAAATTCCTGGTTGTTACAGCTAATTTACAACAACCAAGTAAATACCCTAAATAATATCAAACACAAATAGATTTGTAATTCTAAAATTAGTATTGCACAAATCTTATATTTACATCCAAGTCCTAAGAATATGGAATAACAACACTGCATATCTAACAATATTGTGGGATTGATTTCCAAATTTAGGGCGCTTACAATAACCATGAACAGTCTAAGAATAATAGTAGGCAATATGATGAAATTAAACTAAAAGGCCTACATATCATATCTAAATTTCATACGTATTATTTTATATTTGACAATAATAAAACAAATCTGATAAATTCTAGGCATAAAATTCAGATTTAACACAAACAAATAATATAAGATAATATAAACAATGAATATATTGCGCAATCAATTGAAAGCTGTCCAAATCTGAATCAAAACTCAGTCTTTAGGGTTACAATTTGCAAATCTCACATATCTATAATTTGTATACAAAAGGGGATATATATACCTATTTAGAATTGTAATAACTCGGAAATTTGAGCCAATTTAAAATTTTTATTTTGGCAATTTTAGTGAATTTTGAATATTTAAAATGAATTATTTTAAATAATAACGACGAGAAAATTATTTTGAATAGAATTAGAACATATATATTTATATAGCTCGGCGTTAGAATATAAATATTTTATTTTAATTATATAACGAGCCTGAAATGGCGCGGTAGTTTGAAAATTCGATTTCAAAGTTCAAATGAATGTACCGGGTGCAGAATAAACCGGATTTTAGTGAAATCAAAAATATTTGAATCTATTTGTGAATATCTTTCCAACGAATCCGAAAAATTGAAATTTCATAGCGGGAATCAAAAGTTACGCCCAGTTGAAAATTCAGAATAGTCGCTATGGAATTCTAGCCCTTAAAAATAGCCATTTTACAAACGACCTCGGTTTTCGACGAAACCACTTTTGTTGGATCCGTGATGTCAAGTTATTGCTAGGTTTCAAAATTCGTAATTTTCTGAATCAATATGTGAGCGTGGCGAAGGAAAACGCGTTTGACCAGTTTCAGTTGATTTTAATCGACTGGAAAATGGCCATTTTCCAACTGGTCTCAGAATTCGACGAAACTAGTTTTGTTAGGACCGTATCGTCAATACGAAGCCAGAAAATATTATTCGGGAATTTTTAGAGTTCGTATGTGACCCCGGTAAATTGAAATGCACGTTCAAAATCAATATACAGAGTTATATGTTGATTTTAACGGAAACTAATCGAAACGATCGAATCAGCTTACGATACATATCCCATTGTGTTCGGAATGGGGGTAATTAGCCAGGGACGACAGTCGGCGGGTTTGATTTCGAGTCCGAACGAAAAAATTAACTTTTTGAAGGATTAAATAATTAAATAATTAAATAATATTTATACTAACCCCCCCCCCCCCTCTCCTTTTTCTCTTCCCCCCTAACCAAATCGATAGAAAGAAGAAAACAAGAAAAAAAAAGAAAACTGCACCCTCGATCGCGCTCAGCACCCACCCCCACCCTCCGGCGATTGATGACAGCCCTCTCCTCCCCTCTACCTCGCGACGGTGCCCCCTTCTCCGATGCGTGACCGAGCCCCAATGGTCCCCGCCACCTCAACTGCCATCGCCCACCCCCGTTGGACCCGCCTCCGACGTTCCGACCCCACCAGCGAGCCTCTCCAAGTTGTTGACGCTATCGCAGCATCCCTCCGGCGTTCGAAACCACCCCTACGATAAAGATCTGTTTTTTTCTGCCAAGGTGAGTTTTGTTTTATTTTATTTTTAAAAAAAAATCCGATTTTCTATAGGTTAAAGTATATATCAAATCAGTTTTTATATGTATTAGTTAGTGTTTCATAAATCAGTTTTCAATTTAAAAGATATGATTTTTATATATTCACATAGCAATAAAAGGTTTGATTTTTACATAGCAAAGAAAGATTTGATTTTTATATATTCATATAGCAAAGAAAGATTCAATTTTTATATATTCACATAGCGAAGAAAAATTCGATTTTTATATATTCATATAGCGAAGAAAGAATGGATTTTTCTATATTTATATAGCAAAGAAAGAATGGATTTTTCTATATTTATATAGCGAAGAAAGAATGGGTTTTTATATGAGTAGCGGATTAGAAATATGATTTTTATATGATGGAGGATATAAAAATTTGATTTATATATTTGTAGCGATATAAAAATACGATTTTTAATATAAACATCATATTAAAATTGTGATCTTTAATATGAACAACGTGGAGAGGATGGCGTTGGAATTTTTGAGCAAATCCAGACTGTTCAGAAATTCAGAAATAAAGCATGGAGGAGTGGAACCCTCGGTGAGAACTCCTCACTTTTAATTTATTTCTAGTTTGAAATATATATACTAGGATGCAGACGGTGTTAAGTAGCACCCGACACCCGTCGTCCACAGACCATGGATGGCTTGTTTGTTTGATTGCTGTGTTGGGAAATTTGATAGTGTGATGTAGAATGAAATAAAATATTTTATAGTGGAAAATATTTTATAGTTAAAAATGTGAATTTTAACGTGTAAATAAATATTTATAAACAAATCGGACGATTTGTTTATATACACTGATTTGACTGATATTGATTGGGACGATAAATTTTACACATCGCCCAACTGCACAAATAAAATCTGTGTTTGATTGTTTGAAACCCCACATGGGTATTTGGATGAGATTTGACGTACACTAATCCCGATTTTTTAGTTGTATATCAATCGATGGTTTGACAGACTGTGTAAGCGTTAATTATTTATATTTAATGCTTATGCAGTTGTGTGGTGCACTCTGGATGATGGTTGATTGTTTACCGTTGCTATTATATACATGTGTTGTAGAAAATCCATATAATTAACTTTATATGGTAATTGATTGGGCCTCATTCAAATTTAGAAAATAAATTCATGTGTTGAATTGAAAATATATATTCATGTGTTGAATAGAAATAAATATTCATCTGTTGAATAGAAATATAAATTCATGTGTTGAATTGAAATGTAAATTCATGTGTTGAATTGAAAATAAATTCATGTGTTGAATAGAAAATAATTTCATGTGTTGAATAAACGCCGTGTTGATTAGATTGACGCCATTTTGATGTGAAAGATATTTATATCGATTTTATTCATTTTTATAATGAATACAGAAAAGAAAGTGATTTCAAAATATAATGTTTTGAAAATATTATCATTTGTATATCGATGATGTGGAATATTCAATTTTGATTAGAAATTGAATACGAAGTTGTAATCATTTCGAAAACGAATTTAAAACGATTTATAAAATACGTTTTGAAAGGAAATCGACGAAATATATATAATATATATTATATATATAATGGCCTGAATAGAACGCGCCGCGCCGCGGCAGTTCGCGAATTTCGACCATTAACTTAGAATGGATATTACGGGAGATCCGACCGTCGGATTCTCCTAAAACCGGAACCGTTGGGTTCGTATCGAAAAGATATTTCTAACGAATATTACAAATTAGAAATCTAACGGATGGATTTGGAATTATGTCCAAATCAAATTTGGAAAAGGTCGTTGTAAGTGCAGTTCGTTGGCCGTTGATGGAAATCGACTGTACGGGCCTTGATAAAATTATTAAAAATAGTAATAATTTGTGTAAAATCATAAGAAATGATTTATGAAGAATTTGGATGAAAAATTCCATATTTGAAAAGAAAAAAATCAATTTTTATCGAAATGAACTAATTTTGAATTAGAATACTAATTTATTTATTTTTAAATAAATAAATTGGATTTGAAATGGTTTTAAAAGAAACCAGAATTTCCAATAAATGAATTGGAATGGATTTGAATCGAAATTGTCTTTGGAATATTTCGATGTTGGATTTCGTGATGAAACAGATATTGTTATGGGAATTTGAAAGATATATTTATATCGTTATTTCCAATACGATATTTGTTGGTCGTAGAATTTGATATTGAATATAAGCCGATATATTTTCTATTCAGAGCCTTGTATTTAATATCAAATGTGATTTGGGTTTGTCGTGAATGGTGTCTTCATTAACACTATTCTTAAGCCCAGTTGAGAAAAAGATTAAATCTTTTTATTTAGATTTAATGAAGTGTACCAATTAAATGGTATTTAATTGGAATTGGATTTGAATTGATTTTTGGGTTTATCGTGAACGGTGTTTTAAATAACACTTGTTCTTTAACCGATAATTAATGGAATGTGATTTTGGGTTGTCGTGAACGGTATCTTCAATAATACTGTTCTTAGACCCAACGGAGTTAAGAAAATCATAAACTAACTAGAGATTAGTTAAGTTGAATTGTTTCTTGGGTATTGATCTGATGTTGGTTTCGGCCATTGGGGTTAATATTTAGGGAATTGCTCACTTGCTATTTTACGGTTAAAGGCTGATAGAATGGAATGTGATTTTGGGGTTTATCGTGAACCATGTTTTAAATGACATCGGTTCTTAACCCAGTTAAAGATTAAAACTAAGTGGAGTTTTAATGAATCTTTAATTAGATTGAAAAGATCGAGAATGGAGTATCACCAGTTTTGCTCCAGGCGAGAGTTAAATCTTTAATTAGATTTGAACGTGAAATTGTAATTGAATTTACCGATAACACCATGGTGTTAGATATGAAGTATTACCAGTTTTACTTCATGGGATGAATAGGTTGGGATTGGGAAATTAAAACAAATGATTACTTTGGTAAGGTTCGTTAATCCCGGCTAGTTTGGATAAACCATAATTTGGTGTGAATTGATATTCAAAAGAAGATTAAAGAATAAATTTGAGGAATTTATCTTTGATAAAATAAATGGGAATCTATCCCTAAAAATGTGAAATTTAACAACTAACTGAAGATTAATTAAGATGGATGGTTTCCTGGGTATTGATCTGATGCTGGTTTCGACCTTCGGGGTTAATATTTAGGGAATTATTCTCTTGTTAATTTACGGTTAGTGACTGATGAATTGGAATGAGGCGTATGTTGTGTTTGTGTAACACTTGTTTATTATATACGCGAGTTATTTGAAAAGACTGGGTTTATCCTACTCTGAATAACTGATACGACGATAAGTCGAAGAGGAAGACGGTGGTCGAAGACCGGAGGTCTTCACGTCGTTTGGATAATTACTGATGATCTTGATAGGGCCGTACACCCAAGAGGAGGGAATCAGTTGGTGATCGCCCAGACGTACTTGGAGATCGATGGATAAGCGAGGTACAAGGTGCCTCCGGTTTCGTTCAGACCCAGAACGGACTTGTAAATGGGCTGTGTGTCTGACATTGGATATCATTCTGTGTGATTGATGGATATCGGTTGCATGGAGTGGTTTGCCTGTGTGGCATGCTAAGATGCAAATGATCAAGGCTTATGTTGAAAAGCAGAGTTTTGTGGTGGATGATCAAAGCACAGCCTGTGTGGCATAGCTTTGTGTAACGTTGATTCGCGAGCCTCATAACCCGGTTGTGAACCAAAAACGGGAGAAGGACCTCAGGGAGGACATGCGTTTCCTTCTAGTTAGAAGTGGCGTCAGTGGTTTTACACGCCCCGACGAGTTTGACTTATGTGGTTGTTGCTGTTGCGAGGCGCCTCGGATATATCGGTGACTATGTGAAGCCGATGGAGTCATTCGTTGGCTCATTTACGCCCCAAAGGGCGGGGAAACGCAGTGTTCAGACATTTTAATCCACATCGGTGGACTGGCTCTGTCGCTCCAAAGGCTTGACTGAGTACTTGCCTGAGACACGGGCTAGAGCGTCTCGAATTCGGTGAGGACTATCTTTTGCCTCGGTTCATAGATGGAAATCCAATTTCCAAATACGATATGTGCGGTTTTGATTGTAAACCTATATATGGCAACATAGTGGCATGGGACGCTCATGTCGCCTATGATTGATATTTATGATTGTATATAAAATCAGAAACTAACTGGAAACGAGCTAAGAAGGGTGGTTTCCTAGGTATTAGTCTGATGTTGCTTTCGGCCTTCGGGGTTAATACTTAGGGAATCGTTCTCTTACTAATTTACAGTTGGAGTCTGATTAAGAATTAAAAACATGAAATTTAGCGTATCAAGCATTCTTAGGCTATTATAAGGGAAAAACCCTATCCTCCGACTTGCGTTGCATTGTGTGATGGGACCTGGGTCTTATAATAGCTTCATTGTTCTTTATTTAGCATTGCGCTGTTTGTTTTATGCACTGGTGTTCTTGGGAGGAAACCCGTTCCGTGTTATACGGCGTGGTCCCTTGATTTACCTAACTTTAAAATAAAGATAAATAACTGTTTTAGTTCTCACACCAGTCCCATGACTGGCCTGGAGTTTATTGTTTTAACCTAAACTCTGGGTGCCCTTATTTTGACACGGGCAGCTAGTAGTTTCGGTTTTGTAGATTTATATTCGCAGGAACCTGGTTTACTGCTGGAACGATGCTCGGAAAGCTCTGTATCCATGTATTACTTTCAGTTGTGTATTGTATTATTTTTCCACTGCTATGTAATTTATTGTAATCTATGATATTTATCGAATGTATTTTATTTATTCATACTCAGTATATTCTTGTATTCTGATGAATTGTTGTAATATACAATGAAAGGTTCTTCTGTCTACGTTCGAATGTGGCTTGTCCTCAAAAATATTCGGGCTTTCCTTACTGGGAAAGTTACGGGTTCTTACAGTTGGTATCAGAGCTTTGGTTTACAGAGCTCGGAGAACAAGATACATTAGAACCATACGAAAGAATTCATCAGAGATTGGATTAGTAATTTCCAATGGGAATGACTCGTTAGAGATAGGATCAGTAGTATCCTAGAACGAGCGTGAAGAGTATATTTTTAAAGTGAAAACAAATTTTGTTTTGAAATTTAAATCGTATTATACATATTTGAATAATTTATTTTGTATTGAATTTGGACAGTCCAGTATATAAAGATTTTGCGTATACGTCTGATCTATGTGTATTCGAAGTTTCAATATACTGGATAGATATAGAATCACACTCTAGTCGCCCGGAGATGATTCTGATGATTACTCGAGTATCATCAGAATTTATATTCGAGTGTCGAAAGTGGGACTTCTATATGATTCCATTAGACGGTGTGAGAACCAAAATTAGATAGGGCTTATTGTTGTGATGTGGCATCAAAAATCTGATTTTTAGACTATGTATCAAAGTTATGAATTTGAAAAGCTAATCAACTAATTGATTGCTAATTGTGTTGTTTGATTATTGTTTGATTCATAAATTTGAACCATATAGCCAATTTGAACCAAGTAGTAAATTGTATTGAAAATTTATCGCATTTGCTGCATATACATGTACTTACATTGAACAGGTCATTGCAAGGAGGCTAGAGCAGAGAATAAAATTGTTTGCCCGACAAATAGGTACATGTTTACCATAATTTACTGTCTTGTTTGGGTGATGATGATTTTATGAGCCGATTGGCTAGCCGCTTAGCTTTTTCTTTTTCATTTGGATTGAAGAAGGCCATGGGAGGCTATATGAAATATCCCGAAGTCCCCGGTGCAGGGGAGGTTATGGCGAAATTTTTCGAAAATTTAGGGTGTTAGCCAAATTTTTGAAAAATTTGAAAAGTTCTTAGAAACTGAAAAGTTGAAGAACTTAAGCCGTAATGAAAATAGTGAAAGTTGAGTTGATTAGTTAAACAATTTTCGGCTTCGTTCCTTTTCGTGTATGAAAAGTTTTAAGTGGGGGAGATTGTAATAACCCGGAAATCTGAGCCAATTTAAAATTTTTATTTTGGCAATTTTAGTGAATTTTGAATATTTAAAATGAATTATTTTAAATAATAACGACAAGAAATTTATTTTGAATAGAATTATAACATATATATTTATGTAGCTCGGCGTTAGAATATAAATAATTTATTTTAATTATATAACGAGCCTGAAATGGCGCGGTAGTTTGAAAATTCGATTTAAAAGTTCAAATGAATGTACCGGGTGCAAAATAAACCGAATTTTAGTGAAACCAAAAATATTTGAATCTATTTGTGAATATCTTTCCAACGAATCCGAAAAATTGAAATTTCATAGCGGGAATCAGAAGTTACGCCCAGTTGAAAATTCAGAATAGTCGCTATGGAATTCTGGCCCTTAAAAATAGCCATTTTGCAAACGACCTCGGTTTTCGACGAAACCACTTTTGTTGGATCCGTGATGTCAAGTTATTGCTAGGTTTAAAAATTCGTAATTTTCTGAATCAATATGTGAGCGTGGCGAAGGAAAACGCGTTGACCAGTTTCAGTTGATTTTAATCGACTGGAAAATGGCCATTTTTCAAACTATCTCAGAATTTGATTAAATTAGTTTTATTAAGACCGTATCGTCAATACGAAGGTAGAAAATATTTTTCGGGAATTTTTAGGGCCCGTATGTGACTCCGGTAAATTGAAATGTGCGTTCAAATTCAATATATAGATTTATATGTTGATTTTGAAAGAAACTGATCGAAACAATCGAATCAGCTTACGATACATATCCCATTGTGTTCGGAATGGGGGTAATTAGCTAGGGACGACAGTCGGCGGGTTTGATTTCGAGTCCGAACGAAAAAATTAACTTTTTGAAGGATAAAATAATAAAATTATATTTATACTAACACCCCCCCCCCCTCCTTTTTCTCTTTCCACCCCCCCCCCCCACTTTACCAAATCGACAGAAAGAAAAGAAAAAGAAGAAGAGAAAACTGCACCCTCGATCGCGCTCAGCACCCACCCCCACCCTCCGGCGATTGATGACGGCCCCCTCCTCCCCTCTACCTCGCGATGGCGCCCCCTTCTCCAATGCGTGACCGAGCCCCAGTGGTCCCCGCTGCCTCAACTGCCATCGCCCACCCCCGCTGGACCCGCCTCCGACGTTCCGACCCCACCAGCGAGCCTCTCCAAGTTGTTGAAGCCATCGCAGCTCCCCTCCGGCGTTCGAAACCCCCCCCCCCCCCCCCGATAAAGATCTGTTTTTTCTCTACCAAGGTGAGTTTTGTTTTATTTTATTATTTTAAAAAAAAATCCGATTTTCTATAGGTTAAAGTATATATCAAATCAGTTTTTATATGTATTAATTAGTGTTTCATAAATCAGTTTTCAATTTAAAAGATATGATTTTTATATATTCACATAGCAATAAAAGGTTTGATTTTTACATAGCAAAGAAAGATTTGATTTTTATATATTCATGTAACAAAGAAAGATTCGATTTTTATATAGTCACATAGCGAAGAAAAATTCGATTTTTATATATTCATATAGCGAAGAAATAATGGATTTTTCTATATTTATATAGCGAAGAAAGAATGGATTTTTCTATATTTATATAGCGAAGAAAGAATGGATTTTTATAGGAGTAGCGGATTAGAAATATGATTTTTATATGATGGAGGATAAAAAAAATTGATTTATATATTTGTAGCGATATAAAAATACGATTTTTAATATAAACATCATATTAAAATTGTGATCTTTAATATGAATAGCGTGGAGAGGATGGCGTTGGAATTTTTGAGCAAATCCAGACTGTTCAGAAATTCAGAAATAAAGCATGGAGGAGTGGAACCCTCGGTGAGAACTCCTCACTTTTAATTTATTTCTAGTTTGAAATATATATACTAGGATGCAGACGGTGTTTAGTAGCACCCGACACCCGTCGTCCACAGACCATGGATGGCTTGTTTGTTTGATTGCTGTGTTGAGAAATTTGATAGTGCGATGTAGAATGAAATAAAATATTTTATAGTGGAAAATATTTTATAGTTAAAAATATGATTTTTAACGTGTAAATAAATATTTATAAACAAATCGGACGATTTGTTTATATACACTGATTTGACTGATATTGATTGGGATGATAAATTTTACACATCACCCAACTGCACAAATAAAATCTGTGTTTGATTGTTTGAAACCCCACACGGGTATTGGGATGAGATTTGACGTACACTAATCCCGATTGTTTAGTTGTATGTCAATCGATGGATTGACAGACTGTGTAAGCGTTAATTATTTATATTTAATGCTTATGCAGTTGTGTGGTGCACTCTGGATGATGGCTGATTGTTTACCGTTGCTATTATATACATGTGTTGTAGAAAATCCATATAATTAACTTTATATGGTAATTGATTGGGCCTCATTCCAATTTAGAAAATAAATTCATGTGTTGAATTGAAAATATATATTCATGTGTTGAATAGAAATAAATATTCATGTGTTGAATAGAAATATAAATTCATGTGTTGAATTGAAATGTAAATTCATGTGTTGAATTGAAAATAAATTCATGTGTTGAATAGAAAATAATTTCATGTGTTGAATAAACGTCGTGTTGATTAGATTGACACCATTTTGACGTGAACGATATTTATATCGATTTTATTCATTTTTATAATGAATATAGAAAAGAAAGTGATTTCAAAATATAACGTTTTGAAAATATTATCATTTGTATATCGATGATGTGGAATATTCAATTTTGATTAGAAATTGAATACGAAGTTGAAATCGTTTCGAAAACGAATTTAAAACGATTTATAAAATACGTTTTGAAAGGAAATCAACGAAATATATAATATATATATATATTATATATAATGGCCTGAATAGAACGCGCCGCGCCGCGGCAGTTCGCGAATTTTGACCATTAACTTCGAATGGATATTACGGGAGAACCGACCATCGGATTCTCCTAAAACCGGAACCATTGGGTTCGTATCGAAAAGAGCTTTCTAACGAATATTAGAAATTAGAAATCTAACGGTTGGATTTGGAATTATGTCCAAATCAAATTTGGAAAAGGTCGTTGTAAGTGTAGTTCGATGGCCGTCGATGGAAATCGACTGTACGGGCCTTGATAAAATTATTAAAAATAGTAATAATTTGTGTAAAATCATAAGAAATGATTTGTGAAGAATTGGGATGAAAAACTCCATATTTGAAAAGATAAAAATAGATTTTTATCAAAATGAACTAATTTTGAATTAGAATAATAATTTATTTATTTTTAAATAAATAAATTGGATTTGAAATGGTTTTAAAAGAAACCAGAATTTCCAATAATTGAATTGGAATGGATTTGAATCGAAATTGTCTTTGGAATATTTCGATGTTGGATTTCATGATGAAACAGATATTGTTATGGGAATTTGAAAGATATATTTATATCGTTATTTCCAATACGATATTTGTTGGTCGTAGAATTTGATATTGAATATAAGCCGATATATATTCTATTCAGAGCCTTGTATTTAATATCAAATGTGATTTGGGTTTGTCGTGAATGGTGTCTTCATTAACCCTATTCTTCAGCCCAGTTGAGAAAAATATTAAATATTTTTATTTAGATTTAATGAAGTGTACCAATTAAATGGTATTTAATTGGAATTGAATTTGAATTGATTTTTGGGTTTATCGTGAACGGTGTTTTAAATAACACTTGTTCTTTAACCCGATAATTAATGGAATGTGATTTTGGGTTGTCTTGAACGGTATCTTCAATAATACTGTTCTTAGACCCAACGGAGTTAAGAAAATCAGAAACTAACTGGAGATTAGATAAGTTGAATGGTTTCTTGGGTATTGATCTGATGTTGGTTTCGGCCTTTGGGGTTAATATTTAGGGAATTGCTCACTTGTTATTTTACGGTTAAAGGCAGATAGAATGGAATGTGATTTTGGGGTTTATCGTGAACCGTGTTTTAAATGACATCGGTTCTTTAACCCAGTTAAAGATTATAACTAAGTGGAGTTTTAATGAATCTTTAATTAGACTGAAAAGATCGAGAATGGAGTATCACCAGTTTTGCTCCAGGCGATAGTTAAATCTTTAATTAGATTTGAACATGAAATGGTAATTGAATTTACCGATAACACCGTGGTGTTAGATATGAAGTATTACCAGTTTTACTTCATGGGATGAATAGGTTGGGATTGGGAAATTAAAACAAATGATTACTTCGGTAAGGTTCGTTAATCCCGGCTAGTTTGGATAAACCATAATTTGGTTTGAATTGATATTCAAAAGAAGATTAAAGAATAAATTTGAGAAATTTATCTTTGATAAAATTAATGGGAACCTATCCCTAAAAATGTGAAATTTAACAACTAACTGAAGATTAGTTAAGATGAATGGTTTCCTGGGTATTGATCTGATGCTGGTTTCGGCCTTCGGGGTTAATATTTGGGGAATTATTCTCTTGTTAATTTACGGTTAGTGACTGATGAATTGGAATGAGGCGTATGTTGTGTTTGTTTAACACTTGTTTATTATATACGCGAGTTATTCGGAAAGGTCGGGTTTATCCCATTCTGAATAACTGATACGACGATAAGTCGAAGAGGAAGACGGTGGTCGAAGACCAGAGGTCTTCACGTCGTTTGGATAATTACTGATGATCTTGATTGGGTCATACACCCAAGAGGAGGGAATCATTTGGTGATCGTCTAGACGTACTTGGAGATCGATGGATAAGCGAGGTACAAGGTGCCTCCGATTTCGTTCAGACCCAGAACGGACTTGTAAATGGACTGTGTGTCTGACATTGGATATCATTCTGTGTGATTGATGGATATCGGTTGCATGGAGTGGTTTGCCTGTGTGGCATGCTAAGATGCAAATGATCAAGGCTTCTGTTGAAAAGCAGAGTCTTGTGGTGGATGATCAAAGCACAGCCTGTGTGGCATAGCTTTGTGTAACGTTGATTCGCGAGCCTCACACCCCGGTTGTGAACCAAAAACGGGAGAAGGACCTCAAGGAGGACATGCGTTTCCTTCTAGTTAGAAGTGGCGTCAGTGGTTTTACACGCCCTGACGAGTTTGACTTATGTGGTTGTTGCTGTTGCGAGGCGCCTCGGATATATCATTGACTATGTGAAGCCGATGGAGTCATTTGTTGGCTCATTTACGCCCCAAAGGGCAGGGAACGCAGTGTTCAGGCATTTTAATCCACATCGGTGGACCGGCCCTGTCGCTCCAAAGGCTTGACTGAGTACTTGCCTGAGACACGGCCTAGAGCGTCTCGAATTCGGTGAGGTCTATCTTTTGCCTCGGTTCATAGATGGAACTCTTATTTCCAAATACGATATGTGCGGTTTTGATTGTAAACCTATATATGGCACGACATAGTGGCATGCGACGCTCATGTCGCCTATGATTGATATTTATGATTGTATATAAAATCAGAAACTAACTAGAAACGAGCTAAGAAGGGTGGTTTCCTAGGTATTAGTCTGATGTTGCTTTCGGCCTTCGGGGTTAATACTTAGGGAATCGTTCTCTTATTAATTTACGGTTGGAGTCTGATTAAGAATTAAAAACATGAAATTTAGCATATCAAGCATTCTTTGGCTATTATAAGGTAAAAACCCTATCCTCCGGCTTGCGTTGCATTATGTGATGGGACCTGGGTCTTATAATAGCTTCATTGTTCTTTATTTAGCATTGTGATGTTTGTTTTATGCACTTGTGTTCTTGGAAGGAAACCCGTTCCGTGTTATACGGCGTGATCCCTTGATTTACCTAACTTTAAAATAAAGATAAATAACTGTTTTAATTCTCACACCAGTCACATGACTGACCTGGAGTTTATTGTTTTAACCTAAACTCTGGGTGCCCTTATTTTGACACGGGCAGCTAGTAGTTTCGGTTTTGCAGATTTATATTCACAGGAACCTGGTTTACTGCTGGAACGATGCTCGGAAAGCTCTGTATCTGTGTATTACTTTCAATTGGGTATTGTATAATTTTTCCGCTGCTATGTAATTTATTGTAATCTCTGATATTTATCGAATGTATTTTATTCATTCATACTCAGTATATTCTTGTATTCTGATGAATTGTTGTAATATACAATGAAAGGTTCTTCTGTCTACGTTCCGATGTGGCTTGTCCTCAAAAATATCCGGGCTTTCCTTATCGGGGAAGTTACGGGTTCTTACAAGATTTGTAGATTTGAAAGAGAAATTAGAAAAGAGAAGGAAATTTAAACAAAAAGAATTACCTATTCGAAGAACCAATCCTTTATCATAAATCTGAATCTAATCTCTCCAATTCTTGTCAATTAGATTTGTATAAGTTTATATTTTGAATTTTAGAAGAGTTTGGAGGATTAGGAAAAGGTAGAGCTTTGCTTCTGCCTTCAGAAAATATGAGAGACAATTAAATAATAAAATAGACAATTAACTAATAAAAATAGACAATTAAATAATAAAATATAAACAGGCTTAAGAATGAGATTTTGTAGCATTAAGAATTTGGCTGCGAAAATATTTTATTTGGATTCGTGGCGAAATTCCGATTCGTTTTCATATACAATATGGTGAAGACGGTGCTCGTATGAAGAAATTGCGATCAAATGAAATCAAGTGGTATATATATGCGGTTTAATAAATAAAATTTATATTCAAGAGATAAAATAATCTAATGGATTTGAATTTCAAATGAAGAAGATAAGGATAAGGGGAAAAGAATAATATGTATAAGGTAAGAAATAATCTAATTAATAACGTTATATATAATAAATATTTTCAGCCTTTCGTAGTGTTCACTGGGAAAAATAGCGACCACAGGGTCGACCCCCCCCCCCCCCCACAGAAGGGTTGTCGACCGCCAGTCGACCGCTTAACGGCTGAAATGCCCAATAAGGCTAGATTTGTTTGGGCTAATTTATAAATATGAACAACTAGGGTTAATTCTTAATAATCTGATGGTTCTTGCTTACACAAGCACCTACAAATAACCCTCTAGACTCCGTACCTAAACCTAGCCACTCTCTCTATTTGTGCCTCCACTCACTGCCTTGAATCCATAGGAATTCATAATAGTTTTCTTCTTCTACACATCTGTTCTTCTTTTGCTAATCTTTTCTTATAGAATTTAGATTAGAATATAGATCTAGATTCACATGAGATATATATAAAAATTTTAATTATTTAATTCTTATGTATATAGATCTTTAGGAATTGGAGTTATCATCAAATAGGCACAACAACGTCAGATCTACGACATTTCCAATCACTATGAGTGGAATTAGTATTTTCTTGGGCATATTCTACATTTGTAGATTACTATATGGATTTGTATGCCTAAGGAGATTTGGTATAACGCCATATCAAACTACGAAACCCCCAAATCTCCCGTTTATATGTATTTCGCAAGAGTTGTCAATTTATACTGGGTTTGTGGATTTTTTTAATAGTGGATGAAGAACAATTGGGTGATATGCTTTTATTTTATTTGAATTATCCATTTTTCTAAATCTTTGATTGTAATGTAAAAAGGTTTAGATTTGAATAGATTTATTATTTGAATAGGTTTAGGATTCTATTTAATTAGATAATCTGAACGTATTCAAATTTGAAGTGAATCAAATATGAATGTTTTTATGTACAATACAAGAAGGTATAAATTAGGTAAATAAAGGTTTATGCATATGTGGGTATATATTTACACACACAAACACACACACACACACACACACACACTCACACACACACACACATATATATATATATATATGGATATGTATGATTTGAGAAATTTACACCCTATTCTTTATTAATTACTAAAATGTTTTTATAGGCCTAGGATGCAAGTTTTAATTGCGTGTTGTATTTTTCCATTACTACTATCTGTAATTATGCAATTATGCCATGAATATAGCGGTTGAATGTGGAAATCAACTTTTATGCCTTAAATATGACCAAGTTGACAATTTTACCTTATTAAAACATTCTCCCGTTCATATGAAAACTAGTGTTATTTATACGTACTAAATATTCTACTTATATAGCATAATTAACGTAATTAGCGTAATAATGACGTAATAAATGGGATTAGGATAAGATTTGAATTTAAAATGTCCCCACATATATATTGATTGCTTGTGTGTGCGTATAGAATGGCTTATATATATATATATATATATATATATATATATAATGACACATAAACACGAGGTTAGTTGCCCTTTGTGGTAGAAGTATGTCTGGAACCGACCGGCAAATCCAGCAACCACAAGTGGGTCCGACTAATGTGAGAGGTCTGGGTGTCATGGATCATTAAAGTTTAGTATACCATGACACGAGGTTAAACCCACTTGTAGTAGAAGTCTGCTTGGAACCGCCCGACATATCCAGCATGTAACAACCTGGATTTTCAGAACCAATTTAAAAATTTTATTTTGCCTAATTTATTGGATTTTGAATATTTAAAATGATTTATTTTAAATAACGACGACCAAAAATTTATTTAAATCGAAATTAGAGTGAATGAGTTTATTTTAATTATAAAACGAGCCTAAAATGGCGCGGTAGTTTGTAAATTCGATTTCAAATTTCAAATGAATGTACATGATTCAAAATAAATCAGATTTCAGTAAAACCAGAAATACATGAATCTATTTAAATATATCTTTCTAATGAATGTGAAAAATTCAGATTTCATAACGGGAATTAAAAGTTATGGCCAGTTTAAATTCAAAATAGTCGCAATGGAATATATATATATATATAAGGCTCTTAAAAATAGCCATTTTGCAAACGACCTTCGTTTTCGACGAAACCACTTTTGTTGGATCCAGAATGTCAAATTATTGCTAGATTCCAATTTTCATAATTTTTGGAATTAATATGTGAGAGCAGTAAATTTAAACATGTTTGTTAATTTTAGTTTGAATTTAATCGACTGGAAAATGACCGTTTTTCAAACAGCCTCCAAATTCGATGAAATTTGTTTTGTTAGGATTGTATCGTCAAAACATAGCTAGATTTATTTTTTTGGGATTTTTGGAGCTAGTATGTGGCCCCGGTAAATTTAAATGTATGTTCAAATTCAATATATATTAATTTATATTTTGATTTAAATGAAAATTGATCGTAATAGTCGAATTGGCTTACGGAACATACCCCACTGTATCCGGAATGGGGGTATTTAGCTAGGGGCGTCATTCGTTGGGTCTTGTTTGCAGATCGAATTTAAAGGTTACTTTTAGGAATTAAAAATTATATATATTATTATAGAAAAGGTCAACCCTTCATTATTCTCCCCATCCTCCAAACCCATTATCAGGATAAAATAAAAAAAATGGAAAAAACCCTTGCGTGCTGCCTCTCCATGCCGCCACCCACCAGAGGTCCACGGCGCCGCCTCCCCAGCACCTCGCCACCTCGCCTGACCTCGTCCACCCCGCCATCAGCACCGTCGCCCTCTCCTCCTCCTTTAATCTAAAAACCACACAACCCCAATAGCCATCGCTGCTCCGATCACCTGACCACCGAGCGCATCGCCTCCCCTACGTCAGCCAACCGCCCTGGCCCTCCTCCTCTTCAAATCCGAACCCTAAACCCCCAATTCACCCCCATTGACCTGTCACCGATCGCTGCACCATCCCACCACCACCCACAACCGACTGCGCCACCATCCCGGCCCCTAACCTCCCACTGCAGCCCCTCCAGCTCGAGATCGACGGAAACCGTGAGTTTTTATTATATTTTACTTAATGTAATTATTTAATTTACTAATTAAGCAGCCATTAAATTATATATAACATTGTATAATAAAAATGAGATTTTTATTTATATAAAGATAAGATTTTTATATATATAAAGTTATGATTTATATATATAAAGTTATGATTTTTATTCATATAAAAATATGATTTTTATTTACATAACCATGAATAAAAATTTGATTTATATATATGTATATATATATTAGCATGATAAAATTTTGATTTTTATATATGTGAATAGCGAATAAAAATTGGATTTTTTATATATATTAAAGCAAGATAAAAATATGATTTTTATTATAGGAATAGCATATAAAAATATGATTTTTATTGTTTGAATGGTGATATAAAAATATAATTTTTATATATGAAGCAGCGATATAAAAATATAATTTTTATATATGAGGTAGCATTATAAAAATATGATTTTTATAATATAATAGCGGTTTAAAAATATGGTTTTTATTATATGAATAACAATATAAAAATACGATTTTTATGTATATAATAGCATTGAAAAAATACGATTTTCATATATATAATGACATTGTAAAAATACGATTTTTAATGTATACATAACATAGTAAAAATACGATTTTTAATGTATATATGGCATTATGAAGATGTGATTTTTGTATATAATATAGCGTTGTTAAAAATATGATTTTTAATATAAACGGCGTGAAACAGATTACGATTGAACTAACGGGAAGTAGAACGGAATCCAAATCGTCCGCTAAAGAACGGCGCAGTGGAAACCAAAGTTGAGAACTTCTCACTCTAACTTTGTTTACAGTTAAAAATATATACTAGGATGCAAACGGTGCTTAGTAGCACCCAACACCTTTGATTGAAACCATGGATGTTTGATTGTCTGTTTTGATTGATTTAATTGGTTGAATTTTGTTTGGGATGTGAGTGGAATTGATTGAATTTGGTTTGTATATGGCGCGAGCCATTATTAGGCGAGGGATAAGGCTAGACCTTATTCCGGTTCTAGTATTGCGCCGTTATGCTGCCGAAATTTTCTAAAATATGTTAGACCAATTAATAGCTAGCAAAAAATATTATTTTTAGTTTAGAAATGCGATGAATAAAATTATTTAGGCGTTGTATAGAATTTTATAAGCAAAGTTATAAAATTCTATATATTTATTGGATAGTTAAAACAAATTTACACAAAATTCTTTGAATGCCAGACTGTATTTCCTTTATGGAATGAGATCATGAACAACATTGGACGACTGGATGCAAATCAGAATGCGAATATCCAATGGAACATCTTGAAGAGTCAAACAAGCAGGAAAAAATCGATGCGTAGGATCCTGAGCTTTGTGCTTAAGAAATTCTTGTATATTTTTTGGAGGGAAAGAAATGCGAAGGTGTTCGGAGGACATAATGCTAAAACTCATGAACAACTAAGAATGACACTAAGGAAGGAAATCAGAGAAGGGATACGGCAACTTGGTTTCACCTTTGATCCAGGAATTTTGAATAGCCTGTTGTGGTTTCTTTTCGTGTTGTGTTGTCTTCTTGTTTTTGAAGAACCTTGTTTCTATGTTTTCTTTTGTGTGAGTTGTTGTATTTTCTTCAATTTCTATGGTTCTTCAATAAAGTGGTAGGGGTCCACTCAACCCCGTAAGCCTTGCAAAAAAAAATTTTTACACATCCATTTACAAGTCAGACGACTTGTTTATGCTCGCTCATTTTTGTGATATCGAGTGGGACGATAATTTTTACACATCGCCCAAGTGCACAAATAATAATTATTATTTGATGGTTGAAACCCAACACGGGTATTGGGATGATATTTGACATACACTAATCCCAATTGTTTAGCTATATGTCAATCGATTGGTTGACAGACTGTTGTAAGCGTTAATTATTTATATTTAATACGTATGATGTATGAAATCCATATAAATAACATTATATGGTAATTGACTATGTCTGATTCCAATTCGGAAAGAACAAATATTTTAAAATAATATTCAATAAAGGATTAAAATATGATTTTACTGTCCGATTTTGGATGGACACAAAGATATTAAAATATGTGAAGCCGTATTGATTAGATATGCGCCATTTTGATGCGAACGACATTTATATCGATTTTATTCATTTTTAAAATGAAAATCGAAAAGGAAATGATTTCAAATTCTGGTATTTTTTAAGAATATCATCATTTAAATAATATAATGAAAAGGAGTATTCCATTTTGATTTAAAATTGAAAACGAAGTTAGAATCATTTTAAAACGAATTTATAAACGATTTATAAAATACGTTTAAATGGAAATCGACGAAATATATACAATATATATATATATATTATATTTAATGGCCTGAATAGAATGCGCCGAGGCCGTTAGCGAATTTCGACCATCGACTTCGAATTGATATTTCGGGAGATCCGATCGTCGGATTCTTCTAAAACCGGAACCGTTGGGTTCGTATCGAAAAGAGCTTTCCAACGAATATAAGAGATTTGAAATCTAATGGTTGGATTTGGAATTATGTCCAAATCAAATTTGGAAAAGGTCGTTGTAAGTGCAGTTTGATGACCGTTTTTGGAAATCGACTGAAAGGGCCTTAATAAAATTATTAATAATTTGCGTAAAATCATAATAAATGATTTGGAAGGAATTTGGATGAAAAATGGCATATTTGGAAAGATAAAAATATATTTTTATCAAAATGAACTAGTTGTTCACTAGATTTGAAATCCAATAATTTTTAAATAAAATAAATTGGATTTGTGAATGGTTTTAATATAACCAGAATTTCTGTAACACCCCACGTCCATTAATGTCACTCACAAAGGGAATGCATTAACTTCCATGGAGCGTATTTAGTGTATAGAACAGAATATAACAAAACAGATATAAATAATGGTACTTGAAAATTTTAAAACAACTTTTATTGCAGCGGAGAAATGGTTTGATTGCAACAACTTCATAAACCAAGTACACTTAATATCCATCTTGATAAATTGTTTCAGAGTACATAAAATAAAAAGCATAAACCCCAACACGAGTAGCCATAAAAGAGATGAGCTGAACTTTACTTTCAACAATCCAAGCACTTCCAAAAGAGGGAGAAAGAGATCCGAGATCAAGCTCCACTAGTACTAGTCCCACCCTGAGAACCTAGGGGGGAAGGAAGAAAAGAGGCGAAAAACAAGGGGGTCAGACATAAAGTCTGGCGAGTATAATAACTTTAACAATATAATTATTAAAGTAACTAGGATAAGGCATAAACTGGTAAGATAAGATATGACCGTGAAACAAGTGGGCATGACAAAGCAAATAAGAGGAATATTCTGGCGTTAATCTCGTTCCTAATCACTATAGGATAATTACTATACTGCACCACCACTCGTCACCCTAAAAGTTGATCCCGCCTACAGAACTTAATAATGATAATGGTAGTTTCATGTACCCCTAGCTGCCTTCATAGGTGTCGTCTGCCCCTATCTCCACTAGTTGTACCCACTGCCCCCATTCGATCGGCTCCCTAACTCGTAGATACCCGTGCTGGTCCCATAGTGGGGTGTATCACTCCCCAAAGTGGCAACCCGATACCACCAAAGATGCACGGCTTATATTTACACGATGCAACAACGTCTTACCTACCAGCCCGGGCCCACGCACGCACATGACCCGGTTGGACTTGCGTTGCCACCGCTAACCCGTTTTGACCTCTTACAATCAAATCCAGTAAGCGTGTCCCGTCCTCGACTTGGGTCGAGCTCACAAAGATACTTAATGGGTTACTGGTTTGAAAAGGGCCCCCATGCTTGACACAAGCCTTCCACTTATGCTTGGTCCCCACTAAGGTTTCCCCACTTAACCCCATTCTTATTCATGTCTTCTTACATGTTTCAATCTTGGTTAAGTGCATCTAATCATATTTCATATGCCACCCAAGGCACCCACTTAATTTCACATGCCACCCAAGGCACCCACTTAACCCCCCATGTCCCACCACATGTTTATCTGGTTAAGTGTTACTTAATTCATTAGAACCGTAACCTTGTAAAGACCTCCCACACTAGGCTGACATTTGCGGTTGCTGGATTTGTCGGGCGGCTCCGGGCAGTCTTATACCGCAAACGAGCCTAACCTCGTGTCTTTACAATTGTTACGCATTTAATTCGTGCCTTTGACCTCTTACATTAGACTGGCATTTGTGGCTGCTGGATTTGCCGGGCGGGTCCGGGCAGTCTTACACCACAAAAGAGTCTAACCTCGTGTCTTAGGCGGTTAATTATTACACATCTTTATTTAACCCCAAATTGGATTAATATCCCTATTCAAATTTGTCAATAAATTCCAAATTTATTTATGTCCATAATTGTCTCTTAAAATTATCTCCATAAATACCAATTATGCCAATTAATGTCTCAAATTAATTATATGCCTTTTAAGGCCATTTTATGCCAATTCAAAATTTATGCATATTCAATATTATCCCATCATCCCCGCGCTATTCATACGTTTTCATATGACATATGTTAGACTCGCAAATAGTCTAACTTATAAAAAGAAAAACAACATCACATAACACATAAAATAGATCTAAGGATCATGACATAAGATTACATAGCCAATAACTTGCATATGAATTTCATTCAAACTAGCATATGATACAAATCTAGCAAAGGTTATGGGCATAAACTTGCATAACTTATGTACTGCTATAGATCCAAACATAAAGGTGTGAACTTGCATATGGATCTAAACATAAAGATGTAAACTTGCATATAGATCTAAACATAAAGATGTAAACTTGCATATAGATCTAAACATAAAGATGTAAACTTGCATATGGGTCTAAACATAAAGATGTAAACTTGCATATGGATCTAGATATAAAGGTTAATGTCACATAAACTAGCATATGCATATACATGTCTCACATATATTTTAATAACCCAAACTTGCATAAGATTCATACATGAATATATGATCCAATAATCACAAACTTGCATAAGATATATGATTCAACTTGCATAAGATTCACATAAGAACTAACATATGATCCAACTTGCATAAGACTAACATATGATTCAACACCACAAACATACATATAATTTACATCACATGATTCAAAATCATATTCTCGTAATCGCAATTATATCTTATCATAATTAAATTAATTGATTATTTTGTGAAAGCTATCATACTCACAATTAAAAAAAACTAGTCTTATCTTTCTGGGATCTATTTTCTGAAATTGAATTGCTCGCCTTTGATGTAGACTAATTGTTATTTAGATTTGGTTTGATTTTGATTCAAGCTTCTATCTTGCTTTAGGGTTGAAAGTGTATGGCGGCTACTCTAGGTTCTCCATTGATGGCATGGCGGCTCTTGTTATGAATTAATGTGATTAGGGTTAGGGGTTTAGGAGTGTTTTTATAGAAGTTTAATTTAATAAGAGCCGTCGGATTAACCTAGGGATAACCAGAACCATCAGGACCACTCAGATGCCACATCAGCCCTTAAGGCGAATCGGGCCACGGGTTGACAGCCAAACACCCTGGATCGACCCCTAGTCGAGCCAGCGTGGCTTGGGTCGACTCCAAAAATGGTGCGGTTCGGCTATTCCCCCTCCAGATTCGCTGTTTGAACTTTTTTTTTTTGATATATATATATATATATATATATTTCTCTCATATGCATACAAACTTCAAGGGTTAATAACTTCTTCATAAATTATCCGTTTTATGCAAACCAAATGTCTATCTTGACCCAAAATTTTGAGACGAACATAATAGCGCAACCCATTTTACTTAATTCTTCTTCTAAAAATTAAGTATACTTTAATTTGTGAATTTTAATGTTATAAAATTACGAGGTGTTACAATTTCCAATATATGAATTGGAATGGATTTGAATGGAAATCATCTTCAAAATAGTTCGATATTGGATTCTGTGATTATACGGATATTGTGATGGGAATTTGGAAGATATATATATATCGTTATTCCCAAAACGATATTTGTTGGTTCTAGAATTTGATATTGAATATAAGCCGATATAATTTCTACTCAGAGCCTTGTATTTGATATCAAATTTAGATTTTGGGTTTGTCGTGAATGATGTCTTTATTAACACTGTTCTTAAACCCAGTTGAGAAAAGAATAAATCTTTAATTTAAGATTTAGTGAAGTTTACCAATTAATTAATATTTAATTGAAATTGAATTGAAATTGGATTTTTGGGTTTATCGTGAATGGTGTTTTAAATAACACTTGTTCTTTAACCCGATTAACAGGGAACAGATGATTTGGAATTTATAAATCTTTTATTAAGATTTAACGGAAATTTTCCGAAGTAATTTTTTTGCAATTTTATAAAATAAACTAGAATGGAATTCGATTTGATAATAATCAAAGTGAGCTTCTGTGGAGGAAGACTGTTAATGTATATCTTGAATTTAAAAGACTTTGTCGTTATTCTATTTATATTATTAGTTGGATATGGAAATTGACATCGATTATATATATTGATCTGTTTTCCGTGAAGATTCCATAATTAATGGAACGGGATTTTGTGTTTATCGTGAACTATGTTTTAAATGACATTAGTTCTTTAACCCAGTTAAAGATAGGATTACATGTCTGACGTTGTATTTTGAACCATATTATTGATCTCTGCTAAAAATATATCTGTTTGGAGCCGGAGAATTTATTCTCTTGCTTAACACCCTTCTCTGAGATGTACGAGCTCAGAGGTTATATATCGGCAGAAATCAATGGTACAACGTAGATTGTCGATGCGGCATGTTTGATTTTCCAAAGTTAAATAATCATTAATATTGATTTTGGGAAGATTAAAACTAAGTGGAGTTTTAATGAATCTTTAACTAGATTGAAATGTGAATGTGATAATTTAAATTATCAAATTTGGGAAATGATCGAGAATGGAGTATCACCAGTTTTGCTCCAAGCCATAGTTAAATCTTTAATTAGATTTAAACATGAAATGGTAATTGAATTTACCGATAATACCATGGTGTTAGATATGGAGTATTACCAGTTTTGCTCCATGGGATGAATAGGTTGGGATTGAAATTAAACAAATGATTACTTCGGTAAGGCTCGATAATCCCGACTAGTTTGAATAAACCTTAATTTGGTTTGAATTGATATCCGAACGAAGATTAAAGAATAAATTTAAAGAATTTATCTTTGATAAAATTAATGGGAACCTTTCCCATATAAATATTTAAATAAAAGGATATTCTGAGTTGGAATGAGGCGTGTGTTGTGTTTGTGTAGCACTTATTTATAATATATGCGAGTTATTCAGAAAGACCGGGTTTACACCCATTCTGAATAACTGATTCGATGATAAGTCGACGATGAAGACAACGGTTGAAGACCGGAGGTCTTCACATCGTTTGGATGATTACTGATGTCTTGATTGGGATGTACACCCAGGACAAGGTAATAAGTGGTGATCATCCAGACGTACTTGGAGATCGACCGGATATGCGAGGACCTCTCTCCTATATTGACATATGGGACGAGGAATAAGGTGCCTCTGGTTTTCATTCAGACCCAGAACAAACTAGTAAATGGATGTGTGTCTGACATTGGATTTTATTCTGTGTTGATTGATCTCTATTAAATATATATTTGTTTGGTAACAGAGAATTTATTCTCTTGCTTAACACCCTCCTCTGAGACGTACGAGCTCAGAGGTTATATATCGATAGACATCAGTTGCTTGGAGTGAATTGCCAGTGTAGCATGCTTAGATGCAAGTGATTATGGCTTTTGTTGAAAAGCAGAGTCTTATGATCGATGATCAAAGTACGACTTTAATATAGCATAACTTTGTATATAACGTTAATTTGTGAGCCTCGCACCTCGGTATGAGTCAAAAACGGGATCGGACTGCTAGGAGTGCACGACGTTTCTTTCCAGCTATGGGTGGTGTTATGGTATGAAGCCCAAACATTTATTATATTTTTACCTATGTGGTTGTTGGATTGCGAGGCGCCTCAGATATATCGGTTACTACGGAGCCGATGGATAGGTCCAATAGGACCGGGAAACGTGTGTTCAAGAATAATTAATCCTCAAACGTAAGAGAGGACCGACCCTGAAGCATCCAAGGGTTACCCAGAGTGTGTAGTCCTGAGACATTTGCTAGAGTGTCTCGAAGCGGTGAGGAGCCATCCCTGGCCTCGACTCATGACGAAAATCCAATTTCCAATACGTGACATTTCGGTTTTGATTGTAGAGCCTAGTATGGCGACATGATATATGGTACTCATGTCGTCTATGATTGATACATTTATATTTGAAGTTGTTTTTGACACTATACACTTATAATAGTATCAAATGATTTGTTTTAAACATACCAAGCATGTTTGGCTATTATAAGGGAAAACTCTATCCTTCGGCTTGCGTTGCATTGTGTGATGGGACCTGAGTCTTATAATAGCTTCATTTTCTTTGATTAGCATTGTGCTATTTGTTATTTTCACTGGTATTCTTGGAAGTAAACCTGATCTGTGTTATACTGCGTGGTCCCTTGATATACCAAACTTTAAAATTAAATTAATAACTGTTTTAGTTCTCACACCAGTCACATGACCGACCTGGAGTTTATTGTTTTAACATAAACTCTGGGTGCCCCTATTTTCCACACGGGTAGCTAGTAGTTTTGGTTTTGCAGATTTTTTTTTCAGGATCCTGGATTTACAGCTGGAGCTATAATTTCATGTGTTGAATAAACGTCGTGTTGATTAGATTGACGCCATTTTGACGTGAACGATATTTATATCGATTTTATTCATTTTTATAATGAATATAGAAAAGAAAGTGATTTCAAAATATAACGTTTTGAAAATATTATCATTTGTATATCGATGATGTGGAATATTCAATTTTGATTAGAAATTGAATACGAAGTTGAAATCGTTTCGAAAACGAATTTAAAACGATTTATAAAATACGTTTTGAAAGGAAATCAACGAAATATATAATATATATATATATTATATATAATGGCCTGAATAGAACGCGCCGCGCCGCGGCAGTTCGCGAATTTTGACCATTAACTTCGAATGGATATTACGGGAGAACCGACCATCGGATTCTCCTAAAACCGGAACCATTGGGTTCGTATCGAAAAGAGCTTTCTAACGAATATTAGAAATTAGAAATCTAACGGTTGGATTTGGAATTATGTCCAAATCAAATTTGGAAAAGGTCGTTGTAAGTGTAGTTCGATGGCCGTCGATGGAAATCGACTGTACGGGCCTTGATAAAATTATTAAAAATAGTAATAATTTGTGTAAAATCATAAGAAATGATTTGTGAAGAATTGGGATGAAAAACTCCATATTTGAAAAGATAAAAATAGATTTTTATCAAAATGAACTAATTTTGAATTAGAATAATAATTTATTTATTTTTAAATAAATAAATTGGATTTGAAATGGTTTTAAAAGAAACCAGAATTTCCAATAATTGAATTGGAATGGATTTGAATCGAAATTGTCTTTGGAATATTTCGATGTTGGATTTCATGATGAAACAGATATTGTTATGGGAATTTGAAAGATATATTTATATCGTTATTTCCAATACGATATTTGTTGGTCGTAGAATTTGATATTGAATATAAGCCGATATATATTCTATTCAGAGCCTTGTATTTAATATCAAATGTGATTTGGGTTTGTCGTGAATGGTGTCTTCATTAACCCTATTCTTCAGCCCAGTTGAGAAAAATATTAAATATTTTTATTTAGATTTAATGAAGTGTACCAATTAAATGGTATTTAATTGGAATTGAATTTGAATTGATTTTTGGGTTTATCGTGAACGGTGTTTTAAATAACACTTGTTCTTTAACCCGATAATTAATGGAATGTGATTTTGGGTTGTCTTGAACGGTATCTTCAATAATACTGTTCTTAGACCCAACGGAGTTAAGAAAATCAGAAACTAACTGGAGATTAGATAAGTTGAATGGTTTCTTGGGTATTGATCTGATGTTGGTTTCGGCCTTTGGGGTTAATATTTAGGGAATTGCTCACTTGTTATTTTACGGTTAAAGGCAGATAGAATGGAATGTGATTTTGGGGTTTATCGTGAACCGTGTTTTAAATGACATCGGTTCTTTAACCCAGTTAAAGATTATAACTAAGTGGAGTTTTAATGAATCTTTAATTAGACTGAAAAGATCGAGAATGGAGTATCACCAGTTTTGCTCCAGGCGATAGTTAAATCTTTAATTAGATTTGAACATGAAATGGTAATTGAATTTACCGATAACACCGTGGTGTTAGATATGAAGTATTACCAGTTTTACTTCATGGGATGAATAGGTTGGGATTGGGAAATTAAAACAAATGATTACTTCGGTAAGGTTCGTTAATCCCGGCTAGTTTGGATAAACCATAATTTGGTTTGAATTGATATTCAAAAGAAGATTAAAGAATAAATTTGAGAAATTTATCTTTGATAAAATTAATGGGAACCTATCCCTAAAAATGTGAAATTTAACAACTAACTGAAGATTAGTTAAGATGAATGGTTTCCTGGGTATTGATCTGATGCTGGTTTCGGCCTTCGGGGTTAATATTTGGGGAATTATTCTCTTGTTAATTTACGGTTAGTGACTGATGAATTGGAATGAGGCGTATGTTGTGTTTGTTTAACACTTGTTTATTATATACGCGAGTTATTCGGAAAGGTCGGGTTTATCCCATTCTGAATAACTGATACGACGATAAGTCGAAGAGGAAGACGGTGGTCGAAGACCAGAGGTCTTCACGTCGTTTGGATAATTACTGATGATCTTGATTGGGTCATACACCCAAGAGGAGGGAATCATTTGGTGATCGTCTAGACGTACTTGGAGATCGATGGATAAGCGAGGTACAAGGTGCCTCCGATTTCGTTCAGACCCAGAACGGACTTGTAAATGGACTGTGTGTCTGACATTGGATATCATTCTGTGTGATTGATGGATATCGGTTGCATGGAGTGGTTTGCCTGTGTGGCATGCTAAGATGCAAATGATCAAGGCTTCTGTTGAAAAGCAGAGTCTTGTGGTGGATGATCAAAGCACAGCCTGTGTGGCATAGCTTTGTGTAACGTTGATTCGCGAGCCTCACACCCCGGTTGTGAACCAAAAACGGGAGAAGGACCTCAAGGAGGACATGCGTTTCCTTCTAGTTAGAAGTGGCGTCAGTGGTTTTACACGCCCTGACGAGTTTGACTTATGTGGTTGTTGCTGTTGCGAGGCGCCTCGGATATATCATTGACTATGTGAAGCCGATGGAGTCATTTGTTGGCTCATTTACGCCCCAAAGGGCAGGGAACGCAGTGTTCAGGCATTTTAATCCACATCGGTGGACCGGCCCTGTCGCTCCAAAGGCTTGACTGAGTACTTGCCTGAGACACGGCCTAGAGCGTCTCGAATTCGGTGAGGTCTATCTTTTGCCTCGGTTCATAGATGGAACTCTTATTTCCAAATACGATATGTGCGGTTTTGATTGTAAACCTATATATGGCACGACATAGTGGCATGCGACGCTCATGTCGCCTATGATTGATATTTATGATTGTATATAAAATCAGAAACTAACTAGAAACGAGCTAAGAAGGGTGGTTTCCTAGGTATTAGTCTGATGTTGCTTTCGGCCTTCGGGGTTAATACTTAGGGAATCGTTCTCTTATTAATTTACGGTTGGAGTCTGATTAAGAATTAAAAACATGAAATTTAGCATATCAAGCATTCTTTGGCTATTATAAGGTAAAAATCCTATCCTCCGGCTTGCGTTGCATTATGTGATGGGACCTGGGTCTTATAATAGCTTCATTGTTCTTTATTTAGCATTGTGATGTTTGTTTTATGCACTTGTGTTCTTGGAAGGAAACCCGTTCCGTGTTATACGGCGTGATCCCTTGATTTACCTAACTTTAAAATAAAGATAAATAACTGTTTTAATTCTCACACCAGTCACATGACTGACCTGGAGTTTATTGTTTTAACCTAAACTCTGGGTGCCCTTATTTTGACACGGGCAGCTAGTAGTTTCGGTTTTGCAGATTTATATTCACAGGAACCTGGTTTACTGCTGGAACGATGCTCGGAAAGCTCTGTATCTGTGTATTACTTTCAATTGGGTATTGTATAATTTTTCCGCTGCTATGTAATTTATTGTAATCTCTGATATTTATCGAATGTATTTTATTCATTCATACTCAGTATATTCTTGTATTCTGATGAATTGTTGTAATATACAATGAAAGGTTCTTCTGTCTACGTTCCGATGTGGCTTGTCCTCAAAAATATCCGGGCTTTCCTTATCGGGGAAGTTACGGGTTCTTACAAGATTTGTAGATTTGAAAGAGAAATTAGAAAAGAGAAGGAAATTTAAACAAAAAGAATTACCTATTCGAAGAACCAATCCTTTATCATAAATCTGAATCTAATCTCTCCAATTCTTGTCAATTAGATTTGTATAAGTTTATATTTTGAATTTTAGAAGAGTTTGGAGGATTAGGAAAAGGTAGAGCTTTGCTTCTGCCTTCAGAAAATATGAGAGACAATTAAATAATAAAATAGACAATTAACTAATAAAAATAGACAATTAAATAATAAAATATAAACAGGCTTAAGAATGAGATTTTGTAGCATTAAGAATTTGGCTGCGAAAATATTTTATTTGGATTCGTGGCGAAATTCCGATTCGTTTTCATATACAATATGGTGAAGACGGTGCTCGTATGAAGAAATTGCGATCAAATGAAATCAAGTGGTATATATATGCGGTTTAATAAATAAAATTTATATTCAAGAGATAAAATAATCTAATGGATTTGAATTTCAAATGAAGAAGATAAGGATAAGGGGAAAAGAATAATATGTATAAGGTAAGAAATAATCTAATTAATAACGTTATATATAATAAATATTTTCAGCCTTTCGTAGTGTTCACTGGGAAAAATAGCGACCACAGGGTCGACCCCCCCCCCCCCCCACAGAAGGGTTGTCGACCGCCAGTCGACCGCTTAACGGCTGAAATGCCCAATAAGGCTAGATTTGTTTGGGCTAATTTATAAATATGAACAACTAGGGTTAATTCTTAATAATCTGATGGTTCTTGCTTACACAAGCACCTACAAATAACCCTCTAGACTCCGTACCTAAACCTAGCCACTCTCTCTATTTGTGCCTCCACTCACTGCCTTGAATCCATAGGAATTCATAATAGTTTTCTTCTTCTACACATCTGTTCTTCTTTTGCTAATCTTTTCTTATAGAATTTAGATTAGAATATAGATCTAGATTCACATGAGATATATATAAAAATTTTAATTATTTAATTCTTATGTATATAGATCTTTAGGAATTGGAGTTATCATCAAATAGGCACAACAACGTCAGATCTACGACATTTCCAATCACTATGAGTGGAATTAGTATTTTCTTGGGCATATTCTACATTTGTAGATTACTATATGGATTTGTATGCCTAAGGAGATTTGGTATAACGCCATATCAAACTACGAAACCCCCAAATCTCCCGTTTATATGTATTTCGCAAGAGTTGTCAATTTATACTGGGTTTGTGGATTTTTTTAATAGTGGATGAAGAACAATTGGGTGATATGCTTTTATTTTATTTGAATTATCCATTTTTCTAAATCTTTGATTGTAATGTAAAAAGGTTTAGATTTGAATAGATTTATTATTTGAATAGGTTTAGGATTCTATTTAATTAGATAATCTGAACGTATTCAAATTTGAAGTGAATCAAATATGAATGTTTTTATGTACAATACAAGAAGGTATAAATTAGGTAAATAAAGGTTTATGCATATGTGGGTATATATTTACACACACAAACACACACACACACACACACACACACACACTCACACACACACACACATATATATATATATATGGATATGTATGATTTGAGAAATTTACACCCTATTCTTTATTAATTACTAAAATGTTTTTATAGGCCTAGGATGCAAGTTTTAATTGCGTGTTGTATTTTTCCATTACTACTATCTGTAATTATGCAATTATGCCATGAATATAGCGGTTGAATGTGGAAATCAACTTTTATGCCTTAAATATGACCAAGTTGACAATTTTACCTTATTAAAACATTCTCCCGTTCATATGAAAACTAGTGTTATTTATACGTACTAAATATTCTACTTATATAGCATAATTAACGTAATTAGCGTAATAATGACGTAATAAATGGGATTAGGATAAGATTTGAATTTAAAATGTCCCCACATATATATTGATTGCTTGTGTGTGCGTATAGAATGGCTTATATATATATATATATATATATATATATATAATGACACATAAACACGAGGTTAGTTGCCCTTTGTGGTAGAAGTATGTCTGGAACCGACCGGCAAATCCAGCAACCACAAGTGGGTCCGACTAATGTGAGAGGTCTGGGTGTCATGGATCATTAAAGTTTAGTATACCATGACACGAGGTTAAACCCACTTGTAGTAGAAGTCTGCTTGGAACCGCCCGACATATCCAGCATGTAACAACCTGGATTTTCAGAACCAATTTAAAAATTTTATTTTGCCTAATTTATTGGATTTTGAATATTTAAAATGATTTATTTTAAATAACGACGACCAAAAATTTATTTAAATCGAAATTAGAGTGAATGAGTTTATTTTAATTATAAAACGAGCCTAAAATGGCGCGGTAGTTTGTAAATTCGATTTCAAATTTCAAATGAATGTACATGATTCAAAATAAATCAGATTTCAGTAAAACCAGAAATACATGAATCTATTTAAATATATCTTTCTAATGAATGTGAAAAATTCAGATTTCATAACGGGAATTAAAAGTTATGGCCAGTTTAAATTCAAAATAGTCGCAATGGAATATATATATATATAAGGCTCTTAAAAATAGCCATTTTGCAAACGACCTTCGTTTTCGACGAAACCACTTTTGTTGGATCCAGAATGTCAAATTATTGCTAGATTCCAATTTTCATAATTTTTGGAATTAATATGTGAGAGCAGTAAATTTAAACATGTTTGTTAATTTTAGTTTGAATTTAATCGACTGGAAAATGACCGTTTTTCAAACAGCCTCCAAATTCGATGAAATTTGTTTTGTTAGGATTGTATCGTCAAAACATAGCTAGATTTATTTTTTTGGGATTTTTGGAGCTAGTATGTGGCCCCGGTAAATTTAAATGTATGTTCAAATTCAATATATATTAATTTATATTTTGATTTAAATGAAAATTGATCGTAATAGTCGAATTGGCTTACGGAACATACCCCACTGTATCCGGAATGGGGGTATTTAGCTAGGGGCGTCATTCGTTGGGTCTTGTTTGCAGATCGAATTTAAAGGTTACTTTTAGGAATTAAAAATTATATATATTATTATAGAAAAGGTCAACCCTTCATTATTCTCCCCATCCTCCAAACCCATTATCAGGATAAAATAAAAAAAATGGAAAAAACCCTTGCGTGCTGCCTCTCCACGCCGCCACCCACCAGAGGTCCACGGCGCCGCCTCCCCAGCACCTCGCCACCTCGCCTGACCTCGTCCACCCCGCCATCAGCACCGTCGCCCTCTCCTCCTCCTTTAATCTAAAAACCACACAACCCCAATAGCCATCGCTGCTCCGATCACCTGACCACCGAGCGCATCGCCTCCCCTACGTCAGCCAACCGCCCTGGCCCTCCTCCTCTTCAAATCCGAACCCTAAACCCCCAATTCACCCCCATTGACCTGTCACCGATCGCTGCACCACCCCACCACCACCCACAACCGACTGCGCCACCATCCCGGCCCCTAACCTCCCACTGCAGCCCCTCCAGCTCGAGATCGACGGAAACCGTGAGTTTTTATTATATTTTACTTAATGTAATTATTTAATTTACTAATTAAGCAGCCATTAAATTATATATAACATTGTATAATAAAAATGAGATTTTTATTTATATAAAGATAAGATTTTTATATATATAAAGTTATGATTTATATATATAAAGTTATGATTTTTATTCATATAAAAATATGATTTTTATTTACATAACCATGAATAAAAATTTGATTTATATATATGTATATATATTAGCATGATAAAATTTTGATTTTTATATATGTGAATAGCGAATAAAAATTGGATTTTTTATATATATTAAAGCAAGATAAAAATATGATTTTTATTATAGGAATAGCATATAAAAATATGATTTTTATTGTTTGAATGGTGATATAAAAATATAATTTTTATATATGAAGCAGCGATATAAAAATATAATTTTTATATATGAGGTAGCATTATAAAAATATGATTTTTATAATATAATAGCGGTTTAAAAATATGGTTTTTATTATATGAATAACAATATAAAAATACGATTTTTATGTATATAATAGCATTGAAAAAATACGATTTTCATATATATAATGACATTGTAAAAATACGATTTTTAATGTATACATAACATAGTAAAAATACGATTTTTAATGTATATATGGCATTATGAAGATGTGATTTTTGTATATAATATAGCGTTGTTAAAAATATGATTTTTAATATAAACGGCGTGAAACAGATTACGATTGAACTAACGGGAAGTAGAACGGAATCCAAATCGTCCGCTAAAGAACGGCGCAGTGGAAACCAAAGTTGAGAACTTCTCACTCTAACTTTGTTTACAGTTAAAAATATATACTAGGATGCAAACGGTGCTTAGTAGCACCCAACACCTTTGATTGAAACCATGGATGTTTGATTGTCTGTTTTGATTGATTTAATTGGTTGAATTTTGTTTGGGATGTGAGTGGAATTGATTGAATTTGGTTTGTATATGGCGCGAGCCATTATTAGGCGAGGGATAAGGCTAGACCTTATTCCGGTTCTAGTATTGCGCCGTTATGCTGCCGAAATTTTCTAAAATATGTTAGACCAATTAATAGCTAGCAAAAAATATTATTTTTAGTTTAGAAATGCGATGAATAAAATTATTTAGGCGTTGTATAGAATTTTATAAGCAAAGTTATAAAATTCTATATATTTATTGGATAGTTAAAACAAATTTACACAAAATTCTTTGAATGCCAGACTGTATTTCCTTTATGGAATGAGATCATGAACAACATTGGACGACTGGATGCAAATCAGAATGCGAATATCCAATGGAACATCTTGAAGAGTCAAACAAGCAGGAAAAAATCGATGCGTAGGATCCTGAGCTTTGTGCTTAAGAAATTCTTGTATATTTTTTGGAGGGAAAGAAATGCGAAGGTGTTCGGAGGACATAATGCTAAAACTCATGAACAACTAAGAATGACACTAAGGAAGGAAATCAGAGAAGGGATACGGCAACTTGGTTTCACCTTTGATCCAGGAATTTTGAATAGCCTGTTGTGGTTTCTTTTCGTGTTGTGTTGTCTTCTTGTTTTTGAAGAACCTTGTTTCTATGTTTTCTTTTGTGTGAGTTGTTGTATTTTCTTCAATTTCTATGGTTCTTCAATAAAGTGGTAGGGGTCCACTCAACCCCGTAAGCCTTGCAAAAAAAAAATTTTACACATCCATTTACAAGTCAGACGACTTGTTTATGCTCGCTCATTTTTGTGATATCGAGTGGGACGATAATTTTTACACATCGCCCAAGTGCACAAATAATAATTATTATTTGATGGTTGAAACCCAACACGGGTATTGGGATGATATTTGACATACACTAATCCCAATTGTTTAGCTATATGTCAATCGATTGGTTGACAGACTGTTGTAAGCGTTAATTATTTATATTTAATACGTATGATGTATGAAATCCATATAAATAACATTATATGGTAATTGACTATGTCTGATTCCAATTCGGAAAGAACAAATATTTTAAAATAATATTCAATAAAGGATTAAAATATGATTTTACTGTCCGATTTTGGATGGACACAAAGATATTAAAATATGTGAAGCCGTATTGATTAGATATGCGCCATTTTGATGCGAACGACATTTATATCGATTTTATTCATTTTTAAAATGAAAATCGAAAAGGAAATGATTTCAAATTCTGGTATTTTTTAAGAATATCATCATTTAAATAATATAATGAAAAGGAGTATTCCATTTTGATTTAAAATTGAAAACGAAGTTAGAATCATTTTAAAACGAATTTATAAACGATTTATAAAATACGTTTAAATGGAAATCGACGAAATATATACAATATATATATATATTATATTTAATGGCCTGAATAGAATGCGCCGAGGCCGTTAGCGAATTTCGACCATCGACTTCGAATTGATATTTCGGGAGATCCGATCGTCGGATTCTTCTAAAACTGGAACCGTTGGGTTCGTATCGAAAAGAGCTTTCCAACGAATATAAGAGATTTGAAATCTAATGGTTGGATTTGGAATTATGTCCAAATCAAATTTGGAAAAGGTCGTTGTAAGTGCAGTTTGATGACCGTTTTTGGAAATCGACTGAAAGGGCCTTAATAAAATTATTAATAATTTGCGTAAAATCATAATAAATGATTTGGAAGGAATTTGGATGAAAAATGGCATATTTGGAAAGATAAAAATATATTTTTATCAAAATGAACTAGTTGTTCACTAGATTTGAAATCCAATAATTTTTAAATAAAATAAATTGGATTTGTGAATGGTTTTAATATAACCAGAATTTCTGTAACACCCCACGTCCATTAATGTCACTCACAAAGGGAATGCATTAACTTCCATGGAGCGTATTTAGTGTATAGAACAGAATATAACAAAACAGATATAAATAATGGTACTTGAAAATTTTAAAACAACTTTTATTGCAGCGGAGAAATGGTTTGATTGCAACAACTTCATAAACCAAGTACACTTAATATCCATCTTGATAAATTGTTTCAGAGTACATAAAATAAAAAGCATAAACCCCAACACGAGTAGCCATAAAAGAGATGAGCTGAACTTTACTTTCAACAATCCAAGCACTTCCAAAAGAGGGAGAAAGAGATCCGAGATCAAGCTCCACTAGTACTAGTCCCACCCTGAGAACCTAGGGGGGAAGGAAGAAAAGAGGCGAAAAACAAGGGGGTCAGACATAAAGTCTGGCGAGTATAATAACTTTAACAATATAATTATTAAAGTAACTAGGATAAGGCATAAACTGGTAAGATAAGATATGACCGTGAAACAAGTGGGCATGACAAAGCAAATAAGAGGAATATTCTGGCGTTAATCTCGTTCCTAATCACTATAGGATAATTACTATACTGCACCACCACTCGTCACCCTAAAAGTTGATCCCGCCTACAGAACTTAATAATGATAATGGTAGTTTCATGTACCCCTAGCTGCCTTCATAGGTGTCGTCTGCCCCTATCTCCACTAGTTGTACCCACTGCCCCCATTCGATCGGCTCCCTAACTCGTAGATACCCGTGCTGGTCCCATAGTGGGGTGTATCACTCCCCAAAGTGGCAACCCGATACCACCAAAGATGCACGGCTTATATTTACACGATGCAACAACGTCTTACCTACCAGCCCGGGCCCACGCACGCACATGACCCGGTTGGACTTGCGTTGCCACCGCTAACCCGTTTTGACCTCTTACAATCAAATCCAGTAAGCGTGTCCCGTCCTCGACTTGGGTCGAGCTCACAAAGATACTTAATGGGTTACTGGTTTGAAAAGGGCCCCCATGCTTGACACAAGCCTTCCACTTATGCTTGGTCCCCACTAAGGTTTCCCCACTTAACCCCATTCTTATTCATGTCTTCTTACATGTTTCAATCTTGGTTAAGTGCATCTAATCATATTTCATATGCCACCCAAGGCACCCACTTAATTTCACATGCCACCCAAGGCACCCACTTAACCCCCCATGTCCCACCACATGTTTATCTGGTTAAGTGTTACTTAATTCATTAGAACCGTAACCTTGTAAAGACCTCCCACACTAGGCTGACATTTGCGGTTGCTGGATTTGTCGGGCGGCTCCGGGCAGTCTTATACCGCAAACGAGCCTAACCTCGTGTCTTTACAATTGTTACGCATTTAATTCGTGCCTTTGACCTCTTACATTAGACTGGCATTTGTGGCTGCTGGATTTGCCGGGCGGGTCCGGGCAGTCTTACACCACAAAAGAGTCTAACCTCGTGTCTTAGGCGGTTAATTATTACACATCTTTATTTAACCCCAAATTGGATTAATATCCCTATTCAAATTTGTCAATAAATTCCAAATTTATTTATGTCCATAATTGTCTCTTAAAATTATCTCCATAAATACCAATTATGCCAATTAATGTCTCAAATTAATTATATGCCTTTTAAGGCCATTTTATGCCAATTCAAAATTTATGCATATTCAATATTATCCCATCATCCCCGCGCTATTCATACGTTTTCATATGACATATGTTAGACTCGCAAATAGTCTAACTTATAAAAAGAAAAACAACATCACATAACACATAAAATAGATCTAAGGATCATGACATAAGATTACATAGCCAATAACTTGCATATGAATTTCATTCAAACTAGCATATGATACAAATCTAGCAAAGGTTATGGGCATAAACTTGCATAACTTATGTACTGCTATAGATCCAAACATAAAGGTGTGAACTTGCATATGGATCTAAACATAAAGATGTAAACTTGCATATAGATCTAAACATAAAGATGTAAACTTGCATATAGATCTAAACATAAAGATGTAAACTTGCATATGGGTCTAAACATAAAGATGTAAACTTGCATATGGATCTAGATATAAAGGTTAATGTCACATAAACTAGCATATGCATATACATGTCTCACATATATTTTAATAACCCAAACTTGCATAAGATTCATACATGAATATATGATCCAATAATCACAAACTTGCATAAGATATATGATTCAACTTGCATAAGATTCACATAAGAACTAACATATGATCCAACTTGCATAAGACTAACATATGATTCAACACCACAAACATACATATAATTTACATCACATGATTCAAAATCATATTCTCGTAATCGCAATTATATCTTATCATAATTAAATTAATTGATTATTTTGTGAAAGCTATCATACTCACAATTAAAAAAAAATAGTCTTATCTTTCTGGGATCTATTTTCTGAAATTGAATTGCTCGCCTTTGATGTAGACTAATTGTTATTTAGATTTGGTTTGATTTTGATTCAAGCTTCTATCTTGCTTTAGGGTTGAAAGTGTATGGCGGCTACTCTAGGTTCTCCATTGATGGCATGGCGGCTCTTGTTATGAATTAATGTGATTAGGGTTAGGGGTTTAGGAGTGTTTTTATAGAAGTTTAATTTAATAAGAGCCGTCGGATTAACCTAGGGATAACCAGAACCATCAGGACCACTCAGATGCCACATCAGCCCTTAAGGCGAATCGGGCCACGGGTTGACAGCCAAACACCCTGGATCGACCCCTAGTCGAGCCAGCGTGGCTTGGGTCGACTCCAAAAATGGTGCGGTTCGGCTATTCCCCCTCCAGATTCGCTGTTTGAACTTTTTTTTTTTGATATATATATATATATATATATTTCTCTCATATGCATACAAACTTCAAGGGTTAATAACTTCTTCATAAATTATCCGTTTTATGCAAACCAAATGTCTATCTTGACCCAAAATTTTGAGACGAACATAATAGCGCAACCCATTTTACTTAATTCTTCTTCTAAAAATTAAGTATACTTTAATTTGTGAATTTTAATGTTATAAAATTACGAGGTGTTACAATTTCCAATATATGAATTGGAATGGATTTGAATGGAAATCATCTTCAAAATAGTTCGATATTGGATTCTGTGATTATACGGATATTGTGATGGGAATTTGGAAGATATATATATATCGTTATTCCCAAAACGATATTTGTTGGTTCTAGAATTTGATATTGAATATAAGCCGATATAATTTCTACTCAGAGCCTTGTATTTGATATCAAATTTAGATTTTGGGTTTGTCGTGAATGATGTCTTTATTAACACTGTTCTTAAACCCAGTTGAGAAAAGAATAAATCTTTAATTTAAGATTTAGTGAAGTTTACCAATTAATTAATATTTAATTGAAATTGAATTGAAATTGGATTTTTGGGTTTATCGTGAATGGTGTTTTAAATAACACTTGTTCTTTAACCCGATTAACAGGGAACAGATGATTTGGAATTTATAAATCTTTTATTAAGATTTAACGGAAATTTTCCGAAGTAATTTTTTTGCAATTTTATAAAATAAACTAGAATGGAATTCGATTTGATAATAATCAAAGTTCTTCTGTGGAGGAAGACTGTTAATGTATATCTTGAATTTAAAAGACTTTGTCGTTATTCTATTTATATTATTAGTTGGATATGGAAATTGACATCGATTATATATATTGATCTGTTTTCCGTGAAGATTCCATAATTAATGGAACGGGATTTTGTGTTTATCGTGAACTATGTTTTAAATGACATTAGTTCTTTAACCCAGTTAAAGATAGGATTACATGTCTGACGTTGTATTTTGAACCATATTATTGATCTCTGCTAAAAATATATCTGTTTGGAGCCGGAGAATTTATTCTCTTGCTTAACACCCTTCTCTGAGATGTACGAGCTCAGAGGTTATATATCGGCAGAAATCAATGGTACAACGTAGATTGTCGATGCGGCATGTTTGATTTTCCAAAGTTAAATAATCATTAATATTGATTTTGGGAAGATTAAAACTAAGTGGAGTTTTAATGAATCTTTAACTAGATTGAAATGTGAATGTGATAATTTAAATTATCAAATTTGGGAAATGATCGAGAATGGAGTATCACCAGTTTTGCTCCAAGCCATAGTTAAATCTTTAATTAGATTTAAACATGAAATGGTAATTGAATTTACCGATAATACCATGGTGTTAGATATGGAGTATTACCAGTTTTGCTCCATGGGATGAATAGGTTGGGATTGAAATTAAACAAATGATTACTTCGGTAAGGCTCGATAATCCCGACTAGTTTGAATAAACCTTAATTTGGTTTGAATTGATATCCGAACGAAGATTAAAGAATAAATTTAAAGAATTTATCTTTGATAAAATTAATGGGAACCTTTCCCATATAAATATTTAAATAAAAGGATATTCTGAGTTGGAATGAGGCGTGTGTTGTGTTTGTGTAGCACTTATTTATAATATATGCGAGTTATTCAGAAAGACCGGGTTTACACCCATTCTGAATAACTGATTCGATGATAAGTCGACGATGAAGACAACGGTTGAAGACCGGAGGTCTTCACATCGTTTGGATGATTACTGATGTTTTGATTGGGATGTACACCCAGGACAAGGTAATAAGTGGTGATCATCCAGACGTACTTGGAGATCGACCGGATATGCGAGGACCTCTCTCCTATATTGACATATGGGACGAGGAATAAGGTGCCTCTGGTTTTCATTCAGACCCAGAACAAACTAGTAAATGGATGTGTGTCTGACATTGGATTTTATTCTGTGTTGATTGATCTCTATTAAATATATATTTGTTTGGTAACAGAGAATTTATTCTCTTGCTTAACACCCTCCTCTGAGACGTACGAGCTCAGAGGTTATATATCGATAGACATCAGTTGCTTGGAGTGAATTGCCAGTGTAGCATGCTTAGATGCAAGTGATTATGGCTTTTGTTGAAAAGCAGAGTCTTATGATCGATGATCAAAGTACGACTTTAATATAGCATAACTTTGTATATAACGTTAATTTGTGAGCCTCGCACCTCGGTATGAGTCAAAAACGGGATCGGACTGCTAGGAGTGCACGACGTTTCTTTCCAGCTATGGGTGGTGTTATGGTATGAAGCCCAAACATTTATTATATTTTTACCTATGTGGTTGTTGGATTGCGAGGCGCCTCAGATATATCGGTTACTACGGAGCCGATGGATAGGTCCAATAGGACCGGGAAACGTGTGTTCAAGAATAATTAATCCTCAAACGTAAGAGAGGACCGACCCTGAAGCATCCAAGGGTTACCCAGAGTGTGTAGTCCTGAGACATTTGCTAGAGTGTCTCGAAGCGGTGAGGAGCCATCCCTGGCCTCGACTCATGACGAAAATCCAATTTCCAATACGTGACATTTCGGTTTTGATTGTAGAGCCTAGTATGGCGACATGATATATTGTACTCATGTCGTCTATGATTGATACATTTATATTTGAAGTTGTTTTTGACACTATACACTTATAATAGTATCAAATGATTTGTTTTAAACATACCAAGCATGTTTGGCTATTATAAGGGAAAACTCTATCCTTCGGCTTGCGTTGCATTGTGTGATGGGACCTGAGTCTTATAATAGCTTCATTTTCTTTGATTAGCATTGTGCTATTTGTTATTTTCACTGGTATTCTTGGAAGTAAACCCGATCTGTGTTATACTGCGTGGTCCCTTGATATACCAAACTTTAAAATTAAATTAATAACTGTTTTAGTTCTCACACCAGTCACATGACCGACCTGGAGTTTATTGTTTTAACATAAACTCTGGGTGCCCCTATTTTCCACACGGGTAGCTAGTAGTTTTGGTTTTGCAGATTTTTTTTTCAGGATCCTGGATTTACAGCTGGAGCTATATTCGCAACGATCTATATCCGTATATTTCCTTCAGTTGTGTTGTGTATTATTTTCCGCTGCTATGTATTTAAATATAATTTAAATCTCTGATATTTTCTACTGTATATTATTTATTCATACTCTGTTATATTCTTGTACTCTGATGTAATTGTTGTAACAGCAATGAAATGTTCTTGCATTTGTGTTTTGATTTGTGGTGTTCTCAACTCAATCTGGGATTTCCCGTAAGGGCGAGTTTGGGTCTCTTCAGTTGGTATTAGAGCTTTGGTTTATAGAACTCGAGAAGAAGACACATTAGGACCAAACGAAAGAATTCGTCAGAGATTAGATTAGTAATGTCCAATAAGAATGACTCATTAGAGATGGGATTAGTAATATCCTAGAACAAGTGTGAAGAGTGTTAGTTTTAAAATAAAAATGAAAACGAACTTTGTTTTGAAAATTTAAACCTTATTATATGTATTTAACTATTTTATTTTAAATTAAATTTGGACAATCGAGTATATGAAGATTTTGCATATACGTCTGATCCACATGTATACGAAGCCTCAAATATACTGGATAGATATAGAATTACACTCTAGTCGCCTGAACATGATTCTGATGATGATCATGACAACATCAGCATTTATATCCGAGTTTCGAAAGGGGGATGTCTATATATTTCCAAGTGACTGGCGTGAGAACCAAAATATAGATAGGTCATCTATTGTTGTGATTTGGCATCAAAAATTGGAACTTTGACTATATATTAAAGTTATGTGTTTGAAAAGCTAATCAACTAACTGATTGATGATTGTGTTGTGTGAATATTCATTTAAAACCAATAAGAGAATGAATGAAAATTTAGCCAAATCGAGTCAAATATTGAACTGAATTTAAAATTGTCTGAAATTTCATACATGTATATATATATATATATGTGTGAACAGGTTATAGCAAGGAAGCTAAGAAGAGGAATAAAATTGTATGCCCGACAAATAGGAACATGTTTACTAATTTATTGGGTTTTAATGATTTTATGAGCTGATTGGCTTTCTCTTTTTCTTTTGGATTGGTGAGGGCCCTGTGAGGCTAGTTACAGTTTTAAAGGTCTCCCCATACAAAGGAGGTTATAGCGAAATTTTTCGAAAATTTAAGGTGTTAGCCAAATTTTTGAAAAATTAGAAATTCTTAGAAACTGGAAAGTTGAAGAACGAAAGCCAGAATGAAAGTTGAGTTGGTTGGTTAAACAACTTTAAGCTCCGTTCCTTTTCGAGGACGAAAAGAATATTCTCCTCTATCCTCCAAACCCGTTATTAGGATAAAATAAAAAAAATTGGAAAAAAAACCCTCGTACGCTGCCTCTTCACGGCACATTTGGCGCCACCGCCCACCGGAGGTCCACCGCGCCGCCTCTCCAGCAGCTCGCCGCCTCTCCTGACCTCGTCCACCCCGCCTCCAACACCACCGCCCTCTCCTCCTCCTCCTTTAATCTAAAAACCGCACAACCCCAATAGCCGGCGCCGCTCCACCCACCTGACCACCGACCGCATCACCTCCCACATGTCAGGCGACCACCCTGGCCCTTCTCCTCTTCAAATCCAAACCCTAAACCCCTAATCCACCCCAAATCAGACCGCCACCACCCCCATTGACCCGCCGTCGACCGCTGCACCATCCCACCACCACCCACGACTGCCTGCGCCGCCATCCCGGCCCCTGACCTCCCACTGCAGCCCCTCCAGCTCAAGATCGACGGAAACCGTGAGTTTTTATTATATTTTACTTAATGTAATTATTTAATTTACTAATTAAGAAGCCATTAAATTATATATAACATTGTATAATAAAAATGAGGTTTTTGTTTATATAAAGATAATACTTTTATGTATAAAAAGTCATGACTTCTATATATATATATATATATATATAAAGTTATGATTTTTATTTATATAAAAATATGATTTTTATTTACATAACCATGAATAAAAATTTGATTTATATATATATATTAGCATGATAAAAATTTGATTTTATATATGTGAATAGCGAATAAAAATTGGATTTTTATATATATTAAAGCAAGATAAAAATATGATTTTTATTATAGGAATAGCATATAAAAATATGATTTTTACTGCTTGAATGGCGATATAATAATATAATTTTTATATACGAAGTAGCGATATAAAAATATAATTTTTATATATGAGGTAGCGTTATAAAAATACGATTTTTATATTATAATAGCGGTTTAAAAATATGGTTTTTATTATATGAATCACAATATAAAAATATGATTTTTATATATATAATAGCATTGAAAAAATATGATTTTTATATATATAATAACATTATAAAAATATGATTTTTAATGTATACATAACATTGTAAAATACGATTTTTAATATATACATAGCATTGTGAAGATGTGATTTTTATATATATAATATGCGTTATTGAAAATATGATTTTTAACATAAACGGCATGAAACAAATTACGATTGAAATGACGGGAAGTAGAACGGAATTCAAATCGTCCGCTAAAGAACGACGGAGTGGAAACCAAAGGTGAGAACTTCTCACTAAAACTTTGTTTACAGTTAAAATATATACTAGGATGTAGACGGTGCTTAGTAGCACTCGACACCTTTGACTAAAACCGTGGATGTTTGGTTGTTTGTTTTGATTAATTTAATTGGTTGAATTTGGTTTGGGATGTGAATGGAATTGATTGAATTTGGTTTGTGTATGGCGTGATCCATTATTAGGCGAGGGATAAGGCTAGACCTTATTTCGGTTCTAGTATCGCGCGGTTATGCTGCTGAAATTTTCTAAAATATGTTAAAAAATTAATAGCTAGCTAAAAATATTATTTTTAGTTTAGAACTGTGATGAATAAAATTATTTAGGCGTTGTATATAATTTTATAAGCAAAGTTATAAAATTCTATATATTTATTGAATAGTTAAAAATAAGTTTACACATCCATTTACAAGTCAGACGACTTGTTTATGCTAGCTCATTTTTGTGATATCGAGTGGGATGATAATTTTTACACATCGCCCAAGTGCACAAATAATAATAATTATTTGATGGTTGAAACCCCACACGGGTATTGGGATGATATTTGACATAAACTAATCCCAATTGTTTAGCTGTATGTCAATCGATTGGTTGACAGACTGTTGTAAGCGTTAATTATTTATATTTAACACTTATGCAGTTGTGTAGTGCACTCTGGATGATGGTTGATTGTTTATCATTGTCGTTGTATACGTATGATGTATGAAATCCATATAAATAACATTATATGGTAATTGACTGTGTCTGATTCCAATTCGGAAAGAACGAATATTTTAAAATAACGAATATTTTAAAATAAGGAATATTTTAAAATAATATTTAATAAAAGATTAGAATCTGGTTTTAATGTCCGGTTTTGGGTGGATACGAAAATATTAAAATATGTGAAGCCATATTGATTAGATATGAGCCATTTTGACGTGAACGATATTTATATCGATTTTATTCATTTTTAAAATGAATATCGAAAAGCAAATGATTTCAAATTCTGATATTTTGAAATTATTATCATTTAAATAATATAATGATAAGGAGTATTCCATTTTGATTTAAAATTGAAAAAGAAGTTAGAACCGTTTTAAAACGAATTTATAAACAATTTATAAAATACGTTTTAAATGGAAATCGACGAAATATATATATATAATATATATTATATATATTTAATATCCTGAATATAACGCGCCGCGCCGCAGCCTTTTGCGAATTTCGACCATCGACTTTTGAATTGATATTACGGGAGATTCGACAGTTGGATTATCCTAAAACCGGAACCGCTGGGTTCGTATCGAAAATATCTTTCCAACAATATAAGAGATATGAAATCTAACGGTTGGATTTGGAATTATGTCCAAATCAAATTTGGAAAAGGTCGCTGTAAGTGAAGTTCGGTGACCGTTTATGGAAATCGACTGAAAGGGCCTTAATTAAATTATTAATGATTTGTGTAAAATCATAATAAATGATTTGGAAGGAATTTGGATGAAAAGTTCCATATTTGGAAAGATAAAAATATATTTTTATCAAAATGAACTGATTATTCACTAGATTTGAAATCCAATAATTTTTAAATAAAATAAATTGGATTTGTGAATGGTTTTAATATAACCAGAATTTCCAATATATGAATTGGAATGGATTTGAATGGAAATCATCTTCGAAATATTTTGATATTGGATTCCGTGATTATAGGGATATTGTGATGGAAATTTGGAAAATATATATGTATCGTTATTCCCAAAACGATATTTGCTGGTTTCAGAATTTGATATTGAATATAAGTCGATATAATTTCTACTTAGAGCCTTGTATTTGATATCAAATTTGGATTTCGGGTTTGTCGTGAATGGTGACTTTATTAACACTGTTATTAAATCTAGTTGAGAAAAGAATAAACCTTTAATTTAAGATTTAGTGAAGTTTACCAATTAATTAATATTTAATTGAAATTGAATTGAAATTGGATTTTTGGGTTTATCGTGAATGGTGTTTTAAATAACACATGTTCTTAACTCGATTAACAGGGAAGAGATGGTTTGGAATTTATAAATCTTTTATTAAGATTTAATGGAATTTTTCCAAAGTAATTTTTTTTGCAATTTAATAAAATAAACTGGAATGGAATTCGATTTGAAAATAATCGAAGTGAGCTTCTGTGGAGGAAGACTGTTAATATATATGGAATTTAAAAGGCTTTGTCGTTATTCCATTTATATTATTAGTCGGATACGGAAATTGACATCGATTATATATATTGATCTGTTTTCCATGAAGATTCGATAATTAATGGAATGGGATTTTGGGTTTATTGTGAGCTGTGTTTTAAATGACATTAGTTCTTTAACCCAGTTAAAGACAGGATTACATGTCTGACATTGTATATCGTACCATATTGTTGATCTCTGCTAAATATATATTTGTTTGGTAGCGGAGAATTTATTCGCTTGCTTAACACCCTTCTCTAAGACATACGAGCTCAGAGGTTATATATCGGCAGAAATCAATGGTACAGTGTAGATTGTCGATGCAGCATGTTTGATTTCCAAAGTTAAATAATCATTAATATTGATTTTTGGGAAGATTAAAACTAAGTGGAGTTTTAATGAATCTTTAACTAGATTGAAATGTGAATGTGGTAATTTAAATTATCAAATTCGGGAAATGATCGAGAATGGAGTATCACCAGTTTTGCTCCAAGCGATAGTTAAATTTTTAATTAGATTTAAACATGAAATGGTAATTGAATTTACCGATAACACCGTGGTGTTAGATATGGAGTACTACCAGTTTTGCTCCATGGGATGAATAGGTTGGGAATGGGAAATTAAACAAATGATTACTTCGATAAGGCTCGATAATCCCGACTAGTTTGGATAAACCTTAATTTGGTTTGAATTGATATCCGAAGGAAGATTAAAGAATAAATTTAAAGAATTTATCTTTGATAAAATTAATGGGAACATTTCCCAAAGGATATGAATATTTAAATAAAAGGATATTCTAGGTTGGAATGAGGCATACGTTGTGTTTGGTAGCACTTGTTTATAATATATGCGAGTTATTCAGAAAGGCCGGGTTTATACCCATTCTGAATAATTGATTCGACAATAAGTCGACAATGAAGACGGTGGTTGATGACCGGAGGTCTTCACATCGTTTGGATTATTACTGATGTATTAATTGGGTTGTACACCCAAGACAAGGTAATAAGTGGTGATCGTCTAGATGTACTTGGAGATCGACCGGATATGCAAGGACCTCTCTCCCGTATTGGACATTTGGGACGAGGAATAAGGTGCCTCCAATTTCGTTCAGACCTAGAACGAACTAGTAAATGGACGTGTGTCTGACATTGGATTTCATTATGTGTTGATTGATCTTTATTAAATATATAGCTGTTTGATGGCGGAGAATTTATTCTCTTGCTTAACACCCTTCTCTGAGACGTACGAGCTCAGAGGTTATATATCGGCAGAAATCAATGGTACAGTGTAGATTGTCGATGCGACATGTTTGATTTTCCAAAGTTAAATAATCATTAATTTGATTTTTGGGAAGATTAAAACTAAGTGGAATTTTAATGAATCTTTAATTAGATTGAAATGTGAATGTGATAATTTAAATTATCAAATTTGGGGAATGATCGAGAATGGAGTATCACCAATTTTTCTCCAAGCGATAGTAAAATCTTTAATTAGATTTAAACGTGAAATGGTAATTGAATTTACCGATAACACCGTGGTGTTCGATATGGAGTATTACCAGTTTTGCCCCGTGGGATGAATAGGTTGGGATTGGGAAATTAAACAAATGATTACTTCGGTAACGCTCAATAATCCCGACTAGTTTGGATAAATCTTAATTTGGTTTGAATTGATATCCAATGGAAGATTAAAGAATTTATCTTTGATAAAATTATTGGGAACCTTTCCCAAAGGATATGAATATTTAAATAAAAGGATATTCTGAATTGGAATGAGGCATATGTTCTGTTTGTGTAGCACTTGTTTATAATATACACGAGTTATTCGGAAAGGCCGGGTTCACACCCATTCTGAATAACTGATTCGACAATAAGTCGACGATGAAGACGGTGGTTGAAGACTGGAGATCTTCACATCGTTTGGATGATTACTGATGTCTTGATTGGGCTGTACACCCAAGACAAGGTAATAAGTGATGATCATCCAGACGTACTTGGAGATCGACCGGATATGCGAGGACCTCTCTCCTGTATTGGACATATGGGACGAGGAATAAGGTGCCTACAGTTTTGTTCAGACCCAGAACGAACTAGTAAATGGATATGTGTTTGACATTGGATTTTATTCTATGTTAATTGATCTCTATTAAATATATATCTGTTTGGTGGCAGAGAATTTATTCTCTTGCTTAACACCCTTCTCTGAGATGTACGAGCTCAGAGGTTATATATCGATATACATCAGTTGCATGGCGTGAATTGCCAGTGTGGCATGCTGAGATGCAAGTGATCAAGGCTTCTGTTGAAAAGCAAAGTCTTGTGGTTGATGGTCAAAGCACGGCTTTAATATAGCATAGCTTTGTGTATAGCGTTAATTCGCGAGCCTCACACCTCGGTATGAGTCAAAAAGGGGATCGAACTGAAGGGAGTGCATAACGTTTCTTTCTAGCTATGGGTGGTGTCATGGTATGGAGCCCAGACATTTATTACATTTTTACCTATGTGGTTGTTGGATTGCGAGGCACCTCGGATATATTGGTTACTATGGAACCGATGGATAGGTCCGATAGGACCGGAAAACGTGGGTTCAAGAATAATAATCCTCAAACGTAAGAGAGGACCGACCCTGAAGCATCCAAGGGTTACCCAGAGTGTGTAGTCCTGAGACATTTGCTAGATTGTCTCGAAGCGGTGAGGAGCCATCCCTGGCCTCGACTCATGATGGAAATCCAATTTCCAATATGTAAAGACCCGAAGATTCCCGCTCTTGAATTGACCATAAACCACACAAGTCTGATCCAAAAGTTGGAAATCTCCGAATACTTTAACTTTGGGAATACAACACATCGGATCAAAAACAACAGAATTTTATTACATTACAATAATGTTACATCAGAGTACAGAATATATCAGAGTACATCGAAATTAAATTACAATGGAAGATAAATTTTACATTAAATAATACATTGGAGCGGAAGATTATCAAAAGCTCTGGACACAGCATTAAGCTTCGATCCAGGATCCTGCTAAAGAGATAAATATCTGCAAAAAGCTACTCGACTGCCCGTGTGAAAAATATGGGCACCCGAGTTTGCCAGAGAAACAAACTACAGGTCAGTCATGGGACTGGTATGAGAAATCTTAACTTAACTAATCTAAATAGAAGGCTAATCACAGGACCACGCCGCTAACGCAGAACAGGTTTATTCCATTGGATTGCCAGTGCATAAAATAAAGTGAATCGTTAAACAACGCAATGCTTTTTAGAAAAATGAAACCATTATAAGACTCAAGTCCCATCACACAATGCAACGCAAACCGGAGGATAGAGTTTTACCTTATAATGGTCAAAAGATGCTTGATACGATGAAACGGATTTTGATATTATTATTAGTGTATATATGTTTCAAAAACAATTCAATCATAATGTATTAATCATAGACGGCATAGTACCCCATCCTACTATGTCGCCATACTAGTTCTACAATCAAAACCGCATGATGTCGTATTGGAAGTTGGTTTTCCATCATGAAATCGAGGCTAGGGATCGTCCTCTCCAATTCGAGATACTCTAGCAAATGCCTCAGGATTCCCCGCAGTGAACCCTTGGATCTTCAGGGCCGGTCCCCACCTAACGGTAGCGGATTAATTATGCCTGAACACACGCTTCCCGGTTCCTTTAAACCTCCATATGGCTACTAACAACCTATAAATCCGAGGTACCTCATAACCCATCATCCACATAAGTAAAAATGTCAGGGATGGTAGGTCACTGACACCACTCTAGCTAGAAAGAAACGTGTGCACTCCCTGCGGTCCTTATCCCGTTTTTGACTCATACCGGGGTGTGAGGCTCGCGAAGTCACGCTATACACAAAGCTATGCCTAAACAGGCTGTGCTTTGATCATCAACCACAAGGCCTTACTTTTCAACAAAAGCCCTTATCCATGCATCTTGGCATGCCACATTGTCAATCCATACCATACCATTGATTCCTACCAATATATAACCTCTAAGCTCGTACGTCTCAAAGAAGGGTGTTGAACACCAAACAAATATATATTTAGCGAAGATCAACGAATACAGTATAAAGGAATACAACGTCAGACATACGATCCATTTACAAGTCCGTTCTAGGTCTGAACGAAACCAGAGTCGCCTTATTTCGCCCCCCATATGTCCAATACAAAGGTGAGGTGCTCGCATATCCGACAATCAACAAGTACGGCCGGGTGGCTACCACTGAAGCCCCTTCAAGGTAGTTACTCCCATCATGGGTCTCAATAGCAGCACATCCATTCGATGTGAAGATCGCCGGTCTTCAATCACCGTCTTCAACTCTTCGACTTAGATCGACGTATAATCATTTGAAATGAGAATGAACTCGGACTTTTCAAATGATCCACGCATATATATATAGTTTAAAACCATTTTGTATCGTTATTAGTATTTAAGAACGATCTATCGCTATTTTTAGATATAAAAATAGCTCAATTAATCTAACAACGCTTTGGGTCGATCGGCGGCCCTGGCGCTGTTTTTCTCCAAATTTGATTTACACTTATTTCGAAATCAAACCGTTGGATTTTAACAAAATTTATATCGTTGGAAAGATCTTCCCAAAGCGGTCCTAACGGTTCCAGTTTTGGGAAAATCCGACGGTCGGGTCTTTCGGTATAATCGTTTAAAGTACGATTGTTGAAACGCGAACTGCCGCGTGCATTTCGTTTAATTTTAATTTTAATTTATATATAAATATAATTCCTTTAGCGATTTCAACTATTAAAATCCATCCTTTTTATCGCATCTAAAATGGCGATAAAAATGCCACTTTTATTTCTACTCTTTTTATTGTCCCTAGAACGACAATAAAAATACTTCTTTTAATTCTAAGCTTTTTATTGAATATAGAATGCCAATAAAAATATTGTTTTAAATCTACTCTTTTTATTTACATCTAAAATGTAAATAAAAATATAATTTTTTAATCTATTCATTTATTTACATCTAAAATATAAATAAAAATATACTTTTTAATTCTATGTTTCTATTTACATCTACAATGTAAATAAAAATGCATTTTTTATTTCTATGTTTTTATTTACATCTACAATATAAATAAAAATGCACTTTTTTCATTTTCATGTTTTTATTTGTAACTAAATTACAAATAAAAATGTACTCTTTATAATCATGCTTTTATTTGTAACTAAATTACAAATAAAAATGTACTCTCTTTTTTATAATCATGTTTTTATTTGCAGCTAATTTGCAAATAAAAATAATTTTTTTATTACTATTTTTATTTACATCTAAAATGTAAATAAAAGTGTCACTTTGATTTCTATGTTTTCCTAGTAACATATAGAAGAATATTTTATATGTTAACATTTTCCTACATTTCTAAATATCATATAAATGAATATTTCCTATGTTTACATTTTCTATATTTCTAAATATCATATAAATGAATATTTATATGTAAACATTCCTAACATTTCATATTAACATAAAAAGGATATTTTTATGTTAAATCAATTCTAACATTTCAACAAAAACAAATAAAAAGGATAACCTTGTTTTCGTTGACAAATCTATTTCAACAAAAACATATAACAGTGATATATTTGTTTTGTCGACAACTCTAACTCAACAAAACACATATAAAGTGATATATTTGTCAACTCAACATTTTAAAACTAAAAGGTTATATTTATACATCTTAACATTTTATGAATATAATGTTATTTCCCCTCACTTTAACATCTTATACTTAAAATGTTATTTTTCTCCACTCTAACATTTTATAACTTAAAATGTTATTTTTAAATGAACAAAAATGTTTGTTTTTGTTTTAACCCTTCTCACTGAACAAAATGTTTATTTCTTTCAAATGAACAAAAATGTTATCTTTTGTTTTAATCCTTTTTATTAAACAAAAATGTTTATTTCCTAATGATTCATATTACAATAAAAATGTAATTTTTATTGTCTACTCTTTTCTAATGTTTTCATATTGCAATAAAAATATAATTTCTATTGTGTACTCTTTTCTAATATGACTTTTTATTCCCAATGCAACATTTTATAATAAAATGTCACTTTCTTTAATGCAACATTTTATAGCCAAAATGCTATAATATATATATTTCTAATGCAACATTTCATAATAAAATGTTACTTAATATCTTAGTGTAACACTTATAACAAAAAGGTTAATTTCTACAAAGATGTTATTTTCTGTTCTAGTGTAGCATTCATAACAAAATATTATTTTTGTTCTAACATAATATGATCTAAAATAAAATGGTGTTTAGATCTAACATAACATGATCTAAATAAAGTGGTGTTTTAGATCTAACATATCATGATCTAAATAAAGTGGTGTTTTTCATTAACATGACTTCACTACTAGAATGACATTTTCATTTTCACACTTTTCTAATTAACAAAATGGATATTTTGTTTTCTTACTTTTCTAATGTTTCATGTCACAAATAAAAATGTGATTTATTTTTGGTTTCAATCCTTTGTCACTTTTGATTTAACACAAATGGTAATCATGTTTCGTCACTTTTAATTTAACACAGATGATAATCATGTTTTATCACATTTAATCTAACATAAATGGCAATCATGTTTTATCACTTTTAATCTAACACCAATGATGATCATGTTTTATCACTTTTAATCTAACACAAATGATTACATCAAATCAACAGATCGATAGACAGCATCAACAATTTAAAACAAATCATGTACGTGCAAGAATCTCTAAAGCATGATAATAATTAATTTATTTTAATTAAATAAGAAATCTCACCGAATAATCCAGATCTGAAATTCAACCAAAACTTTATCGGCTCTATTTCAGATATAGTTTGTCCCATCATCTAGATCTCGTTTCTGCGGTCCCAACGCATCTTGAATTTCCGAATTCAGATAAGTATTTAATGAGTTATGAGATCTTATGCCTTAATTACATATTTAAGAATTAATTAAATAATTATATTATAACAATACATCATCTTCTTCATCGTTTTAACTCAGCCCCTACCGAACCCATTTTGCTCCATCCTTCCTCCTTGAATCGCACCCAATCGCCACCACCCGAACCCAATCAGAACGTGCCGCACCAAAGGGCTTCGAGCCCTCTACCAATGCCAGGCAGCGCCGCCATCTCGGTGGCTCAGGTCGGCCCCACGACCAGCCCAAAGTCCGTGTGTTTCAGCACCAATATCGAGAAAACTGATCCTCTATTTTCGATCATGACCGCACAAATTAAAGTCCTCATCTTGTACTTCGATTTCCCCCTTTGATTGTTTAAAATTTGTTGTGTGGATTTAAAGTTTTAAGGGGATCAATTCTGGAGTCTTTCAGCCATCGAACATGAAGATGGCGGCTGTAGAAAGGTTTTAGGGTTTACTGTATTGGACCGTATATACTAGGTATATATAATAGTATTTAATTTATCAATTCAACGAAAAAGCCCATTAACTCTTACGAACTCCAATTACAGCCCAACAAAAGTTGTCCTAAGGCAAAACCCAGCGTTCCGAATGCAATGGGCTAGGTCCCGTTAGCCCAAACGGCTGTCTGTGGCCTATTTTATTTAATTTAATATTTAAATCATTTATTTAATTAATTCAATCTTACATTTAAATTCACTGGGGCCACATACGACCTCTAAAATTTACAGAAAAAATATTTCTGGCTTTCTCTTGACGATACGATCCTAACAAAACTAATTTCGTCGAATTCTGAGACCGTTTGAAAAATGGCTATTTTCAAGTCGATCAAATTTGACTAAAACTAACAAACACGTTTTCTTTTGCCACGCTCACATATTAATTCGAAAAATTCTGGAAAATTAAAGTTAACAATAAATTGACATTCCGGTTCCAACAAAAGTGGTTTCATCGAAAACAGAGGTCGTTTGCAAAATGACTATTTTTAAGGACTATATATTATATATATATATATATATATATATATATTCTACAGCGACTTTCCTAAAATTTGAACTGGACATAACTTTCTATTTATAAAGTGAAATTTCAATTTCTTACATCCGTTAGAAAGATATGATTAAACAGATTTAAATATTTTTGGTTTCACTTAATTTTGATTTATTTTGAATCCTGTACATTCAGTTAAAGTTTAAAATCAAATTTTCAAACTACCGCTCTATTTCTAACTCCTTTTATAATTAAATAAAATTTATTCGTTTTAACTTCGATTAAAATAAATTTTCCGTCGTCATTATTTAAAATAAATTATTTTAAATATTCTAAATTCATTAAAATTTCTAAAATAAAAATTTTAAATTGGCCCCAAAATTTTGGGTTGTTACACAATACGTGACATTTCGGTTTTGATTGTAAATCTTAGTATGACGACATGATATATGGTACCTATGTCGTCTATGATTGATACATTTATATTTGAAGTTGTTTTTGACACTATACACTTCTAGTAGTATCAAATGATTTGTTTTAAACGTACTAAGCATGTTTGGCTATTATAAGGGAAAACTCTATCCTCCGACTTGCGTTGCATTATGTGATGGGACCTGAGTCTTAAATAGCTTCATTTTCTTTGATTAACATTGCACTATTTGTTATATGCACCGGTATTCTTGGGAGAAAACTCGTTCCGTGTTATATGGCGTGATCCCTTGATATACCTAACTTTAAAATCAAATTAATAATTGTTTTAGTTCTCACACCAGTCACATGACTGACCTGGAGTTTTTTGTTTTAACCTAAACTCTGGGTGCCCCTATTTTCCATATGGGCAGCTAGTAGTTTTGGTTTTGTATATTATTTCTTTTCCAGGATCCTAGATTTACAGCTGGAGCTATATTCGAAACGCTCTGTATCCATGTATTTCCTTCAGTTGTGTTGTGTATTATTTTCCGCTGTTATGTATTTAATTGTAATTTAAATCTCTAATTTTTTTGCTGCATATTATTTATTCATACTCTGTTATATTCTTGTACTCTGATGTAATTGTTGTAAAAGCAATGAAATGTTCTTGCGTTTTTGTTCTGATTTGTAGTGTTCTCAACTCAATCTGGGCTTTCCCGTAAGGGCGAGTTTGGGTCTCTTCACAGCATTTGCAGGTAGAAGGTTTAATGTGTGAGGTCTAGTGTATATACACACACACACACACATATATATATATATATATATATATATGTATATACCTATTGTGTGTGAAAATAGGCAGGTTTACTACGCCTTGGGAAGGTCTTAAGTGGACGACTCTCTTCTTATCTAGTTTGGGTCTTAAGTGATTAGGACTAGGATCCTCTCCAAAGGTTTATTTCTTGGATAAGTACCAAAGTCATAGGACCCACACTTATTAGATTTGAAGTAAGTCTCTGGTTCCTCCTTCTCTGAAAGTAGTTAAGCATAGCGGTAATGGAGTAGGGTAGTTCACGGTGGATGTCCACTTCCTCTAGAAGCTTGCAAGGGCAAAACTAGGGACAAGATTTGTTTATATATGATATGTGGCCATATCATGCTCACCAACTATCTAAGGGAAGTCGGAAGCGGCATAGGTGTTCTACCGTAATATCAGTTAAGTAGTAACATTCGCAATGCTACTTCTCATTTTACTTTTGAAAGTATAGACTTAATAACGTTGACGTATTAGGATAGGGTCTTAAGTAGCTAGGATCTGCCTCAGGGTTGTAAGGGATCATAGGAATCCACCTTTAATTGGGCGATAAGCGACCAAGGATGCCCATCTCGTTGGGTTTTTACCCTAAATGCACTAATGGAGGTCTTAAGCGATTGATTCAGACATCCACCCCGTTGGTTAGATATTTTGTGCACATGTGAATGCTTGTGTGCTTCGTAGACATACCTTGATATATATAACCTGCTAAATCTAGGGTACGACCTTTAAGTAAATACTATATTTCACTCACACGGGACTTTATGTTCTGACCTCTCTCCTTAACGTATCCAATAGGTCACTAGTTAGGGTAGATTCAATGGACAAAGCAACGATGGAAACTGAAGACAAAAATGGAGATATTATGCTGTATTGTTGTGGAAACTTTTAATGATGAGTTTATTGATGTACCTATGGAACAATTGTATCTTGACAATCTGTGTTTGAATTCTGTTGTTTTTATGAAATGGTACATCATATTTTGGTATTATACTTTCTCATTCTGTTGTGTGAGATTTCCGTATCACAATGTATATATATTATATAGTGCAAATGTAATTCCTTAAAGGAACCAACGACTCGTTTAGAGTGGCTCTATGTTTCGATGGGCCTTTTTTGGCTCGAAATTTAGTCTCATTCCAGGCAGGTTGTTACATTTGGTATTACATCATATATTACCCGAATATAGGGAAATTATACGTATGAGAGACGTATTTGTGTTTTGAAAAAGGTTTTCAAACTATATATATATGATATATATATACTTACCCCAATAAGCATACACACATATACTAGGCAGCTTTATTGTTTTCTTCCCTTTTCAGCTTTAATACTATCTCAGGAGTATCCATGGAAGGATTTTTTTTTCCTTTTCTTTTCAGATAGTATAATGGTTGATAATCGTTCCGAATAGGGAAACCAGGCAAGGCCAAGGTATTTGTCAGAATGGTTCCAACAGTATCTTCGTACCGTGGAACATGTCTCTGATGCTAACCCAGCCTCAGCGGTGCCTGCAGCTCCTACCGCTAAGGTTGGCTTTGATTTTTCTCGATTCTGTAAGAGCTTCGCAAACGTTGATGGGAAATTGTTCTCAGGAGAGGGTTTTACTAGCGCCCAAAATTGTATAATAGATTGCGAAAGAATTTTCGAAGCTACGGGATGGCCATATGAAGTAAAGAGGAGAATTGCGGCCTGACACTCGAAAGAGGAAGCCCTTGAATGGTGGAACTTAGTATCCGGTGAGAACGAGGGCCAAATATTTACATGGGCTGAATTCAAAGCCCGCTTCGAAGCAAAGTTTTTGCCAAAAGCAGAGATGGTGATCCAGTTAGAAAAGTTTATCCATCTCGAGCAAGGAAGTTTAAGTCTGCAAGAGTACGTGGCCAAGTGGTAGGGTTTGGTGGATATCCCAATGAATAAAGCCTTGAGATTTGTTAAGGGGTTGAACTCCCCATTAAAGGACACTTTATTCACACAAGTAACATTCAGAGCAACCTTATAAACCTTAGTGGAGATGGCTATTATATGCACGGCTAAAGGCTCCAAGGAGAATAAGGATGGTGAGAAGGGAAAAAGAAGCTCTAATAAGAATAAGAAGAAGGAATGGTGGAAGAACAGGAAGAAAGGGGAAAATTCAAGAAGGAAGCTAAGACTTGTACGAGGTGCAACCGTAATTAGGGCCATGAGGCCAAGGATTATAGGACTTCTTTGGCGAAGAAAGAATTTAAAGGAAAGTGTTTCAACTGTCACGAGGAAGGACACATGTCTAAGAACTGCCCAAAACCTAAAGTTATCCAAAGTAGTTAGAATTACGCATTAGAGGTAGCCCCGATACAATGCCGACCCCCAAGAGACCAAAGCCAACCCGCACTTGAAGGTATAACTTTTGTTTTAGGAATTTCTATATACACCTTGTTCGATTTGGTAGCAACCCATTCTTTTGTTTCTAAGAGGCTAGTAAATCTGTTGAACCTTCCCTTATCTATCTCTAGTAATCCGATAAAGGTGGCCAACCCTATCGGAGGAGATAAGTACCTTGAGTTGTTTTGCAAAGACCTAGTATTGGAGATCGACGATGTCGAATTCCTACGCGAAGCATATGTATTGGATTTATGGGGCAATTACCTTATCCTACGTACGGATTGGCTATCATTTTATGGGGCTATCCTAGATTGCGACAAGAGAATCATTTTTCTTAGAAGTAGAGGAGGACGTAGTTTGAGTATACCTTGTAATGTTAGGAACAAGGATAAAGCCTTATTATATTCCTTATCTCGTAGTTCAGAAGGACCATCTTCAGTCTTTATAGTATGTGAGACCATCTTCGGTACCTATAGCATGTGAGTTCTTGGATGTCTTTGAGGAAGTCACAGTACTTCCACCCCATAGAGAAATCACTTTTCGTATTGACCTAGAGAAGGAAGCTAGACCAGTAACTTTATCCTTAAGGCATATGGCGCCTAAAGAAAGAAGGGAATTGGATAAGCAGATTTCAGAGTTACTACAAAAAGGTTTCATTCTGTGAAGTACTTCTGAATGGGGTTCACCTATTGTGTTTGCCACCAAAGCAGACGGATCTCTAAGTCTTTGTGTGGATTATAGGGAGCTTAATAAGTTGACCAAGAAAAATAGGTACCCTTTACCTAGAATTGATGATTTATTCGACCACTTGGGAGGAGCCCGAGTATTTTCCCAATTAGACCTTGCTACTAGATTTCACCGGTTAAGAATTGTATAGGACAATAACGATAAAACTGTGTTTAGGACGCAAGATGGATTGTTCCAATGGGAAGTTATGCCCTTCGGACTGACAAATGCAACTGCCATCTTTGATGACCTCATGAGTAGAGTGTTTAGGGGCATTTTGAATAAGATTGTGGTAGTCTTCGTAGATGATATCCTTATATTTTCAAAGGACCATAAAGAACATGAAAGTCATTCAAGATAGGTTCTAGGGATATTAAGAAAGAACCAATTGAAAGAAAAATTCTTGAAGTGCCATTTTTGGAAAGAAAAAGTTAGATTTTAGGACATATTGTGTCAAGCGAAGGCTTGGAAGTAGACCTTACAAAGATCGAGGCAATTAAGGAATGGAGGATACCTCGAAATGCTACGGAAGTAAGGAGCTTCCTTGGATTGGGTGGATATTATCGGAAATTCATTAAAGACTTCGCAAATATTACTACTCCTTTAACTCAACTGACAAAGAGGAATTTGGTATTTTCTTGGAGTAATAAATGTGATATGACCTTCAAGAAATTAAAGGAAGTATTAACTTGTTCACCAGTCCTTATTATTCCCCGATAGTTCGAAATTGTTTACAGATTATACAGATGCATGCGGAACCAGCTTAGGAGCGGTTCTTATGCAAGAAGGAAGGGTTGTTGTTTATGCTGGTAGACACTCAAGCACTCCGATAAGAGGTACCCAGTGCATGACCTTGAGTTAGCCGCAATAGTGTTCGCCCTGAAAATGTGGAGGCATTATCTTTCAGGGGAGAGATTTGAACTTTTTACCAACCGTAAATCCCTAAAGTATTTATTCTCTCAACGTGACTTAAATTTGAGACAACAATGGTGGATGGAGTATATTTCCTCTTTTTATTTATGATCCAGTATACCCCAAGAAAAAGGAATGTTATGGCGGATGCGTTAAGTAGAAAACATGCAATCCCGGAATGGAAACAGTTAGAGTTTCTCTCTAATTTTAATTTTCAACCCTCGCTAGTAACTTCTAATGGTTTTCTTGGAGCTATGATTATTAGACCCACTCTAAAAGTGAGGATTCAGAGTATACAAGACCTTGACAAAGAAATAAGGAACTTGAAATAGAAAGTGGGAAAGAAGGAGACGTTTCCTCATTCAGTTAGATATTCGTTAGGCGACGATGGAAGTTTATTTAGGGATGGACGACTTTACGTTCCTAAAGATGAAGAATTGAGGAAAGAAATTCTAGAGGAATGTCATAGGTTAAAGATGACCATACATCTCAGTGGAGATAAAATGTATAAAGATATGAAGAGAAATCTCCATTGGGAAGGAATGAAAAGGGATGTAGCCGAGTTCGTAGCTAAATGTTTAACATGCTCGAAAGTAAAAGCAGAGCAAGGAAAGCCTAGAAGATTGCTATTACCTCTAGAGATTCCATGTGGAAGTGGAAACATATTTCCACGGATTTTGTTGATGGACTTCCGAAGAGCCAAAAGGGAAATGAGGCTATTTGGGTTATGGTAGACCGTTTGACCAAGAGTGCCCATTTTATACCAATCAAAAAGACTAGGACTGCAACATCATTGGCCCAATTACATGTCAAAGAAATAGTCAGATTACATGGTATCCTGTCCAGTATCGTGAGTGATAAAGACCCCTTATTCACAAGTGAATTTTTGAGAAGTTTACAAGTAGCATTGGGAACGACCCTCAACTTACGTACAATCTATCACCTGCAAATAGATGGCCCGACGGAAAGAGTAAATTGGATCCTAGAAGACTTGCTCAGAGCTTACATTATCGACTTCGGAAGAGTATGGGAGCAGCACCTACCGCTCGTAGAGTTTACATATAACAATAGTTTTCAAGCGACAATTGGTATGCCCCCTTTTGAAGCGCTTTATGGAAGGCCATGCAAATTGCCAACTTGTTGGTGGGAAATCACCGACAAGGTTTTACTCGGACCAGACTTCGTCCGTGATTCCACGGAGAAGATTTCTTTGATTAGACAGAGGATGAAGACATCCCAAGACTGTCAGAAATCGTACGTCAATAAACGATGAAGGGAACTTGAGTATAATGTTGGAGACTCGGTCCTTGCAAAGGTATCCCCTCTCAAGAAGACTGTTCGGTATAGAAAGATGGGGAAAGTTAACTCCTAGATTTGTTAGGCCCTTTCGCATCATCGAGAAGATAGGATCTTTGGCCTATCGAGTGGATCTCCCAAAACATCTATCGCAGATCATAACGTTTTTCATGTATCTCATTTGAGGAAATGCCTTCATGATTCTGTTATCAAACTCATGCTTGATGAAAGTGGGGACATAGGAAAATCGAGTTGGAGTCTAGAGTGTCCCATGCCACTACAAAGATTGTAGAGCACGAAATCAAGAGACTTCACAATAAAACCGTTCGCCTGGTCCGAGTACAATGGGGAAATGGCCCCGCGGAAAGCACGTGGAAGACCGAGGATAAGATGAGATGGACTCACCTTATTACACATACTGCATCATAATGTGATTGCTAGATTGGATGTTAGGAAATGGATGCAACACAATTGCACAGCACATTCTTATAGAAATATATGCATATTAGTTTGTTTTGTATACGTACTTCATCACTTATTACACATATGCTAGGGTTTGAACTCAGTTTAGTAAGTCTGCGGTTCATAATCACTACGAGTCATGAATGTTTATGGATGAATTAAAAATAACATGGGTGTACAACATGGATGTGTAGAGCTGTAATAACCCGGAAAATCTGGGCCAGTTTAACATTTTTATTTTGGCAATTATAGCGAATTTTGAAGATTTAAAATGAATTATTTTAAATAATAACGACGAGAAATTTATTTTGAATAGAATTAGAACGTGTATATTTATATAGATCGTCGTTAGAATATAAATATTTATTTATAATTATAAAAAGGAATTGAAAATGGCGCGGTAGTTCGATAATTCGATTTCGAACTTCAATTGAATGTACCGGGTGCAAAACAATCCGGATTTTAGTGAAACCAAAAATATTAGAATCTATTCGTGAATATCTTTCCAACGAATCTGAAAAATCGAAATTTCATAGCGGGAATCAAAAGATATGCCCAGTTGAAAATTCAGATTAGTCGCTATGTAAATTACATACGGCGCCAAAAAGTCATATTTTGCATACGGATGAATTTGGACTCGAAACCACTTCCATTGAGTTCAAAATGCCGTTTAGAACTCCGAAAAGTATAAGCTTCGATATATTCCGATATCCGGAATAGTGGCTATGGGCTGGAGTTGTTCGGTTAACAAAACATAGCCCTTAAAAAGTGAAATTTTGCGTACGAGTTCAGAATTCGACGAGATAAATTTTTTTGGATTCATAATGACAAATCATTGTTGAGTTCCAAATGGCGCGTCGAACGGAGTCAGTATGTGGCCGTGCGAGCTGAAACAGTTCAGGGTAAAGCGAGCAGTCATTTTACAAAGGAACATTATTGATACGACCTCGGAATTCAATTCTACTTTTTTTTCTAAATTCGTATCATCTAATAATGGTTAAATCCAAGAGGGCTTAATTTTTTGAGTTAGCATGTGAGCGTGCGAGAAGAAAAGGTGCGCCAAAATCGCATTTTTAGAGCTTATCTGAGCATTTTTGTGATTTTTAACGGACGGTCAAACGAACTCGGAATTCGACGAAACTTATTTCGTTGGACTCGTCTTCACGTCTACTATCTCATGTCCGAAATCCGCGGCCATCGGAGATCGTTTGTGTTCGGACGATACGCGAGAAACTAGCATATAAACACTTTTACTTCCTTTTCTTCCTCACTTTCTCTCTTCCTCTCTTTTTTACATTTTCCTCTTTAATGGCCACCGCACCCCCATGCCATCGCTGCCGCACCCTCCCCCGCTGCCACCACTGGCCGTCGGCCTCCTCCACCCCCCTCCGGCCACCTCCTCCTCCTCCTCTCTCCCTCCTCTTCTCTCTCTCTTCAATTAGCAAACCCTACACCCACACACCACCACCGCGGCCACCACGGGCCCCACCACCACCACCCACACCCTCCCCCACGTCCATCAGGCCCGCGCCCCCCCTCCAGCCCCCTCAATTCCGGCCTTGGGCCCCGCTACACCCAAAAACCCATTTTCACCAAAATTACCCGTTTTGCAAATAAGTCCCTGACTGTATTTCGCGAATAACTCCCAAACAGTGCGTTTTTGGCCAAAGTCCCTCTAGACCAAAGTTGTAGAGCACGAAATTCTCTTCGATTTGGTATATGATAAGTCCTATTTTGCATTGCGGAGTTGTCGGAAAAACGCGTCCGAAGTCTGCTGATCAAACACTGTCAAAATGCTGTCTTTTCTCGATTTCCGGCGAAATGGCACATTTTCGGCAAAAAGACCACTAGGCAAAAGTTGTTCAGAATGGCGTGCTTGTGCTCGAAAAAAAGATGGATTGAAGATTTGAGTTTGTATATGAAGTCTGGAGCTCGAACAACAATTCAGCAGTTCAGAAAAGGCGTTAGAGAAAAAAAGTGAGTTTTCTCCGCTTTAAAAGCTTCTATGATTTTTGACATATGAAGTTAATAAAAATATGATTTTTATGTTATAGAGATGATAAAAATATGATTTTTACATTATAGAAGGATTAAAGATTTGATCTTTATTATGTAAAAGGAGCAAAGATGTGATTTTTATATAAGTGGCGATATAAAAATATAATCTTTATTATATGAACACCGTAGTAAAAATAGAATTTTTATCTATATAGTAGTAGTATAAAAATGTGATTTTTATATACATAGCAACAATATAAAAATGTGATTTTTATATACATAGCAACAATATAAAAATGTGATTTTTATATATGTAGTGACTACGGGCGGTGAAAGTGACAAAATGCGATAACGATGAAAATTTCTATCAAAGAAGAGTCAAGATGATTGGATAGCTATCGGTGAGAACTTCTCACTCTAAAATCTCTTTTTCTAGTTATATATATATATATATATACTAGGATGCAGACGGTGTTTAGTAGCACCCGACACAATCGTCCACAGACCATGGACTTGTTTGATTGGTTGTGTAGTTGATTAGATTATTTGGTTTGAATTGAATTGGTTGGTGAAATGGAATGGATTTGATTGATGTGTGAATGGCGTGGGCCTTCACTAGACCGGGGATAAGGCTAGGCCTCGTCCCGTTTCTAGTATCGTGCCGTTATGCCGCCGAAATTTTCTAAAATATGTTAGAAAAATAAAAATATCATTTTTATTGTGTAAATGAAATGAATAGAAATTCATGTGTTAAAATAGAATATATTATCGTTAAAAATATAATTTTTAACGTGAAAGTGAATAAATAAAATATTCATTTACAAACCGGACGGTTTGTTTATGAACACTGATTTGACTGACATTGATTGGGTCGATAAATTTTACACATCGCCCAACTGCACAAATAAAATCTGTGTTTGATTGTTTGAAACCCCACACGGGTGTTGGGATGAATTTGAAGTTCACTCATCCTGATTGATTAAATATGTTGATCGATTGATTGACAGGCTGTTATAAGCGTTAGATATTTATATTCGATGCTTATACAGTGTAGTGCACTTTGGTTGATGGTTGATTGTTTATCAATGCTATTATATACATGTGTTGTATGGAATCCATGTAATTAACGTTATATGGTGATTGATTGGGCCTCATTCCAATCGGGACAACAATGAATATTATAAAAGAAAATTCATGTGTTGCATATAAAAATAGTCATGTGTTGACGATGTTCATGTGTTGAGTGAAATATTTTATATAATAAAAATTACATCTTTATCATATTTAAAATTAGAACTACTTCCCAGTAGAAGTCTAATTAAAAATCAAACGATAGATACCATAGTTTTATAAAATATTTTACATAACAAAAATAGTGATGTGTTGACAGTACTCATGTGTTGAGATTAGTCCGGTGTTGGAAGAAATATAGATTCATGTGCTGGATAGAATAAATATTCATTTGTTGAATAGAATAACGGATTTATTGAAATATATAAAGCCGTGTTGATTAGAGTTGCGCCATTTTGACGTGAACGATATTTATATCGATTATATTCGTTTTTATAATGAATATAGAAAAGGTAGTGATTTCAAAATATAACATTTTGAAAATATTATCATTTATATAGTAATGATATAAAATATTCAGTTTTGATTAGAAATTGAAATAGTGTTGAAATGGTTTTGAAACGAAGTTAAAACGATTTATAAAATACGTTTTAAAAAGGGAATTGACGAAATATATATATAATATATATATATATATTATATATATATATATTATATATATATAATGGCCTGAATAGAACGCGCCGCGCCACGGCAGTTCGTGAATTTCGACCATTGACTTCGAATTGACGTTGCGGGAGATCCGACCGTCAGATTCTCCTAAAACCGGAACCGTTGGGTTCGTATCGAAAAGAGCTTTCCAATGAATATTAGAAATTTGAAATCTAACGGTTGGATTTGGAATTATGTCCAAATCAAATTTGAAAAAGGTCGTTGTAAGTGTAGTCCGATGGCCGTTGATGGAAATCGACTGTACGGGCCTTGATAAAATTATTAAAAATAATCAATATTCCCAGTATGTGAATTGGACTGGAGTTGAATCGAAATTATCTTCGGAATATTTCGATGTTGGATTTCGTGACTGTACAGATATTGTTATGGGAATTTGAAAGATATATTTTATATCGTTATTTCCAATACAATATTTGTTGGTTTCAGAATTTGATATTGAATATAAGCCGGTATATTTTCTATTCAGAGCCTTGTATTTAATATCAAATGTGATTTGGGTTTGTCGTGAATGGTGTCTTCATTAACACTGTTCTTAAGCCCAATAGGGAAAAAGATTAAATCTTTCTATTTAGATTTAATGAAGTGTATCAATTAAATAATATTTAATTGAAATTGAATTTGAATTGGTTTTTAGGTTTATCGTGAGCGGTGTTTTGAACAACACCTGTTCTTTAACCCAATTAACAATAGAATGTGATTTGGGTTTATCGTGAATCGTGTTTTAGATGACATTGGTTCTTTAACCCAGTTAAAGGCAAGATGTTGATTTGTGAAAAGATTAAAACTAAGTGGAGTTTTAATGAATCTTTAATTAGATTAAAAATGTGAATTGATAATTTAAATTATCAAATCTGAAAGGTGATCGAGAATGGAGTACCACCAGTTTTGCTCCAAAGCGATAGTTAAATCTTTAATTAGATTTGAACGTGAAATGGTAATTAATTTTACCGATAACACCGTGGTGTTAGATGTGGAGTATTACCAGTTTTCTCCATGGGATATATAGGTTGGGATTGGGAAATAAAATAAATAATTACTTCGGTGTGGTTCGCTAATCCCGACTAGTTTGAAATGATATCCAAAGGAAGATTATAGAATAAATTTAGAAGAATTTATCTTGGATAAAATTAGTGGGAACATTTCCCTAAGAATGTGTTTTTGTGAATAAAAGAATATTCTGAATTGGAATGAGGCGTTTGTTGTGTTTGTGTAACATTCGTTTATTATATACGTGGGTTATTCAGAAAGGCCGGGTTTATACCCATTCTGAATAATCGATTCGACGAGATGTCGAAGATGAAGACGGTGGTTGAAGACCGGAAGTCTTCACATCGTTTGGGTGATTACTGATGATCTTGATTGGGCTGTACACCCAGGATGAGGGAATCGGTTGGTGATCGTCCAGACGTACTTGGAGATGGATGGATATGCGAGGAAAGTGCCTCCGGTTTCGTTCAGACCCAGAACGAACTTGTAAATGGATTGTGTGTCTGACATTGGATTTTATTCTGTGTTGATTGATCTCTATTAAATATACATCTGTTTGGCGGCGGAGAATTTATTCTCTTGCTTAACGCCCTTCTCTGAGACGTACGAGCTCAGAGGTTGTATATCGATGGACATCAGTCGCATGGAGTGAATTGCCAATGTGGCATGCGTAAGTGGCAATTGATCAAGGCTTCTGTTGAAAAGCAAAGTCTTGTGGTTGATGATCAAAGCACGGCCTGTGTGGCGTAGCTTTGTGTATAACGTGAATTCGCGAGCCTCACACCTCGGTATGAGTCAAAAACGGGAGATGGACCGCTGGGAGAGCACGACGTTTCTTTCTAGCTAGGGTGGTGTCAGTGACCTACCAGCCCTGACATTTATATACTTTTCACCTGTGTGGTTGTTGGATACGAGGCGCCTCGGATATAGGTCTGTAAGGACCGAGAAACGTGTGTTCAGGAATAACTAATCCTCAAAAGTAAGAGAGGACCGGCCCAGCCGATTCCAAGGATCATAGTGGGGTCCTGAGGCATTTGCTAGAGTGTCTCGAACGCGGAGAGGAGCTTGACCCTTGCCTCGACTCATGACGGAAATCCAATTTCCAATACGTGATATTGCGGTTTTAATTGTAGAACTAGTATGGCGACATGATATATGGTACCCATGCCGTCTATGATTGATATTTATGATTGAAAATGTTTTGACACTATACACTTATTATAGTATCAAATGATTTGTTTTAAACGTACCAAGCATGTTTGGCTATTATAAGGGAAAACCCTATCCTCCGGCTTGCGTTGCATTGTGTGATGGGACCTGGGTCTTATAATAGCTTCATTTTTCGAAAGAGCATTGCGCTGTTTTATTATATGCACTAGTATTCTTGGGAAGAAACCTGTTCCGTGTTATACGGCGTGGTCCCTTGAATTACTATCTTTAAGTAAAGTTTTTGAATAACTGTTTTAGTTCTCACACCAGTCACATGACTGACCTGAAGTTTATTGTTTTAACCTAAACTCTGGGTGCCCCTATTTTCCGCACGGGCAGCTAGTAGTTTTGGTTTTGCAGATTTATATTCACAGGGTCCTGATTTACAGCTGGAACGATGCTCGGAAAGCTCTGTATCCGTGTATCACTTCTAGTTGTGCTTTTGTATATTTTCCCGCTGCTATGTAATTTATTGTAATCTCTGATATTTATTGAATGTAATTTATTCAGTTATACTCTGTATACTCTTGTATCTGATGGAATTGTTGTAATAACAATGAAATGTTCTTCCGTCTGCGTTTTATTTTGTCTTGTACTCAATTCTATCCGTGCTTTCCTTCACGGGGAAATGTTCCCATTAATTTTATCCAAGATAAATTCTTCTAAATTTATCCTATAATCTTCCTTTGGATATCATTTCAAACTAGTCGGGATTAGCGAACCACACCGAAGTAATTATTTGTTTTATTTCCCAATCCCAACCTATATATCCCATGGAGCAAAACTGGTGATACTCCATATCTAACACCACGGTGTTATCGGTAAAATTAATTACCATTTCACGTTCAAATCTAATTAAAGATTTAACTATCGCTTTGGGGCAAAATTGGTGATACTCCACTCTCGATCACTTTTCAGATTTGATAATTTAAATTATCAATTCACTTTTTAATCTAATTAAAGATTCATTAAAACTCCATTTAGTTTTAATCTTCTCAAAAATCAATATTATGTCTTTAACTGGGTTAAAGAACCAATGTCTTCTAAAACACGATTCACGACAAACCCAAATCACATTTGATATTAAATACAAGGCTCTGAATAGAAAATATATCGGCTTATATTCAATATCAAATTCTGAAACCAACATATATCGTATTGGAAATAACGATATAAAATATATCTTTCAAATTCCCATAACAATATCTGTATAGTCACGAAATCCAACATCGAAATATCCCGAAGATAATTTCGATTCAACTCCAGTCCAATCCACGTATTGGGAATATTGATTATTTTTAAAATCACTTTCAAATTCAATTTATTTATTTCACAAATTAATTGATTTTAATTCTAGTTCAAAACTAATTCATTTCGACAAAAATCTATTTTTATCATTTCAAATGTGGAATTCTTCATCCCAGTTCTTTCCAATTCACATATTATGATTTTACACAAATTATTAATATTTTTAATAATTTTATCAAGGCCCGTACAGTCGATTTCCAACAACGGCCATCGGACTGCACTTACATCGACCTTTTTCAACTTTGATTTGAACTTAATTCCAAATCCAACCGTTAGATTTCAAATTTCTAATATTCATTGGAAAGATCTTTTCAATACGAACCCAACGGTTCCGGTTTTAGGAGAATCCGACGGTCGGATCTCCCGCAACGTCAATTCGAAGTCAATGGTCGAAATTCACGAACTGCCGTGGAGCGGCGCGTTCTATTCAGGCCATTATATATATATAATATATATATATATATTATATATATTTCGTCAATTTCCTTTTAAAACGTATTTTATAAATCGTTTTAACTTTGTTTCAAAACCATTTCAACACTATTTCAATTTCTAATCAAAACTGAATATTTTATATCATTACTATACAAATGATAATATTTTCAAAACGTTATATTTTGAAATCACTTCTTTTCTATATTCAGTATAAAAACGAATATAATCGATATAAATATCGTTCACGTCAAAATGGCGCAACTCTAATCAACACGGCTTTATATATTTCAATAATCCGTTATTCTATTCAACAAATGAATATTTTTTCTATTCAACACATAAATCTATATTTCTTCCAACACATGACTAATCTCAACACATGAGTACTGTCAACACATCACTATTTTTGTTATGTAAAATATTTTATAAAACTATGGTATCTATCGTTTGATTTTCAATTAGACTTCAACCGTAAAGTAGTTCTAATTTTAAATATGATAAAGATGTAAATTTTATTGTATAAAATATTTCACTCAACACATGAACATCGTCAACACATGACTATTTTTATATTCAACACATGAATTTTCTTTTATAATATTCATTATTTTCTCCGATTGGAATGAGGCCCAATCAATCACCATATAACGTTAATTATATGTATTCCATACAACACATGGCTTATATGCCTAATTGCATCAAATATTGAATTGTATCGACAATTGGTCGCATTTGCTTGCATATACATATACTTACATTGAACAGGTCATAGCAAGGAGGCTAGAGCAGAGAATAAAATTTGTTTGCCCGACAAATAGGTACATGTTTACTACATAATTTACTGTTTTGTTTGGGTGATGATGATTTTATGAGCCTATTGGCTTTTTCTTTTTCTTTTTGAGATCTGAAGGACCGGGGAAGCTATTTGAAATTCCCCGATGCTCCCGGTGCAGGGGAGGTTATGGCGAAATTTTTCGAAAATTTAGGGTGTTAGCCAAATTTTTGAAAATTTGAGAATTCTCAGAAACTGAAAAGTTGGAGAATGGAAGCCAGATCGAACGTACGGTTAATTAATCAAACCACTTTCGACTTTGTTCCTTTTCGGGGACGAAAAGTTTTAAGTGGAGGAGATTGTAATAACCCGGAAAATCTGGGCCAGTTTAAAATTTTTATTTTGGCAATTTTAGCGAATTTTGAATATTTAAAATAGATTATTTTAAATAATATCGACGAGAAATTTATTTTGAATATATTTCGAACATATATATTATATTGTTCGTCGTTAGAATATATATAATTATTTATAATTATAAAAGGAATTGAAAATGGCGCGGTAGTTCGATAATTCGGTTTCAAACTTCAATTGAATGTACCGGGTGCAAAACAAACCGGATTTTAGTGAAACCAAAAATATTAGAATCTAGTTGAGAATATCTTTCCAACGAATCCGAAAAATCGAAATTTCATAGCGGGAATCAAAAGTTATGCCCAGTTGAAAATTCAGAATAGTCGCTATGTAAATTATATGCGGTGCCAAAAAGTCATATTTTGCATACGGATGAATTTGGACTCGAAACCAATTCCATTGAGTTCAAAATGCCGTTTAGAACTCCGAAAAGTATAAGATTCGATATATTCCGATATCCGGAATAGTGGCTATGGGCTGGAGTTGTTCGGTTAACAATACATAGCCCTTAAAAAGTGAAATTTTGCATACGAGCTCAGAATTCGACGAGATAAATTTTTATGGATTCATAATGACAAATCATTGTTGAGTTCCAAATGGCGCGTCGAACGGAGTTAGTATGTGGTCGTGCGAGCTGAAACAGTTCAGGGTAAAACGAGCAGTCATTTTACAAAGGAACATTATTGATACGACCTCGGAATTCGATTCTACTTTTTTTCTAGATTCGTATCATCTAATAATGGTTAAATCCAAGAGGGCTTGATTTTTTGAGTTAGCATGTGAGCGTGCGAGAAGAAAAGGTGCGCCAAAATCGCATTTTTATAGCTTATCTGATCATTTTTGTGATTTTTGTTGAATGGTCAAACGAACTCGGAATTCGACGAAACTTGTTTCGTTGGACTCGTCTTCACGTCTACTATCTCGTGTCCGAAATCCGCGGTGATTGGAGATCGTTAGCGTTCAGGCGATACGCGAGAAACAGGCATATAAGCCACTTTACTTCCTTTTCTCTTCATTATTTCTTCCTCCTTCCTCCAAAAAAATCAAAAATGGAGACCACCCTTCCTCCTTGCCGCTGCCACCGCCCCTCCACCACCTCCACCGACCGCCGCCGGCCATCCGCACCCCCTCCTCCTCCTCCCCTCCTCCTCCTCTTCCTCCTCCTCTCTCCATTTGCAAACCCTAAACCCCAAATCACCAACCACCACCACCGCGGCCACCACGGGCCCCAACACCGCCATCCACACCCTCCCCCACGTCCATCAGGCCCGCGCCCCCCCTCCAGCCCCCTCAATTCCGGCCGTGGGCCCCGCTACACCCAAAAACCCATTTTCACCAAAATTACCCGTTTTGCAAATAAGTCCCTGACCGTATTTCGCGAATAACTCCCAAACCGTGCGTTTCTAGCCAAAGTTCCTCAAGACCAAAGTTGTAGAGCACGAAATTCTCTTCGATTTGGTATATGATAAGTCCTATTTTGCATTGCGGAGTTGTCGGGAAAACGCGTCCGAAGTCTGCTGATCAAACACTGTCAAAATGCTGTCTTTTCTCGATTTCCGGCGAAATGGCACATTTTCGGCAAAAAGACCACTAGGCAAAAGTTGTTCAGAATGGCGTGCTTGTGCTAGAAAAAAAGATGGATTGAAGGTTTGAGTTTGTATACGAAGTCTGGAGCTCGAACAACAATTCAGCAGTTCAGAAAAGGCGTTAGAGAAAAAAAGTGAGTTTTCTCCGCTTTAAAAGCTTCTATGATTTTTGACATATGAAGTTAATAAAAATATGATTTTTATGATATAGAGATGATAAAAATATGATTTTTACATTATAGAAGTATTAAAGATTTGATCTTTATTATGTAGAAGAAGCAAAGATGTGATTTTTATATAAGTGGCGATATAAAAATATAATCTTTATTATATGAACACCGTAGTAAAAATAGAATTTTTATATATATAGTAGTAGTATAAAAATGTGATTTTTATATACATGGCAACAATATAAAAATGTGATTTTTATATATGTAGTGACTACGGGCGGTGAAAGTGACAAAAGGCGAGAACGACGAAGATTTCTACATAAGAAGAGTCGTGGCGTTTGGATTAGCAATTCTGTGAGAACTTCTCACTCAAAATCTCTTTCTCTAGTTATATATATATACTAGGATGCATACGGTGCTTAGTAGCACCCGACACAATCGTCCACAGACCATGGACTTGTTTGATTGGTTGTGTAGTTGGCTAGTCTAATTGGTTTGAATTGAATTGTTTGGTGAAATGGAATGGATTTGATTGATGTGTGAATGGCGTGGGCCTTCACTAGACCGGGGATAAGGCTAGGCCTTGTCCCGTTTCTAGTATCGTGCCGTTATGCCGCCGAAATTTCCCAAAATATGTTAGAAAAAAAAATATCATTTTTATTGTGTAAATGAACTGAATAGGAATTCATGTGTTGAAATAAAATATTTTATCGTTAAAAATATAAATTTTAACGTGAATGTGAATAAATAAATATTTATAAACAAATCGACCGATTTGTTTATATACACTGATTTGACTGATATTGATTGGATCGATAAATTTTACACATCACCCAACTGCACAAACAAAAATATGTGTTTGTTGATTTGAAACCCCACACGGGTGTTGGGATGATATTTGGCGTACACTAATCCCAATTATTTAATTATTGTCGATCGATTGGTCGACAGACTGTGTAAGCGTCGATTATTTATATTTGATGCTTATGCAGTTGTGTGGTGCACTTTGGATGATGGTTGATTGTTTATCAATGCTATTATATACATGTGTTGTATGGAATCCATATAATTAACGTTATATGGTGATTGATTGAGCCTCATTCCAATCGGGACAACAATGAATATTATAAAAGAAAATTCATGTGTTGAATATAAAAATAGTCATGTGTTGACGATGTTCATGTGTTGAGTGAAATATTTTATACAATGAAATTTACATCTTTATCATATTTAAAATTAGAACTACTTCCCAGTAGAAGTCTAAGTAAAAATAATACGATAGATACCATATTTTTATAAAATATTTTACATACAAAAATAGTGATGTGTTGACAGTACTCATGTGTTGAGATTAGTCAGGTGTTGGAAGAAATATAGATTCATGTGTTGAATGGAATAAATATTCATTTGTTGAATAGAATAACAGATTTATTGAAATATATAAAGCCGTGTTGATTAGAGTTGCGCTATTTTGACGTGAACGATATTTATATCGATTATATTCATTTTTATAATGAATATAGAAAAGAAGTGATTTCAAAATATAACGTTTTGAAAATATTATCATTTATATAGTAATGATATAAAATATTCAGTTTTGATTAGAAATTGAAATAGTGTTGAAATGGTTTTGAAACGAAGTTAAAACGATTTATAAAATACGTTTTAAAAGGAAATTGACGAAATATATATAATATATAATATATATATATTATATATATAATGGCCTGAATAGAACGCGCCGCTCCGCGGCAGTTCGTAAATTTCGACCATTGACTTCGAATTGACGTTGCGGGAGATCCGACCGTCGGATTCTCCTAAAACCGGAACCGTTGGGTTCGTATCGAAAAGTGCTTTCCAATGAATATTAGAAATTTGAAATCTAACGGTTGGATTTGGAATTATGTCCAAATCAAATTTGAAAAAGGTCGATGTAAGTGCAGTCCGATGGCCGTTGTTGGAAATCGACTGTACGGGCCTTGATAAAATTATTAAAAATATTAATAATTTGTGTAAAATCATAATATGTGAATTGGAAAGAACTGGGATGAAGAATTCCACATTTGAAATGATAAAAATAGATTTTTGTCGAAATGAACTAGTTTTGAACTAGAATTAAAATCAATTTATTTGTGAAATGAATAAATTGAATTTGAAAGTGATTTTAAAAATAATCAATATTCCCAATACGTGGATTGGACTGGAGTTAAATCGAAATTATCTTCGGGATATTTCGATGTTGGATTTCGTGACTATACAGATATTGTTATGGGAATTTGAAAGATATATTTTATATCGTTATTTCCAATACGATATATGTTGGTTTCAGAATTTGATATTGAATATAAGCCGATATATTTTCTATTCAGAGCCTTGTATTTAATATCAAATGTGATTTGGGTTTTTCGTGAATCGTGTTTTAGAAGACATTGGTTCTTTAACCCAGTTAAAGACATAATATTGATTTTTGAGAAGATTAAAACTAAATGGAGTTTTAATGAATCTTTAATTAGATTAAAAAGTGAATTGATAATTTAAATTATCAAATCTGAAAACTGATCGAGAGTGGAGTATCACCAGTTTTGCTCCAAAGCGATAGTTAAATCTTTAATTAGATTTGAACGTGAAATGGTAATTAATTTTACCGATAACACCGTGGTGTTAGATATGGAGTATCACCAGTTTTGCTCCATGGGATATATAGGTTGGGATTGGGAAATAAAACAAATAATTACTTCGGTGTGGTTCGCTAATCCCGACTAGTTTGAAATGATATCCAAAGGAAGATTATAGGATAAATTTAGAATAATTTATCTTGGATAAAATTAATAGGAACATTTCCACAAGAATGTGATTTTGTGAATAAAAGAATATTCTGAATTGGAATGAGGCGTTCGTTGTGTTTGTGTAACATTTGTTTATCATATACGTGGGTTATTCAGGAAGGCCGGGTTATACCCATTCTGAATAACCGATTCGACGAGATGTCGAAGATGAAGACGGTGGTTGAAGACCGGAAGTCTTCACATCGTTTGGGTGATTACTGATGATCTTGATTGGGCTGTACACCCAAGATGAGGGAAACAGTTGGTGATCGTCCAGACGTACTTGGAGATGGATGGATATGCGAGGAAAGTGCCTCCGGTTTCGTTCAGACCCAGAACGAACTTGTAAATGGATTGTGTGTCTGACATTGGATTTTATTCTGTGTTGATTGATCTCTATTAAATATACATCTGTTTGGCGGCAGAGAAATTACTCTCTTGCTTAACGCCCTTCTCTGAGACGTACGAGCTCAGAGGTTGTATATCGATGGACATCAGTTGCATGGAGTGAATTGCCAATGTGGCATGCGTAAGTGGCAATTGATCAAGGCTTCTGTTGAAAAGCAAAGTCTTGTGGTTGATGATCAAAGCACGGCCTGTGTGGCGTAGCTTTGTGTATAGCGTGAATTCGTGAGCCTCACACCTCGGTATGAGTCAAAACGGGAGACGGACCGCTGGGAGAGCACGACGTTTCTTTCTAGCTAGGGTGGTGTCAGTGACCTACCAGCCCTGACATTTATATACTTTTCACCTGTGTGGTTGTTGGATACGAGGCGCCTCGGATATAGGTCTGTAAGGACCGGGAAACGTGTGTTCAGGAATAACTAATCCTCAAAAGTAAGAGAGGACCGGCCCAGCCGATTCCAAGGATCAAAGTGGGGTCCTGGGACATTTGCTAGAGTGTCTCGAACGCGGAGAGGAGCTTGCCCCTTGCCTCGACTCATGATGGAATCCAATTTCCAATACGTGTGTTTCGGTTTTATTTGTAGAACCTAGTATGGCGACATAGTGGTATGGGTCTTTCATGCCGCCTATGATTGATATTTATGATTGAAATTGTTTTGACACTATACACCTATAATAGTATCAAATAATGTGTTTTAAACGTATCAAGCATGATTTGGCTGTTATAAGGTAAAAATCCTATCCTTCGACTTGTGTTGCATTGTGTGATGGGACCTGAGTCTTATAACAGCTTCATTTTTCTTTATTTAGCATTGCGCTGTCTGTTTTATGCACTGGTATTCTTGGGAGGAAACCCGTTCCGTGTCATATGGCGTGGTCCCTTGATTTACCGAACTATAAAATAAAGATTAATAACTGTTTTAGTTCTCACACCAGTCACATGACTGACCTGGAGTTTATTGTTTTAACCTAAACTCTGGGTGCCCCTATTTTCCACACGGGCAGCTAGTAGTTTTGGTTTTGCAGATTTATATTCACAGGGTCCTGATTAACAGCTGGAACGATGCTCGGAAAGCTCTGTATCCGTGTATCACTTCTAGTTGTATTTTGTATCTTTTTCCGCTGCTATGTAATTTATTGTAATCTCTGATATTTATCGAATGTAATTTATTCATTTATACTCTGTATATTCTTGTATCTGATGGAATTGTTGTAATAACAATGAAATGTTCTTCCGTCTGCATTCTATTTTGTCTTGTACTCAATTCTATCCGTGCTTTCCTTCACGGGGAAGTTCGGGTCGTCTCAAGAGCGAGTTATGTTTTTTGCCCCTTCAAACAGATTTCAGGATGAAATCCATTTTAAGGGGGAAAGAATGTAACATCCCGTAAAATATACCAAAAAATATAAATATTAATAATTAATGAAAATGGACAATTAAATAATAAAATATAAACAGGCTGAAAAAAATGAGATTTTGCAGCGTAAAGAATTTGGTATGAAAATCTTTTATTTGGATTCACGCGAAAAATCTGATTCGTTTTCATATATAATATGTTGAAAATGGTACTCGTATGAAAAAATTACAATCAAATGAAATCAAATGGTAAACACATATATATGTGTGGTTTAATAAATAAAATATATATTCAAGAGATAAAATAATCTAATGGGTCTGAATTTCAAATGAAGAGGATAAGGATAAGGGTATGTATAAGGTAAGAAATAATCTAATTAATGACGTTATATATAATAAATATTTTCAGCCCTTCGTAGCGTACATTGGGCAAAACAACGACCGAGGGGTCGACCGCCCCCATAGAAGGTGTGTCGACCGCCCTTCTAGAGGGGAGGTTGACCGCTTGACGAGTGAAATGCCCAATAAGGCTAGGTTTGGTTGGGTTTTTGGGTTAATTTATAAAGATGAACAACCAAGATTAAATCTTAATAATCCAACTGTTCTTGCTTACGCAAGCACCTATAAATAACCCTCTAGACTCCATACCTAAACCTGGCCATTCTCTCTATTTGTGCCTCCACGCTACTACCATTGATTCTAGAGGAATTCAAAAAAGGTTTTCTTCTTCTACACATCTATTCTTCTTTCTCTAATCTTTTCTTATAGAATTTAGATTAGAATATAGATCTAGAATCACATGATATATATATATATATATATAAGAATTTTAATTATTTGATTCTTATGTATATAGATCTCTAGGGATTGGATTTCACATCAAATAGGCATAACAACGTCAGATCTACGACATTTCCAATCACTATGAGTGGAATTAGTATTTTCTTGGGAATATTCTATATTTGTAGATTACTATATGGATTTATATGCCTAAGGAGATTTGGTATGACGACAATATCAAACTATAAAACCCCCAAATCTCCTATTTATAGGTATTTCGCAAGAATTGTCAATTTATATTGGGTTTGTGGAATTTTTTAGTAGTGAATGAAGAACAATTGGGTGATATACTTTTATTTTATTTTATTTATCCAATTTTCTAAATCTTTGCTTGTAATGTATAAAGGTTTAGATTTGATTAGATTTATTATTTGAATAGGTTTGGGTTTCCATTCTAATTAGATAATCCGAACGTATTCAGATTTGAAGCCAATCAAATATGAATGTTTTGTTGTACAACACAAAAAGGTGTAAATTATGTAAATAAGGGTTTATGCATATATATGTGTATATATTTACATACATACATACATATATATATATATATATATATATGTTAGGGAACGCAGAATGCGAATCTTAGGGCAAAACTAACACTAGAGGGGGTGGTGAATAGTGTTTATAAGGAATTTACGAAAATCTTAAACTTAAATGATCTACTATATGAATTACACACAACAAAGATGATCATAGACACAGAATCAAACACAAAACACAGAAACAGATAAATATAAAATGCAAAAAAGGAAAGAACACACCGGATTTTATAATGGTTTGGATTACTCCTACGTCAAGTCCCACGCAACGCTGGATTGCGCAGAGTTTTATTATTATCAATATCCAAGTACAATCCCCTTGATTTCATGACTACAAGGTTAACATTGCTCCAAACACCCTTGATTTCACGGCTATACCACCGCTCCCTTTCCTTGATTTCAGGGCTACAAGGAACACACCCTTTCCCAAACACTTCCCAAATGATTACAACAGCCCTATAACTCTTCAATAGCAATGGATAGAGAGTGAGAAAAGAAGAAGTTTTATATAATTAGAGTAGAAATCGACAAAGTAGAAGCGTAGAAATCAATAAATTTATAAAGAATAATGGTGGGAAATAGAGAAGGTGAAGATGGAGAGGAAGAATGATGAAAAAAGTTCGAAATCAGCCCTTATTTATAAGATTTGAAAGGTTGCAACGTTTCTGGAATGTTACAAATAGTGAAAAGACACTTCCTTTGAAAATTGAATTTCCGACAGTTGTATGTAGACATACCCATATATGTATGTCGACATATACATATAATTTTTATTTTTAAAACCTATTTTCAAGTGTTTGATCATATATATTATTTTGGAAATTCTTGAATTAAAACTTAATGATATAAATGAGTATTCTAAAGTGTAAAATCATATGAAAGCATGATAACATATTATAAACATATTTATAAATTTATAAAGTTTAAAACTATATAATTATAAAACTATATAACTATATAAACTTATATATATTAAACTTAAAACTTATATTTAAAATTATAAGTAAGACAAAAAAACAATTTGAATTTTTGAAAATCAGAATTTGAAATTTGAAAATCAGAATTTGAACCTAGAGTGTTATTCAAAGTCTTACATATAATCTAGACTCTATTGCTATATTTGTCTTGAACTCTTGAACTCTTGAAAATTTGATAACTCATCGGTCTTGAATCTCTCTTGAATTCTAAATCTCTTGAAACTCTAAAACTGTATAGTCTTCAGTATTTAAGTCCTATATACAAATCATGCATATATGTATACATATATATATATATATATATATATATTCTAGATAGAGATGTTAATATATATTTTATAATCAATGATAACTAAACTAAGATTGTTGTCATAAAAACTCCATTCTCCAACAATCTCCCCCTTTTTTATGATGACAATCTTGATTTATAAAATATTCATAACTGTTGATTCTGATCCTTCTAATACTCCACCTGTCATCATGAATTCTACATATCCTCCTTAAACTAAGCCTAACTAATCCTTATTTTATAATTTCTCCCTCTTTGTCATCAACAAAAAGAAATTCTAAATATACCCCCCCTAAATCCTATATCTATCTATACATATCCTATGATTATAATATTTCATTCTATACTAAGTACTAATATACATGACTCCCTCTAAATTTATGCCTATATTATACTAAATGTATAAATAAATCAATCCAAGTATTATAGTTAATATTTACATATGTTTCAAACCATATACAAATTTTCAATCCAAATAATCCAAGCCAAGAAATATTTACACATAAATTCAAACAAATTTAAATCAAACCAAACAAACAAATCATACCAAACAATTTTAAATCAAACGTCTCTTGGAACTTCTACCCATCCGTCTCCTCCAAAGATTGGATCATTCTTGATGATCTCCCAATCTTCATCTTCTTTTATGGGTGGTGCCTTAACAAAATTGTTGTCTTCGTCTCTGAAAAGAGAAGATATTAGCCAATGGATGGCATCAAAGTGCTTCTCTTGTTGTTCTACCACTTTATTTGACTCAATTCAAGATGATGCTGATTTCGTAATACCATGGGTAGGATATTCTTGAATGAATTCAAAGTTTCTTCAAGCTTTTCACTCAAATTATGTATTGGATTTGCTATAATTTGATGTTTTTGAATAAGAAATGATTAGAAAGGAAAGAGAAATGATAAAATATATTTTTTGGGAAGAAATAGGCTTATATAGGGTCTGGAATTTGTTGGATTCGAATAGACATGAATTAGTTATTTAAATTTTAAATTTTGAACAAATTTGAAAATCTGTCTGCTATATGTCGACATACGTTATATATTTTTTTAGGAAAATTTTCAACCTTTAGTTAATTATTATTATATTATTTTAATTTATTTAGTCATAATGTTGTTACAATAACTTAAAGATAGCTTTGACATAAATAAGACACCATTCATTTCAACTTGAAACCAAATACATCCAACTAATTATGAGACACTAAATACGAGATTCGAAAGCAAATACGAAAGGTAGTATAAGATATATAAGCTTAGATTTCAGCAGATGATGGGGAGGAAGATGAAATTCCAAGTTTTCGTCCTATTTTGCCAATGAACTTAGACATATAAGTAAGCGTCTTTTTGAGCTTCTTTTGGTTCTTTTCTAGTTTTACTTGATTTTGAACAAGTGTCTCTTTGGAAATGTGTCTAATGTTGAGTTGACACTCTACACTTTCCAAAGAAGTTTCTTCTTCTTCGATGTCGATAGGTTCTTGTTCTTGTTGCATTCGGGCTTGTTTATCTTCGAATGTCTCATAAGGTTTGAAGGTGCATGGAGTTTGCATAAGGTGTATATTTGTGGAGTTAAACACCTTTCTTGACACAAATTCATCTCCCTTGAGATCAACTCCGAAATATTTGAAAATTTGAGTAGGTTAAACTCCATAATAAAGAGCGATTTCTCCTGTTGACATTTCTTTGGGCTTAAATATTTTTAATATCATATCGGCCCAATTGATGTCATGTGACACCCCACGTCTGTAAATGTCACTCTTTATAAGAATGCATTAAGTTTCGTGAAGCGTTATAGGTAAACAGAAATAGAAACATTACAAGATAGATATAAAATAACAGCGGAATTTAAAACTTTATTAAATAGAAAACATCGTGGTCTAAAACATAGTTACATCATAAGTCTGAAATACAGAAAATCCATTACATCAACTTAAAACTTCTACCTTGTACTAAAATCATCAGAGTACAGTAATAAAATAAGCATAGTTCCCCATAAATATAGCCATATCAGAGAAGACAGGAAATCATAGTGGTACATCTAAGCAGCTCCAAGCAGAATGAAAGAGAGAATCCAACTCAAGACCGAGTATTCCCACCCTGAGAACCTGGGGGAGGGGGATGGAACGGAAGAGAGAGAAGAGGAAACAAAATGAGTAAGACATAAAGTCTGGCGAGTCCAGTTACTTTTAGCATAAAAATAAGTAAAAGCATCATGATAGGCATATAAACTGGATGAGAGAGATAACGGTATCATAAGACAGGTATAACAGACTAAGCAAGATAAACAGGATAAACATGACGAAATATATTGCGCTTCTCAAGTACTTTTCTCTGCACCAATACTAGCATAACAAGAACAAGATGATCCTAATTAGAACAAAATGGTAGACTTAGGTGTAATTCTAGTAATAGGTTTTATCCCAACAAGCATAATAGGTAGCCCAACTGGAATGGCACGTATTACACCCAACAAAAATAACAGGCTCCCAACAAGAAAGACTAGATGTACCCTAATTACTACCCCCAATTGATCGGCTCCCTACCCCATAAACACCCGTGCTGGCAGGACGTATCACATACTAAAGTGGCAACCCCATTATTTTCAAGATGCACAACTATATCTACTGATGTCACAACGTATTATCATCCCGAGCAAGCGGACCCATGCATGCACACGACTCCGATGGAACGCGCCGTCAACACCCTCACTCAAGTGACCTCTTATAATCAGCTTAGTAAGTGTGCCCCGACCCCGACCTAGTTCGGAGTACTTGTTTGATACCTATATGGGTTACTAACTGAAACGGATCCCACACAACAAATGATACAAGATTCCCTCCTAGGCTTGCATCCCCACCACTTGGATTTTAACACGTTATGCCTAACAGTTTAACAAGATTGCATAACCCCCACATGTAAAACAGGTTAAGCTTGTCGGGTATATATATAACCCACACCCCGCAGATTTAACAAGATTAACTTAACCCCCACTGATTCAAGCAAGTTTACTTAACCCTTAACCAATTTAATAGGTTCATGTAACCCCCACAGATTTAAACAGGTTAAGTATTATATGTTAATGGGTTATCCACTTATGGCTTATTAATGGACTAGACCTCTCATATTAAGTCTACTACTTATGGATGCTGGATATGCCGGGCAGTTCCGGGCAGACTTCTACCACAAGTCGGACTTAACCTCGTATCTTAGCACCGTTACGTGTACACTTATGCACTCGACCCCTCACATTAGATTAACCACTTATGGACGATGGATTTGCCGGGAGGTTCCGAGCAGGCTTCTACTATAAGTGTAATCTAACCTTGTGTCTAAGTGCGGTTACAATTTCTAGTTACTATAAATCTAGGCATGTTCATTATTAACCAATTTTCATGTTTATCCAAGATTATGCCCCAAATCCCAGTTTGACTAACAATACAAGATATGCCCCAAATTAAAGTTTTAAATCAAGGTATAAATTTTGCCCAAATCCCAATCATGTTTTAATATAAGTTATGCCCCAAATTAACATTCCTCACTGTTCCCAATTTTGTGCGCTCGCGTATTTCAGCGATAGGCCTAGGCTCGAAGGTAGCTTGGCTATAAAAATAAAAAGGGAAGGAAGGAGGGAAGAGAACCGAAATAAGCATAATAACAAAACAGGCATATATGTCAGATTTAGACATACATATGGTGACAAAAATAGGCATAATGACAGAATGGGCATATGATGACAAAATTAGGCATGATAACAGAACATGCATATCATGAATAGGCATATGAGAACTAATCAACAGATTAGGTGAACAAGTAATAACAGATCTGATTAGTTATGATTCAAGTTATCAACAGGTACTGATTTAGATCCAACTTATGAACATGTCAGGACTACTTTTACATGTTTACATCTAAAAATAACATAGACTCACTATGACTGGATCTAAAGAACAGAGAAATGATTGTTGATGTCGTAGCAGAGATTCTTGAATCCGTATAATTTGTTGTTGTAGAAGAATAGGCTATTTTAATCTTAGTTGGAGCAGCACCTCGTTGTCTCCATTGTTTTTGGTGAATAAAACAATGAGAATGAGGTTCTATTTATAGCCTAAGGTCAACGTATCTCACTTAGAAATGTGTCCACATTCATAGAAATGGACCTGCCCAGATCTGATTGTGGTCGACACCCCTGTATAGGGGTCGACCCATGGGTCGACACCCATAGGGGACGGGGTCGACCCCTAACGGGTCGATTTCCCCCCTTTTCCCGCTATTTGATTTCGAATTCCAGATTTGTTTTGTTTATATTTAAATGGCTTATATGTATATAAACTTCAAACCTTAATATCTTCTTCATAAGATATCCGTTTTACGCAAACTCGGAGTCTATCTTAAGCAGAATTCCGGGACGAACACAATGGCGCAGTCCGTTTTACTAATTCCCAATATTTAATTAAGTATTCTTTAATTTATCATTATAGTGTTCTTTAAAATTATGGGGTGTTACACCCCTACTTGAAGGATTTAGTCCCCAAAATCTCTAAACTAAGAAGAATGTATATCCAAACATCCACCATCCATCTACTCATCCACCAATCACATGCATCCATTTTCCTTAAAGATTTCTAATGCTTATATGAACGTATGCAAAGGTGTGTGTATATGTCCCTATACAAATGCGAAAGATCAGACGGTCTATTGATTCAGTTGACCCCCTTAATGTAATGTATGTTAATGCCATGAATCCAACATGTATGCAAATAATCCTAATATAACATGTTAGTTCTATATGTGTGCACAATCATTTATCCAAATGCAACATCCATATGATGATACACCCACTTCGATCCATTAAAAGAAGAAAAATATGCACACGCATCCATATGCAGTTTGAGAGTGATTTCCGATCTAGTGTCTAATGTATGCGTATATGCATCCACAAGCAACCACTAGCAAACACTTGCATCCATCAAACATAACGTGCTTCAAACACATGTTTACATCCACGGGTTCCCTACCTAAAGGCCAAAGATTCGATCGACAGGATATACTTAAATGATAGAAACAAGTATGAATAAAAGCTTCGGAAAAAGAAGTTAAGAACATACCCTTGAAAAGAAAAGGGTACGAAGCACGAATCTTGTCTTCAGTCTCCCAACCTGCATTCTCGGGGTCTTCTCCCCATCGAACTTTCATCAACTTGACCTCTCACTTGCATAGCTTCTTAACCTCAGATCCAAGAATATGTGTAGGAACTCATCTAACTGTCGCCTCCCGTTCCACCTCTACTTCCTCAAGCATACTCGGCTCAACTACTTCTACAGTATCATGCATGCAGTCCCATAAATGAGAAACGTGGAAAACATCATGAACACTGGCTAGTCTCTCTTGTAGCTTTACTTAATAGGGCATTTGGCCAATCCTTTCTGTTATGGGAAATGGCCCTACAAATCTTGGTGCCAATTTCCCTACAGATCCAAAACGAACCACATTCCTCAAAGGAGATACCTTGATGAAAACCATGTCTACTACTTCAAACTCAATATAGGTCCTTTTCTTATCTACATAGGACTTCTGCCTGTCCTGAGCTATCTTCATGCGCCTTCGAATAAGATCAATCCTTTCTGTAGACTCCCAACAACAAGTCGGTGATCTACAGGGTCATCCGTACAATGCCTCGAAGGGTGCCATGCCAATACTAGCCTGATAACTGTTGTTGTAGGAAAACTCTACCAAAGGAAGATGTTCTTCCCAAGTCCCTCCGAAGTCTAGGATAAATAATCTTAAAAGATCCTCAATAACTCTATTCACCCTTTTCGTTTGTCCATCGGTCTGAGGGTGATAAGCAGTGCTCAAACACATCTGTGTACCTAATGCCTCTTGTAAGCTCCTCCAAAACTCACTGGTGAAAATGGGTCACGATCACTCACAATACTGGAAGGTACTCCATGTAGACGGACTATCTCACGAAGATAAACTGTTGCCGACCATCAGTGCTCAAACACATCTGTGTGCCTAATGCCTATTGTAAGCTCCTCCAAAACTCACTGGTGAAAATGGGTCATGATCACTCACAATACTAGAAGTTACTCTATGTAGACGGACTATCTCACGAAGATAAACTGTTGCTGACCATGTTGCCGTCCTCTTACTCTTAACAGGAATGAAATGAGCACTCTTAGTAAGCCTGTCAACTATAACCCAAATACTGGTGTTACCTTTCCTGATCTAGGCAAACCATCAATGAAATCCATAGAGACGCTCTCCCACTTCCACTAGGGATTTCCAAAGGATGAAGTAAACCTCCGGGATTCCTTTGCTCATCCTTGACTTGCTGGCAGATCAAACATCGAGAAACAAACTCCGCTACATCTTTCTTCATCCCGGCCCAAAAGAAAACCCTCTTCATATCTCTATACATCTTATCACCGCCTGCATGGATAGTCATCCTATAATGATGGGGTTCCTCAAGGACTACCTTTAACAAACTCCCAACCCGTGGAACACAAAGCCTTCCATCTCGTCGCAACCATCCCCTATCATAGGTGGAATATCTACTGAGGTGACTAGAAGTCTCCCCTCTATTGGGCATATCCAAGATATCTGCTATATGTGGGTCTCCTCGCTGCAAAGTTCCTATCTGATCCAACAGAGTAGGTCGCACCTATAATGATGCCAATAAACCAGGTGTGAACTCGATGGAGGGTCTAAAATCAAAAGTTGATATAAACTCCAAGCTCTGCCTCTCTACAAACAGGAGAATCAAGGTCATCCTCTGCCTACTTAATGTGTCTGCAACTACATTACCCTTGCCAGGGGTATAAGCTATCTCAAAGTCATAGAACGCTAGGAACTCCATCCATCTTTGTTGCCTCAAATTGGGTTCCTTCTGCGAGAACAAGTACTTGAGAGATTTATGATCGGTGTATAACTCGAACTTCTCTCCAAGTAGATAATGGCGCCAAGTCTTAAGCGTGAATACTATGGCAGCTAACTCTAAGTCATGGGTAGGGTAGTTCTTCTCATGAACTCTTAACTGTCTTCCTCCATAACATACTACCCTTCCCTCTTACATCAGAACCGCACCAAGCCCTATACCACATGCATCAGTGTATACTGTGAACACCTTGTTCCCATCAAGAAAAGTCAAGACTGAGGCTGTTGTCAGGGCCCTCTTCAATCGCTGGAAAGCATCCTCACAGTCTATACCCCAAGAAAATGTCAGATTCTTCTTCGTCAGTCTGGTGAGTGGGGCTGGTGTCTTTGCGAAGTCCTTAATGAACTTCCTATAATAGCCCGCTAAACCAAGAAAACTCCTCACCTCCGTTGCATTCTTTGAAATCTACCAATCTTGAACTGCAACTACTTTCATAGGATCTACTGTTATCCCATCCTTAGAGACCATATGCCCTAGAAATCTCATTTCTTTTCTCCAAAAATGACATTTGGAGAATTTCGCCTTAAGATGGTGTGCACAGGGAGTTTTCAAAATCTCCCTTAAATGTCGGGCATGCTCTACCTCGCTCTTCGAGAAAATCAAGATGTCATCAACAAAGACCATAATAAACTTATTTAGGAACTTCCGAAACACCCTACTCATTAGATCCACAAAATAGGCGGGTGCATTCGTCAACCCAAAAGGCATGACGAGCCACTCGAAGAAACCGTCTGGAGTTCTAAAAGCGGTCTTGTCTATACTGTCCTCGGCCACCCTCAACTGATGAAACCCTATGGCCAAGTATAACTGGGAGAAAATAGATGCTCCAACAAGCTGGTCAAACAAATCATCTATCCTCAGAAGTGGGTGCCTATTTTACTTAGTGAGCTTATTCAACTCCCTGTAATCCACACATAAGCGAAGCAAACCATCCACCTTAGTTGCGAATACCACCGTAGCACCCCATTCAGATATGCTTCGCATAATAAACCCTTTCTCAAGTAGCTCCCCTACTTGCTTGCTGAGCTCCCTCCTTTCTCTCGGAGCCATATGGCGCACAGGCAATGCAACTGGCTTTGCATTGTCCACCAAGTATATACGGAAATCAATCTCGCGCCTCAGAGGTAAGCCCCGACCTCCTCAAAAACATCTGGATACTCACAGACTACTGGTATAGATCGTAAATCTTCGATAGATGCATCAAGCGACTTTAGGAAACTAAGCATGACAGACCCCTTATGGTCACAAGAAATCTCGAGGGTCCTCCCATGGCAAGTCAAAAGTCTAACGACCCTCCTCTCACAATCCAGAATGGAACCACAAACCATAGGCCATAAAACCAATCATATATGCGTCGCATCCAAACTCGACGCCCAACACAGATATTCTCAAACCCTGAAAAATCATAGACAAATGAGCCGTACCCCCAATGGGGTTTGAGACAACTACAGGATCCAAAACCATACTAGTACTAAGGTGCAGAGACTCAACCACAAAATCAAATATAAAAGAATACGAAGTGTCAGAATCAAAAAGAGTTCTACAAGGATGATTGGAAAGAGAAATCAAACCTTCAATAGAAAATTTCCTAACTCTTTCCGGTACACCGGCCACGAGAGCATGCACCTGCCCCCTAGAAGATCCTGCCCTTTGGCCTTGCCCTTGCTTCTTCGGGCACTCCTTAAAATAGTGTCTGACCTCTCCAAAATGGAAACAAGCATTCTTCTTTCTTTTGCAGTCTTTGACTAAATGACCCTCACATCTGCAATTGTGACATTTCCTCTTATCTCAAGCTTTGTCGTTCTTTCTGCCCTTCTTTTGCTTTTGTTGTTGTTATTTCTTGGGCCACATTTTCTTTTTTTGTGTTAACCTCTTTCTTTCCACCTTTATCTTCTTCGTGCATCAATGGCATATCAACGAGTTTCTCAAAAGTTGTTCTCATCGGAATATGAGACATAACTAACCCATGAAGGGGTTCATTCAATCCTCTAGCAAACCTCAAAGCTTTCTTGTGCGGGGTATTCACTAGCTCCAAACCAAACCTCGCCGATTGATTGAATTTATTAACATACTCTTTGACAGACATGGCCCCTCGCTTAAGTGCCAAAAACCTTTCCATTTGCATACTTTGCTTGGCTTGAGAAAGAAACTTCATTTCGAATCTCTGTCGGAAATCATCCCAAATCTCAACTAGATGCTCTACTTGCGTCACTTCCCACCAGAATGAAGCCTCATCTTTCAGCTACCAAACGACCAACTGAATCTTCCTACGGTCCATCTCTTTGAGCCAATTCCTTGCTTCTAAAAAAGCCTCAGTTCCTCGGAATGGCTTCCCTCCCATAACACAAAAGTCGAGAAATTATCTGCTTGTAGAGGGGGAGGAGGAGGAACATCGACTGTAGCTGGGGGAAGGGCGTCTGCTTGGCCTCCGGCAGGCGTCGTAGCCTCAAGATACCTACGGAACCAAGCCAATACCGTAACGCCTTTAGGAAGAATCGGTTCCCCGGACATATTGAAAAAGAAAAGGAGAAAGGGATTCAAACAGAGAATTGAAAGGTATTTCGTATGGCTTTAGGGAATATGTTTTTCAAAACAGAGTTTTCTTTTGAAAATGTTTTCTTTTAAAACCTTTTTGAAAATAATTTTCAAAATCTTTTATCCAATATGGTAACCTTCAGCTCTGATACCAAATATGACACCCCACGTTTGTTAATGTCACTCTTTATCAGAATGCATTAAGTTTCATGAAGCGTTATAGGTAAACAGAAACATTACAAGACAGATATAAATTAACAACGAAATTTAAAACTTTATTAAACAGAAAACATCGTGGTCTAAAACATAGTTACATCATAAGTCTGAAATATAGAAAACCCATTACATCAACTTAAAACTTCTGTCTTGTACTAAAATCATCAGAGTACAATAATAAAAGAAGCATAGTTCCCCATAAATATAGCCATATCATAAAAGACAAGAAATCAAAGCGGTACATCTAAGCAGCTCCAAGCAGAATGAAAGAGAGAATCCAAATCAAGTCTGAGTATTCCCACCCTGAGAACCCGTGGGGAGGGGGCAGAAGAGAGAGAAAAGGAAACAAAATGGGTCAGACATAAATTCTGGCGAGTCCAGTTACTTTTAGCATATAAATAAGTAAAAGCATCATGACAGACATATAAACTGGTTGAGAGAGATAACAGTATCATAAGACATGTATAACAGACTGAGCAGGATAAAAATAAAGGAATATATTGCGCTTCTCAAATACTTTTCTCTGCACCAATACTAGCATAACAAGAACAAGACGATCCCAACTAGAACAAAATGGTAGACTTAGGTGTACTTCTAGTAACAGGTTTTACCCCAACAAGAATAATAGGTAGCCCAACTGGAATGACAAGTGTTACATCCAACAAGAATAATAGGCTCCCAACAAGAAAGACTAGATGTACCCTAATTACTACCCCCAATTGATTAACTCCCTACCCCGTAGATACCTGTGCTGGATCCATAGTAGGATGTATCACTTCCTAAAGTGGAAACCCCGTTATCTTCAAGATGCACAACTATATCTACTGATGTCACAACATCTTATCATTCCGAGCAAGCAGACTCATCCACGCACATGACTCCGATGGAACGTGCCGTCAACACCCTCACTCAAGTGACCTCTTACAGTCATCTCAGTAAGCGTGCCCCGACCCCGACCTAGTTCGGGGTACTCGTTTGATATCAATATGGGTTACTGACTGAAACAGATACCACACAACAGATGATACAATCTTCCCTCCTAAGTTTGCATCCCCACTACTAGGATTTCAACAGCTTGTGCCTAACAGTTTAACAAGGTTGCATAACCCCCACATGTAAAACAGGTTAAGTTTGTCAGGTATATATATATATATATATATATATATATATATATATATATATATATAACCCGCCCTACAAATTTAACAAGATTAATTTTACCCTCACTGATTCAAGCAAGATTACTTAACCCCTAATCAATTTAACAGGTTCATGTAACCCTCCACAGATTTAAACATGTTAAGTATTATAGGTTAACGAGTTATCCACTTATGGCTTATTAGTGGACTAGACCTCTCACATTAAGTCTACTACTTATAGATGCTAGATATGCCCGGTGGTTTCGGGCAGACTTACCACAAGTCGGACTTAACCTCGTGTCTTAGCACCGCTACGTGTACATTTATGCACTCGATGCCTCACATTAGATTAACCACTTGTGGACGCTGGATTTGTCGGGCGGTTCCGGGCAGACTTCTACTACAAGTGTAATCTAACCTCGTGTCTAAGTGCGGTTATAGTTTCTAGTTACTGTAAATCTAGGCATGTTCATTATTAACCAATTTTCTGTTTATCCAAGATTATGCCCCAAATCCCAGTTTGATTCACAATACAAGTTATGCCCTAAATTAAAGTTTTAGATCAAGGTATAAATTATGCTCAAATCCCAATCATGTTTTAATATAAGCTATACCCCAAATTAACATTCCCCACCGTTCCCAGTTTCGTTCCCTTGCGTATTTCAGCGATAGGCCTAGGCTCGAAGGTAGCTTGGCTATAAAAATAAAAAAGGAAGGAGGGAGAGAAGAGAACAAGAATAAGCATAATAAAAAAACAGGCATAATATGTCATATTTAGGCATACTAACTGAATAGGCATATGGTGACAAAAATAAGCATAATGCTAGAATGAGCATATGATGACAAAATTAGGCATGATAACAGAACATGCATATCATGAATAGGCATATGAGAACTAATCAGTAGATTATGTGAACAAGTAATAACAGATCTGATTAGTTATGATTCAAGTTATTAACAGGTATGATTTAGATCCAACTTATGAACATGTCAGGACTATTTTTACATGTTTACATCTAAAATAACATAGACTCGCTGTGATTGGATCTAAAGAACAGAGAAGTGATTGTTGATGTCGTAGCAGAGATTCTTGAATCCGTATAATTTGTTGTTGCAAAAGAACAGGCTATTTTAATCTGAGTTGGGGCAACACCTCGTTGTCTCCATTGTTTTTGGTGAATAAAACAATGAGAAAGAGGTCCTATTTATAGCTTAAGGTCAACGAATCTTCCTTAGAAATGCGTCCACGTTCACAGAAATGCACCTGCCTAGATCTGACTTGGGTCGACCCCGGGGTCGACACCCCTGTGTAGGGGTCGACCATGGGTCGACACCCATAGGGGACGGAGTCGACCTATAACGGGTCGATTTCCCCCTTTCCCGCTTGATTTCGAATTCCGGATTTGTTTTGTTTATATTTAAATGGCTTATATGTACATAAACTTCAAACCTTAATATTTTCTTCATACGATATCCGTTTTACGCAAACTCGGGGTCATTCTTAAGCAAAATTCCAAGACGAACGCAATGGCGTAGTTCGTTTTACCTAATTCCTAATATTTAATTAAGTATTCTTTAGTTTATCATTATAGTGTTCTTTAAAATTACAGGGTGTTACATGTCATAACCACCAATAATAACAAAGAGTCTTTTTTGGACTTTGAGAGTTGGATTGTTGAAATTTCGAAACGAGGAGTGATGGTAAGTTGAAGGAGGAGGTTTACGATTCTTGTTTTTGGGCTAAAAAAAACGATTTTTGGATTTCAAGTGAGCATCGCTTTCAAATATGTGATGAAAGGTTTCCAAATCCATTTCATCGATTTCGAACTCCGAAAAATCCGTGCCGGTACTCCTGCAATTCAAGATATTACCCAATATTTCACAATCTAGAACAATTTGAGTCCCTTTAACGCTACTCTATATTTGATTTTCATCTCCTTCATAAAAGCCACGATTAAGATTTGCATAGAACATTTTGACAAGTTTCGGGTAACACACTTCACTGTTATCCTGGGTGTCAACCAAGCTTAAGATTTTATTATGATTGAAAAGAGATGAAAGATCGTAAGATGGAAAATCTCCAAAGATGGCGAAAGCTCCCGTATTGACTTTTGCATTTGCTACGTAGTCAACATAGGTGTTGATTCCTTCTCTATCATTGTAGAGACATCCTTTGATGGTTTTGGATAATCTCATTGTTTGAGGATTGCTAGAGGAAGCCATTAGAGATTTGTTTTTGAAGAGTAAAGATATGAAGAGAGTTGTTTGAATTTTGAATGAGAGGTAGAGAGAATAAAAATTGAATAGATATATAAATAGAGATTGAATGAGCACAACTTTTCTGAAATCAATGACACCTTTTCAAGCGTTGGAAGTTCGTGAAAAGTTGGAGGGAAGTTTGAAAGTTTAAGCTTTTGAAATTCAAATTTTGAATTTCATTTTCTGGTCTTTTTGTCGACATGACCATTTATGTATGTCGACATACATGCAGAATTTTCAAAGGACATGTTATTTTGACTTTTGGTTTTATTATATTATCGTTTTATATTTTAGGTTTTATTATTTCCTGAATTAATGTCAATTCTAACAAACATTCAAAATTTATTTTATTATTTTATTTATTATTTTATTAAATTTCAAGTTTGAATTTTAAATTTCAAGTTTGAATTTTAATGTTTAAATCTCAAATTCAAAAATAAGCAAACAAACAAAACATCTATTCAACCAAAAAATTAAAAATTAATTAAGGCATACCTAGTTTTGCTTGAATTTTGTAATAATTGTTGGTATTATTTTACAATGCTATCAATGTGACATTTTCATATGTGGCTCTTAAAACATTGACGTATTTATATTTTATTAGAAACACGAGATACGATTATGAGATTATGTATGTAATGAACATGAAACATGTTTTGAAAATTATGTTTAGAATTTATTTCATATTCATACGCTATTAGTATTGATATCATTAACATGTCCATTTTCGATCATCGGAAATTAATATTATATATATGCTTGCAAGATCTGCAACGCTTAGTTTCATGTCTCGGAATGAAGGATGATACAAATACAACATTTTCAAAAAATGTTATTCCCTAGATTGTAATTAATATTATATATAAGCATTGACGTATTTATATTTGAGTTCATTAATAAGCCCATAACATGTTATTCCCTAGATTGTTATTAATAAAGGTAATCTACAATATTTTTACATTATTACCATGTCATTCAACGTCTAATTTCATGTTTACGGGTTACAATAACATGTTCTACTTAATTTAAGTATATCTTATCTCAATCCACATGTTTTCTATTAACATGTAACTTAATATATATAATTAAGTACAACTTATTTCATTCCATAAGTCTACCTCATTCTTCCTTATTTAATTATGACGTCGTCTTACACTGTCATCACAACCCATTGTTGTTGTTTACTTATTAACTTAGTTCTTCTTAACTAAGGTTTATTAATAAGTTCCCTTTTTATTTATCATAACTCATGTTATAATTCCACTTGTCCATAGGACAAGCCTACCTATTACATTACATTATTATTCATTATAATAGATTATATTCCTCGTCTAATCCAAAGTTTTTGTTTCTTCCCTCTAACTGTGGGGTGATCGGTTGAGTAATTCAGGAATTAAGCTTGCATGATGCAAATGCTAGCTATTTTAGGAGTATCTGGAGTCCGTTGTGTTTTGCTTGAATTTTGTAATAATTGTTGCTATTATTGTACAATGATCTATCAATGTGGCATTTTCATATGTGGCTCTTAAAGTATTGATGTATTTATATTTTATCAGAAACACGAGAAGCAATTATGGGATTATGTATGTAACGAACATGAAACATGTTGTGAAAATTGTGTTTATAATTTATTTCATATTCATACACTATTGTTATTGGTATCATTAACATGTTTGTTGAATTGTCATGTTTGGTTTTGTTTTAATCAACAAAATTTGCTTGAATTTTTCATTATAATACTAGAATTTCTTGTTTGGTTTTGTTTTAATCAACAAAATTGAGATAGTGGCATATAGGATTGAATTGTCATGTTGAATTTTGATTGAAAACTTTATTTTTAAAGAGAAAAAAAAGAAGAAGAATAAGATGATATTCTTTTGAAAGGTGCGATGGTATTATAGTTTTCTTGGTCTTTCACCAGAATCTGCCATTCGAAAGATGCGCTTTCATTATTGTAATTTTTCCGTTATTACTTTCTGCAATCCAACAATTAATAATTAATAATAAAAAAATTAACAATATTTTAGCTTCAGTTGGCGAGCTGTGAATCAGCGACTCGTGAGCCTCTTCTCCAAGGTGTGGTTTTCCTTCGTTTTCATCATCCCTCTTAATTTCTTCCCCCCAAACTCTCAATATTTCACCCAATTTCGGCCCCCTGGTAAATTTCCAAATTTCGGACATTTTTTTTCTCTAACTTTAACAAGCGTCTCCTACCCAATTTGTTTAACCCATTTAATATACAATCCTGTTCTCAAAGTCAAATATTGTTTCGCCTTTGAATGGAAGAGAGGGAGTGGATGCTATATCTGAAGCAGCCAAATCTCAAAAGGCAACATAGGGATCTAATTGCGTTTACCGTTTCGGATGCAAAAATGAATTGAGCCGAGCTCTTAGCAGAATGGCGGGAGATGAGCATGAAAACAAACAGTATTACCTCCAGAAGTTCAGACTTTACGAGACTAGATCTGTAAGTGATCTGAATTCACCAAACACCGTTGACTTTTGTAGCCTTTTAATGTTCGTGTTGATGCCTTATTTGTATTTTCTTAAACATTAATACTTGCTAGGTTCTTAATCATGCGATAGTTTATATAACCTTGCAAGCTTCAGATGAATTCAATCGTTAGGAATCAGTTGGAATTTTGAAACGACATGGTTCATACACGAAGAGTTTATCTATTATGGACGCATAATATATATAACATTTTATTCTATTGCAAAATGAGAATAAATTGAGTACCGTAGTGCTTAATTATAGATGATTATTGGGCAGAATTATTTAGTAAAAATTTATCTTCTAATATCTCAATTAAGGGTGATGTTCCATGCCATAACCTGATTGGTTACGAATGTCATTGTCATTTATATGCTGAAACACAACGAGTGATGTATTGCAAAATGTACATATATACTAAAGAGGAATGCGACTTGTACCATAAGTCATCTGTGTAACAATAGGAAAACTGTTGGGTACTATTTAATTTTGCTGATACAATACTTTAATGTAGAATTTTTATATGGTTGGAAGAGACAAGAGTAAATCACATTGGCGAGTGCTAAAGATTGATAGGTTGGAGCCTTCCGAGTTATATTTCCAAGAGGATCCTACCACGTACATGAAAGTTGAATGTAATGAGTTACTGAAGCGAATACATGAAGGCAACAAGTCAACTGGAGGACTAAAATTTGTTACAAGCTGTTATGGCATTGTTGGTATGGTCATGCTAACAGTTTCGTTTCCTTGGATACCGTCTTATATTCAGTTGTCTAATATATGTATATTTATTGTTTATAATTAGGATTCGTTAAGTTTTTGGGGCCATACTACATGTTGCTTATTACAGCGAGGAAGGAAATTGGTTCTATTTGTGGTCACATGGTGTATGCAGTTACCAAAAGTGAAATGGTTGCACTTCAGAACCCTAGAACATGCTCGAATACTGCTGTTTCTAATAGTGAAAACAGGTCATTTTCTTACTTTTAGCATATAATACTTACCTATGCTAATTGTTTGTAAGGGTGCGTTTACGACTTTATTTTTTCCCCATTACCGTTTTTGACACGTCGGACCCATCTGACGCCGCGAGAACGGTAACGGGCCAAATAACCCGTTCGGATGAATGGAGGTCTGTGCCATGTTTGATTGTAGGGAAAGTTATTTAGACACGAAATATAGACACTATTGGTGACAAATTGAATATCCACCATTGGATTACCTTTTGATTTCCACCTCATCTTACAAGGACAAAATAATCCAAAAAGAAATTTTCTGTGTTTCAAATTGTGTCAAATTTTGTGTTCAAATAGCCGTCCCCATGATTGTATTAGTAATGTTAAATAATAAAATTTTATTTTTTATAAATTTCTAAAATTAATAACTTGTGCAAACGAAGTCCATTTGAGACTTGGTTTTTTGAGTTGCGATTGTATCGAAGTGCTCTATATATTGAATTAAATCCGAGCAATTTATAATTTTACAATTTATTTGTTTTTGCGAATTATTGACATATTTAATTCATAAAAATCAAATAATTAATTAAACATAACTTGATTTTATTTTAAAATAAACACTTCAAATGCTGTGCTCATCCAAACATATTCCCTGTTCCACCAACTTTTCCGCTCAAATTTCTTGCTCAAATGCCCCAGTACCATTTGTCGAGAATGCACCCTGATTTAAAACCCATAACTTTGCCATTGTCTTGAATCTACAAGTAATATGCTCAACAAAGTAAAATAAAATAATGGTCGTACCAGGTGAGTCGATGTCAATATGAAATGAACATTGGAAACTCGTTTTCTTTATTTATTATCATTATGCATGTGTGTGTGTGTGTGTATATATATATATATATATATGTGTGTGTGTGTGTGTGTGTGTGTGTGTCTATATATATTAAATGATCATAAGCTTTCAAACAGACCTTGTGTCAAAGTGCTCATACTAGTAGTTTTTTATATGATGTATCTTTATAAAAAAAATTGCAGATACAAGAGGCTTCTATGCACGGTTGATCTTACGAAGGATTTCTTTTTTAGTTATTCTTACCATGTTATGCGCAGTCTTCAGAAAAACTTGTGTGATAATCAGGCTGAACACGTCTTATATGAAACCATGTTTGTTTGGAATGAGTTTTTGACACGTGGAATACGGAATCACCTGAACAACAGTTTGTGGACAGTTGCTTTGGTTTATGGCTTCTTCAAGCAGGTCATTTTGCACACTCTACTAAATAAATAATCCATGTTTCAGTAAAAATAGTTGTTGCAGTCATCTTATTTCTGTTCTTACAGACATAATCAAATTACTTGGCTGATATCACAAGGACATTCACCATCCTTCAAATTTTTATAAATATTTTAGATGGTTTATATTCACTACTAAGTTACTTCAAAAATATGTCTCATTCTATATTGGTAAAGAGAAGAACAGTGCAATTTGCATTTAATTCTGTAATGTGTTATCAGAAATAAATGGACTATACTTGAATATTTTGTTTAACATTAGTTTATAGCACTATGTAGAAAATCAGCATTGCTTGTTCTGTATCATAGTTTACTTTTGCATCTGCCGTAATGCATGTAAACTAAAATTTGCATATGATTTCTTTCACATATCTTCATGTTATACTAATTGGACTAGTTTTATTCACCAGGCAAAGCTTTCAATATCAGGGAAAGAATTCAATTTGGCACTCATTGCTCGGCGTTCACGTCATTATGCAGGCACCAGGTTGTCACAATTCCATGTTTCCTCATTTTCTCAGTTTCTCGTGTAAGGTATATAATGATGTGATGGCATGAAAAGGATTTTTCCTCATATGCCTTATTTACGTCAATCTTCTACAACCGCTCACGCTTATAGCCTGTTTGGATAGCTTTCAAAAGCAACCTTTTGTTTTTTAAAGCAAAAATCGAGAGGTCAAGTTGATATGAAAAATAAACAAATTTTAACGTTATTTTTATTTGTTTACTTTGTTTGGAGGAAATATGCTAACTGCACTAATAAATATTTCAACAAATTCAATTTTTGTCTTATTAGCTTTTAAGCTTCCTTTTCTTTTTTCTAGTAAAGCAAAATAATTTTGCTTTTAGTTACCAAATATGCTGTTATTGATGCAAAATGTTTTGTTGCTGTAAACGTTTAAATTGCATACACCCAGTGAAGGGCGTAGGGCATTATGGTACTGAATGACTAGTCTTTTTTATGTCGTTTATCCCATTGAAAGCTTAAGATCATGCGGAGTTTGGTTTGTGTATGTGTTGAGCCATTTAAATCAAGATTTATTGTTGCCATTATAGTAGTTCTTGGACTTTAGACAATCATTGTAGGAAAACATTCTTTTGTTATAGGTTACTGCTATGTCACATACTAGAGTTCATGTCTTGCTTTTTATTTTTTTATATTTTTTTATTCATTTATATATATATATATTTACTTTTTGGTACTATTTTAGATTTTATTTCATGTTTATTGAACCTTTTTACTTACTATTATTATTATTTAAAAAAATCCTTTATCAGACGACTTTTTATCTGTTTGGTTATTTTAAACCCTTTATATATTATTATTATTATAAATTTTATTTTATTTTAATTTTGGGTTCCATATCTAGCCAACCCCAACTTGTTTGAGATATATGGCTTTGTTGTTGTTGTTATAGAGGCAATAAAACTTAAGGACACCAAAGCTAAGTAGTATTCTTCGCCTTTTGTACATATGCCTTGGCGATCGAATACTGCTTTCAGAATCTCTTTTGTACTTTTTTTTTTTTGGGTTCTGATTTCATCTATTCTGACACTATCATCACAAGGTACTTGAAACGTGGGGTCAATGAATATGGTAGAGTTGCAAATGATGTGGAAACTGAACAAATTGTTTTCGAGTACAATCCTGAAGGTATAGCAACACAAATAAGCTCAGTAGTGCAAAATAGGGGATCAATACCTCTTTTTTGGTCTCAAGAAACTTCTCGACTCAATCTCAAGCCCGATATTGTTTGTAAGTTATAAACCTAATCTGGATGTCATAATGTTCTTTGTAGAATACCAGGCTGATTTATGCTCTTCTAAAGTAAAATATTAGTATGCATATTTTCAGTTAACAGGGAACTTTATATACTGTTATAACTTAGTACTTATCGAATACATCTAGTTACATTGGCATAGAAGTTTACACTTTTATATGAAGAGAAAAGGCCAGTAAGATGTGAAAGGGTTCACAAGGTGACAATTTGGTCTGTGTTACGAGACAATGTTAACTGTCAATTTTCTCCCATTGGTTTACAGAACAGATATGTTATACTGCTAATTTTCATATATATACCCCCCCCCCGGTGTGTATCTCTATATACACATGTGTGTAAATGTTCTAGCGGTAGGATACTGGTACTTTATGACCTTCTAAATTAATGGCCAAACATTAAAGATGGTTGACCCTATTTGCTTTTCCCTTGTTTTAGATCATGTAGATTAAGCCGAAGAGGATAGCTATTTATAATCTCTATGTTATTAAATTTAGCAGCTGTATCATCGTCAAACAAATATTACTGCCTTTAGGCTGAAGTTAGTACTTCTGTGTCAAACAGTGTTTATGGTCCCTCATTCTTGATCTGAGTATCAAAGTAAATGTTTGTGGACTAGAAATGGCCTTTCCATAAAATCCTAAGGCTTGTTATAAAAATGCTTATTTCCCAAATATTAAATTAACAGTTGCTTTTTTTAGTGCATCAAAAGGACAATAACTATGAAGCTACGCGTCTTCATTTCGAAAATCTTGCTAAGAGATATGGAAATCCAATAATTATACTGAATTTAATCAAGGTACTTTATTTCTTTAAAGTGTATCATGACTAAATATGTGTTATGCAATGATGTTTTTTTGTTGATCTTCTCTGTTATTATTTTCCTTCCTACAGACGCAAGAAAAGAAACCTCGAGAGTCTATACTTCGTACAGAATTTGCTAATGCGATTGATATCATTAACAAAGATCTGTTGGAGGAAAACCGGCTGAAATTCTTACACTGGGATCTCAATAAACATGCAAGAAGGTACTTGTAATTGTAATTCTTCCGTGAATTGTAATTCTGTTTCTGTGTTATGTTTTACATGGATTCCAAGCCCAGATTTCAACAAAACATTTTTCTTTCAGCAAAGGTACAAATGTGCTTGCAACCTTGGGCAAAGTGGGAGCATATGCGTTGAATCTAACAGGCTTTTTCTATTGTCATATAACTCCTATTGTACGTGAAGAGGGTGCTTTAAATTGGCCAGTTCTTTCGTAAGTATACATGTATAACCTTTGTTAACTACCCATGCATATGATTGGCTTCTTACGTGATCCCAATCACAAGGTGTTTCTTTGTTTCTTTGTTTTTTGTTTTTGAAAATCAGTTTGGTGACTTGAATGTCATTGATGAGTTAGTGATGTTAACAAAATGAATTGTTTTTCTGGTATACCTACTTAAAAGGCAAATACATTGGTATAGTTGTAAGCTGATGATTCAAAGATGCTGAGTATGTCAAGATTCTTATACCTTTTTATAAAAAAATAAAAAAACTATTCACATTTTTTCTAGGAAAGAAACATAAACTACAGCAGGGAAGATGTTTCTTTATAATTGAATCGGTAAAATCACTTGACAGGACATGTGAGCAGGTTACTGTTGGGACTTCATCTTAGTTTAGAGTGCTGTTGAGTGCATGTGAACTCATGGGTCATTTGTGAAAATCAAGTCTTATAAGTGCATGTGAAGTCATGGGTCATTTGTGAAAATCAAGTCTTATAAGTTAAATAAAACTGCACAGAGGATTTATCTCTACTATTAATAACTGAAACTCCTAGTTTGGTCTAGTTGTAAGCTAAAGATAGGTAATTACCTATTTTCTGGTATCTATTTGAAAGGTAATACCTAAGTTTTGGTATAGTTGTAAGCCGATGATCCAAAAATACCGAAGTTAGTATATTAAGACTCTTGTACGTTTTTTTTTCCCTATTCTCATTTTTTTTGGTAATTAAATCACAGTGACAGCAGTTTAATGTTGTGAAAACTTTATCCAAGTGTAGAGTGCTGTTGAGTGCATGCAAATTCATGGATCATTTGTGAAATCAAGTCTTCTAGTTGAATAACACCATACAGCGGATTTATCTTTGCCATTAATAATCATAACTCTTAATCTGGTATAGTTTTAAGCTAATGATAGGTAAATATCCAGACTTGGTATCTACTTAGAAGGTAAATGCCTGAACTTCGGTGTAACTGTAAGATGATGATTCAAAGACACTGGAGTTAGGGTACTAACACTTTTATACATATTTCCGTATTCTCATTTTTTAAGTAAAAAATCATTAAATATGGAAGTGAAGATGTTTTGTGATAATTGTATCAGTATAATTACATGACCGGGCATGTGACAGCTGTTGTGCAAGCATCAAAGTTTGGAGTGCTGTTTATTGTGTGCATTTTCATGGCTTATTTGTGAAAACCAAATGTTTTAAGTTAACTCTGCACAAGGGATGATCTCTACTATCATTTCAACTGTGCCTTATGAAGATGACGGAGCTATCCTATCCTATCCGTATGTTGGTGGAAACCATTGATAGATCTAGGCGTTTGGCCAAATTTGGCAGGCATGTTGACAAGATGTCCCTGTTTCAATTAAGAATCGATAAAAATGTAGAAGTGGAGAAACAGAAAACACGCAACAAATTATTTATTTAATCACGTGCATTGAGTATGCTTACACTGGTGTTTATAAACGAAACCCATCACCTTTCATAATCTGGAGACCGGTCAAAACAAGCCTACGCTGAAGCTCATTACATGTGAATGCATGATGTGTGATGAATTTAAATCATGCCTGTATGATGCACATGAATGACCACGTACTAGGCAATATAGGTTATAAAATTTCCATTTTATACATTTAAGATATTTCCCTCCTTTTGTGTGTGTGTTTATAGCCAACAATTGATTCAAGTATTGAATTCAATCATCATGTCATTCTGAATTTAACCATGTTCTTGCCATGCCATGAACTAGAATTTAACTCTCGAATATTCACTTTTTAACATCCTACTTTGTTGTGCCATCAGGGACAATGATACTAGCAAATTAGTGGATAATAACGATAGTGATCAGAATACTGAAAATGGTTCCCTGGCTGATAGTATTGCAAGTTCTGATGGCTCACAATCGGGAAAAGAAAACAACGAAATAAAACCACCCAAATTTCAAAAAGGTGTCTTAAGAACAAATTGTATTGACTGCCTAGATCGCACCAATGTTGCTCAATATGCCTATGGTTTAGCATCTCTTGGACATCAACTCCATGTCTTGAGTTTGTCAAACATACCAAAAATTGACATAGATTCCCCACTTGCTAAAGATCTAATGCGCTTTTATGAAACTATGGGTGATACACTTGCACTTCAGTATGGTGGTTCTGCTGCACACAATAAGGTATTACTCACTGTGAAGTTATTACATTTTCTACTTATTTTTCATGGCATAACATTTTTACAATTATTTAAGTTCCATGGATGTTCATTATAGTATCCACATGATATTTTGTAAATATTCACACTCACGATCATAGTAGTAAAACAACATTTTGAAGCGGGGGTGAACCTAATGGCGTTTGATACAGGATGGTGCGTCAGATGCTCAGAGTAACATTAGTCTCCAAGCGAAGTTTAGATGAAAATAAGCGCTCACCATATAATTTGGTACAATAGATTTTGCGTTTAAATAACTATGAAAATACTAATTGTATGCTGTATGAAACACAACTTATTTTGATTGGGTTGTCGCTGTTTGTTATTTTGTCGTATGAGTAGTGGTATATATTTGTTAACAATTTTCAACATAAACATTTTTTTTACTGTAGTTACAGAAGTAGGAACATTTTATGCATAAAGAAATATGATGTTACTATGATTAAATATTTGTATATCAAGTAATTATGGAAGTTTCAAAATAAAAGTTCATCTATAATCGATTTTTTCAGGTTTTATCCCAAAAATATTTAAAAATAGAATTTGAAAATGAACGAAAATAAGAAGACGAATGAAGAATCCGTTAATGTAAAATTTTGAAGTACAGAGGAATTTAAGAGTAATTTTTTATATGCTTTTACGGTGAATTATGAACATGAATAATTATTGATTAGTTGTTTATATAATTTGTCTTAAAATGTATAAAAGGTAGATTAAATTCAGACATACTATCAAAAGATGCAAAACTTTAATAATTAAAATTATTTGGGTGTTTTTATTGTCATTGTGTTTAATGTAGTCAAGGCGAACAATATATATTTGAATTTAAATTTTCCAACACGTCAAGAAAATCTGAATGCCCAGGTGGCAGCCTGGATGAGGGGATGAAACAATGTTCTAAAAAATATAACGATAAGCACCAAAATTGTACTCTGCAATGCCTTGGTGGCGCTTTGACAGCATATGCTGATTCTAAGATGAACAAGTAACCAAACTAGTTTGAAGACAAGATCTAAAACTGTAAAACTAACTTAACAAAAGAATAATAAGATTCTTTTCGAGTGAAAGGTAGAATCAGATGCATAAAATGTAATCATCCATTTTCTATTTATAGGCATATAAAGTCAGTAATATTATGGATAGTTTTGTCCATCCATGTTATATATTTCAACAATTTCAATAATATCTCGCTCACATTGTAGATTAGGCTGACATAATATTATAGAGTCAACATACCTGTACAATTGACAATGGATTGTCAGAATTTATACATCTCATTTCAGTGACGAATAATTGGTTGTTAAAATATTTTAAATTCTAAGATTTGAATACCATTTCATATCAGATCTCTTCGTTTACGATCCGATTTATATTCCAATTCAAACCTAGCTAGAATCACGGTTTAGAAAAGCCGTTCAGTTCAAATTGATATATCCGGCGTACTTATTTATCTACAACTCCAATTCTAATCATTTCCAAGTAAAATAAAATTGGAACTAGAGAGAAAATAAAGTTTTAGGATTATACGTTGGAGTTCAAAATAAAATTTAAACTGTGTGCAAACCTAAAAATGTGAATTTTTTGAATCAATGATCTACGATTCAATATCGTTTCGATTTATTGTTTGAATTTCACGATTTGAATTTCATGCTGAAAACCTTGGCGGGTATGACCGTACAATCTTAGTTAGGTTTATAAAAAAATTGCAGAGTTACGTTCAACAGTCGTTTTAAAAATTTTGGATTCATGAATTGTTCTTTCAAAACGTGCTCTAATGAGAATCCTCACCCTTTTATCATCATATATTTATTTAAACCTGTTTAAAGGACAAATGTTTTCATGATAAATTCATCTTTTATGGATATAATGTTGTAAAGGGACCATTGTCTTTGAACGATCTTATTAGGGTGTCTGATTACGGACACTTATTATTTTTTCTGATTTAGGCAATAAGATACAAAAGAAAGATGACTACTACCGATTTAGCTCCGCAAAAAATTCAAATACTGTCAAATTTGCATATTGGGATTTATAATATTAATAAAATAAAGCTTAGTAAGCGATACTGATAAATATTGGCTAGAAATAGTGTTAAATGGGAGATGCAACATTTAAAATGATTTCCGTTTTGAAAATTGTCTCAGTTTATTTTTTTCAAGAAATATACATCTCTTTAAGAGATTAAGTGATAGCCTCAAATCGAGATGTCAGCCGAGATATCCAATATTTAAAACACTGGGTATAACATCTTTGGAAACTATTAAGCTATTTTGTTATAAATGAGTAGAAGTAAGATTACCACGCAAATAAAAGTTATCTTTAATGTTAAAGTTATATATTTCTCAGATAACTGCATCAAGAACTGCTAGATCGGTGGATTTTGCATGTGTGAATCCATGGTTGTAATAATTCTCAAGTGACCGAAGCATGCTCAAACTGCACACGAGTTTTAATCGAATTCACAATGAGTTTATGAATCAGTTTAAAGTATTTGTTAAACAACCCTAGGCAAGTTATATCAATAACCAGTGTTTTCAAGATTTTGAATTAATTAAGCAACTTCAAATCGTCAAATTCAGTTACGAAATTAATCAAGGAGAAAAAATATCAAAAATCAAAGGCGTAAAGAGATTTATTGAAAATCAAAGAGTGTAGAAAAGAATTATTAAAACTGAATGCAAGTGCATATAAATCAAAGAGAAATATATACCAAGAAACAAACGAGCAAAGCAAAAAAAGGTATTAGGCCTCTCACAAAGGTTGAGCAAAACATAGTTTTACTGAACAGCTAATGGACAAGCAAGCTTGATTGTACTAAATCAATTTTGGAAAAGAAAAAAAAAGCTAGCTATTTTGCGAAATAATATAAACCAAGTGAAAAACTTTATTTTATTGTTAACTCTAATGTAAACTACGCCCTAGATCTAAATGCTTCGTGATGATGGCCAAGAGAAGTTACTCCTTTTGGGTCGAGTAGTGTGTAAATATTCGTCATGAAACGTCCTTTGTCAAAAAGTAAAACTTTGATCCATTTGCTACGCCAAAATAAGCAAAACACATTGATACCGTGCACCACTCATTAAATATTTTTGTGATATTCTTCTTCTGATTGGGTAGTGTGCACTTGTCATAAGTGTCAAAAAGTCGCTGAACTTTGATCCATTTGCTATGCCATAATACGAAAACTGCATCGAGATTGTGCACGACTCGGGCACTCACTAGATATTTTTGTGATATTTTCTTCACTGCTTAGTTTGGAATTTGTACCCTAGTACCCTATAAGCGTTTGGATCCATCCACCTTTTTGCTGTTTGAATGATTGATTTGCATAAAAATAGAGCTTTCAAGGATGGCCAATTTTTATTTTTGAAGAAGAACGATAACTTGATTGATTGAATGTTCTTTCCTCATATGAACATTGAGAAAAAGGGTTAGATGCGAAGTCTTTTTTCTGGATAAAGTTGAAGAAACAAATTTAAGGAAATAATAAATGGTAATTGAATTGTAATTTAAAAAAAAAAATCTATATAGCCAGTACAAAATGTATGATGTAAAAATTAAGTTCATAATTTCGGCTGTATCAAGTTCAAATGAGATTTTATTATCTTAGATGGGACATGTGTCAAATAAGATATAAAAATAAGATGTTAATGATATTTGAAGTTCTGTCACGTCCAAATACGAAAACAATTGCATGTTTTCAGACTTTGTGGGCTAGCTTAGAATTTGCTTATTCATGCTTGTCAAGGCATATTGGTACTTCAAACTTTGATAAAAGTTCTAGTTCATTCACATTGGGAATTTGAATTATCTTTACTGCATTAGTTTTTGAGATATTATTCTTGTCGATATAAGGGAATAATGTTCTTTTGCAACTAACAAAGAAACGAGGAAGCTCGAGGAAGAAAGCAATGTCGTTTAACTCATAGATAAACTACTTGCTGCAAGGATCGCCTTGTTTACTTTAATGTTTTACTTCTTTTAATTTAATAAAAAACCCAAAGAACTAATGAATTTTCTATCCAGTCCTTTAAACGTAATCATATCGAAGAACGCAGATAGAGTTTTTTTTAACACACTAAATAGGCCAATTGTATTTTTTGCTATATTTCTTCTGTCCATCCTTATCCAGTGGTGGATCTAGCTTTATTTTTTTTGAGATATGGCCAACTTTTGTCCCACATTGTAAAAACTAGTTAAACATTTCTACATATATATCAATATGTACTAGCTCTTCACAAAACAGCCAAATACAGCATCATATGGAGAAGCAGCAGGGGCATCGATTGGTTTCCAGGTAGGGCGAAATACAAGTAGGTGGTTTGTTTTGCCAGAAAAAAAAAAAAAATCTCAGCCCGGGCATTGGCCCTTACTGGCCATAATGTGCGTCCGCCCCTGTCCTTATCTTAATAGTCTTAAAGGTAACAATACTTACTATATACTAATGTGTGACCATGCTTTATACATGTTAACGTTGTAAACTGTAATGTTATAAAAGTAATTTTGTTGTTTTGTGGTTCTATTTTTTTTATATGAAATAAACTATTGTTATTATTTTTGTCAAAAATGTCATATTAATAAAATTTCTACCATTTTTTATAAAATTTCAACATAAGTCAAGTGAATTTTAGCTTATCATGTTTTTTATTGATTTAAAATACAAAATTGGTTAATTTTGTTGAGATGAAGCATTGTGCTGTTATTGAGATTTGTATTGGGATATGAGTTGAAAAAGATAGAGCGATATGGTTCTCATAAAAGAAAAAGGCGAATGATGAAGATAGACCGATGATAAGAGAATGAATACTTGCATGTAGGAAACTATGTTAAAAAAAATTCATGGGTTAATCAAGAAGAACAAAGGTTAGATTAGAAACAATGTTATTTAGATCAATGATACTTATTGAAAGCAAGTATACGAATTAATTTATGAGAAAATTATAAGATGATTTCAAAAAAAGAAGCTTGGATTAGAGTTTAATAATTTTTGGCAAAGCCGACCGGTTTTTAAAGTGGTCCATAACACTTTTTATTATAATAAATAATAAATACAATATTACAGGAGTAGACTGTTTGTTAAGCTACTACAATCAGTTTTTAAGGTGGACCGTCCACCATAATTAGAGATCAATAATTGTGAAATGGGTACGTTATTTCAATATTTATTTTGATGGCTGTATGTATAGAATGACAAGGGTTGTTGTGAATGTGAAATATATATAGTAGATTTGGATAATTGGATGAGAATTTTCAATTGTGACAATTATACCTAAAAATATAGGTGATGCTTAGGAAGAATTGTTTGTGCTTTACTCTAAGGGACCTGGATGTGAAAATAATAGGAAAAAATTAAAGAGAACAAAATTTCCCCCTGTTTTGTATCATCTAAAAATAGATTTGACTTTTGAAGTAGCTGGCCTTGATATCTCAATATAAAAGAAATATGTTGTTGGTGCTTTAGGTTGCAGCAAACCAACGCGATGGAAAATTTGTCAAAATCACATTCTTTTGTGTGTGTGTGTGTGTGTGGAAAGAAATCCTTAACCTGTATTTGTAAAAGTCTCTCCATGTTGGATTTTTGTATTGTATGTTGGTTCTTTGTAAATTAGTTGCCTAATTTTATGTGAATATTTAATTCTCTCATACATTGTTATTTTTCTCTCTTTCATCATCAGTCATAAATTTATTAAATTCAACGAGCAATATGCAAGGTCTACAAAGAAGCTAATGCTAGAGGGACTGTAGGTCCCTCCTTGTATGCATATATGATCTTTCCATGTTGGCCGTGGAGCATGGTACAACGTTCCAGCTGGTACCCTGAAATTCCGGTGGTACCGGACTGGTATGCTCCGGTCCTTAACCAGCGATGAAATTCGGTTTTGAAATGGAGCAGTAATTTTTTTATTTGGTAAATCGAAAATTACCTGCATCAGGAAATACTCATCGAACCCTAGTTAAACACAATGGAAGCCTCTGGTTGCTTTGTAAAAATCACCTTCTCAAACATGGACAAATCATAAACTCAACTGTCAATCATCTTCTCAAAATGTGATTTGATTTGTTTTTGAGGCTGCATGGTTTTGATTTTGTTTTCGGAGGTCTGCGAATTTTTGTTTTGAAGGGGGCTGCATGGATTCAGCTTTGGAGAGGATCTGCGTTTTGATTAGGGTTTTAAAAATATGATTTTTGGCTGGGCTCGCTTTGGGAATGGTGGGGCTGATTTCACATGGTTTGTATATTTGCCTATCAGTAGAACAAATAAATGTTGGACTGGGCTGCTCTATCTGATTTGATTGAACTTAGTGTAATTTAAATTTTAGTTTTAATTTAATTCAAATTTTATTTACAAAGATTGTTATTATATTTCATTGGCATAACATTGAAAACCGAAACTGAGACCAAAACCAAACCGAAGTTTTCGTAATAGTTCTGACCTTTTTTTTCCTTCAAACATTTGAAACCAAAACCAAAATAGATTTCTTTAACCTTGCCGTGAAGTCCATTATGAACAAGATAGGTGTTTCCTTATTTCATAAGAGGAAATGGTAATTCGATGACATTTCTCATTTTATCGACAATGTATGGACCCAGTAATATCACATAGGGTTAATTAACATTACTTTCTCATATAGGGAAGACTTGAACATGAATTTTATTCCATTATCTCCAATTGTATGGACTGAACGATATAAGCCTTCTATTGACCTAATAATTATTCTGTGATTAAATGACTTAAGTAATTAATAGCTGGTTACTAAATAGATATTCTCAGAGAGAAGAGGACAGTGGAAGGCAGCAATACAGTCACAGGAATTTTTCAGGACGCTTCAAAGATATTATAGTAATGCCTACATGGATGCTGAAAAGCAAGATGCAATAAATTTGTATGTTGTACTGATAATACTTATTTAACTTCGTATCGTGGATCTTCTTAATCCTTATATGAATATATCTGCTAGATTTCTCGGCAACTTCCAACCTGAAGAGGATAAACCAGCACTATGGGAACTGGACTCTTACAATTATAATGGTAGACACAGTAACGGGTTTCCAGTTGAAGATGCAAGGTATTATGTTATACATGATAAACTGTTTGTAGCTGGGTTCTCTGATTTTTCTGAAGTCAGTCGTACCCCATCAGAAAACATGACATAATGTACCAGTTTTGTTTCTTATAAAACAATTGATACTTAGTGCGTACATCTTGCTCATTTTGGAATAATTTATGGATAAAAAAATTGCTTATATGCCTGGTAAATTCTCTTTGTGTGCAGCATGGCAATCCTGGTGAAGTATCCAATGTGTTATCCCCTAGTCCTTCCCCAGTCATGTTCTGTAATGTTTCATTTTCTACACCATTGCCACTTACCAGGATTTGTTGACACCAATTTAGTTTAGAGCAAATTATTCAGTCCTTGTCTTAAATCATGACTGGTGTGTGCATTTGTTTGCTGTCATATTATTTTTAGAATTAAAATATTTTTTTTGTAATAGGAGATGTGCTATGGATAGATTTAATGAAGAAGTTTAATACTTAAGCATGCATATTTGTCTTTATATGCAGATGGAAGTCACTTACTTGAGCATGTGGAACTGAAAATTATGTTTGGAAAAATTAGTGATTAGGACATGATTTTGGAATTTGCAAGAAAATTTCGGTGTGGAACTGAAAATTATGTTTTAAAAAATTAGTGATTAGGACACATGACTTTGGAATTTGCAAGAAAATTTTGTTTGATTGCTACAATCTGTTATTTGGTAGTTTCATTTAATTCCTCCAATATTATACTTTAAGATTGATCAGTAACGACCAATTCTCTGTGCGAGTAAGGAATAATACGTCAGGAAATCATGAGACTTAATTTTCTCTTTATTGACATATTAGCATCTCAGATGGATATGCTTGCACAATTATCTATTTATATTCAGACAAGTGCTGTATTACTCATGATGGTGTGATTTACATATGACGATAATAGAAATGATAATGTCTATATCGTAAGTTTTCATATTATTTAATATATGAATCCAAATGCAGGCCATGTTAGGCCTGTCAAAGTGATACTTCCGACCGCTAATAGTGCTATATCCGTATCCGCTCGTCCAAGATCATTTTCGAATATCGGATATTCGCATTCCCTATGCGGATGGATATTGGACAATTATTTTATCTGCAAACGACTGATAAATCAAGAAATATAAATGAATTTTTTTAGTTTAACATAAACTTTTTTCAATTCCATTGATCATTGAAGTGTTAAAATTAAACAAATATGATGATATTAAATAATTTTTAGTAGTTAATATGCATTCAGTGCATACAGTATGTATTTCTAACTTAATAAAACAACAAATATCACAATAAATATCTTTTATCGTGTTTGAAACATAATTTGAACTACAATCTTAAAAAACCAAATGGATAATTTTCGAATGTGGATGTCTTTTTATCTATACCTGCTTTTGCATCCGCATCCGTTTTCCATATCGATATTTATCCACTTTATATATACAAATGCAGACGGATATCAGTTTTTTTTTTTTTTTTTTTTTTTTTTTTTTTTTTTGGATATTTATTGACAGCCTTAAGTCGTGGTAGTGTAGTTTTCTAGTGTAAATTTATCTTAATTGTATTCAAATTTCAAAACCGGAATCATACCGTGCACACAATTGTTTATTTACCACAGCTTTCCTTTGTTTGATAGGTCATTTATGAAACGATCATTATCGGATGGCAACATTTTAAGGCAGAGCGACGATGGTACACCTGAACCAATTGGACACAGACCAACTAACTCAGCAGCATCTGGTGCACAAATAGGGGATGCTCAAGATTATTCCAACTCAGCTCCAGAGATTTCTTCATCCGAAAGTGGTATATCATATTCAAGGTTAATTTCTGTTTGCCCAGACAGTCGATTTTATATTAAAAGAAATGCATGAATCCTATGAATGATATAAAGTAGAACGACGGATAAACGAGATCAGAAGCAAACACAAATGTGATACTCGAACCAAGATATTCATTTTATAGGATTTATTCATATCCAACGCCTTTCTGTAAATAAACTGGTTAAAGTAATCCTTATGCCAAACTTGCACCACCTGTAGTGGTATAGCTGGAGATTTGAGCCGATGGGGTCTCAATCGAACAAAGTTGGGGTGTTTTGGGGTGACAACCTCCATATTTTTAAACCAATTATTTAAAGTCACACCGAGTCATTTATAAGGATAATTAACTTTGAATCAGCTTATATACAGCAGCCGTTTTATATGCCATTTAACAAAAATATGAAGTTGAAAACGAAAGTAGCAAGTTTAATTGAATATCATGTCTAATACAAATTTCGCCCATTCTATTCCAATATTCTAACTTCAAGTGGAAACTATATTTATGGTAAGAACCCAACTTGAACCGGTAACCAAATTTCAGGGTCACTAAATAAATGTATGGAGTGGAAACAACATTTTATCCAATAAACAAATTTAAATCCAGTTTTCATCCAATGTAAGTGCATCGAAAGGTGACTGGTGGTTGTAACATAGAAATGAAAATAACTGGAATCTTTACATAGTCATGTGAGTGTCTGTAATAGACAGCTTACATTGAGGTTCAAATGGGCACTGCATTCAAGAATAATGTTGTACCTCTCTGACATATCTGTGCATGCGAACACAACTTGCATATGTCAATTTTTACAACATCCTAAATTTTTAGTATCTAACAATTTTAATACCTAATATTGTAGTCTCCTTATAAAAAAGATGAAATATAGCAAACTAAACTAAAGGGCTTGCAATCTTCATAACTTCTGCATCATTATCATATTCTAGCATTGTAGCTCAATCGTCAGTTTCATATTACCATGTAGATGTAAGTTCTACTAACTTAGAATCATATATACGTTTTTAGATGCACTCGTATAGTGCCTGGCCGACACGTTTATGCTGAGAGCGCTGATAATTGTTTCAGTGAACATGGACTTGGAGAATCAACCAGTTCAAATTTTCTTGACCTCGATTGGCTTTCGACATGTGATGATTCATGTGAAGGAGAAATATTTTCAAGGTAGTAGTTTCCTTTCATCGTACTATTTTTTTCTAACAAATCTTGTATTAAGGCCATTTTTTGGTCTTATTCTCTGATGTATGCGTCTTGTGAGATTTGTGTGAGAACTGAAGCATCTCTTATGTTTGCTCCCAAATATAATGCTTAGTTGATGATTGCAGTATCCAAATTGGCTCCTTTTTAAGCCATTTGGAAACCTCTCTTGTTTGGAACATCAAAATAGCTTACATTTTGCATAAGTATTCTCATTTCTTTTTTGCAGATCTATGTTCACGAATTCTACAGCTGATAATCTTTCATCAGAAAATATTATCAATGACTTGTCTGCTGACATCAAAGAGGTTTGTTTGCTTTATATTACAGTTTCTTCCTTTAAGCGTTCTTTGGAAATGCTTTCAAACAGGGTTAACTTTGTTCTTTTTAAATGGTTTATTTTTGCACATATAATTTTGATTTTTCAGCCAAACATGATACTTCCTCAAAACATAGCATGTTCATGTTTCAAGTATTTAGGTTTTTATATTGTATCAAATATAGATTTTCCCCTCAATCCTATTTAGTCTGAATACAAACTTAGGATTTGTATTCGAATAATTTGGAACATTCTATAAACGAAGGTTCCACTAACTTTATCTACTTCTACAAGCAGTTAAATGGTATGGGCAAAAGAAATTCTTCCAAGTTAAGTAGTAATGCTGCAGCACAAAGCTCCAGTAACCTGGGTGAATATTCAGATAGCTTTGTAAACTGGGTCATCAGCGGAGAAACTCATTGTTATTGACCTTTAAAAAAAATTAGGAAAAACAAATACGCAACACATTCACCCATTCAACATCACTACAGACGATCGATAATCCGAGCAAAACATGATAGGAAAGAAAATCGTATTGGTGGTACAAGGCATTCATCTGTTGGATATTGCTCTGCCATCGCTTTCTGAGTTATTTCTACAATTTTATTAACTTCGTATAGCTTTTACAGTATTATTATTATTTGTTGTATCAGTTAAGAATTTGTATCAGGCAAGATCTCTGCTGTATGTGAAAATATGTGATTTCTTATGTAAATATTTTGTATACATGGCTGGAACAACGAGACAAGCAAGCTTTAAAATTATTCTCAGCTGTAGATTTAGTTATTTTCTGAGCAATAATAGACAAACTGTGTACAATTCAGTTAACCGTGCAAGCAATTGTACATGTAAAAGAAAAAAATTCTTTCTGTTATGTTCGGATTTGTTCTGGTTTTTTGCCAGTGTACAGATGTGCCCATTTTTTTGATTTTAGACCATCCTTTGTGCAACTATTGTTCTGTATGATTAGTTGTGATCTTATATATTTTTGCTTTGTCTTGGACTAGCGGTTATTTATGTAGCAGTTATTTGAGATGGCAATTGAGAAAGAGGCAGGAGTTGAAGATTCGACGAACGATGTACTGCAAGATTTTGGAGTTTAGGTGATTGGTAAGGGCATTTCCAGGTATTCGATTGGAGGTATATCGTATATTGCGATCGAGTATTGGTTGGTAGCTGGCATTTGAAGGTTGGCTGGGTTCAGGTGGTCTTCGGTTGGAGGTCGGAGTTCGATTGGGGGAAGTTACTGTTTGCTGAGGTTGTGACGTGATGCATGGCTTGGTAGGAGGCGTATCAAAGAAGCACTTGTGATTGAAGGCAGATCGTGATGGGTTCATCGATTGCTCCAGTTTGGGTGGATGCTGATTTGTACGTGATTGATGCTCTGAACATTGCTTTTAAACGGGTAAACGGGGTTTGGATGTAACATCCCGAGATTTTGCACGATGATTTAAGTATTTAATTCAGTGTATTTTTGAACAAAAATTGTTTTAAATATTAACTCCGTCTGTGTGTAGTTTTCTATGCAGTCTGTCCGAGTCAGGGTAAAAGAGGAGGGTTGTGATAAGCTTGGCGAGCCAACGTAAAAACTTAGTCTCTCTTATGGATATGAAATCTTATGATATTTTGTTGGGGCGTAACCCTCTTAACGACGCGCTATATCGAGGCTCGGATATGGTGTTAAATTGCAAGGGCTGGGCCGCCATTCTCTTAGTGACGCGCTACACCGACGCCCCAGTGTAGTGGTAAGTGAGTAAGGGTCCTCGCATTTTTCTCGATGGATGCGAGAGGCAAGAAAGCTAGTCGACGATAGTAGGGTTCAGTTAGATAGTTGGAATGTAGGGTCCCTAACAGGAAAATTAAGAGAGATAGTAGATACTATGATTAGGAGATGGTTAACATCTTGTGCATTCAAGAGACTAAATGGGTGGGTCAGAAGGCGAAGAAGGTGGAGAACACTGGCTTCAAATTGTGGTACACTAGAGAAGTACATAACAAGAACAGGGCAGACATATTGATTGACAAGAACCTTCAGAACAAAGCGGTCGACGTCAGAAGACGAGGGGATATGATCATCCTAGTTAAGTTAGTAGTTTTTGAGGCGGTTTTGAATGTCATTAGTGCATATGCTCCACAGGTAGGTCTAAGTGAAGAAGCCAGGAGGAAATTCTGGGAAGACTTGGATGTCATGATTAGAAATGTGCATAGTAGCGAGAAACTTTTTATAGGAGGAGACTTCAATGGCCATGTTGGCTCATCTAGCAGGGGTTTTGAGCGAGTGCATGGTGATTTTGGCTTTGGCGGTAGGAACCAAGAGGGTGAAGGTATATTGAATTTCGCTCTCTCTTTTGATCTCATGATTGCTAATACCTTCTTTAGAAAGAGGCAATCACGTCTGATCACCTTCAGTAGTGGTCAATAGGCTAGTCAGATTGACTTTGTCCTAACTAGAAGAGATAGTAAACAAGATTGTGTTGATAACAAGGTCATACCTGGAGAATGTGTCGTCTCACAACACCAGCTCTTGGTATGCATGTTTCGTCTTCGGGTGGTGAAGGATAAGAGAGTAAAGATTAGCAGGACGAAATGGTGGAAACTCAAAGGAGATGCTTCACGGGTGTTTAAAGATAGAGTGATGGGAGAAGGGACTTGGAATGCAGAAGGAGAAGCAAATGTCATGTGGAATGCGATGACAACTTGCATTCGGAGAGTCACTACTGAGGTATTTGGGATAACAAGAGGAAGCAAGGGAGAACTCAAGGATTCGTGGTGGTGGAATGACGAGGTGCAAAAGGCTATCAAAGAGAAGAAGAAATTCTACAAATACATGCACCATCATAGAAGCGAAGAGAACATGCACAGGTACAAAGTGGCAAAGAAGACTGCAAAGAGAGCAGTGAGTGAAGTAAGGGAACGAGTGTACGAAGATTTGTATCAAAGGCTAAGTACAAAGGAGGGTGAAAAAGACGTTTACGGAATAGCTAGGCTACGAGAGAGGAGGACAAGGGACTTCAATCAGGTTAAGTGCATTAAGGATGAGAATGATAGACTTTTGGTGAAGGACGATGAGATAAAGAATAGGTGGAGAGAATACTTTGATAAGCCTTTCAATGAAGAAAGTGATAGCTCTTCGATTGAGTTGGAAGACTTTGCCGACAACACTAATAGACATTTTGGGCGGAGATTTCAAGAAGCTGAGGTAAATGGGGCGTTGAAACGGATGAAATCAGGCAAGTCGGTAGGGCTTGATGACATTCCTATTGAGGTGTGAAGATGCTTTGGAGATGCAGGGATAACATGCCTAACTAAATTGTTTAATAATATTTTAAAATCAAACAAAATGCCAGATGAGTGGAGGAGAAGCATTTTAGTTTCGATCTTCAAGAATAAAGGAGATATTCAAAGTTGCACAAGCTATAGAGGAGCTTTGGGAGCTATAGAGGAGCTTTGGGAGAGAGTTTGCGAGTAGCGTTTGAGGAGGTTGACAAGTGTCTCTAGGAATCAATTTGGTTTTATGCCTGGAAGGTCAACCACTGAGGCAATTTTCTTGGTTAGGCAACTTATGGAGAGACACAGGGAGCAGAAGAAAAATCTCCACATGGTTTTTATTGACTTGGAGAAATCTTATGACAGAATGCCGAGGAGGGTTATGTGGTGGGCGCTAGAAAGGAAGAGGGTGCCATCAAAGTATATTACCCTTATCACGGATATGTATGAGGAGGTTGTGACTAGTGTCAGGGCATGCGATGGTGAGACCAGAGACTATCCAATTAACATAGGGTTACATCAAGGTTCGGTTTTGAGCCCCTATATTTTTGCATTAGTGATGGATGAAATCACAAAAGATATACAAAAGGAGATTCCTTGGTGTATGCTCTTTGCCGATGATGTTGTGCTGATTGATGAACGTAGAATAGGGGTTAATCGACAACTGGAGTTGTGGAGGGAGACCTTGGAATCAAAGGTTTCAGGCTTAGCAGAACTAAAACAGAGTATTTGAAGTGTGAGTTTAGCGATGTCAGTTCAGATGACAGAGAGGTCAGCCTGGCCGGTAGAGTAGTACCCAAGAAGGAATCGTTTCAATACTTAGGATCTATGTTGCAGTTTGATGGGGAGATTGATAATGATGTTAGTTTTAGAATTCAAGCAGGATGGGTGAAATGGCGTCTAACATCTGGCATTCTCTGTGATATGAAGATTCCTCAGAAGCTTAAAGGAAAGTTCTATAGGACAGCAATCAGACCTGCAATGTTATATGATGTAGAATATTGGCCTACTAAGAGGCAATACGTCCAGAAGATAAGTGTGGCAGAGATGCGGATGCTACGCTGGAGCTGTGGGCATACCAGACGAGATCGGATTAGAAATAAGGATATTCGGGAAAAACTTGGAGTTGCACCTATTGAAGAGAAGTTAGTTCAACACCGCTTGAGATGGTTTGGACATATCCAACGTAGACCATACAATGCACGTGTGCGCGTTGGAATTATAGGCCGTGCCGAAGGCCCAAAGAGAGGTAGAGGTCGACCTAAAATGACATGGGAGGAGATAATAAAGAGAGATTTAAGTAATTGGAGTATATCTGAAGAGCTGACAGTCGATGGGAGTGCATGAAAGTTGGCAATCCATGTACCAGAATCTTAGTTTTTTTTAAGACTTTGTTTCACTTTATTGAACCTTTTTACTTTTTTTTATTACTATTTTAGACTTTATTTCATTTTTACTGAACCTTTTTACTTTATTATTATTATTTAAAAAAAACCTTTATCAGACGACTTTTTATCTGTTTGGTTATTTTAAACCCTTCTTTATATATGTATTATTACCATTATTATTTATTTTAATTTTGGGTTCCATATCTAGCCAACCCCAACTTGTTTGGGATGCACGACTTTGTTGTTGTTGTATTAAAATTTATTACTTATGTCTTATATTGATAAGGTAGGAATAAGATTTGATTTGTTGAGCAATAATATGCAATAACTATATATGATAAGGTTTGGAGTTGGTAATTTATTTATATAGAAATTTGAAATTTATTTGAATTCTATATTTTTATTTGATTAGAGATTATAACTGTTGAATTTAATTTTAGGTAAATAAGTGAAAACTGAATATTTTATTAATAAATATTGAAATTTGACATTTTTGTAAATAATATCAGAATTCGATGGAATTAATTTTATTTGATCTAGAATTGTAAACTAATGTAATTTCTAAATTTTCGTAATCAACGAAATTATAGTTTGATCGTAAGAAATTAAAATGCATATAAATTTGAATGTACAATTCAATAAAAAAAATCAAGTTTTAAAAGAAACTGCTATAGACTTTTGAATTGGGCTTTGAAACCTATTCCATTGCGTTCAGAAGGCGTCAAAAACCTATTGTTAGGCAGTAAGCGAGCCTGATTTGGACTCAGTCCGAATTCTGGCTTAAATACATGCAAGTAGAGAATTATATTATTAAAATAATAATTTCTAAACCCTAATTTCACCGCCATCCTTTTTATTTTCATGGCCGAAAACTTTGCCACTTTCAATTGCTAATTTCTCCTTCGATTCTCAACGAAATTAAAAAAATTTATGAACCAAACTTGAAGATCTTCGCGAGACCTTTCCATCTATACGGTTGGATTGGATTATCGATGTTTAAATTCGCCAGAATCTTGGCATGAAACCGACTGCTTTAGGTCCATTTACGGGGCGAAGGAGACCGACGAATGGGGCCGCGTTCAAGCCGATGGCGCACCTCCTGATGGCGAACGTCGGGGTGGTTGTAGATCGAAGTCTGGGGGATCATAGGTAGGTGCGAAATCGGTTGTAGCAAACGACGAATTGGGTTCTTTTCCAAGTAGTATACGCGATGAAGGAGATGCAGTGATGGGCTGTAATGTTATACTGACGTGGCACCTAGTTATAGGGTGAGGGTTTAGTTTTATTTATTTTATAATTTGTATTTCAAACATTATAACATCAATGACTTTTTCATATGAATTCCAATTGACATGCAGTTTGTTGCGTTGGAATCGTATCGACGAGCTCTTCGCGATGGCACTGATTTGGACTGATTCTGAGACCGTTGATTTTTGGATTTTAAATGCATTCAGAACCAAAGGTGAGTGATTAAACCCACTCACATCTAACTAAAATATTTGATGGTTAGTAAATTAAATTCATGGCATGATATGATTGTATTGTTTGCTGTTTTATTGTTTAAATTGCATATTTATGTTAAATTTGCATAGATTGTATAATTTAATTTAACGGTTATATAAATTGTACTGTTATTGATTACTTTCTTATTTTAATGATAATAATAAAAGAATCTCATACCTATGGCTAGTAACTGATATTATTGAACTGTTTAGATGTGTTGATTTTGATGTATGCCTTGAATTTATATATTTAATGTGTTAATTTGTAACTCATCTTGTTATCGACATTGTTTATATATGGTATTGATTTTTGCTGATTAATCCCAACTTTTACCCTAGATGTTACGGGCATCAAATAAACCCGGGATTAATCATTAAAATGAATTAAGAACATAGGTTGAAATGATAAATACCTACGACCCTGATTTGGATTGAAATGATATATATCCTTTCTCGAAATACTAAAATTAAATTTTAAGTATTACTTGGCCATAGGATATAAAATTTTATACGGACATCGGTTGATTAAATAAAACTGGTTTAACTTTGAATTTTGAAATTTTGTTTTAAAGACAAATAAATGATATTATTAACCTATTTTCTTTACTTTGAATTTTAAGCCTTGAAATTAAAATTTTCAAATTTAAGGAATTCGTAAATGTGAATAACTGAAGTGAAACTGAATTGAATATAAAATATAAATTCATCGAAATTGAATCTTTGATATTTACTTTAAATTAACTTGATTTATAGTAATAGTTGAACTGTGAACTCGAGATTTTTATGATCGAATAATTCAAAGTGAGAATTATAATAGAAATTAATTATTAAATCGAATTGTTTGAATCAAACTGTTGAATCGAATTGGAATATGAATGGGAAGTTGAATCCTGCTGAATTAAGATATCGAAATTTTGTCGAATAAGTTAAAACTGGAATATGATTTACAGTTTGGTTAAATTTTGAAGAAACGATTCTAATTCTGACTATTTTATATTAATTATTTCCGTTATAACATACTTACCTTATAACTATTTTATTTTATTATTTATTTTAAATAAACCATTTTAATAATTAACTATTTATTTTATAAACTATTTTATAATAATTATTTTCTTTATAAACTAACTTACCTTACAACTATTTCATTTTGTTAATTATTTAAATAAAACATATTAATAATTTACTATTTATATTTTATATCTACTTTATTATTTCGACTATAGATTTTACTAAATTTGATTATTCTATTTTAATTACAAACTATTTATTTTTCAAACTATTTAAATTATATATCTAAACTATTTCAAATATTTTTTAACTAGTTTAATATTCAAATTATTTTAAATTTGGAATTGTTTCAAGATTTTAAATTAGTTTAAATGTAGATCTTATGATGAATAATATTCTCTTTTGAATATTGAAATGATTTTTATGAAAATCTGATATTTTGATATGAAGTACGAACCCCTTTGAAATGTAAAAGAACTGACCGGTGTGAAAAATGTAAACGATTGGTTGTTAAAGAGATCGGGATCAGATATTGTCATACTCTCTGCCAATACAAAAAACCACTTTAACAACTGTGTACGCGGTGGAGTTCCAGAATGAAGTAGGATGGATTTGGAGGCGATTGCTGGATTTGAAGAAAGAGAACGATGATGGATAGTCTTGACATTCGGGTCATAATTAAAATGACTAAAACATGACCCATACCCAGGTTAATGTGAGCTAGCTCCTCTTAACAGACATGCTTCTTCGATACCATATATATTATTTTGTGATTGATTGCCGCCTTTGATTTTGGGAGTATTGTCTGGGGTGGGCGGTAGTCCCGGCTATGCGTTACCACCGGCCTGGGCTCGCAATCCGGTAGAATCCTACTGATGGGTATTTCCTCGATGCCATATCATATTATCCTGATCGAGCCCCCTACGACTTTGATTTGTACCGTACCTATGGAGTGGCCTATGATAGCCATTATGTACTGTGGGCTTTACGGTATCTATATAGACTACGATATTATAAACGGTGTAAGGGTAAAAATGTAATCCCGCTTACGTTATTTTAATATGTTATATTTAACCATAAACACTATTATAATAGCGTATTTTATTATATAGTATCTAGTTTAACGGATCCTTAGGAGATGGAAATTCCCATAACACCTCTTAAGTTATTGTACTCATATTATCGCATGAATTTGATTTAACTAATATGAGAATATTTTAGTTCTGATCCGAGTATTTTTTTTCTTTTCATTTGTGCTCGGGTCAGCCTGAGTTTCAATTATCGAAGATACTGTTTTGAAGATGAAGATGGAGCTTGCTAGAAATATTATATTTATTACCGCTGCAAATATTGGTATGTTTATGACATTTAACTCTGATAATCGTTGCAAATGTATAATCAAATGTATGTATTAACAACTTCATAAACTGTTATTTAATTATTATATTTTGTCCTTCCGCTGTGAGATTTTGTGTTTGTTTTTCTTCTTCTCTTCCTTTTCTTATATAAATCCCAATAACTATCCGTATTTTTGATTTTTTTAAGTCGACATTGAGGATCATTGTCGATTTGAACGGTCAAAAATATCGGATGTTACATTTGGTATCAGAGCTTTGGTTTAGCGAAAACCTTGGCTCTATTTGGGATTAACTCGTTAGAGATAGGGATATAATGCCCTAGAATGAGTTTGAGTGTGTATGAGGGAGCGTACTTGTAATTTCGATATAAAATGATTTTGGATTATGTTGGTTTGTTCTATTGAGTATTTATGAATTCTGGTCAGTACCTGGGACGCCAAGACATCGATAGCGATTTCTAAGTACTTGAATAGTGCTTATTTACATAACATTGTTTTGAATTATATTTTATTTATATATAGAATTATTTGAAAATATATGAATTTGATTTTGTTGATGATAATATTAAATTTTCATCATTTATTACTCGATTAATCAATAATTTAAAACTATTGGTTATTGAGTGGTTTAAGAAATAAATATTGAAAATAAATTGAAAATGGAATATTGAAAATTAATTGATGATGAAATAAGAAATTAAATATGAATTTGAGAATTTAATTTCGGGTGTTTTGCAATATTGATTTAAAAATGGTTTTGAAATAATGTCATTATACGTTAAATTTTGTTTCATATAGAAATTGTTTTCAAATGGATTTTAGTACTAAGTGTATGCTGCCCTCTTATTTTCAGAAAATGATTTCGGTGATGAGTGCACACATCATCGACGTTTATTTTCAAGAATCTAAGTGGGGAGAGACCACTTAGAAATTTTATTCTTTGTTATAAGAAACTTAATTTCATTTAAATATTTTAAATTATGGTTTGAGATAAAAGTACAATATATACATATATATAATTTCAAAGTTGTTTTGATATTGACCTGAAGTTGAATTCTTAAATTTCCAAATAATAAATAATTTTCAGTTTATGAAAGGAACCAAAACTTAAAATTTTAGAAACTTTTAAATCGTAAAATAGGAAAATGATCCTAAGAGAAATGGAAATTAAAGTTGAAATTCTTAGAAATATGAAATAGTGAATTTGAACCAAATTTAAACCATTGAACTTATGTAGAATTCAATCCTTTTCTTTGGCATATATAACTTACCAATTATATAAGAAGTTGAAATGTTATAAGAATGTGAAATTGGATAATATACAAGTTTAGTATGGATAATGAAGGTGAATTTTTTTTGTCTATATATACGAATGAAACTTAATTATGAAATAAACAATTTATACTTAGTTATGTTTGAAATTGAATTGAACTAACTGATGCAAATAAACAAAATCAATGAATAAGTTAATAGAGTGAATTAATTGGTTATGAATTAAATTGTATTGCTATTGATGGTTAGATTTTCGACGATTTAGGATAATCGATATTTCCAAATCGAAAATAAATGTTTAACTTGTTGTGTGAAAATAAAAGTGAATTGGTTTATAATTTATAAATTTAGCGCTGGTTGAACGAATTAATTAAATTTAATTAAAACGAGCTCGTCGCGAAGCTGCAGTTCATAATTTTCCAAATTGATGTTTAAATGAATGTATATGATCCAAAATAAGTCAGAATTCTTTGAAACAAGAATCCTTCGGATCTGCTTGAATATAGTTTTCTAATGAAAGAGAAAATTTTAAATTTCAACTTGTAGATTACAAGATGTGTAATTCAAATTTTCAGAAAAATCGCGGTATGGAATTCCTGATTTAAAACTAAAACATTAATAAAATCAAGTTGAATAAAAAATTTATATGGCAAAGCATATATATAAATTGACAACCTTTTTACTACACCTTTTCGAGGATGAAAAGTTTTAAGTGGAGGAGAGTGTAACATCCCGAGATTTTGCTACGATTTAAAATATTTAATTCAGTGTGATTTTGAACAAAAATTGTTTTAAATATTAAAATTATTTACTTATGTCTTATATTGTTAAGGTAAGAATAAGATTTGACTTGTTGAGCAATAATATGAAATAGCTATATATGATAAGGTTTGGAGCTGGTAATTTATTTATATAGAAATTTGAAATTTATTTGAATTATAAATTTTGATTTGATTAGGGATTATAATTGTTGAATTAAATTTTAGGTGAATAAGTGAAAACTGAATATTATATTAATAAATATTTAAAATTGACATTTTTATAAATAATATCAGAATTCGATGAAATTAATTTTATTTGATCCAGAATTGTAAATTATTGTAATTTCTAAATTTTCAAAATTAACGGAATTATAGTTTGATCATAAGAAATTAAAATGCGTATAAATTTGTATGTACAATTCAATAATCAAGTTTTAAAAGAAACTGCTATAGACTTTGGAATTGGGCTTTGAAACCTATTCCATTGCGTTCAGAAGGCGTCAAAACCTTATTAGGCAGTAAGCGGGCTTGATTTGGTGTAACGACCCAGATTTTTACCGCTTAATTTAATATCTTAAATTTGGTTTAAATGTTGATTTGGATATTTAAGAAACTAATAAATTTGAATATTATATTAGTTTAATTAATATAAATAATAATTTAATTTTGAAATGGTCGAAATTGACCGAATTTGTAATATTATGTGATTTGGTAATATAATAAGATTTATTTAAGTTATATTTGATTTTAATAACGATCTCGTTTAGTAAGCGCTGTTTAAATGCTTAAATTATAATTTTATTATATAACGAGCTGCAGCGGCGCGGTAGTTCATAATATGGCGTTTTGAACTTCAATTGGTCGTACAGGACCCAATTTAAGTTGGATTTCTTCGAAACAAGAAACGTCCAAATCCATTTGGTAATAATTTTCTAATGAAGCAGAAAAATCGAGTTTTCCTATTGTAGATTTTGTTTTATGGCCAAATCAAATTTTCAAATAGTCGCTGTGGAAATCGTTACTTAAAATATAGGCCTTTAAAATAGCTATTTTGTAAACGGTCTTCGATTTCGATGAAACCAGTTTCATTGGAACCGTAACATTAAATTATTGTATGGTGTTGAATTGCGTGGCAAACCGATGTCGTATGTGACCACGGTAGCCATAAACGCTCGTTCATTTTTATAACGTGTAATTAAACAAATAAAGGTATATTTGAGTGTAACTTGAGCAGACAGTTGAATTAAGCCGTGAAACCAATTCCGTTGAGTTCATATCATCGATTAGAGTCAGGATAGGTATATAGTTTGTTATTTCTGGAGACCGTGTAAATTGGTGTCCAAAATGGCATTGCGGTGCGCGTAAAAATAGCCTACCGGGTAAACAGTTTCAGAATGCGACTGTAATAACCCGAAAATCTGAGCCAATTTAAAATTTTTATTTTGGCCATTTTAGCGAATTCTGAATATTTAAAATGAATTTTTTTAAAATAATAACGACGAGAAATTTATTTTGAATAGAATTCGAATGTATATATTATATAGATCGTCGTTAGAATATAAATATTTATTTTAAATTATAAAAGGAATTGAAAATGGCGCGGTAGTTCGATAATTCGATTTCAAATTTCAAACGAATGTACAGGATTCAAAATAAATCGGATTTTGACGAAACCAAAAACATTAGAATCTATTTGAGAATATCTTTCCAACGAATCCTAAAAATTGAAATTTCATAGCGGGAATCAAAAGATATGCCCAGTTGAAAATTCAGAATAGTCGCTATGGAATTCTGGCCCTTAAAAATTGAAATTTTGCAAACAACCTCGGATTTCAACGAAACCACTTTTGTTGGATCCGCGATGTCAAATTATTACTAGATTTCAAATTTCATAATTTTTCGATTCAATATGTGAGCATGGCGAAGGAAAACGCGTTTGACCAGTTTCAGTTGATTTTAATCGACTGGAAAATGACCATTTTTCAAACGGTCTCAGAATTTGATGAAATCAGTTTTGTTAGGACCGTATCGTCAATACGAAGCTAGAAAATATTTTTCGGGAATTTTTCTAGTTAGTATGTGGCCCCGGTAAATTGAAATGTGCGTTCAAATTCAATATATAGAGTTATATTTGGATTTTGATGAAAACTGATCGAAACGATCGAATCAGCATACGATACATATCCCATTGTGTTCGGAATGAGGGTAATTAGCTATGGACGATAGTCGGTGGGTTCGATTTCGAGGTCGAAAATAAAAGTTGCTTTTTGAAATTAAATAATTAAATTAAATAAAAAAATATCTCCCTTCCTCTCTCCTATACCCTCAGCCTCCCCACCGTTCTTCATTCAAGAAAAAAAAGGAAAAAAAAACCCAAAATCGATCCATCGCACCCCCCCAGGCGGCGCCGCCCACCGCCAGACTTCCCCCTCTCCGATCCCCTCTTGCACCGAACCCCCCTCCTCTTCTCCTCCTGATCCTCTCCCTCCTTCCTCCATCTCGAAACCCCCCCAACCCCGGAATCCACAACCCCCCTTCAGCCAGACCACCTCCGACGCCCTAGCAACAAACCCCCCCTCGACGTCAAGGCCTGCGCGCAACCCCCCCTCTCCAGCTGCTCCGACGTGAAACCCCCCTTCCTCTGACGAACACAATAAGTCTCCTTTTCTTTTTAAATATTAAACCATTGATTTCAAATTCGATTTTTATAGAAAACGTAGTTTTAAAACCAAATAAAAAATATGAACTTTATTTTATATGAAGCAAGTATAAAAATATAATTTTTGTCATACGAGGAGCTAGTTAAGAATATGATTTTTCATATACGAATAGCGAATAAAAATTTTGATTTTCATATGTAAAAAGGAATGATTTTAATGTAGAAAGATTTGATTTTTAATCATGAAAAGATGAGATTTTTATTTATGAAAGCTATGATTTTTAACATAGGAAAGATTAGATTTTTATCATTAAAAAGATTCGATTTTTAATCGTGAAAAGGTGGGATTTTTAATCGTATGAAGTAGTGAAGAAATATACATTTTTTCCATGTATGTAGCAAAGTAAAAATATAATTTTTATATAGTAGAGACATTAAAAATAAGATTTTTATATGCTAGGAAGATTAAAAGTATGATTTTTAAACTACAGAAATATTAAAAATTCGATCTTTAATATGTAGAAGAAGCAAAGATGAGATTTTTATATGAGTGGCGATATAAAAATAAATTTTTTATCTATATAATAGCGGTATAAAAATGTGATTTTTATATACGTAGCAACAATATAAAAATGTGATTTTTATATACGTAGCAGCAATATAAAAATGTGATTTTTATATACATAACAACAATATAAAAATGTGATTTTTTTTATATGCAGTGGATACGGGCAACGAAAGTGACAACAGGCGAGGACGACGAAGATTTTCTATACATGAAGAGTCACGGCGTTTGGTTTAGCTAGTCGGTGAGAACTCCTCACCTTTTATTTATTTTTCTAGTTGAAATATATACTAGGATGTAGACGGTGTTTAGTAGCACCCGACACCCGTCGTCCACAGACCATGGACGACTTGTTTGTTTGATTTTGATGTATAGTTGATTGTGTGATGTGGATTGAAATAAAAATATTTTTATAGTTAAAAATAGAATTTTTAACGTGTATATGAAATGAAATAAATCAATATAAACAAATCGAACGATTTGTTTATATACACACATTTGACTGATATTGATTGGGACGATAAATTTTACACATCGCCCAACTACACAAATAAAATATGTGTTTGATTGTTTGAAACCCCACACGGGTATTGGGAAGATATATGACATACACTAATCCCAATAATTAGTTGTATGTCGATCGATTGATTGACAGACTGTTATGAGCGTTAAATATTTATATTTGATGCTTATACAGTGTAGAATGCACTTTGGATGATGGTTGATTATTTGCCATTGTTAATATGTACATGCGTTGTATGGAAATCCATAGAAATAAAATCTATGGTAATTGATTGGGCCTCATTCCAGTTTTGAAATAGAAATATTTGAAATAGAAATATTTGAAAAAGAAATATTTGAAATAAAATATTTGAAAATAGAAATATATGAAGCCGTGTTGATTAGATTTGTGCCATTTTAACGTGAACGATATTTATATCGATTCTATTCATCTTTCAATGAATATTGAAAGTGATTTCAAAATTCGAGCTAAATTGAATAGATTTGAAATTCGAATTAAATTGAATAGATTTGAAATTCGAATTAAATTGAATAAATTTGAAATTCGAATTAGATTGAATAGATTTGAAAGTCGAATTAAATTGAATAGATTTGAAATTCGAATTGAAATTGAAATCGATTTGAAATTAAATTAAAACGAATTTATATTGGAAAATTCAATCTTGATTTGAATTTGAAAAGGAAGGGGAAATCATTTTAGAAACGAATTTAAAACGATTTATAAATTTCGTTTAAATGGAAATCGACGAAATATATATAATATATATATATTATATATATATAATGGCTTGAATAGAGCGCGCCGCGCCGCGGTAGTTCGCGAATTTCGACCATTGACTTCGAATGGATATTGCGGGAGATCCGACCGTCGGATTATCCTAAAACCGGAACCGTTGGGTTCGTATCGAAAAGAGCTTTCTAACGAATATTGGAGATTTGAAATCTAACGGTTGGATTTGGAATTATGTCCAAATCAAATTTTGAAAAGGTCGCTATAGGTGCAGTTCGATGGCCGTTGATGGAAATCGACTGTACGGGCCTCGAAAAAATTATTAAAAATAGTAATAATTTGTGTAAAGTCATAAGAAATGATTTGTGAAGAATTGGGATGAAAAACTCCATATTTGAAAAGATAAAAATAGATTTTTATCGAAATGAACTAATTTTGAATTAGAATATTTTTTTTTAAATAAATAAATTGGATTTGAAATGGTTTTGATAATAACCAGAATTTCCAATAATTGAATTGGAATGGATTTGAATCGAAATTATCTTTGGAATATTTCGATGTTGGATTTCGTGATTATACAGATATTGTTATGGAAATTTGAAAGATATATTTATATCGTTATTTCCAATACGATATTTGTTGGTCGTAGAATTTGATATTGAATATAAGCCGATATATTTTCTATTCAGAGCCTTGTATTTAATATCAAATGTGATTTGGGTTTGTCGTGAATGGTGTCTTCATTAACACTGTTCTTGAGCCCAGTTGAGAAAAAGATTAAATCTTTTTATTTAGATTTAATGAAGTGTACCAATTAAATAATATTTAATTGGAATTGAATTGGTATTGTTTTTTGGGTTTATCGTGAACCGTGTTTTAAATGACACTGATTCTTTAACCCAGTTAAAGATTAAAACTAAGTGGAGTTTTAATGAATCTTTAATTAGATTGAAAAGATCGAGAATGGAGTATCACCAGTTTTACTCCAGGCGGTAGTTAAATCTTTAATTAGATTTGAACATGAAATGGTAATTGAATTTACCGATAACACCGTGGTGTTAGATATAAAGTATTACCAGTTTTACTTCATGGGATGAATAGGCTGGGGTTGGGAAATTAAAACAAATGATTACTTCGGTAAGGTTCGCTAATCCCGACTCGTTTGAAGTGATATTCAAAGGAAGATTAAAGAATAAATTTAAAAGAATTTATCTTTGATAAAATTAATGGGAACCTTTCCCTAAGAATGTGAAATTAAAAAACTAACTGTAGGTTAGCTAAGCAGAACGGTTTCCTGGGTATTGATCATATGTTGGTTTCGGCCTTCGGGGTTAATATTTGGGGAATTATTCTCTTGTTAATTTACATTTAGTGACTGATGAATTGGACTGAGGCGTATGTTGTGTTTGTGTAACACTTGTTTATTATATACGCGAGTTATTCAGAAAGACCGGGTTTATCCCATTCTGAATAACTGATTCGACGTGGTGTTGAGGATGAAGACGGTGGTCGAAGACCAGAGGTCTTCACATCATTTGGATAATTACTGATGATCTTGATTGGGCTGTACACCCAACAGGAGGGAATCAGTTGGTGATCGTCCAGACGTACTTGGAGATCGATGGATATGCGAGGTACCAGGTGCCTCCAGTTTCGTTCAGACCCAGAACGGACTTGTAAATGGACTGTGTGTCCGACATTGGAAATCATTCTGTGTGATTGATGGATATCGGTTGCATGGAGTGGTTTGCCTGTGTGGTATGCTAAGATGCAAATGATCAAGGCTTCTATTGAAAAGCAGAGTCTTGTGGTTGATGATCAAAGCACGGCCTGTGTGGCATAGCTTTGTGTAACGTTGATTCGCGAGCCTCACGCCCCGGTTGTGAACTAGAAACGGGAGAGGACCTCAGGGAGGGCATGCGTTTCCTTCTAGCTAGGGTGGTGCCAGTGACCTACCAGCCCTGACATTTATATTATTTTCACCTGTGTGGTTGTTGCTATTGCGAGGCGCCTCGGTTAGATCGGACGATCCGGGTCCGATGGAGTCATTCGTTGGCTCATTTACGCCCCAAAGGGCGGGGAAACGCAGTGTTCATGCACTATAATCCACATCGGTGGACCGACCCTGGCGATCCATGGGGCAGTTGTGGCTGTTCCTGATACATGGGCTAGATTGTATCGAATCGGTAGAGGACGATCCCTGGCCTCGATTCATAGATGGAAATCTAATTTCCAAATACGTGACTTTGCGGTTTTGATTGTAGAGCCTAGTATGGCGACATAGTGGGATGGGGCGCTTATGCCGTCTATGATTGATACTTATGATTTGAAGTTGTTTTATGCACTATGCACTTATAATAGTATCAAATGATTTGTTTTAAACGTATCAAGCATTCTTGGCTATTATAAGGTAAAAACCCTATCCTCCGGCTTGCGTTGCATTGTGTGATGGGACCTGGGGTCTTATAATAGCTTCATTTTTCTTTATTTAGCATTACGCTATTATTTTATGCACTGGTAATCTTGGGAGGAAACCCGTTCCGTGTTATACGGCGTGGTCCCTTGATTTACTGAACATTAAAATAAAGATTAATAACTGTTTTAGTTCTCACACCAGTCACATGACTGACCTGGAGTTTATTGTTTTAACCTAAACTCTGGGTGCCCTTATTTTGACACGGGCAGCTAGTAGTTTTGGTTTTGCAGATTTATATTCACAGGAACCTGGTTTACAGCTGGAATGATATCCGGAAAGCTCTGTATCCGTATATCTCTTCTAGTTGTGTATTGTATTATTTTTCCGCTGCTATGTAATGTATTGTAATCTCTGATATTTTTCTGATGTATATTATTTGTTTATACTCTGTATATTCTTGTATTCTGATGAATTGTTGTAATTAACAATGAAAAGTTCTTCTGTCTGCGTTCTTTTGTGTGTTGTTCTCAAAGAATCCGGGCTTTCCTTACCGGGGAAGTTACGGTTTTTCACAGTTGGTATTGGAGCTTTGGTTTATAGAGCTCGGAGAACAAGACACATTAGAACCATACAAAAGAATTCATCAGAAATTGGATTAGTAATATCCAATGGGAATGACTCGTTAGAGATGGGATCAGTAGTATCCTAGAACGAGTGTGAAGAGTGTTGTTTTGAAAAATAAAAACGAAAACAAACTTTGTTTTGAAAATTTAAATCATTGTATACGTATTTGAATATTTATTTTATATTGAATTTGGATAATCCAATATATAAAGATTTTGCATATGCGCCTTGCAAACGTATATTCGAAGTTTTAATATACTGGATAGATATAGAATCACACTCTAGTCGCCCGGAGATGATGTTGATAATGACCATGGCATCATCAATATTTATGTTCGTGTTTCAAAAGTGAGATTTCTATATATTTCCAATTGACTGGTGTGAGAACCAAAATTAGATAGGGCCTATTGTTGTGACTTGGCACCAAAAATGTGATTTTTGACTATATATCAAAATTATGAATTTGAAAAGCTAATCAACTAATTGATTGCTGATTGTGTTGTTTGATTATTGTTTGATTAATTAGATGTTGAACCTTTAGCCCAATTGAATCAAATAGTGAATTGTATTGAAAATTTATCGCATTTGCATGCATGTACATGTACTTACATTGAACATGTCATAGCAAAGAGGCTAGAGCAGAAGAATAAAATTGTTTGCCTGACAAATAGGTATATATTTACCATAATCTACTGTTTTGTATGGGTGATGGTGATTTTATGAGCCGATTGGCTTTTTCTTTTTCTTTTGGATTGAAGAAGGCCATGGGAGGCTATATGAAATATCCCGAAGTCCCCGGTGCAGGGGAGGTTATGGCGAGAAATTTAGGGTGTTAGCCAAAATCTTTGAAAAATTTGAAAAGTTCTTAGAAACTGAAAAGTTGAAGAACTTAAGCCGTAGTGAAAATACTGAAAGTTGAGTTGATTTGTGAAACAACTTTCGGCTTCGTTCCTTTTTGGGGACGAAAAGTTTTAAGTGGGGGAGATTGTAATAACCCGGAAATCTGAGCCAATTTAAAAATTTTATTTTGGCGATTTTAGCGAATTTTGAATATTTAAAATGATTTTTTTTTTAAATAATAATGACGAGAAATTTATTTTGAATAGAATTCGAACGTATATATTATATAAATCGTCGTTAGAATATAAATATTTGTTTTAAATTATAAAAGGAATTGAAAATGGCGCGGTAGTTCGATAATTCGATTTCAAATTTCAAACGAATGTACAGGATTCGAAATAAACCGAATTTTGATGAAACCAAAAATATTAGAATCTATTTGAGAATATCTTTCCAACGAATCTGAAAAATTGAAATTTCATAGCGGTAATCAAAAGATATGCCCAATTGAAAATTCAGAATAGTCGCTATGGAATTCTGGCCCTTAAAAATGGAAATTTTGCAAACGACCTCGGATTTCGACGAAACCACTTTTGTTGGATCCACAATGTCAAATTATTACTAGGTTTAAAATTTCATAAATTTTCGATTCAATAAGTGAGCGTGGCGAAGGAAAACGCGTTTGACCAGTTTCAGTTGATTTTAATCGACTGGAAAATGACCGTTTTTCAAACGGTCTTAGAATTTGATGAAATCAGTTTTGTTAGGACCATATCGTCAATACGAAGCTAGAAAATATTTTTCGGGAATTGTCCTAGTTAGTATGTGGCCCCGGTAAATTGAAATGTGCGTTCAAATTCAATATATAGAGTTATATTTGGATTTTGACGAAAACTGATCGAAACGATCGAATCAGCATACGATACATATCCCATTGTGTTCGGAATGGGGATAATTAGGTATGGACGACAGTCGGTGGGTTCGATTTCGAGGTCGAAAATAAAAGTTGCTTTTTGAAATTAAATAATTAAATTAAATAAAAAATATCTCCCTTCCTCTCTCCTATACCCTCATCCCCCCCGCCGTTCTTCATTCAAGAAAAAAAAAGAAAAAAAACCCAAAATCGATCCATCATGCCCCTCCTAGGCGGCGCCGCCCACCGCCAGACCTCCCCCTCTCCGATCCCCTCTTGCACCGAACCCCCCTCCTCTTCTCCTCCCGATCCTCTCCCTCCTTCCTCCATCTCGAAACCCCCCAACTCCGGAATCCGCAACCCCCCTTCAGCCAGACCACCTCCGACGCCCTAGCAACAAACCCCCCCTCGACGTCAAGGCCTGCGCGCAACCCCCCCCCATCTGCTCCGACGTAACCCCCCCCGCTTCCTCTGACGAACACAGTAAGTCTCCTTTTATTTTTATATATTAAACCATTGATTTTAAATTCGATTTTTATAGAAAACGTTGTTTTAAAACCAAATAAAAATATGAACTTTATTTTATATGAAGCAAGTATAAAAATATAATTTTTGTCATACGAGGAGCTAGTTAAGAATATGATTTTTCATATACGAATAGCGAATAAATTTTTTGATTTTCATATGTAAAAAGGAATGATTTTTAATGTAGAAAGATTTGATTTTTAATCATGGAAAGATGGGATTTTTATTGATGAAAGCTATGATTTTTAACATAGGAAAGATTAGATTTTTATCATTAAAAAGATTCGATTTTTAATCGTGAAAAGGTGGGATTTTTAATCGTATGAAGTAGCGAAGAAATATATAATTTTTCCATGTATGTAGCAAAGTAAAAATATAATTTTTATATAGTAGAGACATTAAAAATATGATTTTTATATGCCAGGAAGATTAAAAATATGATTTTTATATTATAGAAATATTAAAAATTCGATCGTTATTATGTAGAAGAAGCAAAGATGTGATTTTTATATGAGTGGCGATATAAAAATAGAATTTTTATCTATATAATAGCAGTATAAAAATGTGATTTTTATATACATAGCAACAATATAAAAATGTGATTTTTATACACATAGCAGCAATATAAAAATGTGATTTTTATATACATAACAACAATATAAAAATGTGATTTTTTTTATATGTAGTGGATACGAGCAACGAAATGACAAAAGGCGAGGACGGCGAAGATTTTCTATACATGAAGAGTCGCGGCGTTTGGTTTAGCTAGTCGGTGAGAACTCCTCACCTTTTATTTATTTTTCTAGTTGAAATATATACTAGGATGCATAAGGTGTTTAGTAGCACCCGACACCCGTCGTTCACAAACCATGGACGGCTTGTTTGTTTGTTTGTTTGTTTGATTTTGATGTGTAGTTGATTGTGTGATGTGGATTGAAATAAAAATATTTTTATAGTTAAAAATAGAATTTTTAACGTGTATATGAAATGAAATAAATCAATATAAACAAATCGAACGATTTGTTTATATACACACATTTGACTGATATTGATTGGGACGATAAATTTTACACATCGCCCAACTGCACAAATAAAATTTGTGTTTGATTGTTTGAAACCCCACACGGGTATTGGGAAGATATATGACATACACTAATCCCAATAATTAGTTGTATGTCGATCGATTGATTGACAAACTGTTATGAGCGTTAAATATTTATATTTGATGCTTATACAGTGTAGAATGCACTTTGGATGATGGTTGATTATTTGTTATTGTTAATATGTACATGCGTTGTCTGGAAATCCATAGAAATAAAATCTATGGTAATTGATTGGGCCTCATTCCAGTTTTGAAATAGAAATATTTGAAATAGAAATATTTGAAATAGAAATATTTGAAAATAGAAATATATGAAGCCGTGTTGATTAGATTTGCGCCATTTTGACGTGAACGATATTTATATCGATTTTATTCATCTTTCAATGAATATTGAAAGTGATTTCAAAATTCGCACTAAATTGAATAGATTGAATAGATTTTTAATTCAAATTAAATTGAATAGATTTGAAATTCGAATTAAATTGAATAGATTTGAAATTCGAATTAGATTGAATATATTTGAAAGTCGAATTAAATTGAATAGATTTGAAATTCGAATTGAATTGAATTGAAATTGATTTGAAATGAAATTAAAACGAATTTATATTGGAAAATTCAATCTTGATTTGAATTTGAAAAGGAAGGGGAAATCGTTTTTGAAACGAATTTAAAACGATTTATAAATTTCGTTTAAATGGAAATCGACGAAATATATATATATATATAATATTATATATATATATATATAATGGCTTGAATAGAACGTGCCGCGCCGCGCCGCGGCAGTTCGCGAATTTTGACCATTGACTTCGAATGGATATTGCGGGAGATCCGACCGTCGGATTCTCCTAAAACTGGAACCTTTGGGTTCGTATTGCAAAGAGCTTTCTAACGAATATTGGAGATTTGAAATCTAACGGTTGGATTTGGAATTATGTCCAAATCAAATTTGGAAAAGGTCGCTACAGGTGCAGTTCGATGGCCGTTGATGGAAATCGACTGTAGGGGCCTTGAGAAAATTATTAAAAATAGCAATAATTTGTGTAAAATCATAAGAAATGATTTGTGAAGAATTGGGATGAAAAACTCCATATTTGAAAAGATAAAAATAGATTTTTATCGAAATGAACTAATTTTGAATTAGAATAATAATTTATTTATTTGTTTTTAAATAAATAAATTGGATTTGAAATGGTTTTGATAATAACCAGAATTTCCAATAATTGAATTGGAATGGATTTGAATCAAAATTATCTTTGGAATATTTCGATGTTGGATTTCGTGATTATACAGATATTGTTATGGAAATTTGAAAGATATATTTATATCGTTATTTCCAATACGATATTTGTTGGTCGTAGAATTTGATATTGAATATAAGCCGATATATTTTCTATTCAGAGCCTTGTATTTAATATCAAATGTGATTTGGGTTTGTCGTGAATGGTGTCTTCATTAACACTGTTCTTGAGCCCAGTTGAGAAAAAGATTAAATCTTTTTATTTAGATTTAATGAAGTGTACCAATTAAATAATATTTAATTGGAATTGAATCGGTATTGATTTTTGGGTTTATCGTGAACCGTGTTTTAAATGACACTGATTCGTTAACCCAGTTAAAGATTAAAACTAAGTGGAGTTATAATGAATCTTTAATTAGATTGAAAAGATCGAGAATGGAGTATCACCAGTTTTACTCCAGGCGGTAGTTAAATCTTTAATTAGATTTGAACGTGAAATGGTAATTGAATTTACCGATAACACCGTGGTGTTAGATATGAAGTATTACCAGTTTTACTTCATGGGATGAATAGGTTGGGGTTGGGAAATTAAAACAAATGATTACTTCGGTAAGGTTCGCTAATCTCGACTAGTTTGAAGTGATATTCAAAGGAAGATTAAAGAATAAATTTACAAGAATTTATCTTTGATAAAATTAATGGGAACCTTTCCCTAAGAATGTGAAATTTAGAAACTAACTGTAGGTTAGCTAAGCAGAACGGTTTCCTGGGTATTGATCTGATGTTGGTTTCGGCCTTCGGGGTTAATATTTAGGGAATTATTCTCTTGTTAATTTACGGTTTGTGACTGATGAATTGGAATGAGGCGTATGTTGTGTTTGTGTAACACTTTTTTATTATATACGCTAGTTATTCAAAAAGACTGGGTTTATCCCAATCTGAATAACTGATTCGACGTGGTGTCGAGGATGAAGACGGTGGTCGAAGACCGGAGGTCTTCACATCGTTTGGATAATTACTGATGATCTTGATTGGGCTGTACACCCAAGAGGAGGGAATCAGTTGGTGATCGTCCAGACGTACTTGGAGATCGATGGATATGCGAGGTACCAGGTGCCTCCGGTTTCGTTCAGACCCAAAACGGACTTGTAAATGGACTGTGTGTCCGACATTGGAAATCATTCTGTGTGATTGATGGATATCAGTTGCATGGAGTGGTTTGCCTGTGTGGCATGCTAAGATGCAAATGATCGAGGCTTCTGTTGAAAAGCAGAGTCTTGTGGTTGATGATCAAAGCACGGCCTGTGTGGCATAACTTTGTGTAACGTTGATTCGCGAGCCTCACGCCCTGGTTGTGAACTAGAAACGGGAGAGGACCTCAGGGAGGGCATGCGCTTCCTTCTAGCTAGGGTGGTGTCAGTGACCTACCAGCCCTGACATTTATATTATTTTCACCTGTGTGGTTGTTGCTATTGCGAGGCGCCTCGGTTAGATCGGACGATCTGGGTCCGATGGAGTCATTCGTTGACTCATTTATGCCCCAAAGGGCGGGGAAACGCAGTGTTCAGGCTCTATAATCCACATCGGTGGACCGGCCCTGACGATCCATGGGGCAGTTGCGGTTGTTCCTGAGACATGGGCTAGATTGTCTCGAATCGGTAGAGGACGATCCCTGGCCTCGGTTCATAGATGGAAATCCAATTTCCAAATACGTGACTTTGCGGTTTTGATTGTAGAGCCTAGTATGGCGACATAGTGGGATGGGGCGCTTATGTCGTCTATGATTGATACTTATGATTTGAAGTTGTTTTATGCACTATGAACTTATAATAGTATCAAATGATTTGTTTTAAACGTATCAAACATTCTTGGCTATTATAAGGTAAAAACCCTATCCTTCGGCTTGCGTTGCATTGTGTGATGGGATCTGGGTCTTATAATAGCTTCATTTTTCTTTATTTAACATTGCGCTGTTATTTTATGCACTGGTATTCTTGGGAGGAAACCCGTTCCGTGTTATACGGTGTGGTCCCTTGATTTACTGAACTTTAAAATAAGGATTAATAACTGTTTTAGTTCTCACACCAGTCACATGACTGACCTGGAGTTTATTGTTTTAACCTAAACTCTGGGTGCCCTTATTTTGACACGGGCAGCTAGTAGTTTTGGTTTTGCAGATTTATATTCACAGGAACCTGGTTTATAGCTGGAATGATATCCGGAAAGCTCTGTATCCGTATATCTCTTCTAGTTGTGTATTGTATTATTTTTCCGCTGCTATGTAATGTATTGTAATCTCTGATATTTTTCTGATGTATATTATTATTTTATACTCTATATATTCTTGTATTCTGATGAATTGTTGTAATTAACAATGAAAAGTTCTCCTGTCTGCGTTCTTTTGTGTGTTGTTCTCAAAGAATCCGGGCTTTCCTTACCGGGGAAGTTACGGTTTTTCACAGCGACGAAACTAATGCCATTGGGTTCGTATCGATTAATTATTATAAGACTTCAAAATTTCAAGTTGATTTGATTTATCTAGTGATCGTGGAAAATTAAAATGCGTGTTTATTTCTGGTTTTATAAAGGAATTGTTTTCGAACGATGTCGGAATTCGACGAAACTTGTCCCATTGGGTCCGGAATATTTTTCTATGCTGAGATTAGTTTTTTTATCAGTAGACGGAAGTCGTTGTGGTAGTTTTAGCGTGTTACTTCACGACAAAGTATCGTTTAATAATAGAATAATAAAAATATATCCCCATACACTAAGCAAAGTCATGACCATGCTGTAAAATCCTACAGATAAATATCTCGTGCAACCCGTACCAATTAGGCATGTCACATGGACAAAACATTTCACCTGCCGACTTGCATATTTACAAGGTGAAAGTGACACTTCAGAAACAAAATAAAATAATAAATAAAACCAATATGTATAAATCCTTGCACATGGAAAATCTCTTAGCTAATGCGTTGCTTCAGTCAGACAATTCGGCCATGTACAAGTCTTTGTACAACCGTGAACAGTAAACTCATGTGGTTTGAAATAAAAATCTCTGAACATTTTACTGTATGAAGCTTGGCACCAACGTGCTGATACTTGGCACCCACGGAAGCTTATCCATATAAATATAGGTATTTCAGCTCCTGTTTTCTCTTCATACAAACTACCCATCCCTTCCCTGTCCCATATTTCCTTTCGAAACAGTAAAGCTAATTTAAAACAAAGACTTCAAAATATGATACAAAATCGATCACACAACTAAAACGCCACAACGTCTTTTCTTCTTTTCTTTCGTACCTCATTCCTACATGCCTAGGTTGCCATTTTTTTGGGATGGTGGAAGCGCTATAGGCTTCCAGAGGAGGTCAGGCTTAGTTGAAGAGGAAGCTAGGTCGAAGGAGGTCGTTGCAGCGTCGGTTCTGGGTGGTCCGACGACCTGAGTAAGGTGGCCGGTCAAGTTGAACTGAGGTAGTGATGTTTGTATTTTCTGAAAGTAAGGATCGTATTCATGGGTGGTGGCTGAGTAACAGAGGACCGGAGACAGTGATGATGGTCTCAGATGGAAGCTGGAAGGCCTGCGATCACGGGGATGTCAGACTGGTGGCCTCCGATCTGACGTGGCGGCGGGGAGGATGAGTTGAACGAAGGGAGTCCTGTGTTGATTTTTCGGATCTGAGTACGGTTTTGGGAGCGTGATTGAACTAGGGGACGCCGGAGTTGATGATTTCGGTCTCAGGTGGGACGACAGAGGTTGGCGGGGTGTTCGAGGATGGAAGTGGGGCCTTCGGTTGGGTCTGGCGTCGTTGAATATGGGATTGGAGTTCGATTTTCAGAGAAAAGGGGAGAGAATGACAACGGGTTATCTTCTGGAAGAGGAAACCGCATTAAGGTAAGGATGATGTGGCAACCTTTAATGTTTGAGGATTAGTTTTAAAACAGAATTAGTTATTAGTAGCAATGATTTATAATTAAAGAACTATTAAGATCAAATCACTAAAACATTTATAACTTTTGATGTAGTGATCAGAACTGAGCAAAATCAGATCCGTTAGGATCGTGACAACGAATACTACGCTTCTGGGCTAGTTCGGAAGGATTTGGGAAAAATCAGAATTTTATCTGACTTTTGAACACTAGTTTAGAATCAGATAAAACAACTTGAACCGTCAATCAAAATAAAAGGTGAGTTAATTCTCACACTTTTCTGGACTGCTATGATGTGATAAATCCATATAAAGATAGAAGTTTGTTGATTTGCTATTTTGGTTGCTTATGGTTGCTTTGATGGTTGCTGTTAATTATATTATCGTCATTTATTTATTTAAAATTATCTATTTTTGTTATAATAACCCGTGCTGCAGAGAAGAACAGGTTGGAGGGATCCGACCGGATTCCTCAAAATATTTTGTATATTGTTTATTTTACATTGTTGGTCCATGAACTTATTCGAACACCAAATGATATTCAAAAACTGTTTGAATATGGATGGTTGGATGGATGTGACCATTGTTGTGTTTTTAAATCAATCGACAGTTCTGATTGAGTAGTTGGCAGCGAAGGCCTAAAATATACCGTTTGAGATGTTGTTCTGCCATCGGGCGAATTAACGAAATATTTAGTTGTAAATTTATTTTATAACTAATTTAAAGTTTTAAATTTATTTTATATAAGTCGATAAAAATGGGAATTTTATATTTAAGTCATATTTTACCAAAGGGATCGTTAAATGTTTATATAGCATATTCTATGTCATTTTCTGAATAGAAAATTAAAAACTAACCTACGAGTTAGTAGAAATGAAATAATGGGTTTTTATAAATAATTAAAATAATGTTTTAAATTAATTAATTTAAGTGAAAAGAGAAACGAGAATCAGTTTACAATTTAACTGATGTTTACAGTGGACAAAGTCAACTGTAAAGGTTGAAATTAGCAATTGGATCAATTTGATTAATACCGTCAATGGTCTTCCCATATTCGTTAAATCTAACGAATAGTGTTAACAGTTAGTTAATCTTCGATTAACTACATTTTATCGAATTGTTTAGTGTTAAATGAAGTTATTTATTTAATAAGCTTTTAAAGTGATAATTATTCTATTTCTTTGTTGATATCAAAGTTAACCATTTTTATATAGTTAATATTTAATTTAATTATTATTTTAATTAATAATAATTAAAGAGAATACTTTTAATTGGAATTCAATTAGAAGTGATCAGGTGGCGATAAGGTTGTGATTAAGGCATAGTAGGAGTTTTGTCAAAGGGATTTTAGAATTTTGTCTATATAGGTTTATAAAAGACTCTCGAGCTAATTTAATGTTGAAAACAAGCTTTGACCATAATTAAAGCGATGACTTTTGATTTGGAATTAAATTGAGAAGTAACTAAATGGCGATAGGATTTGAGCAAAACCAAATAGGAGTTTTATACAAGGATTATGATACGAGTTTACAAACGGAGTTTGTAAAAGTGTTTTATAAGCTAAATGTGGGCATTTCGCCAAGGTTTACTTAATAGAAAGGGAGGTGATTTTAATAGGATAGTTAAATAGCGTAAGTAGAGAGACTATAAGGAAATTATAAAGGTGGGATATGGTATATAAAAATCATATTGAATGCAATCAGTAGATAAGATTTGGGAAGTTTACTCGATGAAGTAAAAAGAATTAACGAGTAAAGTGGATTTTCAAATCAAAGGAAATGGTTTTTAAAAACCATAGTAAAAGGAAATGGAATAACTAGTGTTTAAGTGGGAAACTTCTATTATCTTAAGATAATGATGTTGTCGGTCAAGGTCTGAGAGGTAATTAGAATACCCCAACTTGAACGGCTTTGTTATTATCGAGAGATAGTATTAGTTTGGAATTTGGTAAGAAAGTGATTATCGAATTATTTGTGTTTAAGAAATATTTATCATCTATTTAAATAACCTTTCAAAAAGAATTAACTATGCTAGTCCAGTTAAGAAGAAAGATAACTATTTATATTTAATCATAACTAAAGTGAGCGTTTGAAAAATTGGAATTGCTTTTATTTAAAACAAAATAAAGAAATTTTGGAAAGGATTCAAAGTTTAATTCAAATTATATAAATAAAGTTGTGAAAAGGGTTTAACCGAGACGATGAGTTTAAAAACAACGAGTTGGATTAAGTGGAATGTTTTAATTGAATAAAGAAAGGATTTTGGGAATTAAACCGTGCCATTGTTTAAATAGAAATATAATGGCATTTCCAAGGATAGAGGAAATGGAAAGAAGATTTATAAACCATAGTGGTATTTTAAAATATAAGAAGTTACAAAAGGGTTTTAAAAATGCAAACGATGTACCAGGATATAAAGGGTAATACAAGATGTTCTATAAAGATAGCAACGTTTCCCGACAAAGGAAATAAAGAGCGATGTTTAGTAAATTCGCTATTCCAAAGAATGTATGGATTAATGCTTTTAAAGTAATGAACCAGAGAGTTTTGTCAAAATAGGATTTATGGAATCGATCATAAGAATCGATAAAATGGTAAAATGAAATATGTTAACAGAAATAACCTGAGCTGCCAATGTACCTAGCATTGTTATGACTTGATAGTTAAACCATCGACTATCAAATGAATTATTCTAAGACCGTTTGACGCGTTGTTTCGAAGAGACCGGGATGGGAACTAGACCCAAAACCACTTCAAATCAACTGTGCAAACGCGAATAACTTGAAGGAGATAAAGACGGCGTAAATAGAAGATCGTAGATATTTATAAAACGAAAGAACTACTTAAATCTCTGACTCATGACCAGAGCTATACTGTGGTTCTATCGTGGTTAAAATCTGCGGATTTGCAAGGACTACTCTCTACTGATCTGTAGGGTGATTCCTAGGATGTGGTAGGAGGGTGCCCTCGGTTCATCCTGTTCCTGGATGACTTGTATGGACGAATGTCCGACAGAGTATTTCTAAAGGAATCACGTAGGTTGTTTTCTATAAACGTACCAAGTTGGTGGCATAGAAGGGAAACTTCTTTAGCTTAACAACTAAAGTATTTTTGTGGGAATCAATTAGTGACTTCTCGAGGATCTGACAATGTGGCATTCAAAGTGAATAGAGATATACTGCGCTGAAAAATAAGCGTAACCTCTAGCCTCATCAACCGGGAAATGATAGAAATCGGGCAGGCAGCATGGCTATGTGGGTCGCTCCCATTAGGGTGTATAATCACCTATCTAGAGAAATTCATTTTGCTTCTTTAATCCATCGATGCTGTCCCTTTTCAGGAAACGGTGGGTCGCACCCAGCCGTTGGTGATATACATTCGATATACTCAAGCGAAATGAGTGGTCAGTCATGTGTGGGACGGGTTGCAAGGCGTTCTTGTTGAACCCAGTGTATTCGCCTCTAGAGATACACTATCCGCAGGTGGTCCCATACCTTGTCATAGTCGGAATCCAATCTCCAATAAGCACCCACGATTTTGTTTGTATGCTATATATGTAGAGCGTGAGATGCAAGCGTTCTACTAGATTGATATTTATCTACAATTTGATAGGCATTATTATAATATCAGAAAGGATACTGATTTCAAACTGTTTTGGGTTATAGTAAGGTAAAAACCGTCGGTGTTTATGTGTGGGCTGGTCTTACTATTATCCTTTGATTTCAGAAAGGGTTTTTCCAAAGTTAAACAAATTGTTTGTGCTATGAATTTATCACTGAAAGTATTCCAGACTGACCTGGGTGAATTTTGCTTTGCTACAAATGTGCTCGGGTCAGACCGAGTATATTTCCAGGCTAGGTTTCGCTTGGAGTTTTAGGAGCTGGAAGCAGGAGGCTTCATCGTTAGTAATTCAAAGTTATTTTCCGCTATGTATGATATATGATGTATTCCGATGATCGGTATGTATATATATAGTTTCTTTTATAAAGAGATTTGGCGTATTATATTTATTCGTTCCGCTGTGAGATTCTGATGTGTTCTTCTTTTTCTTCTATTCTAATATTTCTTTCTTTCTTTTCTCATCCTATAATTTCTTTCTAATAGCAATCCAGAGTTTTTGATGCTTGAATAGTCGACAAGGTGATTTTATGTCGATTTTCGGGATCGAAAATCCTTGGGTCGTTACATTTGGGCTCAGTCCAAATTCTGGCTTAAATACACGCAAATAGAGAATTATATTATTAATATAATAAGTTCTGAACCCAAATTTCAGCCGCCATCCATTGTATTTTCATGGCCGAAATTTTTTCCACTTTCAATTGCTAATTTCTCCTTCGATTCTCAATGAAATTCAAAAAATTATGAACCAAACATCAAGATCTTCACGAGACCTTTCCATCCATACGGTTGGATCGGATTATCGATGTTTAAATTCGCTAGAATCTTAACATGAAAGCGGCTGCTTTAGGTCCGTTTACGGGGCAAAGGAGACCGACGAGTGGGGCGGCGTTCTGGTCGATGGCGCGCCTCCTGATGGCGAACGTCGAGGTGGTTGTAGATCGAAGTCTGGGGGATCATAGGTAGGTGCGAAATCGGTTGTAGCAAACGACGAATTGGGTTCTTTTCCAGGTAGTATATGCGATGATGGAGATGCAGTGATGGGTGGTAATGTTATGCTGACGTGGCGCCTAGTTATAGGGTGAGGGTTTAGTTTTATTTATTTTATAATTTGTATTACAAACGTTATAACATCAATAACTTTTTCATACGAGTTCCAATTGACACGCAGTTTGTTGCGTTGGAATCGTATCGACGAGCTCTTCGCGATGGCACTGATTTGGACTGATTCTAAGACTGCTAATTTTTCGAGTTTATTTTGGATTTCAAATGCGTTCAGAACCAAAGGTGAGTGATTAAACCACTCACATCTAACTAAAATATTTGATGGTTAGTTAAATTAAATTCATGGCATGATATGATTGTATTGTTTGAATTGCATATTTATGTTAAATCTGCATAGACTGTATAATTTAATTTAACGGTTATATAAATTGTACTGTTATAGATTAATTTCTTGTTTTAATAATAATAAAAAAAAGAATCTCATACCTTATGACTAGTAACTGAGATTATTGAACTGTTTATATGTGTTGATTTTGATGTATGCCTTGAATTTATATATTTAATGTGTTAATATGTAACCCATCTTGTTATCGACATTGTTTATATATGTTATTGATTTTACTGATTAACCCCAACTTTTACCCTAGATGTTACGGGCATCAAATAAACCCGGGATTAATCATTAAAATGAATTAAGAATGTAGGTTGAAATGATAAATACCTACGACCCTGATCTGAATTAAAATGATATATATCCTTTCCCAAAATACTAAAATAAAATTTTAAGTATTACATGGCCATAGGATAGAAAATTTTATACGGACACCGGTTGGTTAAATAAAACTGTTTTAATCTTGAATTTTGAAATTTTGTTTAAAGACAAATAAATGGTATTATTAACCTATTTTCTTTAATTTGAATTTTAAGCCTTGAAATTAAAATTTTCAAATTTAAGGAATTCGTAAATGTGAATAACTGAAGTGAAACTGAATTGAATATAAAATATAAATTCATCGAAATTGAATCTTTGATATTTGCTTTAAATTAACTTGATTTATTGTAATAACTGAACTGTGAACTCGAGATTTTTATAATCGAATAATTCAAAGTGAGAATTATAATTGAAATTAATTATTAAATCGAATTATTTGAATCGAACTATTGAATCGAACTGGAATATGAATGGGAAGTTGAATCCTTCTGAATTAAGTTATCGAAATTTTGTCGAATAAGTTGATACCGGAATATGATTTACAGTTCGGTTAAATTTTGAAGAAATGATTCTAATTCTGACTATTTTATATTAATTATTTCCTTTATAACATACTTACCTTATAACTATTTTATTTTATTATTTATTTTGAATAAACCATTTTAATAATTAACTATTTATTTTATAAACTATTTTATAATAATTATTTTCTTTATGAACTAATTTACCTTACAACTACTTTATTTTGTTAATTATTTAAATAAAACATATTAACAATTTACTATTTATTTTATAAACTACTTTATTATTTCGACTATAGATTTTACTATATTTAATTATTCTATTTTAATTACACACTATTTAAATTATATATCTAAACTATTTCAAATATTTTTTAACTAGTTTAATGTTCAAATTATTTTAAAGTTGGAATTGTTTCAAGATTTTAAATTAGTTTAAATGTAGATTTTATGATGAATATTATTCTCTCTTGAATATTGAAATGATTTTTTATGAAAATATGATATTTTGATATGAAGTACGAACCCCTTTGAAATGTAAACGAACCGACCGGTGTGAAAAATGTAAACGATTGGTTGTTAAAAAGACCAGGATTGGATATTGTCATACTCTTTGCCAATACCGAAAACCACTTTAACAGCTGTGTACACGGTGGAGTTCCAAAATGAAGTAGGATGGATTTGGAGGCGATTACTGGATTTGAAGAAAGAGAACGATGATGGATAGCCTTGACCTTCGGGTCATAATTAAAATGACTAAAAAAAAGGAGCCATACCCAGGTTAATGTGAGCTAGCTCCTCTTAGCAAACATGCTTCTTTGATGCCATATATATTACTTTGTGATTGATTGGCGCCTTTGATTTTGGGAGTATTGTCTGGAGTGGGCGGTAGTCGCGGCTATGCGTTACCACCGGCCTGGGTCCGTAATTCGGTAGAATCCTACTGATAGGTATTGCCCCAATGCCTAGTCATATTATCCTGATCAAACCCCCTACGATTTTGATTTTTACTGTACCTATCGAGTGCCCTTTGATAGCCACTACGTACGTGGACTTTACGGTATCTGTATGAACTACGATATTATAAACGGTGTAAGGGTAAAAATGTAATTCCGCTTACTCTATTTTAATATATGTTATATTTAACCATAGACACTATTATAATAGCGTATTGTATTATATAATATCTAGTTTAATGGATCCTTAGGAGATGGAAATTCCCGTAACATCTCTTAAGTTATTGTACTCATATTATCGCAGGAATTTGATTTAACTAATATGAGAATATTTTTGTTCTGATCCGAGTATTTTTGTCTTTTCATTTGTGCTCGGGTCAGCATGAGTTTCAGTTATCGAAGACATTGTTTTGAAGATGAAGATGGAGCTTGCTAGAAATATTATATTTATTACCGCTGCAAATATTGGTATGTTTATGACAGTTAAGTCTGATAATCATGGTAAATGTATAATCAAATGTATGTTTTAACAGCTTTATGAACTGTTATTTAATTATTATATTTTGTCCTTCCGCCGTGAGATTCTTCGTTTGTTTTTCTTCTTCCCTTCTTTTTTTATATAAATCCCAATAATTATCTGTTTTTTTGATTTGTTTAAGTCGACATTGAGTGTCATTGTCGATTTGAACGGTCAAAAATCTCAGATGTTACATTGGATCCCATGTATTCCTATAATCGGTTTTCTCTAAAGTGTTTATACGTTATTAAAAAAATAGAATTAAAAAACAAACCCAAATTCTCAAGATGAGCAGGCAGGGGTTTGTGCCATTTAATTTTGTGTTGCTCCTCATGAAATCTACAAATCTGCTAAAGATGATATAAGGAGGAGATTTGAGTTTAATAAATGCAACAGTTGGTGCAAGGAAAATTAAGCAGTTTCTCTATTATGTAATTGCATTATACATGCATATATTTATTTTCTTCGAAATGAAAGTGTTGTTCTGATTTTGTATTATTCATCTTTAAATATATCTTTTAGTCTTCTTTTCTAGCAAAATGGTTTGAATAACATTAGCATGCAAAATCTCTTGTTTTTTTATCATAGGCAAATTCTTACAGATTTGATCATGAAAAAAGGTTTACCTTGTCACCACAAACTATATTAAACCTTCTTCAATATACGGAATTATTAAACTGAAATTAATTATTCATAGTGATAAACATAATTGTCATTGACAATTTTTTTTTAATTGTGCATCTTATACTTCAAAGTTATGCATCTTATAAACTCCGTGCACCAACTATAAACTATATGGAATATTCTAAATATTGAGGAAGCAAACTGGACTGTCAAGGAATATCCGAAAAATTTGAAATTCATTTGAGTCTGTATCTGAAAAACAAATATATATATATATATATATCTGATATTAAAAAAAAGGGAATGCGGATATAAAGACATCGTACCAAAAAATTATAACTTAAATTATATATATATATATTTGTACATTGGAATATATTCTTTAGTAAATTTAAGTTTCACAATAATTGCACTAAATGCATATTAACTGCTCAAAACTATTTATTATCGTCATAATTCTTTATTTTTAACAATAATAAATGAAATTAAAATTTTTAATTAAACCAAAAATTTCAATTTATATATTTCAATTTATTGATCTTTGCGAATAAGATAATTATTTGATATTCGTATATTATTTGATATTCGTCCGTATTCACCAATGCAATTAGTTAATATTCAAAAATGATTTTGGATACGGAAACTTCGGCATATGAAAGCATTAGTTGATGAGCCTATTCTCATATGTTTTGAAGTGTGTTAAAAATGGTATATTTCGAAGTATGTTAAAAAATGGTGCACTGTGCATGGAAATTAGCATTCAAGAGCTCTGATTGATATTTGAAAACATCCTACTCATGTCCATGTTCAAATCTAACAAACATCGTATCAACCTATTTCCACAACGCTTGCTTATGACTAGTGTTATCTATCTATCATATGTATTATTGACTTGTTTAAATAAAAATAAACACTCATCTTACATTAAAAAAACACTCATTCTTATGGTATACAACTACAAAGTCTTGTTAAGGAAAATTCGACCAAACACTGATTACAACATCCATAAAAAAATAAAGCCTGTTACGAGAAAAAAAGGGATCAAAAAAAAAGTTGCTGCTTTTCAAAACGCAGAATCATCTCCACATTTTCCAAACAAAAAAATGCAAGTGACGAAATTATTTAGGACTAATTGCCTTATAACAATTTGGTCAACTTTGAGGGTCAGCTGACCCCTTTAGCATGCATGTACGCCCCAGTTACCATAATAAAAAAATTCCAATCAAATTGATGCAATGACATTAAGATTGAAGAGAATATAGAAAAAAGAAGCTTACTCTCTTAATCAAACCTGTTTAAAAGGTTTATCAACTGTACATTTGCTAAACCAAACTATGTGAAGTAAAAAATAATAAGAATCATGTTTATAACATATCTTGTTAAATCTCTTAAACATTATTATTGTTATTTTTTACATCAATCTCTTCTTAAATATCTCAATTTTGATATTTTTCAAAAAAGAATTATTGAAAAATTGATGGGTAGGAACATAAAGAGAAAGTTGCACCATGGATGAAGTCATTGCCTTGAAAGCGAAATTTGACACGACTATAATATAATCGATTGTTGTTGTCTACTCACCAAAGTTAACACAATGATCTTTCATGCTTGTGCACTGAAGATTGAAAGATTTTTAGATTTGTAGAAATCATTGTTCAAGATTTTAAATATTTTGAGAAATAATTTTAAATTTAGACGAAGAGCGAGAGAAGAATGAAGAAAATGCTTTTCTAAAGAGTTACTTGTTTTTTTTGTGGAAGCGGGAAATCATAAAGAAATAAACGTGGCCAACCACTTTGGCCAATTAATCTCTCACTAATTAAAATAAAAATCAAAGAAGATAAAGAAAAATAATATGGACAAGAAATAAGTTACATACGTAAATCCTAATATCCTCGGATTGAATTAATACCAAAAGAAATAAGTTCAAAACTTAATTTGAGTAGTGAATTTCTTTTTGAGCTACAAAGATTTAGTCAAGATCTCACAATTCTGTTAGGATTGTTTCACATGTTTTTAAGGTAAGAATGACAGTTTGAATAAATAGTCCCACATCACGTAATAAATTGAAGGAATGATGTACAAATATGAGTTGGTATGCACGTAACAACCGGGACTCCTTTTGTTACAAAGATGCATGAGCAAACTCATATGCGTGCGCCCTATGTGGAAAAAGGGGGGTTTTGTTCCGACCATCGTTACATAACAGTGGTAACAGGGCCAAATGTTACGGACTGGACCATGCAGGCAAAGCAGTGCTCTCAAAAGATACTCGTAGGATGCGAGTCAAGGGGGAGACTGTTAGGATTGTCTTGCATGATGTTAAGGTAGGAATGTCGATTTGAAAAGTAGTCCAACATCACAGAATAAATTGAAGGAATGGTGTACAAACATGAGTTGATAGACACATAACAACAAGGATTCATTTTGTTACAAGTATGTGTGTATCAACTCATGTGCGTGCACCCTATGTGGACGGATTTCTCAATAAATATGTGCTTTTAATGGCTATACGCATATCTTGTGAAATCATGAGTGCCCTATAGAGCTCAGATTTCTCATAGAAGGCGACACATCTTCACACGTAAGTAGTCCATTAAATGTTCTATTATAGTACCATCACTAATTGTTATGGACTCATTAAAAGGAAAAAAGCTCAACCTCATAGTAGCATAATTCATCAACAACGTCGCAGTAGTACCGCCAATACAGACAAGGAATCATATATGAGTGTTCTTGTGGGGAATTGGTTATTTGCGTACGCCAACACCCAAGTGTAAGTTTAGGTGTAAATTTATAATTCGAAGATCCAAAGACAGATAAACGCAATGGAACACACAACTTTTTATAGTGGTTCGACATTAACGCCTACATTCACTTCGTACGAATCACTCATCATAAATTTGTCGATTACAAGTTCGGACAATTCATGTGTACTGTAACGACCCGCATTCTACGCATCATAGGATCGTAGGATATTTATTTCTTTCACATACGAAGTCGTATGGTCATGTAACTTTGGGAGACGACTATTGTGGTCATTTCCCATGTTCATGATTTTTCCCGATTTTTAAATGACCATTTTACCCCTAGTTGGCACTGTTTTGGCCATAACTTTTGACTGGAAATGAATTTTGACCTGAAACCACTTCCATTGGCTTCGGATGATAGTTTCTCTTTCCGTAGAGTGGTCACATTAGCCAAACGGACTTACCGTTTGGGAGATATGGCTGAAACAAGTTTCAGATGGTGAAAAACAGCTTAATTGGGCTTAACCGGGTGATTAGCAGCTTGGCCCAAAGGGGAATTTCGGGTTTAGGGGTATATCGGGGCTGATTAGGGTTAGAAAACATTTCTTTAGACATTTTCCAGCCGCCACTTTCATTCCTCTTAACCTAGCCATGGCCTCCACTCTCTAAATCTCTCTCAAAACACCCAAAATCACTTCCTAATCAAGGATTAAGGCTTAGAGGCATCAAATTAAGAAGAAAAAGCACCAAAGCAAGGTTAGAGCTGCTGTTGGACATCAGTATTCGCCCAAATCAGAGGAGTTTCAGTTCTGAGAATTTTGTTTGTGGCCAAGGTGAGTGATTTGCATAGTTTTTGCACTAATTACGGTGATTAAGGGTAATTAGTGAAGATTAGCGAATTTATACGTAAATAAATTCTGGAAAAATTCTTAAAATTCTAAAATAATGTTTTAAGGCTCTGTTAGAAATTTGGGTTAATTTCGATGTGTTTTGCTAATCGTATGCTTAAACATGATTAAGAAGGATTATAGGAAAATGTGAGGTTTTAGCCACTTTTGATCCATTTTGGTTCATTTGAATTGTTGTTAGGTGTTTGTGGTTGTTCTTACATGTTGTTATGACTATGTGACATGAATTGTGATTGATTAGAATAGTTAGATTTGTCAAAAACGTCGTCGAACGGCGTAAACAAGTTGCTGGAAAAGTTGCAGAAATGTGCATGTTCCGAACCGGATCGGATCGGAGTAGGGGCTCGGATCGGATATGTGAACTGGGCAAGAAACCCGACCCGAACTGGAGTTTGGCACATAAAAGACTTGGCAAAAAGGAAGGCTGTTTACTTAGAGTTGGAGTGGACAAGGGGATCGGATCGGAGTAAGCTAGGGAGCGGAGCGGATCGGACTGAAGCAAAGCAAAGTGATCGGATCGGAGTAGATGGGAACGAGGGAGCTGATCGGAGAAGGAGCATGAGCTGGAAGGAGGATAGCAACCCGACCCGACCCGGAGGAGGACACCGACCCGACCCGGAGTGATGTACCCGAACCGAACCGACGAGGCAATGACTACCGAACCGACGAGGCAATGACTACCGAACCGAGTTCTAGGACTGTTACTACGCGACAACTCTTCTGAAGACCCACTCCAATTCGACCAAACCCGAGATGCAAAGGAAGTCCAAATGAGAAGTTAGAGCTTAAGATTCAGATGGGAATCAACGAGTTCACTTCATGATTGGGCTTTGCTGCGGGACGCGTGCCAAGGAGTTATCGACGTCTATAGCTTTGGACCACTATGGTAGGAGGCACGAAGGCGGATTCAGGGCCATTATGGCATCGGTAGAACCAAGGGCTACGACCAATGAAGTGGGTCATTGAAATGTTTGGTCATGACTCCAAGTGTTTGGCTTGGTCACAGCAGGGTTTCTACAAGTCGGGATTCGTCGTTACCTCAGTTTGTCTAGTGTTCCAAAGTGGTAGATGTCGTACGCTTTACGCACTGAGTGAGAGATGTGAGGATGGTTGCTATGGATGATTTGTTTGCTATCATTATGACATGCACACCCCACCCCCGTATTCTTACACTATTTATTATGGCACCTTGGAGTATTGTACGGTATGTGGTACTAACTCTTTGGTTGCAGGTCCAGGTTCAGGTATGGTTTAGTATACCTGTTATTATTCTGTTTAGATGCTTATCGCTCATACCAGGCTTTATGTCTGACCCAGAGTTTTATGTCTCCTCTTATTACTCTGGGTGCTCACACGAGTAGACTAGAGACAGGTTAGCTGGTGATGCACGGGTAGATGATCCGGAGACGAGCAGGAGGCTTCCACGTAATATACATATATAGTATTCTCCCTGTATTGTTGAAGATCACTGCTTGGGCATTGGTGGTGAATCTTCTATTTTGGCTTTCTGTTGTTCAGAGACAGTAGATTTTGAAAAGTTGTAATAAGCTGTATTTGGTTTTCCGCTGCTTTGAGATTGATGTTGGTTTTTGTTATCAGCTTATGCACTGTCTCGCCTGTTTTATGTCAAGTACATTATTATTATATTTTATTCCATGCGCTGTGAGACATTCTACAGGTTCTTTGATTAGTTCATTCCCTTCTTTCCTTTCTTATGACGACCGTCTTGTGCTAGTCGGGCATGTGTACAGCGCACTTTTGGAGGAAATGCAGGCTGGTGCGAGGCGGGCCGTCACACTTGGTATCAGAGCTCTAGGTTGTGTAGTTAACCTAGGGAAGTTATCAGGGAGAGATAATATACGTATACGAGAGAGCGTATTTGTGATTACTTTGGTTTTTAAAAGCTATATATATATATGCTATTAGTAGTATAAGGATGAAGTCGTACTGCACTAGCACCACTATGGAGTCGTTAATCATTTCCTTTTTCAGATTGACGATGAGCCGATATGTTAGAGGTACCGGTAGAGGGGCCAATAATGGGAATGCTGCTGACATGAGGACGATGTTTACTGACCTCATGAGAGAGATGCTTAGAGATGTACAGAGGGCAGCTCCCAATGGTGGAAATGATGGTGGTCCAATAGTGCAGGCACCAAGAGTCGACTTCGCCAAGCTGAATAAGGATTATACTAGCCTTGGTGGGAAGCCGTTCCATGGAACTGAGTCGGCTACGGATGTTCAGGATTGGGTGGATAGTTGCGAACGTATCTTCGAGGATTTGGGTATCGAGGATGCGATGAAGAGAAAGCTAGCGTCCCGTCAGCTGCAAGGGCGGGCAATGAATTGGTGGAATGCTATAAAGGCAGCTACTCCCGAAGACCAGATTACTTGGGAGCAGTTTAAGGCTCGCTTTAGTGAGAAGTTCATTCCAGCTGCTCAGAAGTCAATGTTGTTTAAGAAATTCTTGGAGCTCAAGCAGAATGGCAGGGCTGTCTCGGAGTATATTGCTGAATTTGACACTTTGTCAAAATATGGGTTATCTCTTATAGATACTGCCGAGAAAAAGAATGAGAAATTCATAACTGGTTTGGATCAGTACTTGGGGGAAAAACTTATTAACCACATCGATGAGACGTTTGAATCGATTGTGGGGAAAGCGTTAAGGTCAGAAAGTCTCTACCCTAAGCCAAAGACTGAGGTTGCATCCGCAGATGAGCCAAAGCCACAAGTTAGTGGTGGAGGCAAAGGTGGTTCCCAGAATAAGAGAAAGCAGAATCAGGCTAAGGATGGCCAGAAGAAAAAGAATAAGCAAGATGTGGAGTGCTTCAGCTGTGGTAAGAAGGGCCATTATGCTAGTAATTGTCGGGCCAAGCCAGCGGATAGGAAGTGCTTCAACTGTGGCCAAATGGGACATCACAAGGACAAGTGTCCGCAGCCCCCTAAGGAAAAGCAAATGGTGAAAGCATATGCTCTTAATGCTATTCCTTCTTCGTCGAATGCCCCAACTGCGGCGGAGAAGGGAAAGAATGTCGTCATTCAAGGTATGCTTTCTGTTTATGATGTTCCTGTTAGAGTTTTGTTTGATACCGGAGCTTCCAGTTCTTTCATATCTAGTGACCTGGTAGATAGGTTGGGATTGGAGCCCGAGATTGTCGATAGACCTTTAGTAGTGACGAACCCGATTGGTGGTTCGACTAGCCTTAGCATGATTTGTCGTAATGTGGTTCTATCGAGTCATGGATGCATGTTTGTTTGTGATTGCTTTGTTTTGGGCTTTACTGGGTTTGGCATTATTTTGGGAGTAGATTGGCTCCAAAGATACGGGGTGGTGGTAGACTGTGAGGGCTTTTTGGTGACAGCTAGAGCGGATGATGGGCGGAGGATAGTGTTTGGTGGTCTACCCAGTAAGGGGGTATTGGCTAGTTTTCTAAACTCCCTCGACATTCCGCATAGTGAGTTGTCAGGTTTGCCCGTGGTTGGCCAGTATTCGGATGTTTTCGAAGAAGTGACCGGACTCCCACCACACCGAGAGATTGAGTTCCGTATTGATTTGGTAAAAGATGCCAGACCTATAATGATGCCACTTCGTCGTATGGCACCAAGAGAGCAGCGGGAGCTCGAGGTGCAAGTCAGCGATCTTTTGAAGAAGGGATTTATCAGAAGGAGTGTTTCTGAATGGGGAGCACCAGTTGTGTTTGCTACCAAGGCGGACGGTTCCCTTCGTTTGTGTGTAGACTACCGCGAATTGAATAAAGTGACGAGGAAGAATAAGTATCCTCTACCGCGGATAGATGATTTGTTCGATCAGTTAAGTGGAGCGCGAATATTTTCTCAGTTGGATCTCGCGACAGGTTTTCATCAGCTTAGAGTGGAAGCTGAGAGTATAGCTAAAACGGCATTTCGAACGCCGTCTGGATTTTATGAATGGTTGGTTATGCCGTTTGGGCTGACTAATGCCCCGGCATATTTTGTGGATCTTATGAATAGGGTATTCAGAGATCAGTTGAATAAGTCTGTCCTTGTGTTCGTTGATGATATTTTGGTCTATTCGAGGACAGAGGAAGAACACAAGGAACATTTAAGAGTAGCGATGGAGGTGTTGAGAAAACACCAATTGAAAGCAAAGTTTTCTAAGTGTCACTTCTGGAAGAGGGAGGTGAGGTTCTTGGGCCATGTTGTATCAGAGAATGGTATTGCCGTGGACCCGGCGAAGGTGGCTACGGTACAGGATTGGCCTACGCCCAAGAATGCAACAGATGTAAGGAGTTTCTTGGGGTTAGCTGGATATTATCGTAAGTTTATCCAAGGCTTCTCCAAGTTAGCAGCACCATTGACCCAGTTGACCAAGAAGAATCAAGCTTTTATCTGGGATGAAAGGTGCGAGAATGCATTCAAGAATCTAAAGGACAAGTTGACAAGCGCACCAGTGTTAGTCATTCCTAAGGGGGATGAAGAGATGACGGTATACACGGATGCCTGTGGTACCGGACTGGGTGCTGTATTGATGCAAGGCGGTAGGGTTGTAGCTTATGCAAGTCGGCAATTGAAACCGCACGAGAGGAGATACCCTACCCATGATTTAGAATTGGCAGCAATCGTGTTCGCGTTAAAGATGTGGAGACACTATCTCTTGGGAGAAAGATTTGAGCTGTTTACAGATCATAAGTCGTTGAAGTATCTATTCTCCCAGAAGGATTTAAATCTCCGTCAGCAGAGATGGTTAGAGTTCTTAGCTTCCTATGATTTTGACATCGCATACACACCAGGAAAGGGCAATGCGGTGGCTGATGCATTGAGCAGAAGACATGCCAGCTTAGGGGCTATGTTCCTTGAATGGAAGCAACTGGAGTTTATCGCGGGGTTTGATTTCAGACCAAAGTGCGAATTGGATCCAGAAATGTTAGCAAGTTTGACGATCAGACCCACTTTGATTGAACGAATCGGCTCTAGTCAGAGGGACGATCCTAACCTATTGGAAATCATCTCCAAGTTAGAGATGGGTATCGATGAGGAGATGAACAAGTATGGGCTTGATCGAGATAGATGGCTTAGAAAGAATGGAAAGCTTGTTGTACCCAATGTCAATGGATTGAGAGATGAAGTGCTTAGAGAATGTCATCACTCAAGGCTGACCATACACCCCGGTGGTAATAAGATGTATCGAGATATGAAGCAGACCTACTACTGGGAAGGAATGAAAAGAGACGTTGGGAAGTTTATATCCAAGTGCATGAATTGTCAGCTAGTTAAAGCCGAGCAAAAGAAGCCTAGTGGGTTGTTACAGCCCTTAGAAATTCCCGAATGGAAATGGGAGCAAGTCTCGATGGATTTCATCGATGGGTTACCAAGGACTAGATCGGGATATGACAGCATTTGGGTAATTGTAGATCGACTGACTAAAAGTGCAAGGTTTATACCAGTCAAATCGACTAGAACGGCAGCTGAGTTAGCAGAATTGTATATGAAGTGGGTAGTGAGATTTCATGGAGTACCTAAAAGCATTGTGAGCGACCGAGACCCGTTGTTCACTAGTGGGTTTTGGAGGAGCTTGCAAGAGGCGCTAGGGTCAGAGTTACATCTCAGTACCGCATATCATCCTCAGACCGACGGTCAGACGGAAAGGGTGAATCGTATTTTAGAAGATCTCTTGAGAGCATGTATATTGGATTTTGGTGGATCATGGGATGACCATTTGCATCTAGTAGAGTTTGCATATAATAATAGTTACCAATCCAGTATCGGTATGGCTCCATTTGAAGCTTTGTATGGAAGACCGTGCAACTCACCATCATGTTGGATAGAGACTGGCGAGAAGTTTATGCTTGGACCAGATGTGGTGAGGGAAACTTCAGATAAAATCAAGATCATTCAGCAACGAATGAAGGCAGCCCAAGATAGGCAGAAGAGTTATGCTGATAAGAGGAGAAGAGACCTAAAATTCTCCGTGGGTGACTTGGTGTTTGTCAAGATTTCTCCGTTGAAGAGCGTAATACGATTTGGCAGGAGAGGCAAATTAGCACCAAGATTCGTTGGCCCATTCCCTGTTCTTGAACTAGTCGGGAATTTGGCATATAGAATTGACTTACCGGAGAAGATGGCGGGAGTTCACAACGTATTTCATGTTTCCCAACTAAGGAAGTTCGTTCACGACTCAGATATGACAATCTCACCTGATCAGTTAGAGGACTTCGAAGTAGAACCCGAGGCGGTTGGGGACCGCAAGCCGGCCCGTATTGTCGCACAGGACGTGAAGCAACTTCGAAGGAAGTCGGTGAAGCTAGTCAAAGTACAGTGGAGCGAAGACGAGAATGATTGTACTTGGGAAACAGAGGAGGACATAAGGAAGAAGTATCCAGAACTCTTTGTCTGGTAAGATTTTATTAGCGATTTAGTTTTCCGCATGCTAGGATAGACTTGTTTGCTTGCTTTGCATGTTTGATTGTTGTATGTGGGTGTTAGGCATGCGGGATCCTGTGTATGTTTTGGGTTAAGGAATTTCGGGGACGAAATTTCTTAAGGGAGGGAGAGTGTAACGACCCGCATTCTACGCATCATAGGATCGTAGGATATTTATTTCTTTCACATACGAAGTCGTATGGTCATGTAACTTTGGGAGACGACTATTGTGGTCATTTCCCATGTTCATGATTTTTCCCGATTTTTAAATGACCATTTTACCCCTAGTTGGCACTGTTTTGGCCATAACTTTTGACTGGAAATGAATTTTGACCTGAAACCACTTCCATTGGCTTCGGATGATAGTTTCTCTTTCCGTAGAGTGGTCACATTAGCCAAACGGACTTACCGTTTGGGAGATATGGCTGAAACAAGTTTCAGATGGTGAAAAACAGCTTAATTGGGCTTAACCGGGTGATTAGCAGCTTGGCCCAAAGGGGAATTTCGGGTTTAGGGGTATATCGGGGCTGATTAGGGTTAGAAAACATTTCTTTAGACATTTTCCAGCCGCCACTTTCATTCCTCTTAACCTAGCCATGGCCTCCACTCTCTAAATCTCTCTCAAAACACCCAAAATCACTTCCTAATCAAGGATTAAGGCTTAGAGGCATCAAATTAAGAAGAAAAAGCACCAAAGCAAGGTTAGAGCTGCTGTTGGACATCAGTATTCGCCCAAATCAGAGGAGTTTCAGTTCTGAGAATTTTGTTTGTGGCCAAGGTGAGTGATTTGCATAGTTTTTGCACTAATTACGGTGATTAAGGGTAATTAGTGAAGATTAGCGAATTTATACGTAAATAAATTCTGGAAAAATTCTTAAAATTCTAAAATAATGTTTTAAGGCTCTGTTAGAAATTTGGGTTAATTTCGATGTGTTTTGCTAATCGTATGCTTAAACATGATTAAGAAGGATTATAGGAAAATGTGAGGTTTTAGCCACTTTTGATCCATTTTGGTTCATTTGAATTGTTGTTAGGTGTTTGTGGTTGTTCTTACATGTTGTTATGACTATGTGACATGAATTGTGATTGATTAGAATAGTTAGATTTGTCAAAAACGTCGTCGAACGGCGTAAACAAGTTGCTGGAAAAGTTGCAGAAATGTGCATGTTCCGAACCGGATCGGATCGGAGTAGGGGCTCGGATCGGATATGTGAACTGGGCAAGAAACCCGACCTGGAGTTTGGCACATAAAAGACTTGGCAAAAAGGAAGGCTGTTTACTTAGAGTTGGAGTGGACAAGGGGATCGGATCGGAGTAAGCTAGGGAGCGGAGCGGATCGGACTGAAGCAAAGCAAAGTGATCGGATCGGAGTAGATGGGAACGAGGGAGCTGATCGGAGAAGGAGCATGAGCTGGAAGGAGGATAGCAACCCGACCCGACCCGGAGGAGGACACCGACCCGACCCGGAGTGATGTACCCGAACCGAACCGACGAGGCAATGACTACCGAACCGACGAGGCAATGACTACCGAACCGAACCGAGTTCTAGGACTGTTACTACGCGACAACTCTTCTGAAGACCCACTCCAATTCGACCAAACCCGAGATGCAAAGGAAGTCCAAATGAGAAGTTAGAGCTTAAGATTCAGATGGGAATCAACGAGTTCACTTCATGATTGGGCTTTGCTGCGGGACGCGTGCCAAGGAGTTATCGACGTCTATAGCTTTGGACCACTATGGTAGGAGGCACGAAGGCGGATTCAGGGCCATTATGGCATCGGTAGAACCAAGGGCTACGACCAATGAAGTGGGTCATTGAAATGTTTGGTCATGACTCCAAGTGTTTGGCTTGGTCACAGCAGGGTTTCTACAAGTCGGGATTCGTCGTTACCTCAGTTTGTCTAGTGTTCCAAAGTGGTAGATGTCGTACGCTTTACGCACTGAGTGAGAGATGTGAGGATGGTTGCTATGGATGATTTGTTTGCTATCATTATGACATGCACACCCCACCCCCGTATTCTTACACTATTTATTATGGCACCTTGGAGTATTGTATGGTATGTGGTACTAACTCTTTGGTTGCAAGTCCAGGTTCAGGTATGGTTTAGTATACCTGTTATTATTCTGTTTAGATGCTTATCGCTCATACCAGGCTTTATGTCTGACCCAGAGTTTTATGTCTCCTCTTATTACTCTGGGTGCTCACACGAGTAGACTAGAGACATGTTAGCTGGTGATGCACGGGTAGATGATCCGGAGACGAGCAGGAGGCTTCCACGTAATATACATATATAGTATTCTCCCTGTATTGTTGAAGATCACTGCTTGGGCATTGGTGGTGAATCTTCTATTTTGGCTTTCTGTTGTTCAGAGACAGTAGATTTTGAAAAGTTGTAATAAGCTGTATTTGGTTTTCCGCTGCTTTGAGATTGATGTTGGTTTTTGTTATCAGCTTATGCACTGTCTCGCCTGTTTTATGTCAAGTACATTATTATTATATTTTATTCCATGCGCTGTGAGACATTCTACAGGTTCTTTGATTAGTTCATTCCCTTCTTTCCTTTCTTATGACGACCGTCTTGTGCTAGTCGGGCATGTGTACAGCGCACTTTTGGAGGAAATGCAGGCTGGTGCGAGGCGGGCCGTCACATGTACAAAATTGTATGGTATAACAATACATAGCTTATTAATTCTAAATTTTGACCAAAATGTCCTTCTTCTTCTTCGTTGGGTCAAAGTACGAATCAATGTTCAAGAAATAGCTCTAATGTCCAAAGGTATGAAAATATGTCCAACAACGTGCCAAAAGTCCAATTAAATGTCCAAAAGTTATAGCCAAGCATTTAGGTAACGTTTAGAAGTCCAAAGAATGTCCAATAGCTATGAAGATGGAAACCATTAGTGGTGCTCGAAAGCTCCAATCCCATACGCCAAAGTGTAGTAGAAGTCCAAAATGCCAGTCCCTTTGAATGTCAAGCATAGGGTATTTATAAACGAGTATGAGGGGCATCTGCCCAAATTTTGTATCCCGAGGGGACGTGAAATTCGGATCTCAAAAAGATAGCCAAAAAACCAAATCGTTTGCAAAAAAATGCATCTCAAAGCCTTGAAAAATCGTATTCCGAAAAAAGCCTGAGCATGCTATGTCAATCCGGCCAAAACTAGTGATCTGCACGTATGAAATAGATTTACCATATCGCCCTGGCATTTGCCAAGAATTCGAATCCGAGGTCCATGTCGAATTCGCATCGCATCTCACCGGCTCATGCATGTGAAAAAAGGTGATCGCTACAGCACTTCGCACTTGCAAATCCCCTGGGATTTCGCTCCCTATGCTCCGTGGCAAGAATCGTATCGCATAGCCATGATGCAAAAACATGAAAATTCGCATCCCCTCCGAAGCGCTTAGGAGTTTCGCGATGCCAGACACGAAGGCGATACTTCGTATCCCTGGCTTTGCCAAGTGCCAAAGGACGAAAACACGAAGCGTGCTGGTGAAAATGATGGATCAGACCGGTGCGATTAGCTCTTTTCGAACTTGCCAAACTATGCATCATATCCCCAGGGGGGTACAATTTCATATCCCTAGGATATGAAGTACGTATTTTCGTATCTTAGGGAATACAAGAATACTTGAATTTGCTTGCCTGATTTTTACTGTGCCGGGAAAGAGTTGCACACACGATTTTGTGTGTTTTTCACGTGCTGATTACATTGTTTTGTCGTGCCAGATCCGAAGTTTACCAAATTTCCAAATCGAGCCACATAGAATTGCGCGCATGATAGTGATCGTGCCAAGTCGATTAGCTTTTTGAGTGCGCGAAGTGAGAATTTTCTAAAATCCACATATTTTTTCATGATGAGTTTTGCCACGTGATCAAACCAACACGCTCAAGGGTTTTGAGCTGATCGGACCGAGTCAATCACGTATTTTTACCATACCGAATTTTCCAAGTTTATAAACAATGATTTCGCGTATTGACGTTATTTCCAACCTTTTCCAAACACGTCGCGACTTCGACCACTTGTACTTGCTCTGCTATTCTTCCCAAGCCTGGTTGAGGAAGAGTTACGGGGAGTAAAACACAAATATGCTAATTCAAGTATTGTTCAGCTAACTCAAACACTATACATATGGAAAGCTGTGCTTTTTCAATATTGAGTCAAATGAACAATTGACGAATATCAATATTCCATTGAGCGCTCTAATTGATGGAGCTCGGTATATTATATTACACTCCGCGGAAATTCTTCTTTGAAAGATCGAAGAAGAGTAGAGATAGCGAAGGTTGCAAGGTGAACCTATAGTTATGTATTTTTTTGACAACGTCCTCGAGACTTGAGATCGTCGCTAACCATAATCTTGACGTGTGTATGCTTTGCCAAAAATATGTCAACACTTTGCCCTCCAAAACATGTCTTTCTTGATTTAAGGAAGATGTGTTTTACGAAAAAACCAAAAATCCGAAAACCAAAGACAGGAGAAGTCCGAAGTGAACTTCTATAACTAGAAATCTAAAGAGCCATGATCGCGCTAGATTGTATTAACCAGAAAGCCAGAAAAACTGAAATCCAATGAAAGTCGATGATCGCCCCTCGTTTTTCAGGAGAAAACCAGAATAGTCATAGCTAGAAAGTATGGAAAACCCGAAATCCGTAAATCCAAAGTATCCAATAAACCGAAAGACAGATAACCAAATGAAATTGAGGCAGCCTTGCCGAGGCAAGACGACCAAGAATAAGCCAGAATAGTCCAAGATGGTCTTATCGGAGCAAGACGACCAATGATAAGACAAAGAGGAAATCCAACGCCACTGAGGTCATACCTGCCTAGAAAAATCGACGACCGCTAGGATCGCAATAAAATAGAACTTTGAAGATTGCTGAGATCGTATTAAAATGGAAATCCGACGATCGTTGTGTTTTGACCCCAAACCCCGTGTATACGGTAGTAAGGATGATCATTGGAAACATATAACAATAACAACAGAACAGAATTAGAGAATTACAGCAGATAATGTTCATCAAATTACACTGGGAATAATACATCATCAGAGTTACACGACATAATCGGATCATACTTAGAACAAAATACAGTTTTCAGCTTAATAAAAAATGTCTACAGCGGAAAAAAACATAATATACTAAGTGAAGTCTGAACAACAAAATAGGAATGGTAAAGTCCATCTTCAGCTCATAGCTATCCAGAATGAATCTGCTAAACCTGTATACAAGGCTGCCCATGTGGAAAAGAGGGCACCCGAGTTTGCAAAGTGAAACAAACTACGAATCAGTCATGGGATTGGTACGAGAAATCTTATTTAACCTATTTGATAATAAGGCTAATCACAGGACCACGCCGCTAACGCGGAACGGGTTTACTCCATCGGATTGCCAGTGCATAAGTAAAGTAAATCGTCAAACAACGCAATGCCTTTTGTAAAAATGAAACCATTATAAGACTCAAGTCCCATCACACAATGCAACACAAACCGGAGGATAGAGTTTTACCTTATAATGGTCAAAAATGCTTGATATGATAAAACGAACTTAATATTATTATTAGTGTATATATGTTTTGAAAACATTTCAATCATAATATCAATCATAGACGACATAACTACCATATACTATGTCACCGTACTAGTAATACAATCAAAACCTCATGGGTCATATTGGAATTTGGATTTCCAACATGAACCAAGGCAAAAGATAGTCCTTACCGAATTCGAGACACTCTAGCCCGTGCCTCAGGACTCTGACTCAGGTGAGCCCTTGGATCTTCAGGGTCGGTCCACAAATATGTAAGTGGATTAGTTATGCCTGAACAATACGTTTCCCCGCCCTATGAGGCGTAAATAGAGCCACTAGGAACTCAAATAACCGAGGTGCCTCTTTCCATCATCCACATAAGTAAAAATGTTAGGGCTGGTAAGTCGCTGACACTACTTCTAGCTAGAAAGAAACGTATGTCCTCCCTACAGTCCTTACTCCCATTTCTGGTTCATACTGGGGTGTGAGGCTCGCGAAGTAACGCTATACACAAAGCTATGCTATTTAAAGCTGTGCTTTGATCATCAACCACACGACTCTGCTTTTCAACAATAAGCCTTGATCAATTGCATCTTGGCATCCCATACTGACAATTCACACCATGCGATTGATGTCTATTAATATATATCCTGTAACGGTGTTAAGCAAGAGAATACATTCTCCGCCACCAACGGATAAATATTAATAGAGATCAATCAACACGTAAGGAAGTCCAATGTCAGACACACATCCATTTATAAGTTCGTTCTGGGTCTGAACGAAACCGGAGGCACCTTATACCTCGCATATCCGAACAATCAACAACACGTCCGGATGGCTACCACCGTAGCCCCTTCAAGGTAGCTACTCCAATCATGGGCATCAGCTAGCAACTCATCCATTCGATGTGAAGATCGCCGATCTTTAATCACCGTGTTCAAATCTTCGACTTCCAATCGTCGTAAATTATTTGAAATGAGATTTAGCTCGGACTTTTCAAATAATTCTCGAATATATATAGTTTAAATCAATCTTTTCATTCCATATCGTTTATAATATTTTTATAACGATTTATCGCTATTTTTATTTATTCAAAAATAGCCATTTATAATTAAATGATGCTTCGCTGTTTTCATCAAAATTTGATTTACACATTTCTCCAAATCTAACCATTGGATCTTAGCAAATTTTATATCATTAGAAAGATCTTTCCAAAACGAACCCAACGGTTCCAGTTTTGGGAAAATCCGATGGTCGGATCTCTCGGTATGATCGTTTGAAGTTATGATTTCAAAACACGAACTACATCAACGTGATTCGTTTTATTTATAATATATATATATATATATATATATATAATTCGCTCAACGATTTCAAACTATTTCAAATTAACATTGATTTCTTTTATATATGAGATCCTATATTGCATTAAAAATGAATTTTTTAATGTTAATATCATTATCTTTCTACATTGAATCCTTTATATGATTCATATATATAACACATGGAAATGTAATATGTTTTATCATTCATCTATAGAATTAAAGTTGTAATCTTTTATTTCAATAAAATATTACCTTGAAAAAAATGTAATCTCTTATTTCAATAGGTTTTACATTGGAAATGTAACTTTTATTTCAATATTTTATTTACATTGAAATTGTAAACTTTTATTATTTACATTGAAAAATGTACATTTCTATGTTCTATTTACATTGAAATGAAAACTTTCATTTCATACACTATTTACATTGAAATGTAAATTTCTATCCTTTATTACATAAAACATGCAACCTTTTATTCTATCCTTAATTACATAAAAAAATGTAATGTTTTCCTTATGCAATCTTTTATTTCATTAAAAATGTGAAATTTCTTATGTAAACACATTTTATATAACAGTAGTCATTTTAATGTTTCATTCAAAATAAAATGTGAATTTCAAAGCAAAACATTTTTATTAATCAATGGTCAAATTTTAGTTTTTCCATGTTTTTATTCAAACGGTGAATGTTTTTACTGAATTAATATTTACATTAAAAAGGAGAATTTTTAATGTAAAGATGTTTTAAGTTTCACACATGAACACTTTTTTCTATATTCTACCTTCACATTAAAAATGAACATTTTAATGTTAAACATGTTTTGGTTTAAAACATAAACAATATTCTCATATTCTGCATTTACATTAAAATGTAATTTTTCATTTCATTCTTTATTTACATCGAAAATGTGAATTTTCTTATGCATTCTTTATTTACATAAAAATGTGAATTTTCAATGTTAACTCAATTCATTAAACAATGAGTCCTTTTTCTAATGATTTATTTACATTAAAGAAAATGTAAATTTAAATGTGACCACATATTTATTAACAAATGAATCTTTTCAAGGAATCCATTTACATTAAAAATGTAGACTTCAATGTAAACACATTTTTATGTGACAATGATTATTTTTAATGTTACATATACATTAAAAATATAAATTTCTAAGTGAACTCATTTTTTGTCCAAAGGATTATTTTAAATGTTGCATATACCTTAAAATGTAAATTTCAAATGTAAAAACAGTTATATATATATATATTACATTTACATTGAGAATGGGATTTTCAGTGACAACCTATTCTTCTTTTCAAAATATGATCATTTTATACCTTCCTACTTTTCATATAAAAAAAGAGATTTTTTTTTCAATGTAATCAAGTTTCCATTTAAAATTATGAAACTTTTTCTAAATTCTACTTTACATTGAAAATGAGAATTTTCAATGTAATCATATTTTCACTTTAAAGTTATAATCATTTCCTAGTTTGCTAACATTACATTAAAATTGAGAATTTCAATGTTATCATAATTTCAGGTTCAAAATGTGTACATTTTCCTTGTTTGCTAATTTACATTAAAAATGAGATTTTTAATGTGATCATATTTTTATTTTCAAAACATGAACAATTTTCATATACAATAAAAAAGTAAATTTTTATTGTTTAACTTATTTTCATTTTCAAACAATGAATATTTTCCAAATTTCTATATTAAAAAAAAATGGTGAATTTTTGATGTTCAAACAAATTTCACTTCATATATGAATATTTCAGAAAATTTCGGTAGCATATTGGCAGGGTAATTAAAACCGGCACCGTCCCGATGTACGGCTCCTCGCTCTACCTTAAAGCCTCGCAATTTTTGACAAAGGGGAATTAAATAATCTAGTTCGTGCGCAGACAAATTTTTCACAATATCAATCAGTTTCAATTTCTGTTGCTTTTTCTTTTTCAACCACCAACAAACATCAAAATTCAACCAATCACAAATCAATCAAGTCGTCCATGGTCTGTGGACGACGGGCGTCGGGAGTTTCTAAACTCCGTCTGCATCCTAATATAATTTCATTTATTCTATTTCTGAATTCAAATTTCTCACCTTGTTTCTACGATGCCAAAAATTTGTAAAAAGCTCTAAAAATTCTGCGGTCTCTTCTGAAATGAAGATCTCGATTTTACGCTCCCAATGAATCCTATTTCACGGAATTTCGTTACCGTATGTTAAAGATACGAAATTTTATTCAAACAAAATGAATTTGCAATGGTTTTTAAAAGTCGCGAACCTTTCTTCCTCGATACCAGACAACAGCCGATAGGTTTTCACGGTTGGGTTCAATTTTAGGTTTTGATTTTTCTTCTGACATGTTGCTCGAGGCAAGGATCGACCAGCACCACGCTCAAGCGCTAGTGGAGGCGCACCAACCCCTGAAGCTGCGGCGAGTTCTTTCAGCAGGCAGAGGCGTGGCGGCGCTTTGACTGGGCCGACGTTGGGGGCTTCGTTCTTGACCAATACGCGATGACAATTGGTGAAACCAGTATGGAATCGAAGCTTGGAGAAAACTCTACAAAAAATTCCACTGGACTGTTGAATTTTAATGAGTAGATCATGAGTTATTGAGGAGGGAACGAAGAAGCAACGATGGCCATTAAAATCGATATACGGTGGCTGTAAAAAGGATTTAGGGTTATACAGCGTATACCGTATTTATACACGTATTTCTATTTAAGTTTTATTTATTTAATTCATTTTAAATTTCTATATCGCTTCTAACTCCAAATCAAACCCAGCGAGTGACGCCCCTAGCGAAATACCCCCGTGCCGGACATGATGGGATATGTTTCGTAACCCATTTGATTGTTTCAGTCAGTTATTCTTCAAATTAAATAATAAAACATTTAATTATTTAATTTGATCGAACATTTTAATTTACCGGGGCCACAGACTGACTCTAAAAATTCTAGAAAAATTATATCTGTCTTTGTTTTGATGATACAGTCCCAACAAAACCAATTTCGTCGAATTTGAAGACTATTTGAAAAATGGCCATTTTCTGGTCGATCGAAATTGACAGATATTGTCAAAACACATTTTCTTTTGCCACTCTCACATATTGATCCCAACAATTATGGAAAATTAAACCTAGCAATAATTTGACATTCCGGTTCCAACAAAAGTGGTTTCGTCAAAAATAGAGGTCATTTGAAAAATGGCTATTTATACGGGCTATATATTCTATTAAATTCCATAGCGACTATTCTGAAAATTCAACTAACCATAACTTTTGACTCCCGCTATGAAATTCCAATTTTTAGGATTCGTTGGAAAGATAATCTTAAACAGATTTATATATTTTTGGTTTCACTAAAATCCGATCTATTTTGCATCTTGTACGGTCAGTCAAAGTTTGAATTCAAATTTTCAAACTGTCGTGCTATTTCTAACTCCTTTTAGAGTTAAAATAAATATATTCGTTCAAACTTCGATTTAAACAATTTTTTAATCATTTTTACTTAAAATAAATTATTTCAACTATTACAAATTCAATAAAATAGCCAAAATAAAAAATTTAAATTGGCTTTGATTTTCCGGGTTGTTACAATCTCCCCCACTTAAGAACTTTTCGTCCCCGAAAAGGAAACTACAGTAAAGTAGGAAACAAAACGGAAAATGTAAATATGGTAAACGTTCCTTGCACTAGAGCTAGTCAGAGATATCCACTCTGCAAAGGGGATAAGCCTGTTTGATGCTATCCTTTGTCTCCCATGTATAGTCTCTTGGATCTCCGCTCCACTGCACTTTGACTAAATGAATTCTTTTGTTCCTCAGAACTCGGGTTTCTTTGCCAATATTCTTTACCGGCTCCCTTCTTACTGCTAAGTTCGGGGTAATTTTCAAATCTTGTTGTGCAACTTCTTCCACAATCAAGTCTGGATCATGGACATGCTTTCGGAGTTGAGACACATGGAATACATCATGTACCCTTCGCAACCAATCAGGCAGCTGAACCCTGTAAGCGAGAGTTCCAATTCTTTCTAGAATGTGGAGTGGACCAATGAATCTAGGAGCCAACTTCCCAGTCTTCCCAAAGAGAACAACTCCTCTTAATGGGGAAACTCTCAAGTATACATAATCACCAACAGAAAATTCCAGATCCCTTCTTCTTGCATCTGCATAACTTTTCTATCAGCTCTGAGCTGCTAGCAATCACTTCTTAATAAAATCAACTTTGTCCGAAGCTTCACGAATCATGTCGAGACCCAATACAAGTTTATTGCCAAGTTCCACCCAAAATGCGGGAGATCTGCAAGGCCTGCCATACAATGCTTCGAATGGCGACATCTCCAAGCTTACTTGGTAACTATTATTATAAGAAAACTCAACCAAATGCAAGTGGTCTTCCCATGATCCGCCAAAGTCAAGAATACAAGCCCGCAAAAAGTCTTCTAGTATACGGTTCACCCTCTCAGTCTGGCTATCTGTTTGAGGATGATAAGCGGTGCTCAAATTTAATGTTGTCTCCAGCTCTCCTTGGAAAGCTTCCCAGAATTTACTAGCGAATATAGGGTCACAGTCACTAACAATGCTACTGGGGCTCCATGTAGTCGGACAATTTCTTTGAAATAAATTTTCGCCAAACTTTGAGCTGTTCTAGCTGATTTGACAAGAATAAAATGGGCTGTTTTTGTGAGACGATCAACAATCACCCATATACTGTCATTACCCTTTCTCGTTCGGGGTAAGCCATCAATAAAATCCATGGAAATTTGATCCCATTTCCAACTTGGAACTGGTAGTGGTTGTAACAAGCCGACAGGTTTTTGCTGATCACTTTTGACTTGTTGGCAAGTAGAACACTTGCTGACATAAATGGAGATGTCTCTTTTCATAGACTTCCACCAGAACGTGCGCTTGAGATCATGATACATCTTGCTCATCCCTGGATGAATACAAAGCTTGGATTTATGACATTCATCCATTACTTCTCTTCGAAGCTCAGGAATATTTGGAATACAAATTCGGCCTTTCAACCTCCGAACTCCTTTGTTATCAATTTGGAAACTCAAGGGTTCACCTTCCTGAACTCTCTTACTAATTCTCTGTATAAATTCATCATCCTTCTGAAGAGCAGAGATTTTGTCAATCAATGTGGGTGTAATGATGAGATTAGCGAAGATAAGATTGGCGACGCCCGCATTCTTTCTGCTAAGTGCATCTGCCACAACATTGGCTTTTCCTGGAGTGTATAAGATGTCCAGATCGGGAGCAAGGAATTCAACCCAATGTTGCTGCCTCAAGTTCAAATCTCTTTGAGTGAACAGATACATCAGGGATTTGTGGTCAGTATACAGTTCAAACTTTTCACCCAAAAGATAGTGCCTCCTTATCTTTAGAGCAAATACGATGGCCATTAGCTTAAGATCATGAGTGGCGTAATTCTTCTCATGCGGTCTTAATTGACAGCTAGCATATGCAACTACTTTGTCCCTTTGCATTAGCACTGCACCGATACCTTCTCTAGAAGCATCAGTCCAAACTTTCAAATCCTGATTGCCATCTTGATGGTCAACACAGGAGCAGTGATCAATTTCTGTTTCAGCTCCTGGAAAGCTGCCTCACATTCGGGTGTCCAAATAAACTTTGTATGCTTCTTTGTAAGCTTCGTCAATGGACAAGCTCTCCTCGAAAAATCTTTAACGAATTTCCGATAATAGCCAGCCAATCCCAGAAAGCTTCTGACTTCAGTAGGAGTGGTAGGCTGCTTCCAATCTTTAATGGCTGTGATTTTGCTAGGATCTACTGAAATTCCTTCCTTCGATACTACTTGACCGAGGAACTTCACTTCTTCTTGCCAGAATACACATTTTGAAAATTTGGCTTTTAATACATTCTTTCTCAGGATTTCTAGATACTGTTCTACATGTTTTTCGTGCTCGGCAGTTGTCTTGGAAAAGATTAAGATGTCGTCAATGAAGACTAGCACAAATTTGTTCAAAACATCTCGGAATACTCGATTCATCAAATCGACAAAATAGGCCGGAGCGTTGCATAAGCCGAACGACATTACTAACCATTGATAAAATGTGTCTGGACCTTTGAAAGCTGTCAAAGGAACACACTCTTCAGCAATACACAATTGATGGAAACCTGTAGCTAGGTCCATCTTTGAAAACACTTTTGCTCCATTCAAACGATCCAACAAATCATCTATACGGGGCAATGGATACTTATTCTTAAGCGTCTGCTTATTTAAATCTCGGTAATCCACACACAGTCTGAGAGTACCGTCTGACTTGGGAACAAACACTACTGCTACACCCCATTCTGAGAAACTGAGTCTGATCAGACCTTTCCACAAAAGCTGTTTGATTTGATTGCTCAGTTCTTCCTTTTCTTTTGGCGCCATTCTCCGAACATGATGTACAATTGGTCTTGCATTTGGGGCTAGGTCAATCCTGCAGTCAATTTCTCTCTGCGGAGGTAACCCCTCAACTTCTTCCAACACATCTGCATAATTTTTGATGATAGGAATATTTTCAAGAGCGGTGGGGGTGACCTCAAGAGTAGCCCAAAATTCTTTTCTATCTGAATTTGAGCCTACACAGGGCATAACAATATCTCCAAGCTTCGTTTTAACTTTAACAACCCTTTCAGCACATTTAACTTCGGCTTCATACTTGGTCAACCAATCCAACCCGAGAATGATATCAATTTCAACAAGATCCATAACAATTAAATTGAAAGGAAACAGATAGTAAGAGTAAGAGACCGGCACTCTACCATATAAATTGAGAACAAGAGAAGCCCCTATTGGATTATGAACATTAGTCGATTCCTTAAGATTCTTTAGGGTCAGCTTCAACTTTTTAACCATGTTACTTGAAATGAAACTTCATGATGCGCCAGTGTCAAATAATATTGTAACTGGAATATTATTGACAGTAAGAGTGCCTTTCAGAACATCTGGCCTTTCCCTATTGGTTGAGTGTGCCGGAGTTTCTGCTACTACATTTACGTAAGCTACTACAGACCCTTTTGATAGCTGGCAACTCTTCGCAATATGACCAGACGTGACACTTATGGCAATTCCTGCTCTCTTGAGACCTCTTATTGGATTTAGGCCCATCCTTTTTTCTTTAGAGATCGACAATTTGTTGCCAAATGTCCTTGTCTATTGCAGTTAGAGCATGTAGCGGTCGTTAATGATTCTTTCTGAGATCTAGCCCTTTTCTTATTGGTTTTAGGCTTCTTGCTAACCTCAGGTTTTGAACTTGCCTCAGGGCTGTCTATTTCAAACTTCCTTTTACTGCTAGAACTGCCTTCTTCTTCATCTTCCGAACCATATCGCTTATCATTATACTTGTAGCGACAAGCCATATCTATCATTTCAGAAAAAGGAAGATGAATATGTGCAGTTACTCTATTTAGGTATTTTCTATGAAGTCCTTTGATGAACCTCCGATTCTTCCTCAAAGGATCTTGAATTAGTTCTGGGGCAAAGCGGGAAAGTTCTTCGAATTTATTCCGATACTCCAGAATGGTCGTATCTCCTTGTTTCAGCTGGTAGAACTCATCATATAGCCGCTCAATTGCTCCTAGAGGAATAAATTTTTCGGTGAAAATTTCTTTGAATTTGTCCCAGGTAATATTACCTTCTGGATTCCCCTTTGCAACAGTTTCCCACCAGAATAAAGCTTCGCCTTTGAGTACCCAAGATTCTATTAGTCTTTTCTGATCATCTTTCAACTTTAAGCCTTCAAAAATTCTCTCAGTAGAACGCATCCATGCTTATGTTTCAATAATGGACTCCTTGCCCGAGAATGGTTCTCCACTCAGATTTCGATATCTCTTTACTAGAGCTTCTAGATCTGGTTCTGGTTGTGAGAGCATGACTGACTCATTAGATTGCTGAACCAAAGATTTACTTCTTCTGTTTCTGCCACTCATTTCTACTATGTCTGCAAATAGCAGGCAAAGAGTCAGGCCAATAGAATTGATATTGTAAAACATAGAGACATATATTTAAAGGTAATTGAATCGATAGGGGTGTATTTTTTTTACTCACTCTAGCACATTACTAGTCCTATCTATGATGAGTTATTCGTTCTGTGATTCTGCTGATTCTATCTCTGATGAGTTTGTTAAAATGTTATATTCCGAGCTAAGTTTAACCAAAGCTCTGATACCAAATGTGATGACCCCAAACCCCGTGTATACGGTAGTTAGGATGATCATCGGAATATAACATAAAACAACAACAACAGAACATAAATAGAGAATTACTGCAGATAATGTTCATCAAATTACACTGGGAATAACACATTATCAGAGTTACACAACATAATCGGATTATACTTAGAACAGAATACAGTTTTCAACTTAATATAAAATGACTACAACGGAAAAAAAACATAATATACTAAGTGAAGTCTGAACAGCAAAATAGGAATGGTAAAGTCCATCTTCAGCTCCATAGCTATTCAGAATGAATCTGCTAAACCTGTATATAAGGCTGCCCATGTAGAAAAGAGGGCACCCGAGTTTGCAAAGTGAAACAAACTACGAGTCAGTCATGGGACTGGTATAAGAAATCTTATTTAACCTATTTGATAATAAGGCTAATCACAGGACCATGCCGCTAACGCAGAACAGGCTTACTCCATCGGATTGCCAGTGCATAAGTGAAGTAAATCGTTAAACAACACAATGCTTTTTATAAAAATGAAACCATTATAAGACTCAAGTCCCATCACACAATGCAACGCAAACTGGAGGATAGAGTTTTACCTTATAATGGTCAAAAATGCTTGATACGATAAAACGAATTTGATATTATTATTAGTGTATATATGTTTTGAAAACATTTCAATCATAATATCAGTCATAGAGGGCATAGCTACCATATACTATGTTGCTGTACTAGTAATACAATCAAAACCGCATGGGTCATATCGAAATTTGGATTTCCATCATGAACCAAGGCAAAAGATAGTCCTTACTGAATTCGAGACACTCTAGCCCGTGCCTCAGGACTCAGACTCAGGTGAGCCATTGGATCTTCAGGGACGGTCCACAAATATGTTAGTGGATTAGTTATTCCCGAACAATACGTTTCCCCGCCCTATGGGGCGTAAATAGAGCCACTAGGGACTCAAATAACCGAGGCGCCTCATTCCATCATCCACATAAGTAAAAATGTCAGGGCTGGTAAGTCGCTGACAGTACTTCTAGCTAGAAAGAAACGTATGTCCTCCCTGCAGTCCTTACTCCCGTTTCTGGCATATACGGGGGTGTGAGGCTCGCGAAGTAACGCTATACACAAAGCTATGCTATTTAAAATTGTGCTTAGATCATCAATCACAAGGCTATGCTTTTCAACAATAAGCCTTGATCATTTGCATCTTGGCATGCCACACTGACAATTCACACCATGCGATTGATGTCTATTAATATATATCCTCTAAGGGTGTTAAGCAAGAGAATAAATTCTCCGCCACCAACGGATAAATATTAATAGAGATCAATCAACACAGAACGAAGTCCAATGTCAGACACACATCCATTTATAAGTTCGTTCTGGGTCTAAACGAAACCGGAGGCACCTTATACCTCGCATATCCGAACAATCAACAATACGTCCGGACGGCTACCACCGTAGCCCCTTCAAGGTAGCTACTCCAATCATGGACTTCCAATCGTCGTATAATTATTTGAAATGAGATTTAACTCGGACTTTTCAAATAATTCTCGAATATATATAGTTTAAATCAATCTTTTCATTCCATATCGTTTATAATATTTTATTATGATTTATCGCTATTTTTATTTATTTAAAAATAGCCATTTATAATTAAATGACGCTTCGGGTCATTAAATAGCCCTAGCGCTGTTTTCTTCGAAATTTGATTTACACATTTCTCCAAATCTAACCGTTGGATCTTTGCAAATTTTATATCGTTAGAAAGATCTTTCCAAAACGAACCCAACGGTTCCAGTTTTGGGAAAATCCGACGGTCGGATCTCTCGGTATGATCGTTTGAAGTTATGATTTCAAAACATGAACTACAACAACGCGATTCGTTTTATTTATAATTTATATTTATATATATAAATATAAATATAATTCGCTCAACGATTTCAAACCATTTCAAATTAACATTGATTTCTTTTATATATGAGATCCTATATTGCATTAAAAATGAAAATTTTAATGTTAATATCATTATCTTTCTACATTGAATCCTTTATATGATTCATATATATAACACATGGAAATGTAATATGTTTTATCATTCATCTATAGAATTAAAGTTGTAATCTTTTATTTCAATAAAATATTACATTGAAAAAAATGTAGTCTCTTATTTCAATAGGTTTTACATTGGAAATGTAACATTTATTTCAACATTTTGTTTACATTGAAATTGTAAACTTTTATTTCATACATTTATTTACATTGAAAAATGTACATTTCTATGTTCTATTTACATTGAAATGTAATCTTTCATTTCATATACTGCTTACATTGAAATGTAAATTTCTATCCTTTATTACATAAAAGATGTAACCTTTTATTATATCCTTAATTATATAAAAAATGTAATCTTTTCTTACATTAAAAATGTGAAATTTCTTATGTAAACACATTTTATATAACAATAGTCATTTTAATGTTTCATTCAAAATAAAATGTGAATTTCAAAGCAAAACATTTTTATTAATCAATGGTCAAATTTTAGTTTCTCCATGTTTTTATTCAAACGGTGAATGTTTTTACTGAATCAATCTTTACATTAAAAAGGAGAATTTTTAATGTAAAGATGTTTTAAGTTTCACACATGAACACTTTTTTCTATATTCTACTTTCACATTTTAATGTTAAACATGTTTTGGTTTAAAACAGGAACAATATTCTCATATTCTGCATTTACATTAAAATATAATTTTTCATTTCATTCTTTATTTACATCGGAAATTCTTATGCATTCTTTATTTACATAAAAATGTGAATTTTCAATGTTAACTCAATTCATTAAACAATGAGTCCTTTTTCTAATGATTTATTTACATTAAAGAAAATGTTAATTTAAATGTGACCACATATTTATTAACCATTGAATCTTTTCTAGGAATCCATTTACATTAGAAATGTAGACTTCAATGTAAACACATTTTTATGTGATAGTGATTATTTTTAATGTTACATATACATTAAAAATATAAATTTCTAAGTGAACTCATTTTTATGTCCAAAGGATTGTTTTAATGTTGCATATACCTTAAAATGTAAATTTCAAATGTAAAAACATTTATATATATATTTTACATTTACATTGAGAATGGGATTTTCAATGACAACCTATTCTTCTTTTCAAAATATGATTATTTTCTACCTTCCTACTTTTCATAAAAAAAGAGATTTTTTTTTCAATGTAATCAAGTTTCCATTTAAAATTATGATCCTTTTTCTAAATTCTACTTTACATTGAAAATGAGAATTTTCAATGTAATCATATTTTCACTTTAAAATTATAATCATTTCCTTGTTTGCTAACATTACATTAAAATTAAGAATTTCAATGTTATCATAATTTCATGTTCAAAATGTGTACATTTTCCTTGTTTGCTAATTTACATTAAAAATGAGATTTTTAATGTGATCTTATTTTTATTTTCAAAACATGAACAATTTTCATATATAATAAAAATGTAAATTTTTATCGTTTAACTTATTTTCATTTTCAAACAATGAATATTTTCCAAATTTCTATATTCAATAAAAATGGTGAATTTTTGATGTTCAAACAAATTTCACTTCATATATGAATATTTCACAACGCATGAATATTTCAGAAAATTTCGGCAGCATAACGATAGGGTAATTAAAACCGGCACCGTCCCGATGTACGGCTCCTCGCTCTAAGCCTCGCAGCTTTTGACAAGGGGGAATTAAATAATCTAATCAATCAATTTCAATTTCTGTTTCTTTTTCTTTTTCAACCACCAACAAACACCAAAATTCAACCAATCACGTATCACAAATCAATCAAGTCGTCCATGGTATGTGGACGACGGGGGTCGGGAGTTTCTAAACTCCATCTGCATCCTAATATAATTTCATTTTTTCTATTTCTGAATTCAGATATCTCACCTTGTTTCTACGATGCCAAAATTTTTTAACAAGCTCTAAAAATTCTGCGGTCTCTTCTGAAATGAAGATCTCGATTTTACGGTCCCAATGAATCTTGTTTCATGGAATTTCATTATCGTATGTTAAAGATAAGAAATTTTATTCAAAAAAATGAATTTGCAATGGTTTTTAATAGTCGCAAAACTTTCTTCCTCGATACCAGACAACAGCCGGTAGGTTTTCACGGTTGGGTTCAATTTTAGGTTTTGATTTTTCTTCTGACACATTGCTCGAGGCAAGGATCGGCCAGCACCACGCTCAAGCGCTAGGGGAGGCGCACCAACCCCTGAAGCCGCGACGAGTTCGATCAGCAGGCAGAGGCGCGGTGGCGGTTCGAATGGGCCGACTTTGGGGGCTCCGTTCTTGACCAATATGCGATGACAATTGGTGAAACCAGTATGGAATCGAAGCTTGGAGAAAACTCTACAAAAACTTCCACTGGACTGTCGAATTTTAATGAGTAGATCGTGAGTTATTGAGGAGGGAACAAAGAAGCAACGGTGGCCATTAAAATCGATATACGGCGGTTGTAAAAAGGATTTAGGGTTATACAGCGTATACCGTATTTATACGCGTATTTACATTTTAATTTTATATATTTAATTCATTTTAAATTTCTATATCGCTTCTAACTCGAAATCAAACCCAGCGAGTGACGCCCTTAGCTAAACACCCCCGTGCCGGACACGATGGGATATGTTTTGTAACCCCATTCGACTATTTCAGTCAGTTGTTCTTCAAATTAAATAATAAAACATTTAATTATTTAATTTGATCGAACATTTTAATTTACCGGGGCCACAGACTAACTCTAAAAATTCCAGAAAATTTATATCTGGCTTTGTTTTGACGATATGGTCCCAACAAAACTGATTTCATCGAATTTGAAGACCGTTTGAAAAATGGCCATTTTCTGGTCGATCGAAATTGACAGATATTGTCAAAACACATTTTCTTTTGCCACGCTCACATATTGATCCCAACAATTATCGAAAATTAAACCTAGCAATAATTTGGCATTCCAGTTCCAACAAAAGTGGTTTCGTCGAAAACAGAGGTCATTTGAAAAATGGCTATTTATACGGGCTATATATTCTATTAAATCCATAGTGACTATTCTGAAAATTCAACTGACCATAACTTTTGACTCCCGCTATGAAATTCCAATTTTTCGATTTGTTGGAAATATATTCTTAAACATATTTAAATATTTTTGGTTTCACTAAAATCCGATCTATTTTGCATCATGTACAGTCAATCAAAGTTTGAATTCAAATTTTCAAACTTCCGCGCTATTTCTGACTCCTTTTAGAGTTGAAATAAATATATTCGTTCAAACTTCGATTTAAACCAATTTTTAATCATTTTCACTTAAAATAAATTATTTCAACTATTAGACATTCAATAAAATAGCCAAAATAAAAAATTTAAATTGGCTCTGATTTTCCGGGTTGTTAGGGATCGTACTTAGAATGGAACTCCGACGATCACTGGGATCGTACTTAGAATGGAACTTCGGCGATCACTAGGATTGTATTTAGGATAGAAATCTGACGATCATTGAGATCATATTTAGAATGGTTTGTTGAGTCTGGGATGCCTGAGGTCTAGAAAACAAGAAGCCGTGGGCTCGCTGAGTCTTACCGGAGCAAATATGGGCCTATTAAGAAGGATTTTGTACTTCGCGGACCAAGTTATATGATATTATGTGCTTGATGAGCTAGGTTCTTAAGATTCTCGTTATAAGAGGGTCAAGATAAGGAACTTTCGTGCTTGGCGGACAGAGTTGGGTAGTACTTATGCTTGGTAAACCCATTCGGAAAATCTTAGCACCCGATAAACCCAAGCTTTTGGGAAGTCGTGGGACAGAGCCCAAAGCTGTGAATAGGGTTTCAAAGTTCATGCTTGACTGGTCAAGTGGGGACTAGAGTCCTAATTTTGTACGTATAAATTGTTTGGGATGGATATGTATTGGTTGAATTATTTGTGCACATATTAACACGATATACACACGCCATATTTTTGGATGCATGTGTAGACATTTAACATTTAACATTTTGTATTATACTTATGTTATTGATATTTAGTTATGTTGTGTATGATATAAATAACCATTATGATTGTTGTAAGTTCCTCATTGATATCGGATATGCTGGATATTTTACTTGTGACATTGGAAATGGCTGAAATGATATATACCCATATTTAAATTTTAAATATCCCACTTGGCCTACATAGAAAATTCAAATTTAAAACACCGCTCGATCAAAATAAAAGTATCTTTACAAGCTGAAATTGTTTTGAGATTTGAATATAAATGATTTGAATTTGGAAGAACTTTAAAAAACTTGTTTTACCAATTAAATCGATTTGTTATTTAATAAGGGATTTTGTGTAATATACGGTAATTTATGTACAAATGTTTTGAATTGATTTATTTATTAAAACTTGATTTTGAATTTAAATATATAAAATTGATTTAAATTAAGAATTTGAATATTTTGGATATAATGAAATTAAAGTTAAGTTAATCGATTTAATTACTGATTTCAGATCTAAAACTTGATTTTAATAACTAGAATTTATAAATGATGAGATTTTGTAAAGTTTTCTTTTATTGGAAATAAATACTTAAATTAATCAAAGGATAATTTAATTTGATTTGAATTTAAACTCAAAACTTACTATAAAAAACTAGTTGTTAAACTTTTGAAGGGAATTCCTAAACAAACTTGAATTTAAGTTTTGAACTAAAGTTAGATCCACTATCTTGGGATATGCATTATCATTGAATTAAATGAGATTTTATAAATAAAAATTCAAAAAGTAAATATAGTTTAAATTGAAATTCTTTGAAACTGGAATGTGGAGAATGGCTTAATTTGGAATATGAGAACTTGGGAATCAAAATTTCAGTTCACTTGAATATGAAATGTTTTTGAAATATAATGACCAAATGGTGTGTAAAACGAACGTTGGATCATTAAAGAGAACGGAGTAGGATATTGGCACACTCTCTGCCAATAACAGAACCACTTTGATAACTGTGTATGCAGTGGATGATATTTAGAATGTAATGGTTGAATTGGCGAATATTTACTAAAATGAATGAAGAGAATGATGATGGATAATTTTGACACTTATTGTCATTATTAAAGTGACTAAAATAGGAGCCTATGTATGGCCAATGAGGCTAACTACCTCTAGTGATATAGATTCCTCATATTATTATTGTGATTTTGAACTCAATGGATGAACCCTCTATTTGGATTGATGGTCGCAGTCATTTAATGGGTTACAACAAGCTAAAATAGTTAAATCGGTAGAATCGTACCTTGGTCATTGCCTCACATTCCTTGTCATATTATCCCTATATGAACCGACTATGATTTTTTTGTATTGTACCTATAGGAGACCCTCTGATAGCTACTAACTTACGGTGGTGTTACGGTACCTACATAGACTATAATGCTTGTATAAATGTGTCAAGTGGGATTATTAGTAATGCCTTAATGCTATTTCAAAATTTATTTTACTAACATACATGATCTATTATAGCGTATCCTATTATATGTATACTGTTTAACAAAGCCTTATGAGATCGAAAAACCTATAACATGTCTTAAGTGATTATGCTTTGATTTATTAATTTACATGGGGATGCTAGCTCTGACTTAAGTGTTGCATTTTCATTATGATTAGGTTAGCTTGATTATTTCAATTTAGGAGAGCTTTTTTTTAGTGATGAAGGCATGGCTGGAGACTCCATCTTCTTTCCATTGTTTCATCAATTTTGTTTATTTGGTTATGCTATTATGGACTCATTCCATTTCTAGTTATTTCTTCTAGTTGTTTGATTGAGAGAATAAATGTAAACTTACTTTAGATGCTTCATGACTTATTTATGTACCTATTTATTTTTCGTTGTGATATTCTAAGTTGTATTCTATTTCTATGTCGATGATTCTATGATTGACTCTATTATTATCACAATAATTATCTATCATTTTGTGTAATTTTTACTATATAAAATGGTGAGTTATTACACTTAATATCAGAGCTTAGGTTGAGAGAATGCCTAAGCCTTTGGGATAAACTCATTATGGATAAGATAAAAAAAAATTACCCTAGAATTAGTAAATCTTTTTGAGAGAGCGTATTTCAAAGTATATTAAATAATTTCAAATTCTAAAACAGTTCCAATTTATTTTAAAACAGGTTTCCTATCCTTTATAGATTTCTTTGATTAGGTGATTTAGCTTCTAACTTATTGTTCTTGTCTATCTTTTCCTTTTCAAGACGAGTAATCATAATACCAGAGCTAGAAGCAGAGGTAGAGGAAATGCCCCCAATGAGGTTGTTTCACCAACTGTTATTATAGAGGTTGGAATTACTATTTCAGTAAGCAGTTACTCGGCCTGATGGAAAGAAATTTGCTGGAGCTGAGAGCATTATAGAGGCCCAGCAATGGCTTAAGATTGTTGAGAGGAATTTTGTCGGACTTGGAATCATTGAAGCTCAGAAGCATCAATTAACAGATTCAAAGCTTCAAGAAGTCACTCTTGATTTCTTTTACAGCCAATACCCTAGAGGAAAATATTACTTGAGTCCATTTTAGGTTAATTCTAAATAAGAATATGAGATTATAAAATTATTTCATGGAAGTTAGCTTAGACTTGTATTATCCAACTTATAGGAAAGCTTTTATTACCCAGCTGATGTCCGAAGCTGGAAGGACAAATTTGTATAAACAGTTTATGAAGCTTAAGCAGGTTGAGATATCCATTGCAGAATACATGAGGAAGTTTAATGAGCTATCAAATTTTGGCCTACATCTGATTGAGATCCCTTTTAATAAGAGTGAAAAGTTCATTGTTAGTATGTGTAGGGAGTATAAGGAGAAACTCACTATCCATATTCACAAACATTATATGGTCTCAGTAATTTGGTGATTCGATTTGAGATTCTAAAGTTAAAGAGGATTCCAGATGATTTAGATGCTCCTTCTCAATCTAGCTATAGTAACCTTGGTAGTAGAAAGTCAAAATTTAATAAGCAGAAGAAGAAGCAACAGAACCAATGGTTCATTCCGATATTCCCAGAAGAAGCCTAAGGATTTATCACATATTACTTGCCTTAAATGTGATAAAAGGTTCTTCAACTTTCTTAGCAGTTATCCCTCCAGTTCATATGATTAGGCACGACCTTTGCCATATTTTATTATAGTCAGGCCATTTTAAGAAATACTTCCTTACTCACAGGAAGAGAAAACGTTTTGGTATCTTTGATGCTACCGCTTACACTCCTCTGGTAGAGGAATCTGATCCCGTACTTCAATGTATGCTTTCTTTTAATGGTATACCTACTTGTGTTCTAGTCGATACTGGAGCATCTCAGAGTTTTATATCCATTGATTTATGTAAGAAATTTGAGCGTGACTTGAAACCCGAACTTGCATATAAATTCGTGTATGTCTCTAATCCCATTGGTGGTAGCACAAACTTAGGAATTATTTGTAGGGATGCTTGTCTTCCTAAAGACGAACAACGTTTCACTAGAGACTTTTATGCCTTGGGATTTAGAGGGTCTGATTTGTTATTAGGCATGGATTGGTTATCTAAATTTGATACAGTCATTTCCAATAGTGATCAAATGATTTTCTTGGTTGATGATAAGGGTCTCTAGCATATTACCATATGCAATATGCCTTTTGATCTTGTTAAGAGCTCTGTCTTCTCCATTGATTCTCATCTAGTGACATCAACACTATTCCGATTGTTCATCAATTTTCTAATGTTTTTGACGAGGTTCCTTTTTGCCACCACATCGGGAAATTGAATTTTGAATTGATCTTATCCCCAGAGTCAGATCTATTATACTTCCCTCTCTAAGGATGTCACCTAAGGAAAGAGCTAAGAACCCAAGTTGATGGACTTTTTCCTAGAGGTTTGATTAGGCAAACTTTTTCTAAGTGGGGTGCAGCGGTGATCTTTGTCACTAAATACAATGGTTTCTTAAGAAGGTGTGTGGATTATAGAGAGTTTAATAAACCTACATATAAGAACCGATATCCTACGCGTCATATCGATGATATGTTTGATCATCTTTATGGAGCATAGGTATGTTCTCAACTTGACCTTGCTCAAGGTTTTCCATCATTTAAGGATTTCCAAAAATAGTAGTCATAAGACCACTTCCCGCATTGAAAATGTTTTTATGAATGGTTTGTTATGCCTTTCAAGTTAATGAACACACGGTTAAATCTATAGACCTCATAAGCAGAGTATTTCAGGATGTTCTTAACCAATCTTTGCTTGTTTGTATTGGTGGTATCTTGGTCTTTTCTAAGATCGAATAAGAGCATGAGCTCATTTGAAGTTTGTGCTCAAAATTTTGAGAAACCATCAACAAAAATCTCCAAATGCCATTTCTTGTAGGAGTCATTCCAATTTCTTGGCCATATTTTTTCGTAGAATGGTGTTTTGGTGGATCTAGCGAAGATTATCATGATAAATGTTAGTCACTATCTATTCTTTTCATTTTATTACCTTTGAATTGATTTGTGCCTTAACTCTAATTTTAACATTGGAAAATTCCTAAGACACCCACAAATGTTTGGAGTTTCTTAGGCCTTGCTGGTTATTACCGTAGATTCGTTGAGAAATCCTCTTGCATTGGTTCTCACCTTATATCCTTGACTCATAAGAATGCCAAGTTCATTTGGAATGAAAAGTGTCAGTAAACATACAATGAATTGGGGTAGAAGTTGACCTCTGCTCCCGTTCTTACAGTTCCAATGGTAGTAAAGGATTGACAGTTTATGCGGATGCTCGTAGAAATAGGCACGGGGCTGTTTTGATTCAACATGGCAAAGTTATTGTGTATGCTAATAGACAGTTGCAACCTCACGAAGTTAACTATGCGACACATGACTTGGAGTTGTTGATACTTGTTTTTTCTTTGAGATTTTGGCAGTATCATAACTTGGGTACAAAATTTGAGCTTTATACCAATCATAAGTCCTTAAAATATATTCTCTCAAAAGGATTTGAATATAAGGCAAGTGAGATGGCTTGAATTCTTGGCAACGTATGACCTTGACATCAACTATACCCTAGTAAAAGCCAATGCGGTATCTGATGCCTTGAGCATAAATAAGGCTATGCTTTGTCATCTTATTGTTTCCTTTACTTTTATGGGTCGTATTGCATCCAAGAAAAATGAAGACCCATACTGGTAGAATATTGAAGAGAAGGTACTGAGGAAGATGGGTACATCTTTGGACGAGGATGGTGTTTTGAGGGTCAACAACAAGATTCGTGTTTCAAACGTGGATGTACTGAGAATGGAAGCGCTTAGAGGGAATAACAGATACAAACTTTCCATTCATTCTAGAGCGATGAAGATGTTTCAGGATTTGATGAGGATGTATTGGTGGGACGAAATGAAGAGAGATACTATTTTGTTGTGAGTAGGTGTGCTACTTGTCAGCAGATTAAAGCCGATCATTAGAAAGTGGCAGATTTATTACACCTTCTTGAAATTCCAAAATGTAAGAGGGATAATTTTTTTATGGATTTTATGGATATATTGACAAGAACAAGAAGGTGTAATGAGGGTATCTGGGTGATTGTTGATAGACTGACGAAGTCAGCTCATTTTATTCCTGTGAAGTCAACTCGAACTACTTCTAGTTTGGCTGAGATCTATTTGAAGGAAGTTTTCTGACTCAATGTAATTCCATTTGTGATCATGATTCTACTTTATCGGTAACTTTTTGAAATCCCTACTGGATTCTTTGGGTACACAATTGAATTTAAGAATGACCTATCACCCTTAAATAGATGGTTGAACTAAACATATCAATCAAATTTTGGTAGATCTTCTTTGTGCTTATGTTCATGATTTTAGTGGTTCTTGGGATGACCATCTCCATCTTGTTGAATTCACTTATAACAATAGCTATCAGTTATAACTTAATTAAATAACTTGAACTAGATATGTAAGATAACTCCTTATGTTAATTAAAATCTTTGAATTTAAGTTAATATTGACATGGCATCGTCTGAAGCTCTTTACCGACATGCATGTAAATCTCTGTCCTATTAGATTGAAATTGGAGATAAGCTTATTCTTGGGACCGTGAAGATTTTAGATGCTTCTAAGAAAGATGAAGGAATTAAGAGAAGGATGAAAACTGCGCATAATAGACAGAGAAAGTACGTTGATAGAAGAAGGAAGGATTTGGAGTTCGCAATTGGAGACCGCGTCTTTCCCAAAATCTCTTTGTTAAGAAACATGATTTGGTTTAGGATAAAAGGAATGTTGTCCCCAATATCTGTTCGTCCTTTCCACACATATGAAAGAGTTGGTACCTTGGATTATAAGTTTGAGTTGCCGGTAAAGCTATCAAGTGCTCATGATATATTCCACGTTTTCTAATCTCTGCAAGTATGTTCATGACTAGTCCGTGATATTTGAGTCCAAGAAACTTAAGGAATTGGAGGTTAAACTGATCTTACAGTTGAGAGGAAGCCATTTCGTACTCTAGATTCGAGTACGAGGAAGTTGAGGAGAAAATCGTTCAATCTCGACAAAATTTAATGGAGTAGCGATGACTAAGATTGCAATTTGGAGACTGAGGGTTGTATGCATGCTTCCAATCCTGAATTGTTTTAATTTAGGTATGTCCTAATCTTAATCTATCTCTTTATTCATTTCCATTCTTGTTCTTTATTCTTTTTGAGATGAAAAGTTTTGAGTGGGAGAGAATGTAACGACCTTGAAAATTTCCATTTGTTATATAATGAAATTCGACTAGCTTATATATAATTAAAACTGAGAATTTCAAATTTATTTTAAGTTTGTGTTATCATGATTGGTTTGAATTAATGAAATTGAAATGTAAAAATAAAATGGAAATTTTACTCGATTTGAAATTTAATGTAGAATCAATTTTTAATATAATGGTAAAAATATTGGTTTTCGGAATTCTAAATATTTTACATAATAACATTCCAAAAAAATTATAATTAAAGCGTTGGCGTTCGTTTCGTCGAATTCCGAATTCACTAGATCCGTTTTACAATTATACAATCGAGTTAAAGAAGCGACAACCAATATTAGCATAAAATACAAATTTCCACACGAATGGTAAAATACTAATTTCAGTGCACTATCTCATTTGTATTGACACGCTGAACACGATAGTATTCAATTCCATGTGTTTGCACACTTGGTTTGTACTGCATGGTGTTTTGATTATGAACAAACGATGTTTACGATTTTGACTTAACTTATAAAAAATGTATCTGAACAGAATCAAACCAAATTGCAATTTAAATTTTCGAATGCGTATCCCAGTGATTTTTTTAAAACTAAGTGTGTATTAAAATGCAAAAATAATCACATTCAAAAATGTGGAAGGAGTAAAGGTCAGATTCGAAAATTTTAGCAAAATCAACACATACGAACTATTCACATTTCTATCCTTTCATTCTGCCACTTCTCTTTGCATTGTCTTCCTTCTTCCATATTTCGAAACCTGTCATTATAAAAAAATATTCACCATCCTTCCTTCACGTTGGAACTGCATCTGCTGCCTAGCCGAGCAGCTCCCTGACATGCTGCACCACCCGTGACTGCCACCTTATTTGTGCATCCATCTCCACTTCCTTCAATTGCAACCTAAGCTCTGTCTCGTCCCTCAAGGCCAGCATCACCGCCATCTCGTTGAACCGCTTGAACCACCCATTACTCGAACCCACTACTTCTTCACCCTAAACCCGCTAAAGCAAAAACGAAGTCCCCTGCCTTCCCTATTTTTAGTCCGACCCTCTTACTAATAATTTTTTTCCACACTTGTACTTCATTCATTCCTCCTTGAACCCTAATGTCTATGTAACCAAACTAGTCACCGCGATGTCCGAGCTCTTACACATATGCACATATAGATAGTCTCACATACATATACATATATATATATACATATATATATATATACACACGCACACACAAATATATATATATATAGTGAACGACTATTGACACACTAAATTACACATAAATTTATGTACATATAATCTAGACCACAATATTTGTTTTTCATCAGAGCATCCCTAATGGGGGGGAGGGGTCTGTTGCTTTCCAACTGACCCCCAACGGGGAGGTCAAGGTGCGTATCAGGGTTGTTGAAGCAACCGATTGGTTGCTTCAGCAATCCCGGCTTAGCCGTCTTTATTAAAGCCGGGTAAGCAATTTTTTTTGGTTCATTTGCCCGAGCATTGAGTTGGGGCACAATTTTTTTTGGATCTCTTAGCCGGCTTTAATAAAGCCGGCTAAGAGATTTTTCTTTTTATTTTTTTTAGCCGGCTTAAATAAAGCCGGCTAAGACCACTCTGTGACATCCTCCATTGGGGGTCAATCGAGCTTGACTTAACCCCCAATGACTCACCCCATTGGGGATGAACTTATGTAGGGGGTGAAATTCATGGGGAGATCTAATGGTTCAAATTTTTTTTGTTCATGTAGACTTTCATATATATATATATATATATAGGCTTTTGCTTTTGTATTGCTCGCGAGACAATTTATTTAGTGATCTTATCTTGTGCAACTATTTCCGTCTACCCATTTGTTGTTGTCTGGTGTTGCTCTCAATTGTCGCACCAAGTCATGTACACATTCGTGTGCGTGTGCACAGTGTAGATTTAGTCCATGTTGCATGCATAAGAAGTAGCGTGAATTATTTCGTGTTCACCATTGTTGAGGTGAGTATTTGTTCACTCATACTAACTAATATCGTCATGCACATTAATAAATTTTACATTGTCATACTTGTGTGCTATTAAATTTAAATCATTATATGAATTGTTTGGGTTGGATATGTATTTGTTAAATTGTTTGTGCATACGTTGACACAATATACACACTTAATATGTTTGGACACATGTCACATTTTGAGTTACACCCATGTTGTTGAAATTTGATTATGTTATGTATGATATAAATGACCATTATGATTAATATAAATTCCCCATTGACATTGGGCATGTTAGACATATTTACTTGTGACATTGGAAAGGGTTGAAATGATATATACCCGTATTTAAATTTTAAATATCCCATTTGGCTTAGGTAGAAATTTTAAATTTAAAACACCGCTTGGTCAATTTTTTTATAAACTGGAATTGTTTTGAAATTTGAATATAAATGATTTGAATTTATAAGAATTTGTTTTAAAAAATTAATTTATTAATTAAATCGATTTGTCAGTAAATATGATATTTTGTGAAATATATAATAATTTATGTACAAATGCTTTGAATATATTTGTTTATTAAAACTTGGTTTTAAATTTGAATTTATTAAATTGATTTAAGTTAATCAAAGGATAATTTAATTTGATTTGAACTTAAACTCGTAATTTATCGTAAAAACTGGTTGTTGAACTCTTAAAGGAATACCTAAACAAGCTTGAATTTAAGTTTGGAACTTAAGTTAAATCCACCATTTTAGGATATGCATTATCATGTATCAAATAAGATTTTATGATTGAATATTTCTAAACGTAAATAAAGTTCTGAACTGAAATATATTGAAATGGAATGTGAAAAATAGTATAATTTGGAATATGAGAACTTTGGAATCAAAATTTAAAATCATTTGAATATGAAATGTTTTTAAATGTAATGCCCAAGTAGTTGTTAAAGAGATAAGGATCGTATAATGACATGCTCTCTGCCAATCCCAAAACCACTTTGATAACCATGTATGCAGTGGATAATATCCAGGATGTAATGGTTGAATTGATGAACGTTTACTAGAATAAAGTAAGTGAACAATGATGGATAGCTCGAACACACGTATTATGATTAAAATGACTAAAACATGAGCCTATGTCTGGACAATGAGGTTAGCTAGCTCTATGATATTGGTCCCTCGTGTTACTATCGTAATTTTGAACTCGATGTGTAACGACCCGCATTCTACACATCGAAGCATCGTAGAGTATTTATTTATTTCACATACGAAGTCGTATGGTCATGTAACTTTAGGAGACAACTATTTGGGTCATTTCCCATGTTCATAATTTTCTCCGATTTTTAAATGACTGTTTTGCCCCTAGATGATCTTGTTTTGACCATAACTTTTTACTGGAAAGGAATTTTGACCTGAAACTACTTCCATTGGCTCCGGATGATGGTTTACCTTTCCGTAGAGTGGTCGCATTAGCCAAACGGACTCACTGTTTGGGAGATATGGCTGAAACAAGTTTCAGATGATGAAAAACAACTTAATTGGGCTTAACCGGGTGATTAACAGCTAGGCCCAAAGGGGAATTTCGGGATTAGGAGTTTAAAAGGGATGTTAGGATTTGGAGAATACCTTTTTCTCATTTTTCAGCTGTCACTATGCATTCCTCTCAACCTAGCCATGGCCTCCAACATCTAAAACATCTTCTCATCACCGTTTAATCAAGTATTGGCCTAATCTACATCAAATTGAGGCGGATTAGCAAAGAGATTGAGATAGAGCTGCTGTGTTGCCTTGGGAACAACGCCAAAATGGAGAATCGTTTCAGATCTAAAGTTTATTTGTGACAAAGGTGAGTGATTTGCAAGGTTTCTCACTAATTACGGTTAGTTAAGGGTAATTAGTGTTGATTAGCGAATCTATACATTAATAAATTCTGGAAAAATATTTATAAATTCTAGAATATTGTTTTAGACCTCTGTTTAAAGTTTGGGTTAATTTGGTTAAGTTTTGCTAATCCTATCATTAGATTTGCTTAAACATGATTAAGGGGAAAATATGGTTTTTGGGTATGTTTGATCCATTTTACATGCTATGATTGTTATTTTGCTGTTTGTGAATGATTATACATGTTGCTATGACTGTATAGTATGCTTTGTGGTTGTCTAGAAGTGTTAAATTGGTCGAAAACGCTGTCGAATGGCGTAAACAGTCGCTGGAAGAAGCTACAGGAAATATACAGGACCCGGATCGGATCGCCCCTACTCTCCATGACCCGACCCAATCACAAGCCATCTCAACGAGTTGCTCCACCTTGAAGACCACGAGCTTGAAGACCCGACCCGATCCGAATGTTCATCAGACCGAAGACCTGAAGAGGCACCCACGACCCGATCCGATGTAGCCTGAAGGAGGACCACGACCAGGAGCTAGAACCTCGACCCGATCCGATCAGGGGGGCGCATCACGATCCGTACCAGATGAGCATCACGATCCGATCCAATGGAGGGGGCATGACCGACCCGGATGGAGCTGGTGACCATAGATTGAACGGGAAGAAGAGAACCGATCCGAGAGGGAGTTTGTTTCCAAACCAAATGAAGACCGATCCGGGGAAGAGGAACAATAACCCGAGATGCAAAGGTAGTCCAAATGGGAAGTTATAGCTCAGGATCCAGTTGGGAACCAATGAGTTCACTTCATGATTGGGCTTCGCTGCGGGACGTGTGCAAAGGGGTTGTCGATGTCTGTAACTTTGGATCACTATGTGTAGGGGGTACGTGAACGGATTCAGGGCCACAGTGACCTAGGTACAACTAAAGAGCTATAGAATAATGAAGTGGGGTCATTTTTAAAGATTTGGTCATGACTCCATGGGTAAGCTTGGTAGTAGCAGTAGTTGTACAAGTCGAACTCTGTCACTACTTCGATGGGTCTAGTGATCGAAGCGGTAGATATCATATGCTTTACGCACTGAGTGAGAGATGTAAGGATGGTTGCTATGTTTGATTTGTTTGCCATCATTATGACATGCACACCCCCACCCCTGTATTCTTTACACTATCTGTTTAGTGGCACCTTAGAGTATTGTACAGTATGTAGTGCTAACTCTTTGGTTGCAGGTCCAAGTTCAGGTATGGTTTAGTATACCTGTTATTGTTCTGTTTAGCTACTTATCGCTCATACCATACTTTTTTTCTGACCCAGAGTTTTATGTCTCTTCTTATTACTTTGGGTGCTCTCACGAGCAGACTAGAGATAGGTTAGGTGGTATGCACGAGTAGCTGTACCGGAGGCGAGCAGAAGGCTTCCACGTATGATACATATATATAGATATTCTCCATGTTTCGTTGCTGGTCACTACTTTGGGCATTAGTAGTGTACCCTTTCTTTTTTTTTTTACTTTAGAGACAGTTTTAAAGTTGTAATAATGATGATGTGGAACATAAGCTGTATTTGGATTTTCCACTGCTATGATGTTTAGTTTTCAGCTTATGCACTGTCTCGCCTGTTTTATGTCAAGTATGTTGATATTATATTTTATCCCATGTGCTGTGAGACATTCTACAGGTTTTCGATTAGTTCATTCTCTTCTTTCCTTTCTTTGGCGACCATTCTGTGCAAGTCGGGCATGTGTACAGCGCACTTTCGTAGGAAATGTCGGCTGATGCAGGGCGGGCCGTCACACTTGGTATCAGAGCCATGTTGCGTAGTTAACCTAGGGAAGTTATCAGTGAGAGATAGTACACGTATATGAGAGTGCGTATTTGTGATTATTTTTGTTTTTAAAAAGCTATATATATATATTATTAGTATAGTTGAGGATGAAGTCGCACTGCACTGGCACCACTATGGAGATGGTTAATCGTTTTCTCTGTGCAGATTAAACGATGAGCCGACACGCAAGGGGTACTGGTAGAGGAGCCAATTATGGGAATGCTGCTGATATGAGGACAATGTTTACTGACCTCATGAGGGAGATGCTTAGGGATGTGCAGAGGGAAGCTCCCAATGCTGGTAATGGTGGTGGTCCAATAGTGCAGGCCCCTAGGGCCGATTTCGCCAAGCTGAACAAGGACTATACTAGTCTTGGTGGGAAGCCGTTCCATGGAATGGAATCGGCTACGGATGTTCAGGATTGGTTGGATAGCTGCGAGCGTATCTTCGAAGACTTGGGTATCGAGGATGCAATGAAGAGAAGGCTAGCATCCCGTCAGCTGCAAGGACGGGCAATGAATTGGTGGAATGCTATAAAAGCAGCTACTCCCGAGGATCAGATTACTTGGGAGCAGTTTAAGGCCTTCTTTAGCGATAAGTTCATTCCTGCTGCTCAGAAGTTAGTGCTGTTTAAGAAATTCTTTGAATTCAAGCAGAATGGCAGAGTTGTCTCGGAGTATATTGCCGAATTCGACACTTTGTCGAAATATGGGTTATCCCTAATAGATACTGCCGAGAAGAAGAACGAGAAGTTCATAACTGGCTTGGATGGATACTTGGGGGAAAGGCTTATTAACCACATCGATGAGACGTTTGAATCGATTGTGGGGAAAGCTTTAAGATCGGAAAGTCTTTACCCTAAGTCGAAGACTGAGGTCACATCTGCAGAGGAACCAAAACCGCAAGCAAGCGGTGGAGGTAAGAGTGGTTCTCATAATAAGAGGAAGCAAAACCAGAATAAGGATGGCCAGAAGAAGAAGAAAGATGTTGAGTGCTTTAGTTGTTGCAAGAAGGGCCACTATGCTAGTAATTGTCGAGCAAAGCCAGCAGACAGGAAGTGCTTCAACTGTGGCCAAGTGGGACATCACAAGGACAAGTGTCTGCAACCCCCTAAAGAAAAGCAGATGGTGAAAGCATATGCCCTTAATGCTATTTCTTCTTTGTCGAATGCCCCAACTGCGGCGGAGAAGGGAAAGAATGTCATTATTCATGGTATGATTTCTGTTTATGGTGTTCCTATTAGAGTTTTGTTTGATACAGGAGCTTCCAATTCTTTCATATCTAGTGACCTGGTAGATAGGTTGGGATTGGAGCCCGAGATTGTCGATAGACCTTTAGTAGTGACGAATCCGATTGGTGGTTCGACTAACCTTAGCATGATTTGTCGTAATGTTGTCTTATCGAGTCATGGATGCATGTTTGTTTGTGATTTCTTTGTTTTGGGCTTTACTGGGTTTGGCATTATTTTGGGAGTCGATTGGCTCCAAAGATACGGGGTGGTGGTAGACTGTGAGGGCTTTTTGGTGACAGTTAGAGCGGATGATGGGCGGAGGGTAGTGTTTGGTGGTCTACCTAGTGATGGGGTAATGGCTAGTTTTCTAAATTCCCTCGACATACCGCATGATGAGTTGTCAGGTTTGCCCGTGGTTGGCCAGTATCCGGACGTCTTCAAGGAAGTGACCAGGCTTCCACCACACCGAGAGATTGAGTTCCGTATCGATTTAGTGAAAGATGCCAGACCTATAGTGATGCCACTTCGTCGTATGGCACCAAGGGAGCAGAGAGCTCTCGGGGTGCAAGTCAGCGATCTTTTGAAGAAGGGATTTATCAGAAGGACTGTTTCTGAATGGGGAACACCAGTTGTGTTTGCTACCAAGGCGGATGGTTCCCTTCGTTTGTGTGTAGACTACCGCGAGTTGAATAAGTTGACGAGGAAGAACAAGTATCCTCTAACGCGGATAAATGATTTGTTTGATCAGTTGAGTGGCACGAGAGTATTCTCTCAGTTGGATCTCGCGACAGGTTTTCATTAGCTTAGAGTGGAAGCTGAGAGTATTGCTAAAATGGCATTTCGGACGCCGTCTGGATTTTATGAGTGGTTGGTCATGCCATTCGGGCTGACCAATGCACCAGCATATTTTGTGGATCTTATGAATAGGGTATTCAGAGATCAGTTGAATGATTTTGTTCTTGTGTTCGTGGATGATATTTTGGTTTACTCAAGGACAGAGGAAGAACACAAGGAACATTTGAGGATAGTGATGGAGGTCTTGAGAAAACACCAACTAAAAGCAAAGCTTTCTAAGTGTCACTTCTGAAGGAGGGAAGTGATATTCTTGGGCCATGTTGTTTCAGAGAATGGTATTGCCGTGGACCCTACGAAGGTGGCTACGGTACAAGATTGGTCTACGCCCATGCAACGGACATAAGAAGTTTCTTGGGATTAGCTGGATAGTATCGTAAGTTTATCCAAGACTTTTCCAAGATAGCAGCACCGTTGAATCAGTTGACCAAGAAGAATCAAGCTTTCATCTGGGACGAAAAGTGTGAAAATGCATTCAAGAGTCTAAAGGAAAAGTTGACATGTGCACCAGTGTTAGTCATTCCTAAGGGAAATGAAGAGATGACAGTATATACGGATGCATGTGGTACCGGACTAGGTGCTGTATTGATGCAAGGAGGTAGGGTTGTAGCTTATGCAAGTCGGCAATTGAAACCGCATGAAAGAAGATACCCTACCCATGATTTGGAATTGGCAGCGATCGTGTTCGCGTTGAAGATGTGGAGACATTATCTCTTAGGAGAAAAATTTGAGCTTTTTACCGATCAAATCGTTAAAGTACCTTTTCTCTAAAAAGGATCTAAATCTCCAACAACAAAAATGGTTAGAATTCTTAGCTTCCTATGATTTCGACATCGCATATACACCGGGAAAGGGCAATGCGGTGGCTGATGCATTGAGTAGAAGACATGCCAGTTTAGGGGCTATGTTTCTAGAATGGAAGCAACTGAATTACATTGCTAGGTATGATTTCAGACTAAAGTGCGAATTGGATCTAGAAATGTTAGCAAGTTTGACGATCAGACCCACTTTGATTGAGCAGATTGGTTCCAGTCAGAGGGACGATTCTAACCTATTGGAAATCATCTCAAAGTTAGAGATGGGAATCGACGGAGAGATGAACACATATGGGCTTGATCGAGATGAATGGCTTAGAAAGAATGGAAGACTAGTTGTACCCAATGTCAATGGATTGAGAGATGAAGTGCTTAGAGAATGTCATCACTCAAAACTGACAATACACCCTAGGGGTAACAAGATGTATTGAGACATGAAGCAGACCTACTACTGGGAAGGGATGAAAAGAGACGTTGGGAAGTTTATATCCAAATGTATGAATTGCCAGCTGGTTAAAGCTGAGCAAAAGAAGCCTAGTGGTTTGTTGCAACCATTAGAAGTTCCAGAATGGAAATAGGAACAAGTTTCAATGGATTTCATTGATGGGCTACCAAGAACTAGGTCGGGCCATGATAACATTTGGGTGATTGTGGACCAATTGACTAAGAGTGCAAGGTTTGTACCTGTCAAGTCAAACAGGATAGCAGCTAAGTTAGCTGAACTATATGTAAAGTGGGTAACGAGATTTCATGGAATACCCAAGGGCATTGTGAGTGACCGAGATCCGTTGTTCACTAGTGGATTTTGGAAGAGCTTACAAGAGGCGTTAGGATCAGAATTACAACTCAGTACCGCGTATCATCCTCAAACCGACGGTCAAACAGAGAGGGTGAATCGTATATTAGAAGACCACTTGAGAGCCTGTGTATTGGATTTTGATGGATCATGGGATGACTATTTGCATCTAGTAGAGTTTGCATATAATAATAGTTATCAATCCAGTATTGTTATGGCTCCATTTGAAGCTTTGTATGGAAGAGCGTGCAACTCACCGTCATGTTGGTTAGAAACTGGTGAGAAGTTTGTGTTTGTACCAGATGTGATAAGAGAAACTTCAGCTAAGATTAAGGTTATCCAACAGCGAATGAAGGCTGCCCAAGATAGGCAGAAGAGTTATGCTGATAAGAGGAGAAGAGATTTAAAGTTCTCCATTGGCGACTTGGTGTTTGTCAAGATTTCTCCGTTGAAGAGCGTGATACGATTTGGCAGGAGAGGCAAGTTAGCACCAAGATTTGTTGGTCCATTCCAAGTTCTAGAGCAAATTGGGAATTTGGCATATAAAGTTGAATTACAAGAGAAGATGGCAGGAGTTCATAACGTATTTCATGTTTCCCAGTTAAGGAAATTCGTGCATGACCCTAATGTGACTATTTCACCTGATCAGTTGGATGATATCGAGGTTGAATCCGAGGCGGTTGGGAACCGCAGGCCTATCCGTATTGTTGGGAACGATACGAAGCAACTTCGAAGGAAAGCGGTGAAATTAGTCAAAGTTCAGTGGGGCGAGAATGAAAATGATTGTACTTGGGAGACAGAGGAGAGCATTAGGAAGACGTATCCAGAACTCTTCGCATGGTAAGATTTCAGTTTCGATTTAGTCTTTCCACATGCTAGGATAGGTTTGTTTTATTTGTTTTGCATGTTTGATTGTTGTGTATGGCTGGTAGGCATGCGGGATCCTTTGTATGTTTTGAGTTAAGGAATTTCGAGGACGAAATTTCTTAAGGGGGGGAGAGTGTAACGACCCGCATTTTACGCATCGAAGCATCGTAGAATATTTATTTCTTTCACATACGAAGTCGTGTGGTCATGTAACTTTGGGAGACGACTATTAGGGTCATTTCCCATGTTCATTATTTTCCCCGATTTTTAAATGACCATTTTGCCCCTAGCTGATCTTGTTTTGACCATAACTTTTGATTGGAAAGGAATTTTGACCTGAGACCACTTCCATTGGCTTCGGATGATGGTTTACCTTTCCGTAGAGTGGTCACATTAGCCAAACGGACTCACCATTTGGGAGATATGGCTGAAACAAGTTTCAGATGATGAAAAATAGCTTAATTGGGCTTAACCGGGTGATTAACAGCTAGGCCTAAAGGGGAATTTCGGGATTAAGAGTTTAAAAGGGCTGTTAGGGTTTGGAGAATACCTTTTTCTCATTTTTTAGCTGTCACTATTCATTCCTCTCAACCTAGCCATGGCCTCCAACATCTAAAACATTTTCTAATCACCGTTTAATCAAGTATTGGCCTAATCTACATCAAATTGAGGCGGATTAGCAAAGAGATTGAGATAGAGCCGCTGTGTTGCCTTGGGAACAGCGCGAAAACAGAGAATCATTTCAGATCTAAAGTTTATTTGTGGCAAAGGTGAGTGATTTGCAAGGTTTCTCACTAATTACGGTTAGTTAAGGGTAATTAGTGTTGATTAGCGAATCTGTACATTAATAAATTCTGGAAAAAATATTTATAAATTCTAGAATATTGTTTTAGACCTCTGTTTAAAGTTTGGGTTAATTTGGTTAAGTTTTGCTAAACCTATCATTAGATTTGCTTAAACATGGTTAAGGGGAAAATATGGTTTTTGGGTATGTTTGATCCATTTTACGTGCTATGATTGTTGTTTTGCTGTTTGTGGATGATTATACATGTTGCTATGACTGTATAGTATGCTTTGTGGTTGTCTAGAAGTGTTAGATTGGTCGAAAATGCCATTGAATGGCGTAAACAATCGCTGGAAGAAGCTGCAGGAAATATGCAGGACCCGGATCGGATCGCCCCTGCTCTCCACGACCCGACCCGATCGCAAGCCATCTCCACGAGCTGCTCCACCTTGAAGGCCACGAGCTTGAAGACCCGACACGATCCAAATGTTCATCAGACTGAAGAGAGGCACCCACAACCCGATCCGATGAGTGAACACGATCCGATGTAGCCTGAAGGAGGACCACGACCAGGAGCTAGAACTTCGACCCGATCCGATCAGGGGGGGGGGGGCATCACAATCCGTGCCAGATGAGCATCACGATCCGATCCAATGGAGGGAGCATGACCGACCCGAATGGAGCTGGTGACCATAGATTGAACGGGAAGAAGAGAACCGATCCGAGAGGGAGTTTGTTTCCAAACCAAATGAAGACCGATCCGGGGAAGAGGAACAATAACCCGAGATGCAAAGGTAGTCCAAATAGGAAGTTATAGCTCAGGATCCAGTTGGGAACCAATGAGTTCACTTCATGATTGGGCTTCGCTGCAGGACATGTGCTAAGGGGTTGTCGATGTCTGTAACTTTGGATCACTATGTGTAGGGGGTACGTGAACGAATTCCGGGCCACAGTGGCCTAGGTACGACTAAAGAGCTATAGACCAATGAAGTGGGGTCATTTGTAAAGATTTGGTCATGACTCCATGGGGTAAGCTTGGTAGTAGCAGTTGTTGTACAAGTCGAACTTCGTCACTACTTCGATGGGTCTAGTGATCGAAGCAGTAGATATCGTATGCTTTACGCACTGAGCGAGAGATGTAAGGATGGTTGCTATGTTTGATTTGTTTTCCATCATTATGACATGCACACCCCCAACCCTGTATTCTTTACACTATCTGTTTAGTGGCACCTTAGAGTATTGTACGGTATGTAGTGCTAACTCTTTTGGTTGCAGGTCCAGGTTCAGGTATGGTTTAGTATACCTGTTATTGTTCTATTTAGCTGCTTATCGCTCATACCAGACATTTTGTCTGACCCAGAGTTTTATGTCTCTTCTTATTACTATGGGTGCTCTCATGAGCAGACTAGAGACAGGTTAGGTGGTATGCACGAGTAGCTGTACCAGAGGCGAACAGAAGGCTTCCACGTATGATACATATATTTAGATATTCTCCCTGTGTCGCTGTTGGTCACTACTTTGGGAATTAGTAGTGTACCCTTTCTTTCTTTTACTTCAGAGACAGTTTTAAAGTTATAATAATGATGTGGAACACAAGCTGTATTTGGATTTTCCGCTGCTATGATGTTTATTTTTCAGCTTATGCACTGTCTCGCCTGTTTTATGTCAAGTATGCTGTTATTATATTTTATCCCATGCGCTGTGAGACATTCTACAGGTTTTCGATTAGTGCATTCTCTTCTTTCCTTTCTTTGGCGACCGTTCCGTACTAGTCGGGCATGTGTACAGTGCACTTTCGTAGGAAATGTCGGCTGATGTAGGGCGGGCCGTCACACGATGGGTGCACCCTTTTGTTTGGGTTGATGGTCGCGGTAGAAGGTTGCGACCAGCTAAAACGGGTAAACTGGTAGAATCCTACCATGGACATTGCATCATGTGCCTTATCATATTATACTTATATGAGCCAATTACGATTTTGTTTTGTGTTGTAGCTATAGGGGACTCTCTTACAACTAATACTTTATTGTAGTGTTATGATACCTACGTAAACTACAATGCTTGTATAAATGTGCTAGGGGGATTATTGGTAATGCCTTAACACTATTTTAATATTTATTTTACTTGTAGTCATTGTCTATAATAGCATATCATATTATATTTAACGAATCCTTAGAAGATTGAAAGACCTGCACCATCTTTTAAGTTACCATGCATTGATTTATTGATTTACATAAGGATGCTAGTTCTGACTTGAGTGTTGTGCTTTCATTATGGTTGGGATAACTTGAGTATTTCAGTTTGGGAGAGCTTGTTTTTGGAGACGAAGACATTATTGGAGACTCTATATTATTTCCTTTATTTTATTAATTCTGTTAATTTAGTTATGCTATTATGGACTTATTTCATTTCTAGTCGTTTCATTGAGAGAATATATATAAACTTATTCTAGAATCTTTATGACTCATTTACGTGCTTATTTTTTTTTGCGAGACTCTGAGTTATATTTTATTTCTATGTTAGTGATTCTGTGATTGATTCTAATATTACCCCAATAATTATCTACCTTTTTGAGCAATTTCATTGTTTAAAATGGTGGGTCGTTACAAGTTAAAACACTTACTAAATATGCACCTGAACCAATTTTTTCCTCTATGTTCCAACATTTTAAATCCTACTATTGGAAAGAAAATGTAGACCTATTAACTATCATCATTAATTTATTCTTCCACAAATAATGCAACTATTCATTTCCTATGTCAATTAAAAATATTGATAAACAATCGCTTATGTAATATGAGTTAACGATTCTATCTAAGAACAAAAATTCAATGAAATTCACGTTTATTCAATAATGTTTTGTCAACCAAAATTATTTTTCATTCACATACTAAAAAATCATTAAATACTCTTATTTTTTTAGAAGTAAACCACAAACTAATTACATGATTTAACAATTTCAATCTAATGAATTTATTGTTTATAAAATTGTTAGTAATTTTTTTAAAAGAAAATCAATATTTTTATTATTTTCTTCTTTTTGCATCAGCAATAAAGAAATAACATATGCTGAATAAAACAAATTAATTGTTAAATTAGCATTGATACATTTACTAGCATTTATGATTTGACATTTTTTTAACTTCTTGAAATGGAAGGGGAAAGTTATATTTTATTTCCATAACTTCATTAGCCCCTAAATGCTTACATTACAAATGTATGATCTATGCCGAGACATTTTATAAATGAAAAATCTTTGATTTTGATAAATTTGAATTCGCAAAACATATAATTTTATATTTGTATAAGTCAAATTATGTGGTAAGTTCATATCAATCAAAATCATGACCATTAAATGTAAATAATGTCATGTTTAACAATGTAATAACTTACCTTTTTACAGGCCATCACGTTTTAGATTTAGAGGCTTCGATAGTCCAACAATCCAGTATGGATGATTATACGAAGTTACGAACAGCCGAGTTCACTCAAATTGCACGTTGGAACTAGTTGAAAATAAAACTCAAAATTTTCCTGTGTATGAGGTTAATACCAGTCCGAGGTCGAGAAACAAAACTACGATTTGAGATAAGTATGGGTTTGTTACCATTCAAAATGCACATGAATAGAAGTGGAAATTTCGCAAAGTTTTAGATCACTACCAAACTAGGACATAGGATTTTAAAATTCAGAAACTTTATAAGAACTACATCAATAACTCAAGAATCGAAGCTAAACCCTTAAAAACAAGCACTCGAACATCAAGGAAATAGAATAGGAGACCTATCTTGGGGGTTGCATCTGGGTTCCACTTCCAAGGGATCGGTAACGATCTCTTATAAATGGGGGATGGCGACCCCGATCCCATCTTTTATGCCTGGTCGTCCCACTTAGGTAAGCCCCAATGTGCATTTCTAGACCAATTCAACGTCTTGTTTCCTTTATATATAGACAACTAGGGCTTTAGAAAAAGGGATCTTCTCCTAGCTTCTCCATGCAGGATTTCTACCATTATTCAACCATAACTCCTAATTCTCCTCATTCTTGCACTTTAATACAATCTGTGTTGTAATCTTGTAGTATAAATATTAGGTTACACCAAGTAGACGTAGGTCGATCTTGCCGAACCACTAACAAAATCTTGTGTTCTTTCATTGCTTTCTACAATTCATTGGCTATTTATGACTGTGATATGTGATTTCTATGTGACTGGCTTTGATTAGTGGATATCTTGGTGGACCAAAATCTAATCTAACATGTTTGGCGTGCCAGGAAGGGGACACTACTTAAACTAAGAAAATTTCTTCTTACTAGGAAACTATGGTTAAAAGGAAGAAGACATATAAACAACTAGAAGAAGCTACAATGGAAAAAAGTCAAGAGGATTCCTCCATTGGAAATCCCTCTTCTTATCTCACAGAGGAAGAAAAGGATAAGGTATTTAATCAACCTTAGAACAATCTAGAACATTAGGGAAACCTACTCAAAAGGTAAGAGGAAACGACGGACAATTTCCTTAGACAGGTTGGAAATGCCGATGGAGCTAGAAATCCGAATACAGACACTGGAAATCTATTTGAAACAAATAAAATTAGCAATTAGGTTCAGCTCTCAGAGAGGGGAATCAAACCGATCTCGATCGTTCCCTATGGGTTATACCCGATCCCTTCCTGGTTAGAGGTATGGCCCAAGCGCAACTTCAAACTACTAACCTTCAAAATCGAGTTTGGGATTTTAGAATTAGAGCTGACTTGGATGGAGTTATCAACACAAATCCGCTGAGGCGAGCGTCTCATAATATGATTAGTCAGATCTGGTCCCCTAAAACTTAGAGGCACGTCCTCGAGTCGAGCAAATGTAGGCACAACAGGTTTTTATAATGGATGCAGACATCCGAACTGGAGTTAAGCGTGAAAATTGGTGATTGTTCTTAAATAAAAATGATAGTTTTTCTAATATAATCTTCCAGACAATAAGAGGCAGACTAAGTGACACCAGGGGGTCGACCACCCTCTTGGGTGTAGGGTTGCGGAATGTGTGTTTTGTTTTATACAGATTACATCAGTTGGACCATCCAGATTTAATATAAATAATCTTACGATCTACACTTACACTTGCAAGTATAAAAGGAGATCCCTAGCTACACTCAAAACCCAATTCTCATTCTTTTGACTCCTCCATTCTGCCCTTCTACCATTACCAATTCCAGAGAAAGGTTAGGATTTTTTCTACCACTCTTATCTTTATTCTACCTTCTCTAATCTAAGTTCTTTCTTGATTTAGGATTCTGAAATTTGGTGTATATATACACTACAAGAAAAACCAAGATTAGCGACAGATTTTTAGCAGCGGAAAATTCCGTCGCTAATTAGCGGCGGATTTCCGTGGGCTTTGTAAGAGAAAATATTTTGGATTTTATATGTCATCTTATTATAAATTACTACCGTCGAATACTAATTCTGTCGCTAAATCAATGGAAATTGCAGCTCTTTACTATCATATAATATTTAACGCTAAATTCCGTTGCTAATAGAGTCGGATTACCGTCAACATAATTTTGAAGCTATTTTCCTGTAGTTTCCAAGAGATTTGAAATGAACTTTTATATTTATTATTTATAAAATGTGATGACCCCAAACCTCGTACTGACGGTGGCAAGGGTAATCTTTGGAATATAACACATAAACAGATAATGCAGAACCGAATTAAATAAATACACCAGATAAGAACTAATAATACACTGGATAAATGTAATCATCAGAGTTACACAGTATACAGGATCATACTTAGTACAAATACAGTTCAGCTATACATAAACGTCTAAAGTGGAAAACAAACATAATATGCACAATAGGAGCTGAACAACATAAAATAGATAAATGATAGAACCCATCTTCAGCTCCAGCTATCCAGAAAGAGCCTACTAAAACCTGAATACAAGGCTGCCCGTGTAGAAAAAGGGGCACCCGAGTTTGCAAGTGAAACAAACTACGAGTCAGTCATGGGACGGGTATGAGAAATCTACTTAACACATTATACAATTGGCTAATCCCGGGACCACGCCACTTTCGCGGAACGGGTTTACTCCATTGGATTGCCAGTGCTTTAAAACAAATAATTCTTTTAAACATCGCAATGCTTTTTATAAAAATGAAGCCATTACAAGACTCAGTTCCCATCACACAATGCAACGCAAACCGGAGGATAGAGTTTTACCTTATAATGGGCTAAAATATGTTTGATACGAATAAAACAAAAGCATTTGATATTACTAGTGTTTATATATTTCAAAAACAATTTCAAATCATAAGTATCAATCATAGACGACATGAGCGTCCCATGCTACTATGTCGCCAAATATAGGTTTACAATCGAAACCGCACGGTGTCGTATTTGGAAATTGGATTTCCGTCATGAACCAAGGCAAAAGATAGTCCTTATCGACTTCGAGACTGTCTAGCCCGAGTCTCAGGATCAGAGCTCGAGTGACCTTTGGATCGTCAGGGCCGGTCCACCGATGTGGATTAAAATGCCTGAACACTGCGTTTCCCCACCCTTTGGGGTGTAAATGAGCCAACGAATGACTCCATCGGTCCCGGATCGACCGATATATCCGAGGCGCCTCGCAACAGCAACAACCACATAGGTGAAAGTAATATAAATGTCATCCAGTTCAAGCACCGACACCACCTCTAGCTAGAAGGAAACGCATGCCCTCCCTGAGGTCCACTCCCGTTTCGGGTTCATACCAGGGTATGAGGCTCGCGAATTAACGTTATACACTAAGCTATGCCACACAGCCCGTGCTTTGATCATCACCACAAGACTTTGCTTTTCAACAGAAGCCTTGATCACTGCATGCCACACATGCAATTCACACCATGCAACTGATGGCTACCAATCACACAGAATGAATTCCAATGTCAGACACACAGTCCATTTGCAAGTCCGTTCTGGGTCTGAACGAAACCGGAGGCACTATATACCTCGCATACCCATCGATCTCCACGTATGTCTGGACGATCACCACTTATTATCCATATTTCGGGATGCCTCCCAATCAGGACATCAGTTACCATCCAAACGAGGTGAAGATCTCCGGTCTTCAACCACCGTCTTCATCTTCGATTTCTTATCGTCGATTCAGTTATTCAGAATGGGATAAACCCGGTCTTTCTGAGCAACTCGCGTTTATAATAAACATGTGCGACACAAACACAAACAACATACACATCATTCCAATTCATCAATCACTAACCGTAAATCAGTAAGAGAACGATTTCCCAAATATTAACCCCGAAGGCCGAAACCAACATCAGATCAAAACCCAGGAAACCATTCGACTTAGCTAACCTTCAGTTAATTTCTAAATTTCACATTCCATATCGTTTATAATATTTTATAACGATTTATCGGTATTTTTATTTATTTTAAAATAGCCAATTTATTCAAACGACGCTTCGGGCCATAACGCGGCCGTGGTGCTGTTTTTCTTCAGATTTGATTTACACATATCTGAAAATCTAACTGTTGGATCTTCACAAATTTTATATCATTAGAAAGATCTTTTCAAAACGAATCCAACGGTTCCAGTTTTGGGAAAATCCGACGGTCGGATCTCCCGGTACAATCGTTTGAAGTTTCGATTTCAAAATACGAACTGCAGCATCGTTATTCGATTTAATTTAATTATATATATATATATATATAATCGATTCTGGCGCTGTTTTTCTTCAGATTTGAATTAAACATTCCAGACAAACCAACCGTTGGATCTTTACAAAGTTGGTGTCGTTGGAAAGATATTTCCAAAGCGAACCCAATGGTTTCGGTTTCGGGAAAATCCGATGGTCGGATCTCCCTTACTGGTCGTTTGAAATCACGGTTTCAAAATACGAACTGTAGCTTCGTTATTCGATTTATTTTAATTATATATATATATATATGAATATAAATATAATCGATTCTTCGATTTCAAAACTATTTTCTTTTCATACATTTGATAAAAATGATATTTTTATCCAACCGACATTCACTTCGACACTTCACTATTTTTAACAATTCATGTTTATAGTAAAAATGTGATTTTTATTGTAAAACGATTTATTTCAAAACACGACTATTTTACATAGTTCATACAGATGATAAAAATATGATTTTTATTATAAAGCAATTTATTTCAAAACACGACTATTTTATATAGTTCATATAGATGATAAAAATATGATTTTTATTATAAAACAATTTATTTCAAAACACGAATACCATTCGACACATGAATTTCTATTCAACACATGAAGGTTTTCTATAGTTTGTATATATATAGTAAAAATGTGATTTTTATTGCGAAACAATTTATTTCAAAACACGACTATTTTATATAGTTCATATATATGATAAAAATAGGATTTTTATTTTAAAACAATTTATTTCAAAATACGAATACCATTCAACACATGAATTTCTATTCAACGAATGAATTTCTATTCAACACATGAAGGTTTTCTATTCAACACACGAATATAGTTTCAACACATGAAAATAATTCTAACACATGAATATTATTCAAAATTTCGGCAGCATAATGGCAGGGTAGTTAAAACCGGGGCCGTCCCTAGTACGACTCCTCGCTCTACCTTAAAGCCTCACAGCTTTTGACAATGGGGATTTCATGCATCTAGTTCGCACGCAGGCGGCATGTATATTTTTCTATTTCCACAAACTAATCCTATGTGGTTTCTACCAAATAATTCTCAACCACAAACGGGTATTTTTCAACCACAATCAATCAATTTCAACCGCAAACAATTCTAATCAACCAATTTTCACACCAATCACAACTAATAAATATCGTCCATGGTTTGTGGACGAGGGGCGTATATATATATATATATTTATATTTATATAAGCATTTCACTTCTATTCAACACATATATAATTTTTACAACGCATATATGACTTATACAACGACCTACAACTTATACAATGCTTATACATGAGGTGTACAACGCTTATATAACTCATACATCGACTATATAATTTATACATCGTCGTTTTCCATATCGTTTATAATTTAGAAATCTCACATTGGGTTCCACTCCACCAAAAATAGCAGAAGGCTTAGAAAAATATGCGGTCTCTTCTAGAATGTAGAAGACGTCCACGAGAGTCCACTGTCTCTTGTTTCACTGAATTTCGTCAAGAAACGAAAAAGATATGATTTTTACTGTGAAATCAAAAACCGTAGCGCTTAGAAGTGCTATAATATAGTTTAATTAATTTCAGCCGTACCTCCTTCTTAAATCTTCAAAACTAGGTTTGAAGATTTCTCCTAATCCGTGAACCTTGAAGAAAATCAGGCTTCGCAGTGGCGTAGAGCTCCGAGACGGCTTCCCGGCGCTACCAACCTTGTCCAGCTCGAAGTGGAGACGGGCGCGCAAAACGAGGCGATGCAGCGCCGCTTCCCAGGCCCGATTCTCGACGATGAGTGAACGAGAGGTGCTGATTCTTATACGGATTTGAAGCTCGTGGAAAGGTCGTCAAAATTCTCCAAAGGAGCAGTGAGTTCTGATGCGTGGATGACGAGGAAAAGAGGAGGGAAGGATCGAAGCAGCGCCGCCGTCGATCGGGGGGGTTTCAGAAAAAAAAACGGGGAGAGAGAAAGCTTTGACCGACCAATCAGATTTTTTTGTTTATTTATATATTTTAAAAATAAAAAAATACCCCTTGCCTCCTACGAACTCCAATCCAAACCCAACGACTATAGTCCTTAGCGTTTTACCCCCATTCCGAACACAATGGGGTATGTTTCGTAGGCCCATTCATCTGTTTCAATCAGTTTTCCTTCAAATTAAAATATAAAACATTCAATATTTAATTTGAACGTACATTTCAATTTGCCGGGGCCACATACTGATTCGAAAAATTCCAGAAAAATAAATCTAGCTATGTTTTGACGATACGGTCCCAACAAAACTAGTTTCGTCTAATTCTGAGACCGTTTGAAAAATGGCCCTTTTCTGGTCGATCCAATTTAATAGAAATCGACCAAACACATTTTCCTTTGCCCCGCTCACATACTAGCTTCAAAAATTATGAAATTTGAAACCTAGCAATAATTTGACATCTCGGATCCAACAAAAGTGGTTTCGTCGAATTCCGAAGTCGTTTGCAAAATGGCCATTTTCACGGGCTATATAAATTCTAATGCGACCTTTCTGAAAATTCATTTGGCCATAACTTTTGCTTCCCGCTATGAAAATTCGATTTTTCAGATTGATTAGAAAGATATTCACTAACAGATTTAAATATTTTTGGTTTCACTCAAATCCGTTTTTTTTTGCACCCGGTACAGTCAGTCAAAGTTTGAATTCAAATTTTGAAACTACCGCGCCATTTTAGGCCTTGTTTATAATTAGAAATAATTATATTCGTTTTCAATTGTCGATTCAAACTTACTTTTCATCATTATTATTTAAAATATTTATTTAAAATATTTAAAATCCACTAAAATAGCTAATTAATTTTTTTTAAATTGGTTCAGATTTTCCGGGTCGTTACATAAAATGTTTTAAATTTGTGTTATTACTTAGTAATTAATTAGTAAATTTAAATTTTAAATAATAAATGTTAATAATACATTAGTAATTAATAATAAATAATAACTATTAGAAATAAATAAAATTTAATAGTTAATGCTGATTAATTTTATATTTTTTGAAAATTAATGCTGATTAATTATTAGTAACTATATAATATAAATAAGAGGTAATAGTAATTAATAAAATACATTGTTGTTCGATGTTTATTAAATTTGTTTTGATAAACAATGATTATTTAATAGTCTTTAATACGATTAATGATTTATAAGTAGTAATAAGATATAATTTACGTTCTATATTAAATAACTTATAATAATTGCTTATTTAGAATTAGCAAAATATTCTTTGCTTATAACCGATGTAGTTACTAAGTTCTTAATTAAGTCCTCTGTTTTCATCACAAATTTCAGTTAGTATGCCAGTATATGTTAGGCTAAATCTTAAATTTTAAATTGTTCTTTTATATTTATTACCCTAAATAATGAAAATACCAGTTTATTATGATAATTATTTAATAATTAATAATAAAATTTAATACTTATGAAATAATATATAACATTCAATAATTAATTTTAAATAATTATATTTAATAGTTATAGTTGGTAATTACTCTTGTTATTGCATAAGTAATACATGTGTTATAATAATTAATTTACAAATAATTACTCTTGTTATTGCATTTTTATCTTAACTTTTTGAGATAATATAATTGAATAGATTTACCTTACATAAATTATGAAATTACAAAAAAGGAATAAAAAGATTGATTTTATTACATACACTACAAGAAAACATGTATATTCGTTGTTTAATTAAATTTATTTTGTTAATCAATGATTAGTATGTATTAATTAATAAATAAATAGTAATTAAGAAAAACAAAGTGTTCAAAGTTTAAAAATAAGAAATTGAATAAATTTTAAATAATTTCGAAATTCAAAAAATTCAAACATTACCATATAAGCTATTATTTTTAGAAAATGTAAAATTTTATAATATTTAAAAACTTATAAATGATAATCTATTTTTTTAATTATTATATAAAATAAACTACTATTGTAAATTATTAAATATTACTAAGTTATAATTAATATTTATTAATTATGTTTAATAGTAAATAAATATAATTAATATTTATTAACTTATATGTTCAAAGTTTACCATCATGTATTTTTTTAAGCTATTTTACAGCAAGTTTTTAAGGGATTTGCAAGGGATTAGTATGCTTATTCTTCATAAATTTTTTACTTTTATGTTTTTACTAAGTAATTGATGAGTAAAAATAATTTTAAATAATTAATTTTAATAATAATGTACTAATAACGAAAAATATATTATGTTAATAGTAAATAAAGTTCAATAGTTAGTATTGATTAATTAATAATTACCAAATAATTAAGAGTTAACAATAATCAGTAATATAGATCAATAAGTAATCTTTAATGATCAATAAGTAATTTTTAAAGATTAAAAAGTAAAACTTATTATCTAGTATCTAAAATTCAATAATTATAATTGATAATTATGTTTAATACATATTAATTCAAAAAAATTAAATTTTATTTTCTAAAATAAATGTATAATTTAAAAATAAACTTTTGAAGTTTTCATAAATTTGAAATAAATATAAAATTACCATACTAGTTATTATTTTCATGCCCGTTTATAGGCTTCCACATGTAACTTAAAAATGATAATCAATTCTCCCGGCAAAATGATTAAGAAGAAACTTAAATAAATAATGTATAAGCAAAAAGATGGGAGGTGAAATATATATTAATAATCAAGAAATAAGAAGAAATAATTAAGAACCAGTAGCTAATTTTAATAATTAGGAAGTAATAATTAAAAAGTAACATTTAATATTTTGTAATTAATAAATTATTATGAATTGATAAATTATTCGTACTGAATAATAATTAATGATTTATAAATAATTTACCGTTGAATAATAAACATTTAATAATTGATTCCACTATAACGAAGAACCAACAAGTAATAATAAATAAATTACTATAAAATAAACAAGAAGAATAAACATTATGACAATATGAAAATTTCACCTACTTTGAATAATGAAAATTTGAGTGCAAGTTTTGGCTCCAACTGAAGCGACCCGAAACTTCCCCGGTCTCCGAAGAGATGAGAAAGAACGAATTACTGTGAGGACAAGACAAATCAGAACGCAGACAAAAGAACATTTCATTGCTATTACAACAATTCCATCAGATACAAGAATATACAGAGTATAATTGAATAAATTACATTCGATAAATATCAGAGATTACAATAAATTACATAGCAGCGGAAAATAATACAAAGCACAACTGAAGGTGATATACGGATACAGAGCTTTCCGGATATCATTCCAGCTGTAAACCAGGATCCTGTGAATATAAATCTGCAAAACCAAAACTACTAGCTGCCCGTGCGGAAAATAGGGGCACCCAGAGTTTAGGTTAAAACAATAAACTCCAGGTCAGTCATGTGACTGGTGTGAGAACTAAAACAGTTATTAATCTTTATTTTTAAAGTTAGGTAAATCAAGGGACCACGCCGTATAACACGGAACGGGTTTCCTCCCAAGAACACCAGTGCATAAAACAACAGCGCAATGCTAAATAAAGAAAAATGAAGCTATTATAAGACCCAGGTCCCATCACACAATGCAACGCAAGCCGGAGGATAGGGTTTTTACCTTATAATAGCCAAGAATGCTTGATACGTTTAAAACAAATCATTTGATACTTTTATAAGTGCATATTGTATAAAATATCTTCAAATCATAAGTATCAATCATAGACGGCATAAGTGCCCCATCCCACTATGTCGCCATACTAGGCTCTACAAATAAAACCGAAATACACGTATCGGAAATTGGATTTTCATCATGGTGGCTCCTGATTCGAAAGATCGATCGCGTAATGCAATTCCCCACGGCTTACGTCCCAACAAGAGAAAACACCGTCTGCACATCCGCACATTTGGGACCAGAGTACCACCGCGGCTTACGTCCCAGCGAGAGAAAACACCGCCTACTCTATATATCCCTGAGCACTAAGCTCATCTCGGTCGACCGAATCCACGACACCACTAAGGTGCCCATCCTCTAAAAAGCATACTGATCAAACCACCAGTTTACCACCATACCGGGGTGTGAGGCTCGCGAATCAACGCTATACACAAAGCCATGCTATATTAAAGCTGCGCTTTGATCATCATCCACCAAACTTTGCTTTTCAACAAAAGTCTGGATCACTGCATCTCAGCATGCCACACTATCAATCCATATCGTACCACTGATTTCTGCCAATATATAACCTCTGAGCTCGTATGTCTCAGAGAAGGGCGTTAAGAAAGAGAATAAATTCCCCCCCGCCAAACAGATATATATTTAGCAGAGATCGACGAATACGATATAAAGGAATACAATGTCAGACACACCATCCATTTACAAGTCCGTTCTAGGTCTGAACGAAACCGGAGGCACTTTCCTCGCATATCCGTCGATCTCCAAGTACGTCTGGACGACCACCAACTGATTCCCTCATCTTGGGTGTACAGCCCAATCAAGATCATCAGTAATCACCCAAACGATGTGAAGACTTTCGGTCTTCGACCACCGTCATCATCTTCGACTTATCGTCGAATCGGTTATTCAGAATGGGTATAAACCCGGCCTTTCCGAACAACCCGCGTATACTATAAACAAATGTTACACGAACACAACATACGCCTCATTCATATTTATCAGTCACTAACCGCAAATTAGCAAGAGAACAATTTCCCAAATATTAACTCCGAAGGCCGAAACCAACATCAGATCAATATCCAGGAGACCACTCATCTTAACTAATCTACAGCTAGTTTCTAAATTTCAATTCTTAGGGAAGGATTCCCATTAATTTTATCCAAGATAAATTCTTTAAAATTTATCCTTTAATCTTCCTTTGGATGTCATTTCAAACCAATTTATGGTTTTCCAAACTAGTCGAGATTAGCGAACCACACCGAAGTAATTATTTATTTTATTTCCCAATCCCAACCTATTCATCCCATGAAGCAAAACTGGTAATACTCCATATCTAACACCACGGTGTTATCGGTAAAATTAATTACCATTTCACGTTCAAATATAATTAAAGATTTAACTATCGCTTTGGAGCAAAACTGGTGATACTCCATATCTCGCTTATTTGCCAAATTTGATAATTTAAATTATCAATTCACATTTCAATCTAATTGCGGATTCATTTAAAACTCCTTTTACTGGGTTAAAGAACTAGTGTCATTTAAAACATAGTTCACGATAAACCCATGAATCAGTTCTATTTAAACCCATTTCAAATCCAATTTATTTATTTAAAAATAAATGAGTTTTAATTTCTGTTCAAAACTAGTTCATTTCGATAAAAATCTATTTTTTTCTTTTCAAATATGGAGTTTTTCATCCCAAGTTTTTCCCAAATCATTTCTTATGATTTTACACAAATTATTACTATTTTTAATAATTTTATCAAGGCCCGTACAGTCGATTTCCATCAACGGCCATCGAACTGCACTTATAGCGACCTTTTTCAAATTTGATTTGGACGTATTTCCAAATCCAACCGTTAGATTTCAAATTTCTAATATTCGTTAGAAAGTTCTTTTCGATACGAACCCAACGGTTCCGGTTTTAGGAGAATCCGACGGTCGGATCTCCCGTATTGTCCGTTTGAAATAAATGGTCGAAATTCACGAACTGCCGCGGCGCGGCACGTTCTATTCAGGCCATTATATTATATATATAATATATATAATATATATTTCGTCGATTTCTATTTAAAACGAATTATATAAATAGTTTTGAATTCGTTTCAAAAACATTTTCAACTTCCATTTCAATTCAAATCAAAATTGAATTTTTCCTTGTAAATTCGTTTTAAAATTCATTTCTATTCAATTCAAATTTGTTTTCTATTCAAATCAAATTCAATTCGTTATCTATTCAATTCAATTCGATTTCGTTATCTATTCAATTCAATTCGAATTCGTTATTTATTCAATTCGAATTCAATTTGTTATTTATTCAATTCAAATTCAATTCAAATCAAATTCGTTTTCTATTCTATCCAAATTCAATTGATTTTCTATTCTATTCAAATTCAATTGATTTTCTATTCGATTCAAATTTCATTTTATATTCTATTCAAATTCAATTGATTTTCTATTCGATTCAATTCAAATTCATTTTCTATTCTATTCAAATTCAATTGATTTTCTATTCTATTCAAATTCAATTGATTTTCTATTCTATTCAAATTCAATTGATTTTCTATTCTATTCAAATTCAATTGATTTTCTATTCTATTCAAATTCAATTGATTTTCTATTCGATTCAATTCAAATTTCATTTCAAAATATTCGATTTCGAAATCACTTTTCAATATTCATTTTAAAATGAATAAAATCGATATAAATATCGATTCACGTCAAAATGGCGCCAATCTAATCAACACGGCTTCATATATTTCTATTTTCAAATATTCTATTTCCAACATTTCCTTTTCAAGCATTTCTATTTCAAATATTTCGTTTTCAAATATTTCGTTTTCAAATATTTCTACTTCAAATATTTCGTTTTCAAATATTTCGTTCAACACATGACTAATCTCAACAGATGAGTACGGTCAACACATGAACCTTTATTTTATATTATTCTTTATTTTCTAAATTGGAATAAGGCCCAATCAATCACCATATAATGTTAATTATATGGATTTTCATACATCACACGTATATAATAGCATTGAAAAATAATCAACCATCAACCAAAGTGCATTACACTGTATAAGCATCAAATATAGATATCTAACGCTTATAACAGCTTGTCAATCAATCGATCGACATATTTAATCAATCAGGATGAGTGAACTTCAAATTTCATCCCAACACCCGTGTGGGGTTTCAAATCAACAAACACAGATCTTATTGGTGCAGTTGGGCGATGTGTAAAATTTATCGTCCCAATCAATGTCCTTCAAATAGGTGTACATAAACAAACCGTCCGGTTTGTAAATGAATATTTATTTATTCACATTCACGTAAAAAAAAAATATTTTCGATATAATATTTTATTTTAACACATGAATTTTTATTCAGTTCATTTACAAAATAAAAATGATATTTTTATATTTCTAACTTGTTTTAGAAAATTTCGGCGGCATAACGGCACGATACTAGAAACAGGACAAGGCCTAGCCTTATCCCCGGTCTAGTGAAGGCCCACGCCATTCACACATCAATCAAATCAATTCCATTTCACCAAACAATTCAAGTCAAACCAAATAATCTAACCAACTACGCAACCAAACAATTAAACAAACAAGCCATCCATGGTCTGTGGATGACGGGTGTCGGGTGCTACTAAACACCGTCTGCATCCTAGTATATATATAATTAGAAAAGAAGTTGAAGAGTGATAAGTTCTCACCAATAGCTATCCAATACCACAACTCTTCATTTGCAGAAACTTTCGTCGTTCTCGCCTACTATCACTTTCGTCGCCCGTATTCTCTACATATGTAAAAATCGAATTTTTATTTTGCTATTCAATATATAAAAATCAAATTTTTACTTTGCTATTCAATATATAAAAATCGAATTTTTACTTTGCTATTCAATATATAAAAATCGAATTTTTACTTTGCTATTCAATATATAAAAATCGAAATTTTACTTCGTTATTCTCCATATAAAGATCTCGCCTTTTCAACTATAAAGATTTTACCTTTGCAATTTCATCGCTATAGAAATCACATTTTTATTTTTGCTACATATATAAAGATGACATTTTTACTATCTATAAAATATAAAAATTATATTTTTATATTTTTACAATATAAAAGATTATATTTTTATTATTCTTACCTAAAGATCTAATCTTTTACCTTTGTAAAAATTATTTCTTTGCATAATTAAAAATCCAACCTTTACATACAATAAAAATCTATCCTTTCTACTACATAAAGATCTATACTTTGTTTACTTTAAAAATCCGAAAATTTTGTTCGCTTTAAAAATCAAAACTTTTATTTTTAAAAATCACATTTTCCTATTCAATGTTTATATATTCAAATCATCACATTTATATATATAAATATATAAAGTTATTTATAAAAACTTACAGTTATTCGATGAGAAAGGAGGGGGTGTCGGATTTTTTGAGGAGAAGGGGGAAGACGGGGGGGGGGGGGGTGCTGCTGTCGAGGTCGGGGAAGTGGAGGGAGGAGGTGGCGCAGGCTCGGGGTGGCGATGGAGGGGTGGGCTGTCTGAGCGGCGACACAATCCATCGGGGGGGGGGGGAAGGCTTCGCGGTCTCACGCGATAGGAGGAGGAGGGAAGAAGAAGGCGGAGGATCAGAGGGGGCTGCGATGGGGGCCGATGGGAGGCGGCGCTGCCTCCTGAGGAGCGGCGGGGAGGATCGACAGGGCTCTGCCTTTTTTTTATTTCGTTTGATTTGAAAAAAAGAACGGGGGGGGGGGGGGGCAGAGTTAAAGGGGGAGAGATATTTTTATTTATTTATTTATTTTATTATGAAAAAGTTGACTTTTACATACGACCTCTAAATGAGGTCCACCGCCTGTCGTCCATAGCGTTTTACCCCCATTCCGAACACAATGGGATATGTATCATAGGCTGATTCGATCGTTACGATCAGTTTTCGTCAGAATCATCTTATAACTCTATATATTGAATTTGAACGCGCATTTCAATTTACTGGGGTCACATACTAACTCGAAAAATTCCAGAAAAATATTTTCTAGCTTCGTATTGACGATACGGTCCTAACAAAACTAGTTTCGTCGAATTCTGAGACCGTTGGAAAAATGGCCATTTTCCAGTCGATTAAAATCAACTAAAACTGGTCAAACGCGTTTTCCTTTGCCACGCTCACATATTGATTCGAAAAATTATGAAATTTGGAATCTAGCAATAATTTGACATCTCGGATCCAACAAAAGTGGTTTCGTCGAAATCCGAGGTCGTTTGCAAAATTCCCATTTTTAAGGGCTTGAATTCCATAGCGACTATTCAGAATTTTCAACTGGACATATCTTTTGATTCCTGCTATGAAATTTTGATTTTTCGGATTCGTTGGAAAGATATTCTCAATTAGATCCTAATGTTTTTGGTTTCACTAAAATCCGGATTGTTTTGCACCCGGTACATTCAATTGAAGTTTGAAATCGAATTATCGAACTACCACGCCATTTTCAATTCTTTTCATAATTATATATAAATATTTATATTCTAACGACGGCGTATATAATATATACGTTCGAATTATATTCAAAATAAATTTCTCGTCGATATTATTTAAAATAATTCATTTTAAATATTCAAAATTCCCCAAAATTGCCAAAATAAAAATTTTAAACTGGCTCAGATTTTCCGGGTTATTACACCAACTCACAACATTCTGAAATTTTTGGCTCCATTTGACTGGCACCGCACCAAATTTCAATCTGAAATTTTGGCTCCAGCAAAACGGTTTTAAACCAAAACCGTACCCGCACTGCACCAGTAAAACGCTGTGGATCCCACAAAACAATTATCTAACAATCATTTTATCGCTAAAAAAAACGCAGTTGTTCTTTCGAAAGGAAAAAACCCTTAATCCATAAAATTTTGAAGCCGCCGCCTCCCACCCCATCGGATCACCGCCTCCCCAGTTAATCGCCGCCGCCGCGCCATTGTTCCTCCTTGACTTCCACCTCGCAGTAAGTCACATCATCTTTTATATTTTGGATCCCCAATCAATCGCCTGCTCCAGCTCCTTTTAGTCTTCGACAACAGCGTCCACTCCTTCGCAGCTTCGCTAATCGCCTTTAAAAAGGTAATTATTGTCACACTCTTTCAGTTTGTGTATTTTCATTTTTTTGTGCTTTTTTGATTAATTCTGTTTCAAAGATTATTGGCTTAGAAATTAGAAATTAGAAATTAGGCTTAAATTGTTGTTAGATTGTTGGCATGTTCTCTGTTTGAGAATTTTCTTTTGGGGCTATTTTGATTAATTTAACTGTGGCGATTGGCATGTACTCTGTTGCTTATTAGAAATTTAGAGATTAGACTTAGATTGTTACATTGAATTCTCATTTTAGATAGTCAAGTGCAGGATAAAATGTTAAACATTGAATTCTCATTTACTACAAGAAGGAAAAAGTACATTTTTGTTGAGGATCGATGAGGATTGAAGAAAAAATGTTAAACAATGAATTTTTTTTGGGGTTAAATTTAATGTTTTATATTTAATCCGTGCATCAAAATGAAATATAATCCTATAATTTTATTTATACACTGGATTGAAACTAAACTTGTTTCTTTAAATTGGAAATGTATAGGAAATATGTAAACCATGTTATGTAAAGTGTTCTCATGAATGTTAAATTTACTTGATTTTGCCATTGTATACTCTAGCTGGGTGTACTTATAAGACTTTTGACAACCTTATACAATTTAAGAATATGAGCTTGTATGCTTGTTTCTTGTTCCTTTCTTCTTTAATAAATATAAAATTTAACTTAGGTAAACAAGTATTTTCACAACATACTCAAACACATTGACGGTTCTTGAGGCAATGGCCGCTCGCAATGTCAAAACTCTCACATTCAAACACTTGTGCTACTTATGGAGAGCCTGACAAAATGCCCATCACAGAAAAAACTCCTCAGGTTTGCTTCTTTATTTCTACCTAATTGTGACGGCGGGGAATTTCGCTCGATCCGAATCAGTCGTTAAACCGATCTAGATCGTTTGAAACCCTTGATCGTTTGAGAACAGGACAAATCAGAACACAAACGGAAGAACATTTCATTGTATATTACAACAATTCCATTAGATACAAGAATATACAGAGTATGAATAAATATTATACAACAAAGAATATCAGAGATTTAAATACAGTACTGCAGCGGAAAAATAATACAAAACACAACTGAAAGTAATACACGGATACAGAGCTTTCCGAGCATCGTTCCAGCTGTAAACCAGGATCCTGTGAATATAAATCTGCAAAACCAAAACTACTAGCTGCCCGTGACGAAAATAGGGGCACCCAGAGTTTAGGTTAAAACAATAAACTCCAGGTCAGTCATGTGACAGGTGTGAGAACTAAAACAGTTATTTAAGACTTTACTTTAAAAGAGAGTAATTCAAGGGACCACGCCGTATAACACGGAACGGGTTTCCTCCCAAGAATACCAGTGCATAACAATAAACAACGCAATGCTTTTTCGAAAAATGAAGCTATTATAAGACCCAGGTCCCATCACACAATGCAACGCAAGCCGGAGGATAGGGTTTTCCCTTATAATAGCCAAACATGCTTGGTACGTTTAAAACGAATCGTTTGATACTATAATAAGTGTATAGTGTCAAAACATTTTCAATCATAAATATCAATCCTAGGCGGCATGGGTACCATCTATCATGTCGCCATACTAGGCTCTACAAATAAAACTGAAAAACCCCACCTCCGTTAGGGTCACTCTCAAAGGGAATGCCCTAATTTTGGTGGAGGTTTATAAGTACAAGTCACAGATATACAAGACAGATATAAGAACACATATTTGTAAACAGAGGAAGAACAACAAACTTTATTTCATAAAGTCAAATACGTGTTACAACAACATCCTTTCCAAAAAAAAACATAACACTTTCATAATCTGTCTTGAGTACATTATTTAAAGAAGCATAAATAAAACATAGATAAACTGCAAAAGCCCCATAGTGGATTGTCCAAAGCCATAGTTCAAAACAGGAAAGTCCAAGCAATACATTTCTCTTCTTTAAGCTGGATGTTGAGGTAGGTCAAGCTGCTGTGTTCCCTCCCTGAGGACCTGGGGGGGGGGGGGAAACGGAAGAAAGAAGACGAAAGAAAAGTAGAGTCAGACATAAAGCCTGAGTAAGTCTAGTACTATTTTGTCTATGAATAAAGAACTGGGTATGATAAGTATAAACGAGAAGTGGGCATGCACTATAAACTTGGTTAAGTTGTCTAGGGTCGAATATACTATCGTACCCCATGTTAATCTCTGAACCCATATAAACTAGTTTCCCACTGGCACCCCATAATCAGGGTGATGTGATCCATTCTATGATGATCGGCTCCTACTCGCATAGTTACATGTGTCTTACGGCCCCCGATGTCGTAGTTACCTATGCTGGTCCCACCATGGGGTGTATCAAGTCCCATAGTGGCAACCCGACACAACCTTAGAGTGCACAGGTATGCTACTGGTGTCCAGTGCCTTATTTTTCTGCGCCGGAGTGTGTGCACGCCCGCACTCCGTTAGAACCTACACTGCTACACCACCGCCGTCGATTTTTTGACCTCTTACAATCAGCCCAGTAATCGTGCCCTACCCTGCCTAGTTTCAGGGTATCATGATACACCGTGTAGGGTTACTGCTGAAAAGGGTCCCCCGTTACTAGGTTTTCTATCTCTAGCCAACATGCTAAGTTGGTTAAGTGTTTTCTAACCTAACCCCACCAGTCCGTTTAGTTTAGCATGTTCCATTTTGATTAAGTCTTAGTCCACTTAATCCTAACAATCCTGACTCAGCTTTAATTGTCTTATTAAAGCCTTGACCTCTCACATTAGACAGGTATTGTTGTGGCTGCCTGTTGCCGGTTGGTTCCGGGCAGTCTTACGCCACAACTCAGTCTAACCTCGGGTCCTTATTGGGCTCCATGTTTAACCTCTCACATTGGATAGGTATTGTTGTGACTACTGGACAGCCGGGCGGTTCCGGGCAGGTTTACATCACAACTCAATCCAACCTCGGGTTAAACACCTCGTATTTTTCTACATTTACATATTTTGTCTTTCTTCTTTATTTATATGTAAATATTTGCGGCCCATTATTAAGAATCAATGGTGTAAAGGTTACACCAATCATGGGCCCAACCCATACTTGAATTTGGGCCCTTCTACTTTAGTTTTCATTCATTAGTAATTTTAACCCAACGTTATTTTCCCCCGTTTTACACGTCCGTTTATATATATTGGGCTTAGCCTTTTAAAGCCCAATTTAGCCATGCGAAAAGGGGAGGCTTAAAGCGTGATTACATACACAAAGAGGGGAAGGTGAGCGCATGAACTTGCATATGACGTTGGAAATACATAATAGAAACGGGTGTACTTGCATAGTGGTAACATAGGTGACATGAATCAAAGCATGTGAACTTGTAATTGAGATATCATTATTGACCCATGAACCTATATTTTTTACTTAGGCATAATGTCAAACATAAGCATGGCATAAATACTTTTAGCATAAACATGGCATAATGTCAAACATAAGCATGGCATAAATACTTCTAGCATAAACATGGCATAATGTCAAACATAAGCATGGCATAAATACTTCTAGCATAAACATGGCATAATGTCAAACATAAACATGGCATAAATACTTCTAGCATAAACATGGCATAATGTCAAACATAAGCATGGCATAAATACTTCTAGCATAAACATGGCATAATGTCAAACATAAACATGGCATAAATACTTCTAGCATAAACATGGCATAATGTCAAACATAAGCATGGCATAAATACTTCTAGCATAAACATGGCATAATGTCAAACATAAACATGGCATAAATACTTCTAGCATAAACATGGCATAATGTCAAACATAAGCATGGCATAGGTATAGTTAAATTTGTTCATGGCATAAATATAAACAAGTCATGTTCATAAGGTTTCTACATGTTTACAAAGAGGATACTTTGTTACTAACACAAAAGCATAGTTCAACTTAATTAAATTTAATCACATAACGATGGTATACTTATGCATAAATATTCCTAATCATGGTGTTTGCTTTTAACTTGCAAAAAAAGGGATTTTTGTGTCTAACTTAGCCATGTCTCACATATGTCATCATATAATTCTTTTAAACAAGATAGACTTAATCATGAATTTCAATTATGCCCAATATCATTCATAGCCTAGCCATATTCATAAGTTTTGCAAAAGCATGACTTAATACATGGATTATGGTGTCAAAATTCCAACATAGTTTCATATGAACTATAACAACCAAACTTGTCTCAATTACTTGCAAAATGATTTATGCACAAAAATTGACATCATGGTGGCATAATAACAAAGCCCCAAACTTGCATGAATTTCAATCAACTACATACATGTAGCTTCAACATAGACTACATAATTTGCGAATATTCCAAACGTATATTTGCATAGAACTACCGCATGTAGTTCTTTATAATTGAATGACATAATTCAGAATATCCAAACGTATATAAATTGATAAGAACGCACAAATATGAATTTTATTGCCACAATTCAAGCATACATATCTACACAATCATTTGTTCATACCAAAGTAATACTCTACTTACAATGGTTGCGGCAAATTCTCTAATTAAGAGATATGATTCCTTTGTTGAATTGATTAGCTTTAGGTTGCTTGAATTGCTTTAGGCTTTAGAACTTTCTCCCTAATCCTCTCTCTCTAGATGGCGGCTACTCTTAGTCGTTCCTCAGCAACATGGCGGCTATGTTCTTAATTTGAATGAATAGATTAGGGTTTAGTCTAGGGTTGTTTATATAGAGGTTAGGAATTGATTAGGACCATTGATGTTGCTAGGTTAGATCGTAGCCATTCATTCGATAGAGAGACCAATTAAAACTTGCCACCTAGCCCTAATGACAAAGCAACCCACAGAAATTCGACCAAACACAGACCAGGCCAGCCAGGAGGGACTGGGTTCGATTTTCAAAAATTAAACTTTAAATTGAGCTGTTTTAGTCTGTTTGAATTTTATCTATTGTATACATATATTTTTGCATATATATATATATATATTCTCATGTATATACACATATTTTCTTTATTTCCTTATATGTACGTTCTTATCCTTTCAAAATTTGAATTTGTATACGTACATGTATTTGCATGCTCAGTTGGCCCTCTCTAAAACAGAGATAAAAATTATGTCGCCGCCGGGGTTCGAACCCCCGACCTCCATGCTACAAATCCAATGCCTTAACCAACTGAGCTACAGAGGCTTTTGTTAATAAGTCTTAGAATAATAATAATTATTGTCCTCTCCTTACTTCTCTTTTTCATGTTTTGCTGTAATATTTAAATTAAAGATATCTTCTTCATACGTTATCCGTTTTGCGCAAACTCGGACTCTATCTCAAGCAGAATTCCGAGACGAACGCAATGGTGATGTCCGTTTCCCTTAATTTTTCTGTTACAATTTAATTATACTTTAATTTGTTAATTTACTGTTAATAGAAAAATCCGGGGTGTTACATTCTCCCCCACTTAAAAGGATTTCGTCCCCGAAATCTTCAAGTTTAGGAAGAATGTAAATCCTAACATTCAATCATCCATCTACTCATCCATCAAACACGAGCATCCATTGTCCTTAAAAGACTTCTAATGCTTCATGATCATATGCGAAGTGTGTGTGTTCATGAACTTATCTAATGCAAAATCAGGCGGTCTACTGATTCAGTTGACCTCCTTAATGCGAATCATGTAAGTGCCATGTATCCATTATGTATGCAGATTTTTCCTATTCATGATTCTACATGGGTGCACAATCTTTCATACAAATGCAACATCCATATGACAACACATTACAATTCAACCATATACGAGTGCAAACATATATGCATATGCAATATGAAGTGACTGAGCCGATCTAAAACCTAGATTGTGTGTGTATATGCAGCCACGAGCAACTACTAGCAATCACTTGCAACCACTTGCAACCATCATACATAACATGTTTCAATTACATGTTTTCATCCAAAAGGGTTTCTACCTAAAAGATAAGGTCGAGGAAATATACCCTAAAAAGATAGATAAAAGCGCAACTTAAGGAAAAAGAAAGATCAAGAATGTACCCTCGAACAGAAAAGGGTAGGCAGTACGTATTCTAGCTTCAGTTTCCCAAGTCGCGTCTCCCTCGGCGTCGCTCCACTGGACTTTGACGAGTTTGACTTCGCGGTTGCGTAGCTTCTTCACTTCCGTTCCTAATATGCGGGTTGGAACTTTTCTTATGGTTGCTTCGCGTTCCACTTCGGCCTCTTCGAGGATATTTGGCTCTACCACTTCAGCGGACTCATGTAGACATTTTCGAGGATATGAAACATGAAAAACGTTGTGAACTCCGGCCAATCTTTTTCGGGTAGCTCTAATCTATAGGTCATTTTCCAAATTTTCTCAATGATAGGAAATGGTCCTACCTAAAGGTATAGTCGAATGATAGAAGAAAGTGAAAACTCTGTGCCCATTAGGCAATGTCAAAACTGGAAATCTATGCCATATATATATATTGATTAGGAGAAGAACTCTCTAAGCATCAGCCCCGAAGACCGAAATCAACATCAGACTGACACCCAAAGAATTAATCAACCCAACCACCACATATGATTCTAGGAAACTAAGCATGATGGACTCCTTTTAGGTCACAAGGGAGTCCCTTCCTAAGTCCAACTATGTTGCCAAATGTACTTACTAAGGTGATTCTTTACAACTCATGCATAAGTGAAATGAACCTTCAGCCTTAGTGGCGAACACTCCTGGAGTGCCCTATTCTGAAATGCTCCACCTAATGAACCCCTTCTCTAGAAGCTCTCTAATCTGTTTACTGAGCTCTTTTCTTTCTCGTGGAGCCATGTGTCTAACGGGCAACGCAACGGGCTTTGCATTATCTACAAGATATATGCGGAAGTCTATTTCCCGCTTCGGAGGCAAGCCCTTCACCTCTTCGAAGACATCCGGATATTCCCGGACCACTCTAACTGATTGCAAATTTTCAACAGAGGCATCTAGCGACTCAAGATAACTAAGCATAACCGCATACGAGGGATTACAAGAAATTTCCAAAGTATTACCGAGCTGGGTTAGGAGCCTAACAACCCTTTTCTCACAATCAAGGATGGCCCCATTACTGGATAGCCAATCCATACCCAAAATCAAACCATACCCCGAAAAGCCCAAAACAAAGGCACTACATTCAAATTCTACACTTAGAATAGAAATTTTCAAATCCAAACAGATCATAGACAAATGAGCTGGGCCCCCAATTGGGTTTGAAACAATTAAGGGGTCCTCTACCATACTAGTTTTTAGGTGCAGAGATTCTACTAAAGCAGACGAGATAAAGGAGTGTGATGCGCCAGAGTCAAATAAAGTGCGAACGGGGTGATCATAAAGATAAACTACACTTTCTACAGAAGTGTTTGTACCTCGCTGTTGCAAAGGTGGCGCTTCCAGCACATGAACCTGTGCCCCTGGGGTGGATCCTGCGCCCTGCCCCTGCCCTCGTTTCCTTGGGCAGTCCTTAGCCCTGTGGCCTGTCTGACCGCATGAAAAGCACCCACCATTTTCCTTGGCCTTCTTTTTCCGGCAGTCCTTTACTAAGTGCCCCACTTTGCCACAGAAATTACACGTCCTCTTCTCTTTGTTGCCTTCCCCGCCTTTCTTAAAGTCCGTCTTCTTAGGCTGCAAACCCTCTTTCTTCCCTTGAGAGCTTTCTGCCTTTGTCTCCTTCTTGCCCTTATCCTCCTCATTCAGCAATGCCATTTGCACCAATCTTTCATACGTGGCCCCCATGGGTATATGTGTCATGGCCAAACTGTGTAATGGCTCATTTAACCCCTTGACGAAACGGAGAGCCTTCTTGTGCGGGGTGTTGACTAGGTCAAGCCCAAACCTAGCCAGCTCATCAAACTGATTCACATACTCTCTAACAGTCTTGTCTCCTTGCTTAAGAAATAAGAATTTCTCCAACTGCAAACTTCTTTCCACATCTGAGAGAAATTTGGTCTCAAACCTTGCCCTAAAGTCCTCCCATGTTTCTACTGGTCTTTCAGCATTAGTGACTTCCCACCAGTAGGAAGCCTCGCCCTTCAATAGCCATACTGCTAATTGTACTTTTTGTCTATCTTCTACCTCAAAGATGATGAATAGGTCTTCAGTTTCCTTCAGCCAATTCCTAGCTGCTACGAAGGACTCAGTTCCATGGAAATCCCTTCCTCCCATAGCTTTAAAATCTCTACATATCTTAGCGAACGTGTTTCCCCGTGGAGGAGGTGGAGGAAAAGGTGCTGCTGCAGCTGGATGATTCCCTGCAGCTGGGGGAGGAGGAACGGTAGGACCTGGTTGAGTGGCCCTAGCTTCTAAGAATCGTCTAAACCAACCAGGTATTGGTACTCCTTCCGGCAAGTTAAGATCTTCGGACATGCTGAAACAAAAGGGATAGATTCAAAACGAAGGATAAGAGATAGTACCTATGGCTTTGGGGAGTGGACTTTGCCTTTTTAAAATAAAATAATATTTTTATCTTTTAAAAATGCTTCTTTAAATTCCCTTTTTGAAAATAATTTTTCAAAACTTTTTATCTTATCTGGTAAACCTATGCTCTGATACCAAGTGAAACACCCCACCTCCGTTAGGGTCACTCTCAAAGGGAATGCCCTAATTTTGGTGGAGGTTTATAAGTACAAGTCACAGATATACAAGACAGATATAAGAACACATATTTGTAAACAGAGGAAGAACAACAAACTTTATTTCATAAAGTCAAATACGTGTTACAACAACATCCTTTCCAAAAAAAAACATAACATAACACTTTCATAATCTGTCTTGAGTACATTATTTAAAGAAGCATAAATAAAACATAGATAAACTGCAAAAGCCCCATAGTGGATTGTCCAAAGCCATAGTTCAAAACAGGAAAGTCCAAGCAATACATTTCTCTTCTTTAAGCTGGATGTTGAGGTAGGTCAAGCTGCTGTGTTCCCTCCCTGAGGACCTGGGGGGGGGGGGGGAAACGGAAGAAAGAAGACGAAAGAAAAGTAGAGTCAGACATAAAGCCTGAGTAAGTCTAGTACTATTTTGTCTATGAATAAAGAACTGGGTATGATAAGTATAAACGAGAAGTGGGCATGCACTATAAACTTGGTTAAGTTGTCTAGGGTCGAATATACTATCGTACCCCATGTTAATCTCTGAACCCATATAAACTAGTTTCCCACTGGCACCCCATAATCAGGGTGATGTGATCCATTCTATGATGATCGGCTCCTACTCTCATAGTTACATGTGTCTTACGGCCCCCGATGTCGTAGTTACCTATGCTGGTCCCACCATGGGGTGTATCAAGTCCCATAGTGGCAACCCGACACAACCTTAGAGTGCACAGGTATGCTACTGGTGTCCAGTGCCTTATTTTTCTGCGCCGGAGTGTGTGCACGCCCGCACTCCGTTAGAACCTACACTGCTACACCACCGCCGTCGATTTTTTGACCTCTTACAATCAGCCCAGTAATCGTGCCCCACCCTGCCTAGTTTCAGGGTATCATGATACACCGTGTAGGGTTACTGCTGAAAAGGGTCCCCCGTTACTAGGTTTTCTATCTCTAGCCAATATGCTAAGTTGGTTAAGTGTTTTCTAACCTAACCCCACCAGTCCGTTTAGTTTAGCATGTTCCATTTTGATTAAGTCTTAGTCCACTTAATCCTAACAATCCTGACTCAGCTTTAATTGTCTTATTAAAGCCTTGACCTCTCACATTAGACAGGTATTGTTGTGGCTGCCTGTTGCCGGTTGGTTCCGGGCAGTCTTACGCCACAACTCAGTCTAACCTCGGGTCCTTATTGGGCTCCATGTTTAACCTCTCACATTGGATAGGTATTGTTGTGACTACTGGACAGCCGGGCGGTTCCGGGCAGGTTTACATCACAACTCAATCCAACCTCGGGTTAAACACCTCGTATTTTTCTACATTTACATATTTTGTCTTTCTTCTTTATTTATATGTAAATATTTGCGGCCCATTATTAAGAATCAATGGTGTAAAGGTTACACCAATCATGGGCCCAACCCATACTTGAATTTGGGCCCTTCTACTTTAGTTTTCATTCATTAGTAATTTTAACCCAACGTTATTTTCCCCCGTTTTACACGTCCGTTTATATATATTGGGCTTAGCCTTTTAAAGCCCAATTTAGCCATGCGAAAAGGGGAGGCTTAAAGCGTGATTACATACACAAAGAGGGGAAGGTGAGCGCATGAACTTGCATATGACGTTGGAAATACATAATAGAAACGGGTGTACTTGCATAGTGGTAACATAGGTGACATGAATCAAAGCATGTGAACTTGTAATTGAGATATCATTATTGACCCATGAACCTATATTTTTTACTTAGGCATAATGTCAAACATAAGCATGGCATAAATACTTTTAGCATAAACATGGCATAATGTCAAACATAAGCATGGCATAAATACTTCTAGCATAAACATGGCATAATGTCAAACATAAGCATGGCATAAATACTTCTAGCATAAACATGGCATAATGTCAAACATAAACATGGCATAAATACTTCTAGCATAAACATGGCATAATGTCAAACATAAGCATGGCATAAATACTTCTAGCATAAACATGGCATAATGTCAAACATAAACATGGCATAAATACTTCTAGCATAAACATGGCATAATGTCAAACATAAGCATGGCATAAATACTTCTAGCATAAACATGGCATAATGTCAAACATAAACATGGCATAAATACTTCTAGCATAAACATGGCATAATGTCAAACATAAGCATGGCATAGGTATAGTTAAATTTGTTCATGGCATAAATATAAACAAGTCATGTTCATAAGGTTTCTACATGTTTACAAAGAGGATACTTTGTTACTAACACAAAAGCATAGTTCAACTTAATTAAATTTAATCACATAACGATGGTATACTTATGCATAAATATTCCTAATCATGGTGTTTGCTTTTAACTTGCAAAAAAAGGGATTTTTGTGTCTAACTTAGCCATGTCTCACATATGTCATCATATAATTCTTTTAAACAAGATAGACTTAATCATGAATTTCAATTATGCCCAATATCATTCATAGCCTAGCCATATTCATAAGTTTTGCAAAAGCATGACTTAATACATGGATTATGGTGTCAAAATTCCAACATAGTTTCATATGAACTATAACAACCAAACTTGTCTCAATTACTTGCAAAATGATTTATGCACAAAAATTGACATCATGGTGGCATAATAACAAAGCCCCAAACTTGCATGAATTTCAATCAACTACATACATGTAGCTTCAACATAGACTACATAATTTGCGAATATTCCAAACGTATATTTGCATAGAACTACCGCATGTAGTTCTTTATAATTGAATGACATAATTCAGAATATCCAAACGTATATAAATTGATAAGAACGCACAAATATGAATTTTATTGCCACAATTCAAGCATACATATCTACACAATCATTTGTTCATACCAAAGTAATACTCTACTTACAATGGTTGCGGCAAATTCTCTAATTAAGAGATATGATTCCTTTGTTGAATTGATTAGCTTTAGGTTGCTTGAATTGCTTTAGGCTTTAGAACTTTCTCCCTAATCCTCTCTCTCTAGATGGCGGCTACTCTTAGTCGTTCCTCAGCAACATGGCGGCTATGTTCTTAATTTGAATGAATAGATTAGGGTTTAGTCTAGGGTTGTTTATATAGAGGTTAGGAATTGATTAGGACCATTGATGTTGCTAGGTTAGATCGTAGCCATTCATTCGATAGAGAGACCAATTAAAACTTGCCACCTAGCCCTAATGACAAAGCAACCCACAGAAATTCGACCAAACACAGACCAGGCCAGCCAGGAGGGACTGGGTTCGATTTTCAAAAATTAAACTTTAAATTGAGCTGTTTTAGTCTGTTTGAATTTTATCTATTGTATACATATATTTTTGCATATATATATATATATTCTCATGTATATACATATATTTTCTTTATTTCCTTATATGTACGTTCTTATCCTTTCAAAATTTGAATTTGTATACGTACATGTATTTGCATGCTCAGTTGGCCCTCTCTAAAACAGAGATAAAAATTATGTCGCCGCCGGGGTTCGAACCCCCGACCTCCATGCTACAAATCCAATGCCTTAACCAACTGAGCTACAGAGGCTTTTGTTAATAAGTCTTAGAATAATAATAATTATTGTCCTCTCCTTACTTCTCTTTTTCATGTTTTGCTGTAATATTTAAATTAAAGATATCTTCTTCATACGTTATCCGTTTTGCGCAAACTCGGACTCTATCTCAAGCAGAATTCCGAGACGAACGCAATGGTGATGTCCGTTTCCCTTAATTTTTCTGTTACAATTTAATTATACTTTAATTTGTTAATTTACTGTTAATAGAAAAATCCGGGGTGTTACAAAAACCGAAGTATCTCGTATTGGAAATTGGATTTCCGTCATGAGTCGAGGCAAGGGGCAAGCTCCTCTCCGCTTCGAGACACTCTAGCGAATGTCCCAGGACTACACACTCTGGGTAACCCTTGGATGCTTCAGGGTCGGTCCTCTCTTACGTTTGAGGATTAATTATGCATGAACACACGTTTCCCGGTCCTTACAGACCTAAAATCGAGGCGCCTCATCCAACAACCACATAGGTGAAAAGTATATAAATGTCAGGGCTGGTAAGTCACTGACACCACCAAAGCTAGAAAGAAACGTCGTGCTCTCCCTGCAGTCCTTATCCCGTTTTTAACTCATACCGAGGTGTGAGGCTCGCGAATTCACGTTATACACAAAGCTGCCACGTAGGCCGTGCTTTGATCATCAACCACAAGACTTTGCTTTTCAACAGAAGCCTTGATCCATGCAACTCAGCGTGCCACACAGGCAATTCATGCCATGCGATTAATATCTATCGATATATAACCTCTAAGCTCGTACGTCTCAGAGAAGGGCGTTAAACAAGAGAATAAATTCTCCGCCGCCAAACAGATATATATTTAACAGAAATCAATCAACACAGAATAAAATCCAATGTCAGACACACAATCCATTTACAAGTTCGTTCTGGGTCTGAACGAAACCGGAGGCACTTTCCTCGCATATCCATCGATCTCCAAGTACGTCTGGACGACCGCCAACTATTTCCGTCCTCTTGGGTGTACAGCCCAATCAGGATCATCAGTAATTATCCAAACGATGTGAAGACTTCCAGTCTTCAACCACCGTCTTCATCTTCGACATATCGTCGAATCGGTTATTTAGAATGGGTGTAAACCCGGCCTTTCCGAACAACCCGCGTATATTAAAAACAAATGTTACACAAACACAACATACGCCTCATTCCAATCCATTAGTCACTAACCGTAAATCAATAAGAGAGCAATCCCCCAAATATTAACCTCGAAGGCCGAAACCAACATCAGATCAATATCCAGGAAACCATTCTTCTTAACTAACCTTCAGCTAGTTTCTAAATTTCAATTCTTAGGGAGAGGTTCACATTAATTTTATCCAAGATAAATTCTTTAAAATTTATCCTTTAATCTTCCTTTGGATGTCATTTCAAACCAAATTATGGTTTTCCAAACTAGTCGAGATTAGCGAATCACATCGGAGTAATTATTTATTTTATTTCCCAATCCCAACCTATTCATCCCATGAAGAAAAACTGGTAATACTCCATATCTAACACCACGGTGTTATCGATAAAATTAATTACCATTCCACGTTCAAATCTAATTAAAGATTTGACTATCGCTTTGGAGCAAAACTGGTGATACTCCATTCTCGCTTATTTTCCAAATTTGATAATTTAGATTATCAATGCACATCTCAATCTAATTGCAGATTCATTAAAACTCCTTTTTCAGGGTTAAAGAACTAGTGTCATTTAAAACACAGTTCACGATAAACCCACAATTCAATTCTATTTAAAACCCGCTTCAAATCCAATTTATTTATTTAAAAATAAACGGGTTTAATTTTAGTTCAAAACTAGTTTATTTCGATAAAAATCTATTTTTATCTTTTCAAATATGGAGTTTTTCATCCCAATTTTTCCCAAATCATTTCTTATGATTTTACACAAATTATTACTATTTTTAATAATTTTATTAAGGCCCGTACAGTCGATTTCCATCGACGGCCATCAAACTGCACTTACATCGACCTTTTTCAAATTTGATTTGGACGTATCTCCAAATCCAACCGTTAGATTTCAAATTCCTAGTATTCGTTAGAAAGCTCTTTTCGATACGAACCCAACGGTTCCGGTTTTAGGAGAATCCGACGGTCGGATCTCCCGTAATGTCCGTTCGAAATAAATGGTCGAAATTCACGAACTATCGCGGCGCGACGCGTTCTATTCAGGCCATTATATTATATATATAATATATATTTCATCGATTTCTATTTAAAACGAATTTTATAAATAGTTTTAAATTCGTTTCAAAAACAACACAACTTCCATTTCCAATTCAAATCAAAATTGAATTTTTCCTTATAAATTCGTTTTTAAATTCATTTCAATTTAATTCAAATTTCGATTCAATTTGAATTCATTTCAAATCGATTTTTATTCTATTTCAATTCGTTTTCAATTCAATTCGAATCCGTTTTCTATTCAATTCAGTTCGAATTCGTTTTCTATTCAATTCAGTTCGAATTCGTTTTCTATTCAATTCAGTTCGAATTCGTTTTCTATTCAATTCAGTTCGAATTCGTTTTCTATTCAATTCAGTTCGAATTCGTTTTCTATTCAATTCGAATTCAAATTCACTTTCTATTCAATTCGAACCGAATTCATTTTCTATTCGATTCGAATTCATTTCAAATTGATTCAATAAAATTTCAATTTGAATTTTAATCTAATTTAATTTGAATTTCATTTCAAAATATTAAATTTTGAAATCACTTTTCAATATTCATTGTAAAACGAATAAAATCGATATAAATATCGTTCACGTCAAAATAGCGCAACTCTAATCAACACGGCTTTATATATTTCAATAATTCCGTTATTCTATTCAACAAATGAATATTTATTTTTGTCAACACATGACTAATCTCAACGAATGAGTACTGTCCACGTGAGACTATTTTTGTTATTTAATATATTTTATAAAAACTATGGTATCTATCGTTTGATTTCAAATCAGACTCCAACCGTAAATTAGTAAGAGAACGATTCCCTAAATATTAACCCCGAAGGTCGAAACCAACATCAGATCAATATCCAAGAGACCACTCATCTCATCTATTTTCCAGTTAGTTTCTAATTTCATATATGATAAAGATGGAAATTTTATTGTTAAAATATTTCGTTTAACACATGACTAATCTCAACGGATGAGTACTGTCAACACATGAACCTTTATTTTATAATGATAAAGATGGAAATTTTATTGTTAAAATATTTCGTTCAACACATGACTAATCTCAACGGATGAGTACGGTCAACACATGAACCTTTACTTTATAGTGATAAAGATGTAAATTTTATTGTTAAAATATTTTGTTCAACACATGACTAATCTCAACGGATGAGTACGGTCAACACATGAACCTTTACTTTATAGTGATAAAGATGTAAATTTTATTGTTAAAATATTTCGTTCAACACATGACTAATCTCAACGGATGAGTACGGTCAACACATGAACCTTTACTTTATAATATTCTTTATCTTCTAAATTGGAATGAGGCCCAATCAATTACCATATAAAGTTAATTATATGGATTCCATACAACACATGTATATAATAGCAACGATAAATAATCAACCATCATCCAAAGTGCACTACACTGTATAAGCATCAAATATAAATATCTAACGCTTATAACAGCATGTCAATCAATCGATCGACATACAACTAATTATTGGGATTAGTGTATGCCGTATTTTATCCCAATACCCGTGTGGGGTTTCAAACAATCAAACACAGATTTTATTTGTGCAGTTGGGCGATGTGTAAAATTTATCGTCCCAATCAATGTCCTTCAAATAGGTGTACATAAACAAACCGTCCGGTTTGTAAATGAATATTTATTTATTCACATTCACTAGATTCATATTCACGTTAAAAATTATATTTTTAACGATAAAATATTTTATTTTAACACATGAATTTCTATTCAGTCCATTTACAAAGTAAAAATGGTATTTTTATTTTTCTAACTTATTTTAGAAAATTTCGGCGGCATAACGGCACGATACTAGAAACGGGACAAGGCCTAGCCTTATCCCCGGTCTAGTGATGGCCCACGCCATACACATATCAATCAAATCAGTTTCATTTCACCAAACAATTCAATTCAAACCAAATAATCTAACCAACTACACAACCAAACAAACAAGTCCATGGTCTGTGGACGATGGTGTCGGGTGCTACTAAACACCGTCTGCATCCTAGTATATATATATAACTAGAAAAAGAAATTGAAGAGTGAGAAATTCTCACCGATAACTATCCCAACTCCCCGACACTTCATTTATAGAAATCTTCGTCGTTCTCGCCTTTTGTCACTTTTGTTGCCCGTAGCCACTACATATATAAAAATCACATTTTTATATTGCTATTCAATATATAAAAATCCTATTTTTATTTCGCAATTCAATATATAAAAATCCTATTTTTATTTGCCTCATATGGATAAAAATTCTATTTTTATACCACTAATATATAGATAAAAATTCTATTTTTATCACGCTATTCTTCATATAAAGATTTCGCCTTTTCAATTTTAAAGATTTCGCCTTTTCAATTTTAAAGATTTCGCCTTTTCAATTTTAAAAATTTAATCTTTTCTATTTTAAAAATCTAATCTTTGTTTAAATTAAAAATCAAACCTTTTAAAAAGCTATATGATATATATATATATATATGAAAATCGTATATTTTCTATTCGAACTTCTATATAAAAAAAATTCTATTTTTAGATTCATAAAAAAAATTCTATTTTTAGATTCATAAAAATTCTATTTTTAGATTCGTAAAAATTCTATTTTTATAATCCTAACTTCAAAATAAAACCATACCTTTATCGTCATAAAATTCAACCTTTATCATTTTAAAAGTAATGTTATTTCAGTTTTAAAGATCATACAATTTCAGTTTAAAAATCATAGCTTTTGCAGTGTGAAAATCATAGCTTTTGCAGTGTAAAAATCATAGCTTTTGAAAATACAGAGGACTCACAATTTTAATAGGATCCGTTCCAACAAATTCCCAAATCAATCGATGGTTCAGGCCACCTGAGATTGAAGCCAACGGACTCGAGCATCAGGAAGCGTCCTCCTCGATTGCAGCTGAATCGGTGGGGCCCCCTTGCGCATGGAAGGAGTGCGACAGACACGATGGTGGTACTCGGTTGCGCGGTTTTCTGAAGCAGTGGGGTTTTAGGGGGGCTCGAGGTGGGTTCGGCGAGGAGGAGAAGAAGAGGCGGAGGTGCAGATTGAGGGGGGGGGCTAGCTGCGAGCGGCGGAGGGCGTGGTCGATGGTGGCCACAGGCGGCGATGGGCCTGGGGGATCGACGAGGCGAGCGAGGTTTTTTTTTACTTTCTGAATGAACGAGGGGGGGGGGGGGGGCAGAGAAGGTAAAGGAAGAGGGAGGGAGGAAATTTTATTTTTAATTATTTAATTATTTAATTTCTAAAAAGGTACTTTTTATTTTCGACCTCGAAACGAGACCCACCGCCTGTCGTCCATAGCTAATTACCCCCATTCCGAGCACAATGGGATATGTATCGTAAGCTGGTTCGATCGTTTCGATCAGTTTTCGTCAAAATCAACGTATAACTCTATATATTGAATTTGAACACGCATTTCAATTTACCGGGGCCACATACTAACTTTAAAAATTCCCGAAAAATATTTTCTAGCTTTGTATTGACGATACGGTCCTAACAAAACTAGTTTCATCAGATTCTGAGACCGTTGGAAAAATGACCATTTTCCAGTCGATTAAAATCAACTAAAACTGGTCAAACGCGTTTTCCTATGCCACACTCACATATTGATTCGAAAAATTATGAAATTTGAAACCTAGCAATAATTTGACATCACGGACGCAACAAAAGTGGTTTCGTTGAAATCCGAGGTCGTTTGCAAAATTTCCATTTTTAAGGGCCTGAATTCCATAGCGACTATTTTGAATTTTCAACTGGACATATCTTTTGATTCCCGCTATGAAATCTCGATTTTTCGGATTTGTTGGAAAGATATTCTCATATAGATCCTATTATTTTTGGTTTCACCAAAATCCGGATTGTTTTGCACCCGGTACATTCAATTGAAGTTTGAAATCGAATTATCGAACTACCGCGCCATTTTCAATTCCTTTTATAATATATAAATAATTATTATATTCTAACGACGACGTATATAAATATATTCGTTCTAATTATATTCAAAATAAATTTCTCATCGATATTATTTAAAATAATCTATTTTAAATATTTAAAATTCACTAAAATTGCCAAAATAAAAATTTTAAACTGGCTCAGAATTTCTGGGTTATTACAATCTCCCCCACTTAAAACTTTTCGTCCCCGAAAAGGAATGAAGCCGAAAGTGGTTTGATTAATCAGCTCTACGTTCGATCTGGCTTCCATTCTCCAACTTTTCAGTTTCTGAGAATTTTCAAATTTTCAAAAATTTGGCTAACACCCTAAATTTTCGAAAAATTTCGCTATAACCTCCCCTGCACCGGGAGCCACGGGAAAATCCCGAAATTGCCATATAGGCCTTCTGATCTCAAAAAGAAAAAGAAACAGCCAAGCGGCTAGCCAATAGGCTCATAAAATCATCATCACCCAAACAAAACAGTAAATTATAGTAAACATGTACCTATTTGTCGGGCAAACAAATTTTATTCTCTGCTCTAGCCTCCTTGCTATGACCTGTTCAATGTAAGTACATGTATATGCAAGCAATTGCAAATAATTTTCGATACAATTCAATATTTGATTTTATTAGGCTAAATGGTTCAAAATTATCAAACAACTAAACAAACAAAACAAACATCAATCAATTAGTGGATTAACGTTTCAAATTCATAATTTTGATATATATACAAAAAATCATGTTCTTGATGCCAAATCACAACAAATAAATCTATCTATATAAGTTTTGGTTCTCACACCATCCTAATGGAAATATATAGAAATCACACCTTTGAAACACGAACATAAATATTGGTGATGGAGCTCCATTATCAAAATCATCTCCGAGCGACTAGAGTGTGAATCTATATCTATCCAGTATATTAAAACTTCGAATATACGTTCATGACGCATATATGCAAAACCTTTATATACTAGATTGTCCAAATCAATACAAATAAAATATTCAAATACGTATAAAACGATTTATATTTTCAAAACAAAATCGTTTTCATTTGAAAAATATACTCTTCACACTCGTTCTAGGATACTACTGATCCTATCTCTAACGAGTCATTCTAATTGGATATTACTAATCCAATATCTGATGAATTCTTTCGTATGGTTCCAACGTGTCTTGTTCTCGAGCTCTGTAAACCAAAGCTCTGATACCAAATGTGACGGCCGGGAATTTCGCTCGATCCGAATCAGTCGTTAAACCGATCTAGATCGTTCGAAACCCTTGATCGTTTGAGAACAGGACAAATCAGAACACAAACAGAAGAACATTTCATTGTATATTACAACAATTCCATCAGATACAAGAATATACAGAGTATGAATAAATATTATACAACAAAGAATATCAGAGATTTAAATACAGTACTGCAGCGGAAAAATAATACAAAACACAACTGAAAGTAATACACGGATACAGAGCTTTCCGAGCATCGTTCCAGCTGTAAACCAGGATCCTGTGAATATAAATCTGCAAAACCAAAACTACTAGCTTCCCGTGACGAAAATAGGGGCACCCAGAGTTTAGGTTAAAACAATAAACTCCAGGTCAGTCATGTGACTGGTGTGAGAACTAAAACAGTTATTTAAGACTTTACTTTAAAAGAGAGTAATTCAAGGGACCACGCCGTATAACACGGAACGGGTTTCCTCCCAAGAATACCAGTGCATAACAATAAACAACGCAATGCTTTTTCGAAAAATGAAGCTATTATAAGACCCAGGTCCCATCACACAATGCAACGCAAGCCGGAGGATAGGGTTTTCCCTTATAATAGCCAAACATGCTTGGTACGTTTAAAACGAATCGTTAGATACTATAATAAGTGTATAGTGTCAAAACATTTTCAATCATAAATATCAATCCTAGGCGGCATGGGTACCATCTATCATGTCGCCATACTAGGCTCTACAAATAAAACCGAAGTATCTCGTATTGGAAATTGGATTTCCGTCATGAGTCGAGGCAAGGGGCAAGCTCCTCTCCGCTTCGAGACACTCTAGCGAATGTCCCAGGACTACAAACTCTGGGTAACCCTTGGATGCTTCAGGGCCGGTCCTCTCTTACGTTTGAGGATTAATTATGCCTGAACACACGTTTCCCGGTCCTTACAGACCTAAAATCGAGGCGACTCATCCAACAACCACATAGGTGAAAAGTAAATAAATGTCAGGGCTGGTAAGTCACTGACACCACCAAAGCTAGAAAGAAACGTCATGCTCTCCCTGCAGTCCTTATCCCGTTTTTAACTCATACCGAGGTGTGAGGCTCGCGAATTCACGTTATACACAAAGCTGCCACGTAGGTCGTGCTTTGATCATCAACCACAAGACTTTGCTTTTCAACAGAAGCCTTGATCCATGCAACTCAGCGTGCCACACAGGCAATTCATGCCATGCGATTGATATCTATCGATATATAACCTCTAAGCTCGTACGTCTCAGAGAAGGGCGTTAAGCAAAAGAATAAATTCTCCACCGTCAAACAGATATATATTTAACAAAAATCAATCAACACAGAATAAAATCCAATGTCAGACACACAATCCATTTACAAGTTCGTTCTGGGTCTGAACGAAACCGGAGGCACTTTCCTCGCATATCCATCGATCTCCAAGTACGTCTGGACGACCGCCAACTATTTCCGTCCTCTTGGGTGTACAGCCCAATCAGGATCATCAGTAATTATCCAAACGATGTGAAGACTTCCAGTCTTCAACCACCATCTTCATCTTCGACATATCGTCGAATCGGTTATTTAGAATGGGTGTAAACCCGGCCTTTCCGAACAACCCGCGTATATTAAAAACAAATGTTACACAAACACAACATACGCCTCATTCCAATCCATTAGTCACTAACCGTAAATAAATAAGAGAGCAATCACCCAAATATTAACCTCGAAGGCCGAAACCAACATCAGATCAATATCCAGGAAACCATTCTTCTTAACTAACCTTCAGCTAGTTTCTAAATTTCAATTCTTAGGGAGAGGTTCCCATTAATTTTATCCAAGATAAATTCTTTAAAATTTATCCTTTAATCTTCCTTTGGATGTCATTTCAAACCAAATTATGGTTTTCCAAACTAGTCGAGATTAGCGAATCACATCGGAGTAATTATTTATTTTATTTCCCAATCCCAACCTATTCATCCCATGAAGAAAAACTGGTAATACTCCATATCTAACACCACAGTGTTATCGATAAAATTAATTACCATTCCGCGTTGAAATCTAATTAAAGATTTGACTATCGCTTTGGAGCAAAACTGGTGATACTCCATTCTCGCTTATTTTCCAAATTTGATAATTTAGATTATCAATGCACATCTCAATCTAATTGCAGATTCATTAAAACTCCTTTTTCAGGGTTAAAGAACTAGTGTCATTTAAAACACAGTTCACGATAAACCCACAATTCAATTCTATTTAAAACCCGTTTCAAATCCAATTTATTTATTTAAAAATAAACGGGTTTAATTTTAGTTCAAAAATAGTTTATTTCGATAAAAATCTATTTTTATCTTTTCAAATATGGAGTTTTTCATCCCAATTTTTCCCAAATCATTTCTTATGATTTTACACAAATTATTACTATTTTTAATAATTTTATTAAGGCCCGTACAGTCGATTTCCATCGACGGCCATCAAACTGCACTTACATCGACCTTTTTCAAATTTGATTTGGACGTATCTCCAAATCCAACCATTATATTTAAAATTCCTAGTATTCGTTAGAAAGCTCTTTTCGATACGAACCCAACGGTTCCGGTTTTAGGAGAATCCGACGGTTGGATCTCCCGTAATGTCCGTTCAAAATAAATGGTCGAAATTCACGAACTATCGCGGCGCGACGCGTTCTATTCAGGCCATTATATTATATATATAATATATATTTCGTCGATTTCTATTTAAAACGAATTTTATAAATAGTTTTAAATTCGTTTCAAAAACAACTCAACTTCCATTTCCAATTCAAATCAAAATTGAATTTTTCCTTATAAATTCGTGTTAAAATTCATTTCAATTTAATTGAAATTTCGATTCAATTTGAATTCATTTCAAATCGATTTTTATTCTATTTCAATTCGTTTTCAATTCAATTCGAATCCGTTTTCTATTCAATTCAGTTCGAATTCGTTTTCTATTCAATTCAGTTCGAATTCGTTTTCTATTCAATTCAGTTCGAATTCGTTTTCTATTCAATTCAGTTCGAATTCGTTTTCTATTCAATTCAGTTCGAATTCGTTTTCTATTCAATTCGAATTCAAATTCACTTTCTATTCAATTCGATCCGAATTCATTTTCTATTCGATTCGAATTCATTTCAAATTGATTCAATAAAATTTCAATTTGAATTTTAATCTAATTTAATTTGAATTTCATTTCAAAATATTAAATTTTGAAATCACTTTTCAATATTCATTGTAAAACGAATAAAATCGATATAAATATCGTTCACGTCAAAACAGCGCAACTCTAATCAACACGGCTTTATATATTTCAATAATTCCGTTATTCTATTCAACAAATGAATATTTATTTTTGTCAACACATGACTAATCTCAACGAATGAGTACTGTCCACGTGTGACTATTTTTGTTATTTAATATATTTTATAAAAACTATGGTATCTATCGTTTGATTTCAAATCAGACTCCAACCGTAAATTAGTAAGAGAACGATTCCCTAAATATTAACCCCGAAGGCCGAAACCAACATCAGATCAATATCCAAGAGACCACTCATCTCATCTATTTTCCAGTTAGTTTCTAATTTCATATATGATAAAGATGGAAATTTTATTGTTAAAATATTTCGTTCAACACATGACTAATCTCAACGGATGAGTACTGTCAACACATGAACCTTTATTTTATAATGATAAAGATGGAAATTTTATTGTTAAAATATTTCGTTCAACACATGACTAATCTCAACGGATGAGTACGGTCAACACATGAACCTTTACTTTATAGTGATAAAGATGTAAATTTTATTGTTAAAATATTTTGTTCAACACATGACTAATCTCAACGGATGAGTACGGTCAACACATGAACCTTTACTTTATAGTGATAAAGATGTAAATTTTATTGTTAAAATATTTCGTTCAACACATGACTAATCTCAACGGATGAGTACGGTCAACACATGAACCTTTACTTTATAATATTCTTTATCTTCTAAATTGGAATGAGGCCCAATCAATTACCATATAAAGTTAATTATATGGATTCCATACAACACATGTATATAATAGCAACGATAAATAATCAACCATCATCCAAAGTGCACTACACTGTATAAGCATCAAATATAGATATCTAACGCTTATAACAGCATGTCAATCAATCGATCGACATACAACTAATTATTGGGATTAGTGTATGCCGTATTTTATCCCAATACCCGTGTGGGGTTTCAAACAATCAAACACAGATTTTATTTGTGCAGTTGGGCGATGTGTAAAATTTATCGTCCCAATCAATGTCCTTCAAATAGGTGTACATAAACAAACTGTCCGGTTTGTAAATGAATATTTATTTATTCACATTCACTATATTCATATTCACGTTAAAAATTATATTTTTAACGATAAAATATTTTATTTTAACACATGAATTTCTATTCAATCCATTTACAAAGTAAAAATGGTATTTTTATTTTTCTAACTTATTTTAGAAAATTTCGGCGGCATAACGGCACGATACTAGAAACGGGACAAGGCCTAGCCTTATCCCCGGTCTAGTGATGGCCTACGCCATACACATATCAATCAAATCAGTTTCATTTCACCAAACAATTCAGTTCAAACCAAATAATCTAACCAACTACACAACCAAACAAACAAGTCCATGGTCTGTGGACGATGGTGTCGGGTGCTACTAAACACCGTCTACATCCTAGTATATAAATATAACTAGAAAAAGAAATTGAAGAGTGAGAAATTCTCACCGATAGCTATCCCAACTCCACGACACTTCATTTATAGAAATCTTCGTCGTTCTCGCCTTTTGTCACTTTCGTTGCCCGTAGCCACTACATATATAAAAATCACATTTTTATATTGCTATTCAATATATAAAAATCCTATTTTTATTTCGCTATTCAATATATAAAAATCCTATTTTTATTTGCCTCATATGGATAAAAATTCTATTTTTATACCACTAATATATAGATAAAAATTCTATTTTTATCACGCTATTCTTCATATAAAGATTTCGCCTTTTCAATTTTAAAGATTTCGCCTTTTCAATTTTAAAAAAATAATCTTTTCTATTTTAAAAATCTAATCTTTATTTAAATTAAAAATCAAACCTTTTAAAAAGCTATATGATATATATATATGAAAATCGTATATTTTCTATTCTAACTTCCATATAAAAAAAATTCTATTTTTAGATTCATAAAAAAAAATTCTATTTTTAGATTCATAAAAATTCTATTTTTAGATTCATAAAAATTCTATTTTTATAATCCTAACTTCAAAATAAAAACCATAACTTTATCGTCATAAAATTCAACCTTTATCATTTTAAAAGTAATGTTATTTCAGTTTTAAAGACCATACAATTTCAGTTTAAAAATCATAGCTTTTGCAGTGTAAAAATCATAGCTTTTGCAGTGTAAAAATCATAGCTTTTGCAGTGTAAAAATCATAGCTTTTGAAAATACAGAGGACTCACAATTTTAATAGGATTCATTCCAACAAATTCCCAAATCAATCGATGGTTCAGGCCGCCTGAGATTGAAGCCAACAGACTCGAGCATCAGGAAGCGTCCTCCTCGATTGCAGCTGATTCGGTGGGGCCCCCTTGCGCCTGGAAGGAGTGCGACAGACACGATGGTGGTGCTCGGTTGTGCGGTTTTTTGAAGCGGTGGGGTTTTAGGGGGGCTCGAGGTGGGTTCGGCGAGGAGGAGAAGAGGCGGAGGAGCAGATCGGGGGGGGGGGGCTAGCTGCGAGCGGCGGAGGGCGTGGTCGATGGTGGCCACAGGCGGCGACGGGCCTGGGGGATCGACGAGGCGAGCGAGGTTTTTTTTTACTTTATGAATGAACGAGGGGGGGGGGGGGGCAGAGAAGGTAAAGGAAGAGGGAGGGAGGAAATTTTATTTTTAATTATTTAATTTCTAAAAAGGTACTTTTTATTTTCGACCTCGAAACGAGACCCACCGCCTGTTGTCCATAGCTAATTACCCCCATTCCGAGCACAATGGGATATGTATCGTAAGCTGGTTCGATCGTTTCGATCAGTTTTCGTCAAAATCAATGTATAACTCTATATATTGAATTTGAACACGCATTTCAATTTACCGGGGCGACATACTAACTCTAAAAATTCCCGAAAAATATTTTCTAGCTTCGTATTAACGATATGGTCCTAACAAAACTAGTTTCATCAGATTCCGAGACCGTTGGAAAAATGGCCATTTTCCAGTCGGTTAAAATCAACTAAAACTAGTCAAACGCGTTTTCCTATGCCACACTCACATATTGATTCGAAAAATTATGAAATTTGAAACCTAGCAATAATTTGACATCACGAACCCAACAAAAGTGGTTTCGTTGAAATCCGAGGTCGTTTGCAAAATTTCCATTTTTAAGGGCCTGAATTCCATAGCGACTATTTTGAATTTTCAGACATATCTTTTGATTCCCGCTATGAAATATCGATTTTTCGGATTCGTTGGAAAGATATTCTCATATAGATCCTATTATTTTTGGTTTCACCAAAATCCGGATTGTTTTGCACCCGGTACATTCAATTGAAGTTTGAAATCGAATTATCGAACTACCGCGCCATTTTCAATTCCTTTTATAATATATAAATAATTATTATATTCTAACGACGACGTATATAAATATATTCATTCTAATTATATTCAAAATAAATTTCTCTTCGATATTATTTAAAATAATCTATTTTAAATATTCAAAATTCACTAAAATTGCCAAAATAAAAATTTTAAACTGGCTCAGAACTTCCGGGTTATTATACTAATGCCATGTCTCTTTTTAATTATGCATTCTATAGGTCGACGCACCAACATTTAATTGGTTGTATTATTTGACCTTGAATACTTTTAGCCAATTTATTCTATTGTTGGTGCATTGTTGGGTTAGTTGTTCATTCATGCTATTTTGTTTCGTATTCCATTATTTCCCATTTTTTATATTTCATAAATAAAATAATTATAATTTGAATTACAGTTTTAGTCATCTAACCAAACTTTTTGTACCAATATTGCATTAACGCTATTGTTAGGACTGGTTATGGTTGCTTGATGCGATGATCACAAATTTAAGAAAGTTTAGTAAAATTTATGCTTTTTTTAGGGGCATGGATTGATGATATCGACGACATACTATGAATCTCCCATTAGTGAAAGACAATTTAGTAGCAATATAAAACTGGAGGAAGAAGACATCTTCATATTTGGCAGATAGAAAGCACATCAGTGATTAAATAAATGGACGGTCGAAAAGAAATGGCAGGGATTGTAAAAAATTAGTTTGAGGTGAATGAAGGTTGTGAATAGTGAAGCAGTAGATTTGTTTGGATGAATTGATGATTTTGATTTTCTTGTTATAACATATGTAAATTAACGAGAGTAGAATAAGATTAGAAAATATTCTATTTGAAAAAAAATGTAATATTGAATGTTGATTATGAGATGAGTGATTTATATAATATGTTGATTATAAGATGAGTGTGTTGATATTAATTGTGCTGCATTTACATTAGCATTGTGTATTGAATGGAACACAAATTATGTGTGTAATGAGTATGTATGTATATGAATATGTGTGTGTGTGTGTATAGGCAGATCAGAAGGAGAATAGCAGCGGATTACCAACAAAAAAAGAAGGTTACGTTTACCTTTATTTAATTTTTGTCGCTAACCCTTGGCAATTAGTAAGAATTTACCAACGTCTTTTATAAATAATAATTATTATAAATTAATTATCCGTCGGTAAATAGTTGGTATATAAATTAAAATTAAATTAATAAATAAAATTTTATTTTTATTATGTAATTAGTAAAATGACGAAAAATTGTCGGAAAATCCTTGCTAATTTCCGTCGCAAAAACCGGACACAGATACCGTCATGGTTTTTACCGACCACTACATTATGCAGGAAATTCGTCGCTAAGGCCTATTTAGAGATGGATTAGAAGCGGATATTGTCGCTGCTATATGCGTTTTTTCTTGTAGTGATATATAAGATTATAATTCTTGTGTATATATATTATTATAGAAGGATTGGAGCATGGTTTCGTAGGCTAAATCCAAATTCAATTCTATAGCAAATCCTATTGTTTTTCTATCTTAATTCGATGTGAGTGGAAGTCTTTTAAGTTTGCGATTTACTATGATTTGATAGTATAAATTTGGATTATTATGCCTAGGAAGATTTGGGTTTATATGAAAATAAAATAATATCAAATCCTATAAATCTTCCATTATTTATGTTTGTACGTAGAAATGGTCAATTGATTATTGTTGGGTTTGGATTATTGATGTAATGGAAGAAAAGGCATTTGTGTAATGACCCGCATTGGCAGAGGTATTATGATTAGTTTATTTTATTGTATAAATGGTGATATGGTGAATTTAATGGCCGTGGAATTAAATAATGGTGAATATTTATTTAAAATAATAATTAAATAATATATTTAATTCTGAAATAATCAGAATTGGCTGAAATGGCGATATGGTGTGAACGGGATCATCTGTGATATTTAATTCAGTTTAGAATTGAATTTGAATAACGAATATATTCAATCGTCGACAGTTGAATATATAGTTTATAAAATAATTATAAACGAGCTCGAAATGGCGCTGCAGTTCGTAAATTGGCGATTCGAACTTCAACTGAATATACAGGATTCGTTTTAAATTGGATTTCTGTGAAACAAGAAATGTGTGGAGCGGGTGGAGTATATCTTTCTAGTGGAAGAGAAAAATCAGGATTTCGTCGTGTAGATTTTAAGATTTTGTCCAAATCAAATATTAAAATAGTCGCTATGGAATCATTTATCGACCGTAATGGATTATTCGATATAACTAGAGACCGGGTTTGAATTTAGACAAGGTTCTTTTGGGAAGTAGTGATAATTTAATTTTTAGAATTTTTCTGTAATTTTTAATTAATTTAATAAACGACTTTTTATTTGAAGTATTTCGCACCCTGAAATCAACATTTTGAAGTTTCAAAATATGAGTCCATCTACCGATATTATTATATTTTTGGGATCGTGATACATTATACGACTCACTGGTATTTTTATGTCAGTCCGTGAGCAAACAGAGTTTCATATAACAGGGTACGTTGAACTTTTCAACTAAAAATTTAATATCCTAACATCTCTGATAAAAATGAAGTCCACATGCATTCTTCCTCAGCCTCACATATCTCCTCGGTCAAGAAAAACAAGCCACCGTTCCCTTTTTTCTTCTTCAACGTGGGATTAAGTGGACCCTCAAAACAACTTATATAAAATACCTTTAACAACCTAAATTCATTTCCTCACTACTGAATCAAACAAGCCGCCACGCGAGAAACAATGTCTCAGCATAATCTTCGATCAAAGAAAATGAAATAAATTCAAGGGAAAAATGCTATAAATCAAATGATAAACAATTTCGAGTAGCAGGGTTGGTTTCCTTTCACCGTGAAGTTCAAATCGCAAGGTGCGATCCCAGTTCCAGAAGTTCAAAGTGGTTCAGAGCAGCTGGGGGTCGACAAAACATTGACAAGACAGAGCCGATGGTGATGTCGATGGAGAGAGGGGAGGTAGTTCGAGTCTCGGACGATGTCTGGTGGTCAGCGGAGCAACGTTGTTGGAGAAAACAAGATTTATAAAACTTCCGTTCAACTGGAAAGTTAGGGAAGACGGAGGCGATAGGGGGTCTGGGATCACTGGCGTGGGAAGATAAGGAAGTGGCGGTCCTGAGGAGACCGACGATGCGGGGTCCGATGGTCCATAGTGATGGCGGCGGCAGTTCAACTAGGTTGATGTTTGATGATATTTGGAGGCGCTGAACTGTCGATCCTCATCTGAGAGGCGACACAGTCGAAACCGGAGGGGGTACATTGGAGAAGGTACTGTGATGTGGAGAGGATGCGACCCTGGATGCTGGGTTGAGTGAAGTGGTCAACGTTGGCTATCGTTGGCCGAGGAGGAAGTGGGCGCTAGTCAAAAGGGGGGTCAACGGGATGTACAGGGAGGAGCAGTTATTTGCTGGAGCGACAAATTTTTGTGTTTGGGAAATGAACACGTGGGCGGATAGGGTTTAAAAGGTATTGGGCTGAGAATTTTAAGTGAGGCCCAAATTCATTTAAGTGAAATTTAGTTTAAATAAAATATAATTTGCATATAAACCTGTATAGGTCATATCTTGGTCATACGATATCAGATTGACGAACCGTAAGTTGCGTTGGGACCGTATGGACGAGAGCTTCACCATGAAGCTGACTGGAAGTGGATTGGGGCTCGTTTGAATTTATGGCAGAATAAATTGTTTGATTCAAATCAAACAAACAGTTTATCGTTCTTTAACGATGAACTGCCGAAGTGAGTAAATCTCACTAACTCTGAACAGTTTATAATTTCATGTTGTATTTTTAGAACTGTTAGATATTGACTGATTGACCGTGTGTTGATTGTTTGATTGAACTGCTAGTCAGTTAGTTGAATTTCTATATTGATTCTGTTTAACGGAATATATCATATAGAACTGAAAGTGATGTTATCTATATTGTTTAACATCTGTGATGCAGGGAAACAGGTTGGAGGAATCCAACTGGATTCCTCAACATTTATTTTACTGTTTTCATATATTGTGATATATGATGTGTTATATAATCTGTTATGGATTATGGGTGTTGGAATGATGTTGATCATTTTTATTCGATATTTTTAATATCATAAAAGACCCTGGGATGTAAAAAGAAGTATTTCAATGTATATTGAAATAAAGGAATTTTATAAAATCACAGGATTTTATAAAAGGATTTTTTTATAAAACGAACACGGTTTTATAAAAGGAATATTTAAATAGAAGTTATAAATAGGAAATATTTGTAACGGTAAATAGAAGTTAAATAGGAAATATTTGTAACGGTAAGAAAACGTTATAAAAAGGAAATAGTTGTAACGGAAAACGTAGTTTATAAAAAGGAACTAATCGATGTAGTTTAATCGATTAGTGTTAAAGTAAAAGAAGTTAATCGATGTTAGTTAATCGATTAGAGAATAAAGTTAAAAAGGAGCTAATCGATGTTAGTTTAATCGATTAGAGTTAAAGCAAATGAGTTAATCCAATAGTGTTAGTCCAATAGAGTTAAGTGAATAGAGTAAATCAAATAGAGATCTATTCGAAGGAGGATTAAGTAAGGAAGATAGTAAAAGGGGTATAAAGTGAACTTTGCCTATTTCAAAGTTAGAAATGTCGTTCAGTTAAGGTCTGAGAGGTAGTTCTACCCCAACTTGATTGGCTTCGTTTTTAACTAAGGAATAGTTAAGGTTCGACAGTAAAGGATATGGTTTGAGTTGGCATCGCGATGGTTTGTTTAAACATCTGTCTAAGTCCAATGAAGAAGCTTGGAAATGTTTTCCAAATAAGAAACCAGAAATGTTTTTCTAATAAAGAAGACAAGAAATGGAAATGTTTTCCATTGTTAATAACGTATATTTTCTAAAATTTAGAAAATAAGAAATGTTGAATATAGGGAAATAGGAGATGAAAAATGAAGTAAGGAGATACAAGTTGAATGATGTTTGATCGATATAATTTCCATTTGGAAATAATATCGTTGTTTGCACACCTGTTTTCTTCGATAGTTAAATCACAGACTATCGAAGTTTTGACCATTTTAACGTTGTTAATATGGAGAGACCGGTTGGATTATTATCCAAAGAACCACTCTGTATTGGCATAAGCGTTGCGAATCATATATGCCAAAGATAATTGAAGACGGAGTTATGCAAGGGCTATCCTGTTTACAGAATAGTGCCTTCGGTTCATCCTGTTCCTGGGTGACTTGTATGGACGGATGTCTGACAGAGTATTTCCAGATGATCACGTATATTGATTTCTCCAACCGTACCAAGAGTGGAAGCGGAGAAGGAAACTTCTTTTAGCTAACACATAATGTATTGTTGTAGACGTCAATCGGTGATTTGATGGATTTGACGATGTGACATTCGAAGTAAATCTGATGTGATGATGAAGCGTAACCTCAAGCCTCATCAAATCGGTAAATGACAGAAATCGGGCAGGCAGCATGGCTAAGTCGGTCGCACCGAAGTAGGGTGTATAATCACCTGATCTAGAGTTTCATTCATTTCTAAAAATCTATTGTTGATGCTGTCCCATTCGGGAAACGGTTGCTGATCCCAACTGTTGGTGATATACATTCGATACACTCAAGCGAAATGAGTGGTCGGTCATGTGTGGCCGGGTTGCAAGATGTTCTTGTTGAACCCAGTGTATTCCTCTCTAGAGGTACACGAGCGAAAGGTGGATCCATACCTTGTCATAGTTGGAAATCCATTACCCAATACGTGCTTGCGGTTTTGATTGTATACTATATATGTAGAACGTGAGATGAAAGCGTTTCTGCTAGATGATTATATATATACTGTGGTTGATAGACATTATTATAATATCAAAAGGTTTTTGATATAAAGTTATCTTGGATTCTCATAAGGGAAAAACCCGTTCCGTTATGCGGCGTGGTCTTATGAGATATCATATACCTGTATAACTGTTTTAAACTGTTTTACTCACACCAGTCCCATGACTGACCCGGAGTTTACTTTGTTATTTTCCCTAAACTCTTGGGTGCCTAAATTTGTACGGGCAGTCAAGTAGTCGGGATTTTACAGATATACTGGAAGAGCTTGGAGCAGGAGGCTTCAGGATCATATAGCTATTATTATTTCCGCTGTGTTGTAAGTGCTGTACTTTGAAAATGATATGTATATGCAAGTACAAATTTGTATTTCAAAGTTATGTTATGAAATATATTTATTCGTTCCGCTGTGAGGTTCGTGTTACTCTGATGTTGTGTTCTTCTTCTTCTTCTATTCTAAGTTTCTATCTTATCTTTCCTCATCCTCTAATTTCTTTCACTAACTACCAGGATTTCTCGACGGTTTGGTTATCGACGTCGTGCTTACGTCGATAACCAAAGCCTACCGAAAATCCGGGTCGTTACAGTTGGTATCAGAGCGAGGTTTAGAATTACTTGGCTCTGTGGCGTGACTCGGTAGAGATAGGGTTAGTAATACCCTAGACTGAGATTGAGTGTATATATACGAGTGAACGTATTTGTTATTGATATAAAAATTTGTTTTATATTGTGGAGATTCATTGGTTGAGTCGTTTATGAGTTCTGGTCGATCAGTTTGATCCACTGTATCGGTAGGAGTTACTAAACACTTGAATACGATGAACCATCATGGTATGTTTTGAAAAGAGGGTAAATAAAAATAATTTTACCCAAAGTATATTTTGATATATATTGGATATATTGGTTGTTATTATAATCGAGTAAGATTATAAATTAAATGGTTATGTAAATAACCAATCAGAATTCATATAAGTGAAATACGTGAAATCAGATGAGTTAAATCTGAAATTTAAACCAGAATTGAAGTTAAGACTCTGGAGAATTAGATAAGTGTTGTAAACGGATATGGATTAAAAATAAGGAAAATTTAAGATCCTGGGAGATTTTAAATTGTTTTACAAACAGTGTGAATTATATTTTGAAATGAATTTCAAAGTGGAAAAGGTTAGAAAGGGTTTTATAGTATTGAACTCACTTCGATCGCTGGAAAATAGATTCTGATGATGACAGCTGCATCATCAGTATTCATTTTCGAGTTGTAAGTGACGAATTACTGCCAGAGATACTGTTTTGAAATTGTTTTGGGAAGGACAAGTTGTGTTGAATTTCAAAATGGGATTGAATATATAGAATTTGAACTTTTAAATAGATTTGAAATATTAACTTGTTTTAAAAGAAATAAAACGAGAAGTTCCTTTATAAACGAAGTTTATAAATGAAGTGAAGAGAATTATCATTTGGATAATTCAGAAATAAAAATACAAGTGTGAAATTGAAAGGGAAATCTATTTTCCAAAGGTAGAAATATCGATTTCAAAAGGAATTGAAATCGAGACTTATGTAAAAAAATGAATAAAGAAAGTTTAAAAAGGAATTTGAATAAAGGAAGTTCGAACATAGGATTTGAATATAGAAATTCAAATGGATTTGAAAAGAAATTCAAGTATAGAATTTGAATAAGAGAATTGAGATGGAATTTGAATATAGGAAATTCAAATAGAATCGAAATGGAATTCAATTAGTTGACAAACAAATTAAACTTATATTCGAACATGTTATACTCAAATATAAAGGTGAAATCGGCAAACCAGTAATTTGAAAATCACTTAACGAAATAAGTTAAAACGATTGGATTAAGTTGGAATGAATTAGAAATGTATGGATATACATGAGATAGGTATGGATAAGGTATGAAGTGGAATAATTAGAATGCTCGACGGAAAGGTATGTATTTAATTCCATATGAGATTTTATGCGCCGTATCGGCTAGTCGCTTGGCTTTTCTTTTTTTTGATTGGAGAAGGCCTGTGTGGCAGTTTGGGGATTTTCCCGATACTCCCAGTACAAAGGAGGTTATGGCGAATTTTTCCGGGAATTTAAGGAGATAGAATATTTTTAAGATAATTTGATAGTTAGAAATCAACGTATCGATATATATAGAAGTCGATAAGAAAACGAACTTAAAAATAGAATAGTAAAATCAAAAAGGAAGACTAGGAATAAAATCTCGAAAAGAATAGAAGAGAAAGTTTATGTGTTTAAAAGTGAATCAGTAGTTGTATGGTATTGATTTTTCGAGTAAGTAGTCATATCTGTTTTGACGTTATAAATGTTATTCAGTCAAGGTCTGAGAGGTAGTTATACCCCAACTTGATTGATTTCATTATTAACAAATAAACAGTAAGATTTCAGGCTCGAAGATCAATGTTGAATAAGAGTTAGTTGAATATAGTATTTGGGTTGTCGTAACGATGTTTTACACAACATCCGTTTTAACCCAAATAAGTGTAAGCTGGGAGATATAATAAAGAATATTTCCTAAGTATAGAAATAAACGAGATCGGAAAAGAGATAAGTAATTGGAATATTTTCCAATTTATAAATAGCATATATTTTCTAAAGTTTAGAAAATAAAGGAAGGTGATATTCGGAAATGTTTTCCAAATAACATAAAAGGCCAATATGGTTATTGAAAATATTTGGTTAACAAATATTGATAAAGAAATAGAGAAGTGATTTAACTAATGGAATATTGATTTTGGGCTCAGTTGAATTTCAAAAAGGAAATTTGATTTTTTGAAGAGAGTAAACTGTTTGAAAACTCCCAGGGAAAGACTGTTTGAATTAAAAACAAATTTAACAGAAATTTATGGAAGAAAAATTGAATTAAAGTAAAGCCAGTAAAGTGGTAACTGAGATTGAATTAGAATGATGTCAAGACAAATTGGATTGTGAGATTCAAATTTGAAGTGTAATGGGATAATCAAGTTAAGAGTTGGGGATCAAGAACGAAACTTGAGTTGAAATGAAAATTTGGCTTGGTAAAAAGCGAATGGTGGTGTTGAGGATAGATTGATCAAAGTTTGGTTTGATTAATATTAGTATATGCTGAGTTGATAGCATATGGAAGTGGCAGAGTTGATATGCCCGACAAAAAGGTACAAGTTTATATTTCTATTGGATATAAGATTTATGAGCCGAATTGGCAAGCCGCTTGGCTGTTTGATTTTCTTTTGGGTTGGAGATGGCCCAGAGAGGCGAGTGGTGGTTTGACGTAATGACCAGTACAAAGGAGGTGCTGGCGAAATTTTTCGAAGAGTTAAGGCGTTAGAAAATTTTCAAGATTTTTGAAAATTTCCGTTAATAAGAATTAATTAATAATTTAATTGAAATTAAATTGGTTCAGTTGAAACTAAAGTTAAGAAGTGAACAAATATGTTCTAACCAGTTGATAGGGTCGTCCCCTACTTTTTAGCAATTTCGAGGACGAAATTATTTTAAGTGGGGAAGAATGTAATGACCCGCATTGGCAGAGGTATTATGATTAGTTTATTTTATTGTATAAATGGTGATATGGTGAATTTAATGGCCGTGGAATTAAATAATGGTGAATATTTATTTAAAATAATAATTAAATAATATATTTAATTCTGAAATAATCAGAATTGGCTGAAATGGCGATATGGTGTGAACGGGATCATCTGTGATATTTAATTCAGTTTAGAATTGAATTTGAATAACGAATATATTCAATCGTCGACAGTTGAATATATAGTTTATAAAATAATTATAAACGAGCTCGAAATGGCGCTGCAGTTCGTAAATTGGCGATTCGAACTTCAACTGAATATACAGGATTCGTTTTAAATTGGATTTCTGTGAAACAAGAAATGTGTGGAGCGGGTGGAGTATATCTTTCTAGTGGAAGAGAAAAATCAGGATTTCGTCGTGTAGATTTTAAGATTTTGTCCAAATCAAATATTAAAATAGTCGCTATGGAATCATTTATCGACCGTAATGGATTATTCGATATAACTAGAGACCGGGTTTGAATTTAGACAAGGTTCTTTTGGGAAGTAGTGATAATTTAATTTTTAGAATTTTTCTGTAATTTTTAATTAATTTAATAAACGACTTTTTATTTGAAGTATTTCGCACCCTGAAATCAACATTTTGAAGTTTCAAAATATGAGTCCATCTACCGATATTATTATATTTTTGGGATCGTGATACATTATACGACTCACTGGTATTTTTATGTCAGTCCGTGAGCAAACAGAGTTTCATATAACAGGGTACGTTGAACTTTTCAACTAAAAATTTAATATCCTAACATCTCTGATAAAAATGAAGTCCACATGCATTCTTCCTCAGCCTCACATATCTCCTCGGTCAAGAAAAACAAGCCACCGTTCCCTTTTTTCTTCTTCAACGTGGGATTAAGTGGACCCTCAAAACAACTTATATAAAATACCTTTAACAACCTAAATTCATTTCCTCACTACTGAATCAAACAAGCCGCCACGCGAGAAACAATGTCTCAGCATAATCTTCGATCAAAGAAAATGAAATAAATTCAAGGGAAAAATGCTATAAATCAAATGATAAACAATTTCGAGTAGCAGGGTTGGTTTCCTTTCACCGTGAAGTTCAAATCGCAAGGTGCGATCCCAGTTCCAGAAGTTCAAAGTGGTTCAGAGCAGCTGGGGGTCGACAAAACATTGACAAGACAGAGCCGATGGTGATGTCGATGGAGAGAGGGGAGGTAGTTCGAGTCTCGGACGATGTCTGGTGGTCAGCGGAGCAACGTTGTTGGAGAAAACAAGATTTATAAAACTTCCGTTCAACTGGAAAGTTAGGGAAGACGGAGGCGATAGGGGGTCTGGGATCACTGGCGTGGGAAGATAAGGAAGTGGCGGTCCTGAGGAGACCGACGATGCGGGGTCCGATGGTCCATAGTGATGGCGGCGGCAGTTCAACTAGGTTGATGTTTGATGATATTTGGAGGCGCTGAACTGTCGATCCTCATCTGAGAGGCGACACAGTCGAAACCGGAGGGGGTACATTGGAGAAGGTACTGTGATGTGGAGAGGATGCGACCCTGGATGCTGGGTTGAGTGAAGTGGTCAACGTTGGCTATCGTTGGCCGAGGAGGAAGTGGGCGCTAGTCAAAAGGGGGGTCAACGGGATGTACAGGGAGGAGCAGTTATTTGCTGGAGCGACAGATTTTTGTGTTTGGGAAATGAACACGTGGGCGGATAGGGTTTAAAAGGTATTGGGCTGAGAATTTTAAGTGAGGCCCAAATTCATTTAAGTGAAATTTAGTTTAAATAAAATATAATTTGCATATAAACCTGTATAGGTCATATCTTGGTCATACGATATCAGATTGACGAACCGTAAGTTGCGTTGGGACCGTATGGACGAGAGCTTCACCATGAAGCTGACTGGAAGTGGATTGGGGCTCGTTTGAATTTATGGCAGAATAAATTGTTTGATTCAAATCAAACAAACAGTTTATCGTTCTTTAACGATGAACTGCCGAAGTGAGTAAATCTCACTAACTCTGAACAGTTTATAATTTCATGTTGTATTTTTAGAACTGTTAGATATTGACTGATTGACCGTGTGTTGATTGTTTGATTGAACTGCTAGTCAGTTAGTTGAATTTCTATATTGATTCTGTTTAACGGAATATATCATATAGAACTGAAAGTGATGTTATCTATATTGTTTAACATCTGTGATGCAGGGAAACAGGTTGGAGGAATCCAACTGGATTCCTCAACATTTATTTTACTGTTTTCATATATTGTGATATATGATGTGTTATATAATCTGTTATGGATTATGGGTGTTGGAATGATGTTGATCATTTTTATTCGATATTTTTAATATCATAAAAGACCCTGGGATGTAAAAAGAAGTATTTCAATGTATATTGAAATAAAGGAATTTTATAAAATCACAGGATTTTATAAAAGGATTTTTTTATAAAACGAACACGGTTTTATAAAAGGAATATTTAAATAGAAGTTATAAATAGGAAATATTTGTAACGGTAAATAGAAGTTAAATAGGAAATATTTGTAACGGTAAGAAAACGTTATAAAAAGGAAATAGTTGTAACGGAAAACGTAGTTTATAAAAAGGAACTAATCGATGTAGTTTAATCGATTAGTGTTAAAGTAAAAGAAGTTAATCGATGTTAGTTAATCGATTAGAGAATAAAGTTAAAAAGGAGCTAATCGATGTTAGTTTAATCGATTAGAGTTAAAGCAAATGAGTTAATCCAATAGTGTTAGTCCAATAGAGTTAAGTGAATAGAGTAAATCAAATAGAGATCTATTCGAAGGAGGATTAAGTAAGGAAGATAGTAAAAGGGGTATAAAGTGAACTTTGCCTATTTCAAAGTTAGAAATGTCGTTCAGTTAAGGTCTGAGAGGTAGTTCTACCCCAACTTGATTGGCTTCGTTTTTAACTAAGGAATAGTTAAGGTTCGACAGTAAAGGATATGGTTTGAGTTGGCATCGCGATGGTTTGTTTAAACATCTGTCTAAGTCCAATGAAGAAGCTTGGAAATGTTTTCCAAATAAGAAACCAGAAATGTTTTTCTAATAAAGAAGACAAGAAATGGAAATGTTTTCCATTGTTAATAACGTATATTTTCTAAAATTTAGAAAATAAGAAATGTTGAATATAGGGAAATAGGAGATGAAAAATGAAGTAAGGAGATACAAGTTGAATGATGTTTGATCGATATAATTTCCATTTGGAAATAATATCGTTGTTTGCACACCTGTTTTCTTCGATAGTTAAATCACAGACTATCGAAGTTTTGACCATTTTAACGTTGTTAATATGGAGAGACCGGTTGGATTATTATCCAAAGAACCACTCTGTATTGGCATAAGCGTTGCGAATCATATATGCCAAAGATAATTGAAGACGGAGTTATGCAAGGGCTATCCCGTTTACAGAATAGTGCCTTCGGTTCATCCTGTTCCTGGGTGACTTGTATGGACGGATGTCTGACAGAGTATTTCCAGATGATCACGTATATTGATTTCTCCAACCGTACCAAGAGTGGAAGCGGAGAAGGAAACTTCTTTTAGCTAACACATAATGTATTGTTGTAGACGTCAATCGGTGATTTGATGGATTTGACGATGTGACATTCGAAGTAAATCTGATGTGATGATGAAGCGTAACCTCAAGCCTCATCAAATCGGTAAATGACAGAAATCGGGCAGGCAGCATGGCTAAGTCGGTCGCACCGAAGTAGGGTGTATAATCACCTGATCTAGAGTTTCATTCATTTCTAAAAATCTATTGTTGATGCTGTCCCATTCGGGAAACGGTTGCTGATCCCAACTGTTGGTGATATACATTCGATACACTCAAGCGAAATGAGTGGTCGGTCATGTGTGGCCGGGTTGCAAGATGTTCTTGTTGAACCCAGTGTATTCCTCTCTAGAGGTACACGAGCGAAAGGTGGATCCATACCTTGTCATAGTTGGAAATCCATTACCCAATACGTGCTTGCGGTTTTGATTGTATACTATATATGTAGAACGTGAGATGAAAGCGTTTCTGCTAGATGATTATATATATACTGTGGTTGATAGACATTATTATAATATCAAAAGGTTTTTGATATAAAGTTATCTTGGATTCTCATAAGGGAAAAACCCGTTCCGTTATGCGGCGTGGTCTTATGAGATATCATATACCTGTATAACTGTTTTAAACTGTTTTACTCACACCAGTCCCATGACTGACCCGGAGTTTACTTTGTTATTTTCCCTAAACTCTTGGGTGCCTAAATTTGTACGGGCAGTCAAGTAGTCGGGATTTTACAGATATACTGGAAGAGCTTGGAGCAGGAGGCTTCAGGATCATATAGCTATTATTATTTCCGCTGTGTTGTAAGTGCTGTACTTTGAAAATGATATGTATATGCAAGTACAAATTTGTATTTCAAAGTTATGTTATGAAATATATTTATTCGTTCCGCTGTGAGGTTCGTGTTACTCTGATGTTGTGTTCTTCTTCTTCTTCTATTCTAAGTTTCTATCTTATCTTTCCTCATCCTCTAATTTCTTTCACTAACTACCAGGATTTCTCGACGGTTTGGTTATCGACGTCGTGCTTACGTCGATAACCAAAGCCTACCGAAAATCCGGGTCGTTACAATTTGGGTACTGGTATGTTTCTTGAATATGACCCAATTCCCTTATTATAAATCTATAAATTCATATATATGTATATTTTGGTTGCAAAAGCTTAAGGACTCGTGTATTGCAAATTGAACAGGTTTAAACATCTTTTTCTAAAATAGATCATTTGAACTTGTTACTTGTAAACTACTAAAGTATTAAGGTTTTGTATACGAGAATTACATAAAAGTGAGTTAGCACCAAAAAGAGGATTTTACTTATGTATTTAGTAATATTACACCTTGTCTCTGTTCTGTTATTGAAATAATCATTCAAACCTTGGTTACAAGTTGTATGCATATTTTGTTATTTCCCTTTTAATTAAATTATATGTTTATGTCATAGTTGAGGAATATAGGAAAATGAACTTGTACACCTTTATTATGTTAGGATTGATATTTCAAGCGAGTTAGGTCGTTTCTATACGAATGCTTAATTTACATCCCATTATTTATTATATATTAGTAGCATTAACATGTATTAGATTGCGTATTAAATACGTTTGAATTAGGTAAAAGGATTTAAATATTCCCATAGGAATTTGAATGCATGTGTGTATGCGTGTGAGTTAATAGCTTTAAACTATAATTAATGACACATATGTACGAGGTTAACCATTACTTGTAGTAGAAGTCTACCTGGAATCAACCGGCATATCCAACATATACAAGTAGGACTAGTTAATGTTAGAGGCCTAGGTGTCATGGGCCATTACAATTGGTACACTAAGACACGAGGTTAGGACCAACTTATAGTAGAAGCCTGCCGGGAACCGCCCAAAAAATCCAGCATTTATAATTGATCGATTTAATGTGAGAGGTACGATGTGTGTATATATATTTGTGTGTAGAATAGGCCTGCCTTACGAAAGGTATTAAGTGGTTGACCTACCTAGTTTGGGTATTAAGTAGTTAGGACTAGGTCCATTCCTAATGTTCACTCCTTGGTTTAGGACGCAAGTCATGGGACTGTCCCTTACAAAGGTCTTAAGTGGTCATTGGGTCCTCCTTTCTCCTATAAGGTATTAAAAGGTCCTAATAGACGATAGCGTATGAGTAGGGTAGTTTTCCAAGTAATGTTCGCTTCTTATCTAGGGGCTTAGTGAGAGTCAACCTAGGGATGGTTTCTATAAATAACCTTAAAGGAACCACTATCCAAGGGAAGTAGTATGTGGAAGAGTTCACTCGTAGGAACAACTATATTGTAACAAAAATGTCTACCAGGAGGGTCTTAAGTAAGGTTGTGTTCCTACCTATACTTGGTATTAAGTGGTTGTTTCTATCTCTCGGCCTACAAGGAGAGTATATATAGTAACATTTACGTTAGGGACGAGGTTTCAAGTGGCTAAATAGTGTCTGCCTCGTGGTTTATTAAGTGATTGTAAGGATGTCTTCCTTTAGATAAACATGTTGGCCTTAAGTGACTATAAGGATGTACACCTCACATGAATGATTGTGTGTGTGTTTGTTTGCATAGACATAGTATGAAGAAGTTACACTACCAAATATAGGAAATAGTCATTTCTAAACTTATATGATTTTCATTCACCAGAACTTCATGTTCTGACCTCCGTCCTCTTAACATACACAGGTTAATAGGTGAGGATGCATGGATTAGTGATGTCCTGGAGATGGGGCCTGATATACACGTAAATGTGTATATTTTATCTACTTATTTATCCTTTTTCCCTTTAAAATAATTGATATTGTGTATTTATAGCTGTGTTTTCAGATTGTTTATAAAAAGCATGGTTTAGAGCATTTGATGGATAAACCATGAAGAATTTTCTTAAAAAGAGTGAAGTTTGAAATTACTAAAGCTTGAAGAGCGTAAATCTTGAAGAACGGTTGCAAATACAGTTAGGAAGATTTGGCTCAATGAATACTCATGTTGCGTTCACATTGGCTCATTTGCAAGGCCTCTTACTCATGTTGCGTTCACATTAGCTCATTTGTGGCTTATGTGTTATTTGGGACAAATCTTTTGTCCCATATTGTGTAATTAACCCATTAGTCTTTATCATATTAGCTATAAATATACGTGTATCTTGTTCATTTAGAATTATATTAGGTTTTATTCTGTAATCCTTCTATTGGAATAAAATCATTCTTCTCCCTTTCTCTTTACTTTTTGTTGTATTTTATTTATGTTGTTTATTTTATCTTCTTCTTTAGCTATGTCTAGCTAATATCCTTTAATTAGGGGGTGATGACGCTGGATTAGATTCAATATGAATCACATAGCCAAAGAGATTAGAACTTCATGTATGTAGATCTAGATCAAAACCAAGGGTTGGATCTGAACCTTCACACTTTGTGTCGTTTAAGAGCTATGCTCCTTCACATGGTATATTCGAGTTCGTTCTAACATTTATCAGATTTAGATCTAACATTTAGGGTTTTAGAAATAATAGTGAATCTGTCTTGATAGCCTATGGTTGTTTAAGAGCTTAGCTCCTGCATATGCTATACTTGTCATTATTCACATATTTGTTTCTAGAAACCTAATAAGTGTTGATTCATGTTTGTGACAAAAACATGAATTAGATCTGATTAGTCTGTTTGGTTATTAATTCATGTTAATTTAATCTATGTCATTGCTCCCTACTTACTTTCTTTAATCATATAAAACTCTCTTTTATTTAATTTCTGTTATTTTCTGTGTTTCCAACCAATCAAAATTCTGGAATTACTTGACTAGATTTACTAGTTTAAATATTTTTGGTCCTAGAGTTCGACACCCTCTACAACAATTCTTGTTGTTTAGGAAAGCCGAATGGATTAAACAACTGTTAATTTGTTCACAAACAAATTTTGGCGCCGTTGCTGGGGATCGAACCCGGGTCACCTGCGTGATAGGCCGGAATACTCACCACAATACTACAACGACATGCATTTTAGATGAAAAACAAAATCAAGAAAATAAATACATCGAAAACATGCATTTCATTCAACATCAGGCTTGATACACTATTGAACTTTGTCAAAATCTAAAAAATCAATTACTAGAGGGAATTCATGATGTTGATGAATTTGAGGATTTCATGAAACTTGGCTTGACTTACTTCGAAGATCTATTTCAAAGAATAAAAGATAGCAAACTAAGTTTTCCTGAAATTCAGAGGATAGAAATTCAAATTGCTCTTCTTATAGCTAAGGTTACGGATTTGTACAACAAGTTTAAATCTCAATCTAGTGACAAACAGGTTTCTACCAACGCTTCTTTTGAAAACAATAATCAGCCAGTAACTTGTCACAACATTACATAACGATTATTGATGATTCTGACGATATGACTATTGATGAAAATGAAAATTTCGAAAAATCTCTGGTGCAAAACTCCGATTTCCGTGAAACTGAAATTCAAACTCAAACTGATGGTTCTGCTGAAATTCAACTCTTACTGGAATCGAAGATTTTCAACAAACAACTTTTGAAATTGATGAAAATCTTAATTAAGTTGTTGAAGTCTCTCTGTAATTGATTTGAATTCAAATTCTTTTGAAAACAAAGACGTCAATCTTTAATTTGATCTTCTTCTCTCATATTCTGAAAATTTTGAAAATTTAGCAACTTTAGATTGTCAACGTGAAAGAAATGATGAAGTTGGTAACAACTGTTTAGGTGAGGACGACTTTGATGAGTGAAAACTTCTTGAATTGATTGACGATAATGTTGGTGGGTCTGAAATTGAAAATGAAACATTTGAAAACTTTGAAATTCTTGAGGTTGAGAACAACGAGACGGCTGAATGTGACCTTAGACACAATGATTTTTTTTTGAAACTGTTGAAACTCCTTGCGACTTGATCGTTCCAACTGAACTTCACTGTGGTCACTTTTTTTTCAATGATAAATTTCTATAGTATATGAACTCTTTCTGGAATAACACTGTTTTTGAGAAAACACGATTTCGAATTTTACTGAAAATTCATTTGTTTTGTTTTGACTTTAGGTTTACGAACGAACCTTTAGTACACAAAATTTCAAATATCAAAGCAAAACCAAACAATATTTCTCAAATAAAGTGTGGTGGTGAGAGTGATGCACACATCTCCCATTTTATACATCATCTGAGCAAATCAAATTTTGTTTTTGAAATTTTTGATGAACCCCGGCTCGATGACCTCTCTTTAGTTGCTACAGAAATTCAATTCAATTTTAGGATCAATTGTAAGCTCAAAATTTTAAATTTAGCAACTCAAATTTTTGAATTTTTTTTTCCAAATCTGACACATAATATAAAATCATTTATGATTTGGTTTTCTGTGCTTCAGCTGTGTCTCATAATCTTAATGAGGCTGATCCATTAGTCCATTGTGGACCGGTTCATCTATTCGATGACTGCGTATTTTCTGCATGCTCATCCGGTAAGTCACACTTACCCTCTTATTTTCTTTCCCTTTCACTAATATATGTCTGATTGACGACTATGGAGACACAGTCTATTTTTAAGTGTGGGGGAGAATTTATATTACATCAGCAATCAGATTTTATAAATTAGGTCATTTGTTGAACAAGGACTAACTTAAAATTCATAAATAACACCTTGGTTCTTGTTTGATAAGTTGAATTGTTGGGTGATGGGAATGAACATTATTTATTCATTGAGTCGTAATGTGTCTTTTTAAGATTCTAGCTTGAGACCGTGCAGACGTTTGTCGTGTTCTGGAGTAGGCGTGTCAACCCTTGTTATACATGTTAGAATGTGCAAGTAAAGATGACCAAAAAAATCATGAAATAAAAATGATTTTGCTCCTATATTTGTTGGATTTTCTGAGTTCATTTCATGCATAATATTTTTTCTCACTCAAATTTTCAAACTTGTAAGTTCTAAAGTCCACTTGGCCCAATTAAGGGGAAATGACTCATTGCAGTGTTCTTCTTTGACACCCCACATTATTCAAACCCAAATTTTAGTCGATTTACATCTATGTTTCAACAAGTTTTTCTTATATTGGTATACTTAAGAACCTTTTATTTTCAAAGGTTAAAAATGTCACTTTTATACCAATATTACACTACCCACTCCGTACTTGTTTTAAGGTAGGATAACCATATACCACATCTTAATTTATATGGGTTATCTATCTTATGAAACTTTACTTATCTTTCCTTTCATTTTTTTATATAACATCAATCCAGACTTGTGTGTTGAATTAAGGTTATAGAAGTAAAGTAACTAGGGCACAAAACTTTCCTTTCATGAAGTGTTGGTTATGATTCGCTTAGTAGATGAGGAATCAAATGAAATAATACACGGTATCATTCCATTCCATCTCCACTCATCATTCATCATGCAAAAAGAAAAAAAAAAGAAAAAGAAAAAAAGAAGAAGCAATAAAGAGAAAATCTCTGAGAATAAAATAGTCATTCATCATTCTTGACTATAAAGCATTTCCATTCCATCCACATCCATTATACCGTACTTAGAAGCAAGGATTGTAGTAGAGGACACGAAAGTAAACAAATGTCCATATGTGCCTTAGTATTACTTTACATTTTGTAGCTTGAAGTTCAACTAATACACTTGCCCTCTTATCAATAATATTTTTAGAACTTACAAAAATCTCCTTCATCTATGCATAACTCACATCCAATACAGTACAATTACACTGTTGCAAAATTATTCAAAAAAAAAATTTGAATAAATGATTGGGTGTACATTGTCGATGTGTTGAACTTTGGTTGACACCACGCCCTTAATCTTCAAGACAATTACAGTGTTATCAAGGAATTATGATTCAACTTGAAAATTTTTATTCATTTTTGCACCAATTATGGGATAGACAATTTAGGACTGAACTGTTATTATTGAAGTTAGGTAAAGTCCTTGGAATTTGAAGGACCTTAAATATATCATTTGATAATTCGTGTACTTAAGACGCTTTGGATTTTATGGGTAGTATCCACTGAATACACTCACGAGACAACACTTGTCCTACTAAGGACACCTAGGGTTTTAACGACTTGTTGCATACACTAAATGCAGTCGTGTTTCCTATGAAAGTGTGACATATCTTAGTTTAGTTTATTCGAGGACGAATAAAAAGGGCCCTACGTCGAAACTTTTAGTTATTTTATAGCAGTATTAGTATTATTACCATGTTGTATTGGGATAATAATTGATGTACCTTTATCTATTGTTATTCAAACTTGTTGTGTCTGACATTTATGATGGTTTTATTTATGGTACATTTATTTTGATATATAATATTTTATCTCTTCCATTGTGTGAGATTCTGATTTCGTTTAGACTGCTCTGTGATATCTGTTTTTTAGTATTTCTTTATAGGAACCAATAATCCATTTAAAATGACTTTAATTCTGATGGGGCCTTTTTTAGGTTGGGATTTGGGCCCACTTCGGGTGGGTTGTTACATAAAGTGTCAGATTCTAAGCAAATTTTGACAATTCTAAATGGTCTAGATGATGAACATGAATCACTTGTGGCCATTCTATCCTCTCAATCCATTACACCATCACTGCAGCAAGTACATTCAACATTGATAGCACATGAGGGAAGAATAAATGCCAAAAGAATGCGTGCAGACTTCTTTGCGAACTACGCATCTACAACAAGAAACAAGAATAAAGAAAGGGGTACAACTACTAAGAATAATCAAAACAATCAAAGAAATAATCAAAGTTTAAGAGGCAGAGGAAGAGGCAAGTGGAACAACTCCAACATAATCAAGTGCCAATTATGCGAAAAGTTTTGTCACACTGCTAATGAGTGCTACTTCAGATTTGACCAAAAATTTTCTATTAATCAAGACAATAGCAGTCAAAAGGCTAACTACTCCAATGCTAATATTGCACACATTGGTTAAGCAACATAAGTCAATGTTACATTGCAAAAAATTCAGATGATGCTGATACTATGACCAGATGTAATGACATACAAACTGAAGAGTGGTTTCCGGACTCTGGTGAATCTAACAACATTACTGGAAACTTAAGCAACCTAAATCTTGGGAACAGAGAATACAAAGGTATGCAGTCTGTTTATTTAGGTAATGGCATGTCCATTAACATCACACTAGGGCTGGCAATTAGAACCGAGAACCGAAAACCCGAACCGATTCGAGAAGACCCGAACCCGAACCGAACCCGATGGGTCTCGGGTTGGGTCTAGGTGATGAAAAATACCATCAAGACCCAATCAAACCCGACACGCATAGATCCGACCCAAAAGACCCGACCAAAAAACATTGAAATATATGTATTTTGATTGTTACCATTCAATCAGACCCGAATCGGCCCGAGCTTCAACCCGACCCGACCCGAAGCTTGGGTCGGGTCGGGTCCATATTTTTGAAATGTATAGTTTAGACCCCATAAAACCCGACCCGCCTAGAACCGAGACCCACTGGGTCGGGCCCGGGTCCATCGAGTCGGGTCTAATTGCCACCCCTACATCACACACATAGGCAATTACATAATAAATGGAAAAAGAAAATTTTATCTGAATAATCTACTCAAAGTACCCAAGATTAAGAAAAATTTGCTTAGTGTATCACATTTTGCTAATGATAACCATGTTTACTTTGAATTTTTTCCTGATCACTGTTTAGTTAGAGACTTAACAAGTAAAGAAATTTTAGTACATGGTAAAATGCACCATGGGCAGAAGATATTGGTGCAACTTTTATGATATTGATTGTAAAAGAAACATGAGTAGTCTTGACTTGTGGCATTATAAGTTGGGTCACCCAAATTTAAATACTGTAAGGCATGTGCTTAGAAGTAATAAAATTGAATTCCAAAACATTTCTCATCCATATGTTTGTACTTCTTGCCAAATAGGTAGAAGTCATAAGCTATCATTTCCAAATTCACAAATAGATTACACCAAACACCGAAATGGTGGTTGTTGACTTGTGGGGACGTGCCCTAATTACCTCAGATTACGGGTTCATTGTGAAAGTCAATGGGATGGGGAGAATCAATATGTAACTAACACAACACTGGAAGTAACAAGTAAGAACCAAAAGTTAAATAGAAACACAAGACAAGATCCAAATCCAACTAATACTAGTCATCACATAATTACTAGAGAAAACAGGGGAATATTCAAACCAAAAGCATACAATGTGAATATAAGTCATATCGAACCAAATTCATTTGAAGAGGTTGCAAAACGTAAACAGTGGAAATAAACAATGGCTGAGGAGCATGTAGCACTTATGAAAAACAACACTTGAAGTTTTTTAACAAAGCCAGTCAATAAAAATGTTATTAGAAGTAAATGGATATTCAGAATCAAGAGAAATCCAAATGGAACAATTCAAAAGTACAAGGCAAGGCTGGTTGCAAAAGGCTACCCTCAGTAGTATGGGTTTGACTTCAGTGAAACATTTTCTCTTGTAGTCAAACCAACAACCATTCGGATAATTCTCAGCCTAGCCTTACACTACAAGTGGAATATCTGACAGATAGACATGAATAATGCCTTCTTAAATGTTGAACTTCATGAAGAAGTATATATGACTCAACCACAGGGATACTGTGACATCCCACATCCGTTAATGTCACTCTTTATCAGAATGCATTAAGTTTCGTGAAGCGTTATAGGTAAACAGAAACAGAAACAACACAAGACAAATATAAAATAACAGCGGAATTAAAACTTTATTAAATAGAAAAGCTTCGTGGTTCAAACCCAATTACATAATAAGTTTGGAATACTGAAAATATAAAACTTCTGCCTTGTACAAAAATCATCATCATAGTACAATGATATAAAAAGAGCATAATTCCTAAAATATAGCCATAGTAGAGCAAATGCGGAATCGAGCAATACATCTAAGCAGATCCAAGAAGAAAAGAAGAATCCCGATCAAGCTTGAGTATTCCCACCCTGAGAACCTGGGGGGGGGGGGGGGACGGAAGAGAAAGAAGAGGAAACAAAATAGGTCAGACATAAAGTCTGGCAAGTTCTTTTACTTTTAGCATATAAATAAGTAAAAGAATCATGATAGGCATGTAAGTTGGAGAGAGATAACAGTGTCATATGGCAGGTATAACAAGGTAAACATGATAAACAGAACAGAACATGCATTGCACTTCTCTAATACTTTTTCTCTCTGCACCAATACTAGTATCACAAGAACAAGATGATCCCAATAAGTACAAGATGGTAGACTAGGTGTACTTCTAGTGAGAGGTTTTGCCCCATACAATAATATGCAGCCCAACAGAACTGACAGGTGTTAACCCCCAACAACAATAATGGGCTGCCAAACAAGCAAGACTAGATGTACCCTAATAACTACCCCCAGTCGATCAGCTCCCTAACTCGTAGATACCCTGTGCTGGCCCCACAGTAGGATGTATCACTTCCTTATCACTTCCTAAAGTGGCAACCCTTTGTTTACAAGATGAGCACAAACCATATCTATAGGTGTCACGATGTCTTAACCTCCCTGGACTGGACCCATGCACGCATGTGACCCCGTCGGTATGCTCCGCCCACACCGTCCCCTAGATGGGCCCCTTGCGACCAACTCAGTAAGCGTGCCCTGACCCGAACTAGTTCAGGGTTCTCCATTTGGTACCAATATAGGTTACTGACTAGTAAGGGTCCCATACTCCGGATGATGCAAGCTTCCCCCTAGGCTTGCATCCCCACTACAAGAATTTCAACAGTTTATGCCTACCAGTTTAACAAGATTGCATAACCCCAACAAGTTAAGTTTGTCGAGTTTATATGTATAACCCGTCCCCACATATTTAACAAGATTAACTTAACCCTCTCACTGCTCCAAGCAAGTTTACTTAACCCCTACTCCAGTTAACAGGTTCATCACCATTCATTCATTTACGGTTATTAATGAGCTAGACCTCCCACATTAAGTCCACAACTTGTGGATGAGGGATATGCCGGTTGGGTCGGGGTAGACTTCTTCCACAAGTCGGACTTAACCTCGTGTCTTAGCACGTTACGTGTTTATGCACTTGGACCCCTCACATTAATTTTCCACTTGTGGACGCTGGATATGCCGGGCGGGTTCGGGCAGGCTTCTACCACAAGTGTAATCTGACCTCGTGTCTAAGCGTGGTTACAGTTTCTAATTACGTAAATCTAGGCATTTTAATTATTAACCAATTATCATGTTTTATCATGACCAAACTCCTCATCCGTTCTATGGTACAAGTTATGCCCCAGATTTAGATCAAGATATAGATTATGCCCCCAAATCCCAAGTTTTGGCTCAAGGTACAAATTATGCCCGAAATACCCAATCATGTTTTTCAATATGAATCATGCCCCATATAATCATTCCCAATTTCATGCGTTCGCGTATTTCAGCGAAAGGCATAGGCTTGAAGGTATCCAGGCTATAAAAATAAAAAGGGAAAGAGGGAGAGAAGAGAACAAGATTAGGCATAGTAAATAAAACAGGCATAAGATGACATAATTAGGCAAACTAACATAATAGGCATAAGGTGACATGATTAGGCAAACTAACAGAATATGGATATCATGAACATACATATGAGATCTAAATAGTAAATTAGATATAAAAGTAATCATAGATCTGTTGTGATTCAGACTACTAACAGGCGTAGGCTTAGATCTAAACTTATAAACATGTCAAGATTACATTTTAGGTGTTTATATCTAAAAATAACATAGACTCACTATGATTGGATCTAAAGAACATAGAAGTGATCGTAGATGATGTAGCACAGATCTTTGAATATGTATAACTTGTTGTTGAAGAAGATTAGGCTAGATCAAATTGAGTTGGGGTAGCACCTCGTTGTCGCCATTTATTTAGATGAATAAAACAATCGGATTAAGGTCCATTATATAGCCATCATCCAGCAAACCAGGACACACAGCAGGTCCAGATTCATCAGGTGGTCGACATAGGGTCGACATGGGTGTCGACACTCCTGTTGTGGTGTCGACCCATGGGTCGACACCCCTAGGGCACGGGGTCGACCCCAATGGGCCAAGTTCCCGCGCCTTCCCGCTTCTGGTTTTTCGAAATATTTTGAATGTTTTGATTGGTTTTGTATATATATAATTCTTTTGTGCGTATATAAACTTCTAACCTTAATATCTTCTTCGTACGATGTCCGTTTTACACAAACTTGGTGTCTATCTTAAACAGAATTCTGAGACGAACGCAATGGTCTGGTCTGTTTTACTTAATTCCAAATATTTAATTAAATATTCCTTAGTTTATCAATATAGTTTTATAGGAATTACAGGGTTTCATTCTCCCTACTTAAAGGATTCCGTCCCCGAAATCTCTAAGTTAAGAAGAGTGTATATCCTAACATCCATCATCCATCTACTCACCCACCAATCACAGACATCCATTGTCCTTAAAAGATTTCTAATGCTTATATGAACATATGCAAACGTGTGTGTACATTTCCCTATACTAGTGCAAAAGATCGGGCGGTCTACTGATTCAATTGACCTCCTTAATGCAATGTATGTTAGTGCCATGAATCCAATGTGTATGAAAATAATCCTAACATATTGTGTAAATGCTATATGCGTGCACAATCATCCATCCAAATGCAACATCCAAATGATGATACACCCATTTCCATCCACAAAAAGAAAAATGCACACACATTCATATGCAGTATGAGAGTGATTGAGCCAATTTAGTACCTAATGTGTGTGTATATGCATCCACGAGCAACCACTAACAACCACTTGCATCCACTTGCATCCATCAAACATAACATGTCTCGAATACATGTTTACATCCATGGGATTCCTATCTAAAGGTCAAAGATTAGATGGATAGGATATACTTAAACGATAGAAATAAGCATAAACAAAAACTTTGGAAAAGAATACCCTTGAAGAGAAAAGGGTACGAAGCGCGAATCTTGTTTCCAGTCTCCCAAATTGCATCCTTTTGGTTATCTTCCCACTGAACTTTCATCAACTTGACTTCCCGGTTACGTAGCTTCTTAACTTCTGATCCAAGAATACGGGTAGGAATTCATCTAACTGCTGCCTCCCGTTCTACTGCTGCTTCCTTAAGCATACTCGGCTCAATTACTTCTGCGGTATCATGCAAGCGCTTCCTTAAATGAGAAAAATGGAAAGCATCATGAACGCCGGACAGTCTCCCTGGTAGCTTTACTCTATAGCCATTTGGCCAATCCTTTCTTTTATGGGAAATGGCCCTACAAATCTTGATGCCAATTTCCCTACAGATCCAAAACGAACCACATTCCTCAAAGGTGATAACTTGATGAAAACTATGTCTCCTACTTTAAACTCAATGTCAGTCCTTCTGTTGTCTATGTAGGACTTCTGTTTGTCTTGAGCTCTCTTCATGCGCCTGTGGATAAGATCAATCTTTTCTGAAGTTTCTCTAACCATCTCAGGTCCAAGTAGAAGCCTTCCTGTAGTTTCCCACCAACAAGTCAGTGATCTACAGGGTCGTCCGTACAATGATTCGAAGGGTGCCATGCCAATTCTAGCCTGGACTGTTGTTGTAAGCAAACTCTACTAAAGGGAGATGCTCTTCCCAGGTCCCTCTGAAATCTAGGATATACAGTCATTAAAGATCCTCAAGGACTTAATCCACCCTTTTCGTCTGTCCATCGGTTTGAGAGTGATAAGCGGTGCTCAAACACAACTGTGTACATAATGCTTCTTGCAAGCTCCTCCAATACTCACTGGTGAATATGGAGTCACGATCACTCATAACACTGGAAGGTACTCTATGCAAATGGACTATCTCACGAAGATAAACTGCTGCCAACCATGCTGTTGTCCTCTTACTCTTAATAGGCATGAAATGAGCGCTCTTCGCAAGCTTGTTAACTACAACCCAAATAATGGTGTTGCCTTTCTTTGATCTAGGAAAACCATCAATGAAATCCATAGAGACACTCTCTCACTTCCACTGTGGGACTTCCAAAGGATGAAGTAAACCACCAGGCTTCCTTTGCTCAGCCTTGATTTGCTGACAAATCAAACATCGAGAAACAAACTCCGCCACATCTTTCTTCATCCCAGCCCAAAAGAAAACCCTCTTCATATCACTATACATCTTATCACCGGCTGGATGAATAGTCATCTTAGAATGATGGGCTTCCTTAAGGACTGTCTTCAACAAACTCCCAACTTGAGGACCACAAAGCCTTCCATCTCGTCGCAACCACCCTCTATCGTCTATGGAATGTCTACTGAGGTGAGTAAAAGTCTCCCCTCTGCTGAGCCTATCCAAGATATCTTCTAGTTGCGGGTCCTCTCGCTGCGAAGTCCCAATTTAATCCAACAGAGTAGGTTGCACCTCTAATGATGCCAATAAACCAGGTGTAATCGGTGGAGGGTCTGAAATCAAAAGTCGATATAAACTCCAAGCTTTTCCTCTCCACAAATAGAGGACTTAAGGTCATCCTCTGCCTACTCAATGCGTCTGCCACCACATTACCCTTTCCAGGGGTATAAGCAATCTAGAAATCATAGGACGCTAGGAACTCCATCCATCTTTGTTACCTTAAATTAAGATCCTTCTGCAAGAATAAGTACTTAAGAGACTTATGATCCCTGTACAACTCGAACCTCTCTCCAAGTAGATAATGGCGCCAAGTCTTAAGTGCGAGTACTATGGCAGCTAACTCTAAGTCAAGGGTAGGGTTATTCTTTTCATGAACTCTTAGTTGTCTACCTCCATAACATACTACCCTTCCTTCTTATATCAGAACCGCACCAAGCCCTGTACCACATGCATAAGTGTACATTGTGAACACTTTATTCCCACCGGGCAAGGTCAAGACTGGGTCTGCTGTTAGAGCCCTCTTCAATCGCTGAAAATCATCATCACAACCTATATCCCAAGAAAATGTCAGATTCTTCTTCGTCAGTTTGGTGAGTGGGGCTGATATCTTTGCGAAGTCCTTAGTTAACTTCCTATAATAGCCCGCTAAACTAAGAAAACTCCTCAAAACTGTTGCATTCCTTGGGATCTGCCAATCTTGAACTGCAACTACCTTCGCGGGTCTACTGCTATCCCATCTTTAGAGACCACATGCCCTAGAAATCTCACTTCTTTTCTCCAAAAATGACATTTGGAGAATTCTGCCTTAAGCTGGTGCGCACAGAGAGTTTTCAAAACCTATCTTAAATGTCGGACATGCTCTTCCTCGCTCTTTGAGAAAATCAAGATGTCATCAACAAAGACCACAACGAACTTATTTAAAAACTCCCGAAATACCCTACTCATCATATCAACAAAATAGGCAGGTGCACTGGCCAACCCAAAAGGCATAACGAGCCACTCGAAGAAACCATCTAGAGTTCTAAAGGCGGTCTTGTCTATACTGTCCTCGGCCACCCTCAACTGATGAAACCCCATGGCCAAGTCTAACTGAGAGAAAACAGATGCACCGACAAGCCGGTCAAACATATCATCTATCCTCGGAAGTGGGTGCCTTTTCTTCTTAGTGAGTTTATTCGACTCTCTATAGTCCACACATAAGCGAAGCGAACCATCCAGTGGCGAATACTACTGGAGCACCCCATTCAGTTATGCTTCGCCTAATAAACCCTTTCTCAAGTAGCTCCCCTACTTGCTTGTTGAGTTCCCTCCTTTCTCTTGGAGCCATACGACGCACAGGCAATGCAATTGGCTTTGCATTGTCCACTAAGTATATACGGAAATCAATCTCGCGCCTTGGAGGTAAGCCCTGAACCTCCTCAAAAACATTAGGATACTCATAGACTACTGGTACAGATCGTAAATCATCGATAGTCGCATCAAGCAACTCTAGGAAACAAAGCATGACAAACCCTTTAGGGTCACAAGAAATCTCGAGGGTCCTCCCATGGCAAGTCAAAAGTCTAACGACCCTCCTCTCACAATCTAGAACGGCACCATACATGGCTAGCCAATCCATCCCTAGATACAAACCATAGCTCATGAAACCAAGCACATATGCGTTGCATTCAAACTCGACGCCTAACACATATATCCTCAAACCCCGACAAATCATAGACAAATGAGTTGTACCACTAATGGGGTTTGAGACAACAAAGGGATCTAAAAACATACTAGTACTAAGGTGCATAGACTCACCTACAGAATCAGATATAAAAGAATGCGAAGCGCCAGAATCAAAAAGAATTCTAACTAGATGATTGGAAAGAGAAATCAAATCTTCAACGGAAACTTTCCTACCTCTATCTGGCACACTGGCCATGAGAGCACGCACTTGCCCTCTAGAAGATCCTTCCCTTTGACCTTGTCCTTGCTTCTTCGGCCAATCCTTAACAAGATGTCCGACCTCTCCATAATGAAAACAAGCGTTCTTTCTTTTCTTGCAATCCTTCATCACATGACCCTTGCATCCGCAATGATGACATTTCCTCTTATCTCGAGCTTTGCCATTCTTAGCGCCCTTCTTTTGTTGTTGTTCTTTCTTGGGCCACACTTTCTTATTTTGTGTTTCCTCAACCTTAGCCACTTTCTTTTCACCGTTATCTTCCTCATGCACTAATGCCATATCAACGAGTTTCTCAAAAGTTGTTCCCATCGAAAATGAGATATAGCCAACCCATAGAGGGGTTCATTCAATCCTCTAGCAAACCTCAAAGCTTTCTTGTGCGGGGTATCTACTAGTTCCAAACCAAACCTCGCTAATAGATTAAACTTATTAACAAACTCCCTAACAGACATGCCTCCTTGCTTAAGTGTCAAAAACCTTTCCATTTGCATACTTTGCTCGGCTTGAGAAGGAAACTTCATTTCGACTCTCTACCCGAAATCATCCCAAGTCTCGACTGATGCCTTACTTGCGTCACTTCCCACCAGAATGAGGCCTCATCTTTTAGTTGCCAAACGGCCAAATGAATCTTCCTACGGTCATCAACTTCAAAAATTCCAAACAAATCCTCCCTCTCCTTAAGCTAATTCCTTGCTTCTACAAAAGTCTCAGTTCCTCGGAATGGCTTTCCTCCCATAGCACCGAAATCTTTGCATATCTTAGAGAAACTATCAGCATGTAGAGGAGCAGGAACAATGGCTGCAACTAGGGGACGGGCATCTGCTTGGCCTTCGGTAGGTGCCATAGCCTCCAGATACCTACGAAACCAAGCCGGTATATGAATGCCCTCAGGAATATTAGGTTCCCTAGACATGCTGAAAAGAAAAGGAAGAAGGGATTCAAACAAAAAAATCAAAAGATATTTCATATGGCTTTGGGGAATATGTTTTCCAAAATAGACTTTTCTTTTGAAAATGCTTTCTTTTAAAACCTTTTTGAAACAAAAAAAATCAAAATCTTTTATTTGATCTGGTAACCTTCAGCTCTGATACCAAATGTGACACCCCACGTCCGCTAATGTCGTTTTTATCAGAATGCATTAAGTTTTGTGAAGCGTTATAGGTAAACAGAAACATCACAAGACAGATATAAAATAATACCGGAATTAAAAACTTTATAAACTAGAAAATTTTTGTGGTTCAAACCCAATTACATAATAAGTTTGCAATATTGAAAACATAAAACTTCTGCCTTGTACAAAAATCATCATTTGAATACAATGATATAAAAAGAGCATAATCGCTAAAATATAGCCATAGTAGAGCAAATGCGGAATCGAGCAATACATCTAAGCAGCTCCAAGGAAAAAAGAAGAGTCCTGATCAAGCTTGAGTATTCCCGCCCTGAGAACCTGGAGGGGAATGGAAGAGAAAGAATAAGAAACAAAATGGGTCAGACATAAAGTCTGGCGAATCTAGTTACTTTTAGCATATAAATAAGTAAAAGCACCATGACATGCATATAAGCTGGAGAGAGATAACAGTGTTATAAGGCGGGTATAACAAGGTAAACAGGATAAACAGAACAGAATATGCATTGGCTTCTCTAATAGTTTTTCTCCCTGCACCAATACTAGTATCACAAGAACAAGGTGACCCCAACAAGTACAAGATGGTAGATGTAGGTGTACTTCTAGTGAGAGGTTTTACCCCATACAATAACAGGTAGCCCAATAAAATAGACAGGTGGTAACCCCCAACGACAATAACAGGCTCCTAAACAAGCAAGACTAGATGTACCCTAATTACTACTCACAATCGATTGACTCCCTAACTTGTAGATACCCTGTGCTGGCCCCACAATAGGATGTATCAATTCCTAAAGTGGCAACCCTTTGTTTACAAGATGTGCACAAACCATATGTACATGTGTCACGCCGTCTTAACCTCCCTAGACCAGACCCATGCACACACATGGCCCCGTCGGAATGTGCCGCCCACGCTGTCCCTTAGATGGACCTTTTACGACCAACTCAGTAAGCATGCCTTGACCCCGACCTAGTTCGGGGTTCTCCGTTTGACAACAATATAGGTTACTAACTGGTACGGGTCCCACACTCCAGATGATACAAGCTTCCCCTAGGCTTGCATCCCCACTATTAGGATTTCAACAGGTTATGCCTACCAGTTTAACAGGATTGCATGACCCCAACAAGTTAAGTTTGTCGGGTTTATATGTATAACCGTCCTCACGTATTTAACAAGATTAACTTAACCCTCCCATTGCTCCAAGCAAGTTTACTTAACCCCTACTCCAGTAAACAGGTTCATGTGATCCTTATGGATTCAAATAGGTTAAGTATTACTATTTCACAATCATTCATTCATTTATGGTTATTAATGAGCTAGACCTCCCACATTAAGTCTACAACTTGTGGATGCTGGATATGCCAGTTGGGTCCGGGCAGACTTCTTCCAAAAGTCAGACTTAACCTCGTGTCTTAGCACGTTATGTGTTTATGCACTTAGACCCCTCAGATTAGATTTACCACTCGTGGATGCTGGATATGCCAGGCGGTTCCAGGCAGGCTTCTACCACAAGTGTAATCTAACCTCGTGTCTAAGCGTAGTTACAGTTTCTAATTACTGTAAATCTAGGCATTTTCATTATTAACCAATTATCATGTTTTATCATGACCAAAGTCCCCGTCCGTTCTATGATACAAGTTATTCCCCAGATTTAGATCAAGATATAGATTATGCTCCCAAATCCCAAGTTTTGGCTCAAGGTACAAATTGTGCCCGAAATTCCCAATCATGTTTTTCAATATGAATTATGCCCCATATTAAACATTCCTAATCGTTCCCAATTTCGTGCGTTCACATATTTCAGCGATAGGCCTAGGTTTGAAGGTAGCCTGGCTATAAAAATTAAAAGGGAAAGAGGGAGAGAAGAGAACAAGAATATGTATAGTAAATAAAACAGGGATAAGACGACATAATTAGGCAAACTAACATAATAGGCATAAGGTGAAATGATTAGGCAAACTAACAGGATAAGGATATCATGAACAGACATGTGAGATCTAAATAGTAAATTAGATATACAAGTAATGGCAGACCATTGTGATTCAGATTACTAACAGGCATAGGCTTAGATTCAAACTTTCAAACATGTCAAGATTACATTTTAAGTGTTTATATCTAAAAATAAAATAGACTCACATTAATTGGATTTAAAGAATAGATAATTGATCGTAGATGATGTAGCATAGATATCTGAATACGTATAACTTGTTATTGAAGAAGAATAGGCTAGATCAAATTGAGTTGGGACAGCACCTCGTTGTCGCCATTGATTTCGAAGAATAAAACAATGGGATTAAGGTCCTTTATATAGGTACCAGCCAGCGAACCAGGACACACATCAGGTCCAGATTCATCAGGGGGTCGACATGGGTGTCGACACCCTTGTTGTGATGTCGATCCATAGCTCGACACCCTTAGGGTACAGGGTCAACCCCCAACGGGCCGAGTTCCCGCGCCTTCCCGCTTCTGGTTTTTCGAAATATTTTGAATGTTTTTGTATATATAATTCCCTTGTGCCTATATAAACTTCTAACCTTAATATCTTCTTCGTACAATGTCCGTTTTACGCAAACTTGGTGTCTATCTTAAGTAGAATTCCGAGATGAACGCAATGAAGCATTCCGTTTTACTTAATTCCAAAATTTTAATTAATTATTCCTTATTTTATCATTATAGTGTTGTAGGAATTATAGGGTGCTACAGATACTGTTGGGGAGACAATATAATTGTATGTAAATTTCACAAGACAATCTATGGCTTAAAGCAAACAACAAGGGTTTGGTACGAAAAATTAAAAGCTACTCTGAACATTTTAGGATATCAACCAAAAAAATCAGACAACTCTCTCTACATAAAAATCAAGGATGAATGGACTGTGTACATCTTAGTATATGTTGATGGCCTTATCCTAACTGGAAACAATGAAAGGGAAATCAGTAAAACAGTTCATAATCTTTATAAGGCATTCTCAATTAAAGATCAAGGGGTGTTAAGTTACTTTCTAAGATATAAGTAATAAAAGAATATGACTCAATCCTCATACTATGTCAAGGAAAATACATTGCAGAAATAATGAAGAGAGCTAAAATGTGCAATGCTAAACCCATGCCAACACCTATGATTAGTAACCTACGTCAATCTTGATACAATGGTGAAAGCTTCTCAGATCCTACCATGTACAAAAGTGTAGTAGGAGCACTACATTACAATATAATCACAAGGCCATAAATTGCATTCAGTGTGAATAAGGTTTCACAATTCGTGCATAACACCAGCGAAGAGCACTGGACGTTTGTGAAACGAATATTAAATTATTTAAATGGTACAAAAATCAAGGATACAACTAAAAGGAAACCAAAGAATGATACGCTGATGCTAATTGGGCCTCCGATCCTGATGATCGAAGGTCAACAGCAAGATATGTAACCTTTCTCGGTGAAAACCTTATCTCATGGAGCTCGAAAGAGCAAGCCATAATTTCTCGATCTAGCACTGAAGCGGAGTATCGAAGTGTTGCTAGCACAACTGCTGAAATAATGTGGGTTGATTCTCTATTATTTGAAATCGGAATCAAACTTCTCAAAAAGCCAACAATCTGATGTGATAATCTTAGCGCCATTTCACTCTCTGCTAATCTCGTCCTCCATTCTCATAAAAAACATATAGAAATTGTAACAACCCGGAAAATACGAGCCAATTTAAAAATTTTAAATTGGTTATTTTAAAGGAATTTAAACAATTGAAATAGAATATTTCAATAACATAATGAATTAGAAAAGGTGCAGCAGTTTGAAAAATTGAATTCAAACTTTGACTGGTTGTACCGGGTACAAAATAAAACGGATTTTAGTGAAACCAAAAATATTTAAATCTGTTTATGAATATCTTTCTAACGAATCCGAAAAATCGAAGTTTCATAGCGGGAATCGAAAGTTATGGCCAAATGAATTTTCAGAAAGGTCGCTATAGAGAATATATAACCCTGGAAAATAGACATTTTGCAAACGACCTCGGAATTCGACGAAATCACTTTTGTTAGATCCGGGATGTCAAATTATTGCTAGGTTTCAAATTTCATAATTTTTGAAGCTAGTATGTGAGCGTGGCAAAAGAAACCGTCTTGGGTTGATTTCTATTAAATTGGATCGACCAGAAAATGGCCATTTTTCAGATGATCTCAGAATTCAACGAAACTAGTTTTGTTGGGACCGTAGCATCAAAACATAGCTAGATTTATTTTTCTGGAATTTTTCGAATCGGTTTGTGGCCCTGGCAAATTGAAATGTACGTTCAAATCGAATATTGAATGTTTTATATTTTAATTTGAAGAATAACTGACTGTAACAGTCAAATTGGCCTATGAAACATATCCCATTGTGTTCGGGATGGGGTTATTTAGCTAGGGCGACAGTCGTTGGATTTGAATAGGTGTTCGTTTGGAAAAACACTATTTTAAAAATTAAATAAAGCATCGACCAATAGAAAGTTTCCATTCATAATTTAAAATAAAAAAAACTTCAGAAAACCCTACCCCCTGGACTTCGACGGAAACCCTTTTCCCCCGCTCCCGACCATTTTCCGACCGCCACAGCCACCATTAGCCCCACCCCCAGTTCAACTTTTTGTAGCTCTCCTCTTCCTCTTCAAATCAATACCAACTGCACCCTCCCTCATCACGTATTTAGAGAGAACCACCCCCCTGAAGTATCATTCTTTCCGCCGCTGCTCTATTGTGGATCCTCTACCGTGTCAGATCGCACCCACCTCGAACTGAGCGCCCGTCTTCCCTCTGTGACTGGATCGTAACATCGTTGCGCGGATTTTCTGAAAAATCGAAACCTAGTTTCGAACCCTCTTTGAAAGGTAGCGGCTTTGTTTTTCTGAATTTAAAATAACACTTTTAAGTGTTGCTAACTTTGAAAAATCGTATCTTTATCATGTATTAACGAAATTCGATGAAACAGGAAATATCGAGACCGCAAGGACGCTCTCTACAGTCTAAAAGTGTCCGGGAATTTTTCTGAGCTTGCTAGGATTTTTAGAAAAGCAACAACCCAAGTGAGATTTCTAAACTGAAATGTGAATGAACATGTGTTGTATAAGTTATATAAGAGAAATTTAAATTATATACGCGCTGTATACCTCAGGCACATGCGTTGTATAAGTTATACGAGCGAAGTATGAATTATACCTGCATTGTATAAATGATATGTGTGTTGGAATGGAAATAAAATATATTTATATATGAATATATATATATATATACACACACACACACTGCCCTCGTCCACAAACCATAGGCGATATATATTGATTGTGAATTGGCGTGAAAAATTTGGTGAATAATGCGAATGGTTGATAGGATTGTTTGTGATTGATATTGTTTAGATGTGGTTGAAAAATACCATTGTGGTTGAAAAATACCCATTTGTGATTGAATTTTTTTTTGAATAAATTATGGAAAAGAAAAACAAACTCGCATGCGTGCGAATTAGATGTATGAAATCCCCATTGTCAAAAACCGCGAGGTTTTAAGGTAGAGCGAGGAGCCGTACTCGGGACGGTGCCGGTTTTAAATACCCTGCTGTTATGCTGCCGAAATTTTCAATAATATTCATGTGTTAGAATTATTTTCATATGTTGAAACTATAATCATGTGTTAGAATTATTTTCATATGTTGAAACTATATTCATGTGTTAGAACTATATTCATGTGTTGAAACCGTATTCATGTGTTGAATAGAAATTCATGAGTTGAATAGAAATTCATGTGATGAATAAAATTCTTTGAAAAATAAAAATAACATTTTATCACATATATAAACTATATAAACCATTCGTGTTTCAAATAAATTGTTTTAACATTAAAAATCGCATTTTTACCATATATATAAACTATAGAAAATATTCATGTGTTGAATAAAAGATTAGAACGATAAAAATCATATTTTTATCGTATGTGTGAAGTGGATAATATTCTTGTGTTGAATATATAGATTGAACAATAAAATTTACATTTTTATTGTAAATATGAAGTGCTAAAAAGGTTCATGTGTTGAATAAATATTTTGATGATAAAAATACCATTTTTATCATGTAAACGACTCGCTAAAAATATACAAGTGTTGAAACAAATATTTGTTTGCTATGAATATTATTTTTAACATGTATGTGAATCAAATAAAATATTTATGTGTTGAAATATATTTTTGTTCGCCAAAAATATCATTTTTATGTTGAACGTGAAGTGTTAAAAATAACCACTTGTTCAAATAAATATGTGTGGGTTGAAAATATTATTTTTAACATGTGTAGGAAGGGTTAAAAATAAACACATGTGGAAATAAAACCTTTGTTTGCTAGAAATATTATTTTTAGCTTAGTTTGGCACATATATATACATGTGTTGAACAGGAAGCGGATTAGCTATTGAGTAAAGAATTTATTTGCGTGCCTGACAAATAGGTAAACCTTAATGAGTTGGATGTGCAATTTTATTATTACATCAACTCCTGTGAATGCCATTGGATGCGGAGTGTTGGTTGTTCTGTGTGTAATAATAAACATCGCCATAGGATAGTAACAATTAATTTTGAACTACACTATATGGCATACTTGTTGACGATAGGCATACTTCATCATATACCACATAAGCATTTGGAGCTTGTGTGCCGAGGTTGAAGATTTACCATACGAGCGAGAGGCTTGTATGGAGATGACTATATATTACAGGTTGAACTGATGACTGATCTGGACTATATAAATTGTAATATTAAATTACAAGATTAATAAAAAACCCACATGGGTCTGGAGATGTCAATAAACACGTCTCTCTGGTCATTAAGGCACAAAAACCATTTATAGGGTGACGAGAATTTATTCTTTGGAGTTATGATCTATACACACTCCCCTGTGGACACCGGAATATATCACTATAAATATGTGCATGCTTATTAGGATTTATTGGGTATCTAATACATCCCAATAAATTTCCAAACCCCTTCCCGTACAAAGGAGGTTATGGCGAATTTTTTCGAAATATAAAGGTGTTAGTGAAATATTTGAAGTGAAAACGATATAGAAATAGTCGAATGAATTATATATATATATATATATATATATATATATATATATATATATATATATATATAAATTAAATTAAAACGAAGCGAGGCCGTGCAGTTCGCGTTTTGAAATCGTAACTTCAAACGATTATACCGAAAGATCCGACCATCGGATTTTCACGAAACTGGAACCGTTGGGTTCGCTTTGGGAATATCTTCCCAACGATATAAACTTTGTTAAGATCCAACGGTTAGATTTTCAGATATGTGTAAAACAAATTTTGGGAAAAACAGCGCCAGTGCTTCAGCACGACCTGAAACGTCATTTAATTAAATAGGGTCGTTTTTAAATAAATAAAAATGACGATATATCGTTATAAAATATTATAGACGATATAGAGTGGAAATAAACCGATTCTGCTTGGTTTGCTTGATAATTGGTGGCTGAATGCGTTTGACCTGAAAATTATACTAAAGAACTGAAATGTGAATGTCGAATGATTTAACCAGGTGAAGAATTGATTTGAAAATCTAAATATACGTGGATTATTTGAAAAGGCTGAGTTAATTCTCATTTCAAATAACCGATCGATAGTTAGAAGTCGAAGAGTTGAAGATAGTTCAAGACCGGCAATCTTCACATTGGATGGATGGGCGCTACTGATGCTCATGGTTGGTGTAACACCCCACGCCCGCTACGGACACTCATAAGGGAATGCCATAACATTGGTGGAGTATTTTAAGTGAAGGAAGAACAGAAAAATTACAACTAGACAGATATAAGTAATACTTGAAAATTTAAATCATCATTTCAATGCAGCGGAAAGTAAAACATGTTTGGTTACATCACAAAACCATACAAGAGTCAAGTACAAAATATCCATCTTGATAAAAATAAGTACATAATCCCACTAAGTAAACAATAGCCATAAAAGGAAAGATGAACTGAGCTTTACTTCAACGGTCCAAGCTCCAAAGGATAGATACAGCAATCCGATCAAGGCCCACTAGCACTAGGCCCACTCTGATAACCTGGGGTTGGGGGAAAAAGATAAAAACAACGGGGTCAGACATAAGTCTGAGTGAGTCCTATAACTTTAACAATACAATCATTAAAGTAACCAGAGAAGACATAAGTTGATATACGGTAACGCCTGGGGATGAATGGCTACACTAAGCAGCTTGGCAAACTTAAGAGAAACTAAGATAACCATAAAGACGCATTTATCCACCCAAGGATAATTACTAGACTACACCGCCCCAGACTTATCCACCCGAGGGTAATTCCTACACTGCACCACACCAGTTCTACCCACCAAGAGTAATTCCTACTTAAAGGTTGATCCCACTAAGTGTACTTAGTAATTTTTATCCGGTAGTTTCTTGTACCCCTACACAGGTGCCGTCTGCCCCTATCTTTACTAGGTGTACCCACTACTCCCAAGCGATCGGCTCCCTACTGTAGATACCCGTGCTGGTCCCACAATTGGGGTGTATCATTCCCCAACGTGGCCACCTGATAATATCAACGGTGCACGGCTTTATATCTACACGATGCAACAACGACTTACCAACCAGCCCGGGTCCACACACGCATATGAAACCCGTTGGTCCCGCGTTGCCACCGTTAACCCGGTTTGGCCTCTTATAGTCAAGCCCAATATGCGTGTCCCGTCACTCGACTTAAGTCGAGCCTACAAAGATACGTTTTGGGATATTGGTTGAAATGGGCCCCCACAAGCTACCACCTAAGCTTGCAATTTTATCTAGTGCATCCCACTTAACCCCTCTTTATAATCATGCCCACTTACATGTTGAGTTTTGGTTAAGTCATCTAATCATATTTCAATTGCCCCTTAAGGCACCCACTAGATTTCCACATGCCACCCATGGCACTTACTTAACCCTTTAATCATGTCTACTTACATGTCCTACTTTGGTTAAGTATTTTAATCGTATTTTCACATGCCACCCATGGCACTTACTTAACCCTTTAATCATGTTTAATTACATGTTCCACTTTGGTTAAGTATTCTAATCGTATTTTTCTATTGCCACCCAAGGCAACCCACTAGATTCCACATGCCACCCAAGGCACCCACTTAACCCCTCATGTCCCACTACATGCTAATATGGTTAAGTGTTTCTTAATTAATTAAGACCGTGATCTTCCATAAAGACCTCCCACATTAGACTGACTGTTATGACCGCGTGGTTAAGCCGGTAGAGTCCGGGCAGTCTTACGTCATAACAGAGCCTAACCTCGTGTCTTTACTTTAATCACGTATTTAATTTATGGCTAAGACCTCTCACATTGGGCTGACATTTGTAGCAACTGGTTAAGCCGGTCGGGTCCGGGCAGTTTTACGCTACAAATGAGTCCAACCTCGTGTCTTAGTCGATTAACTACACCTAATTAATCACCCCCACATTAATTATCCCTAATTAATATCAAATTTTCCATAACATGGGTAGACCTAACTCAATAGGTAAATTCCCATGGGGTAGACCTAACTCAATAGGTAAATTCCCACTTATGGTAATTTATTTTTATGGTATGCTTAATCATACCCAATCATACATTTATTAACATATTTTCCAACCCCATCGTTCCCCACGTAAATCGTTCTCACTTCATGGCATAATAAAGGGGAAGATCCATCACAAACATCATGGGTTTAACCAAACCTTAGCATATAACTTTGTCATGGGTTAAGAGGATGTCAACTTGCATATATGAGCATATATTAACCCAACTACATTTAACCCAAACTTGCATATTATCATACACATATCTTGCATAACATGTTGAACTTGCATATAAGCATTCTCATAACTTGCATAACATGTTAAATATGCATTTAAGCATACACATAACTTGCATAAGCATTCACATACTTGCATAAGCATGCATAACTTGCATATTATGTTAAACTTTGCATTTAAGCATATACACAACTTGCATAAGCATTCACATACTTGCATAAGCATTCACATACTTGCATAAGCCTTCACATACTTGCATATTAACTTTTAAACTTGCATAATGTGTCATCATGAACTTGCATATTAACAAACATGTAACTTGCATAGCATATCTTGCATATTAACATACATGTAACTTGCATAGCATATCTTGCATATTAACATACATGTAACTTGCATATTAACAAACATGTAACTTGCATAGCATATCTTGCATATTAACATACATGTAACTTGCATAGCATATCTTGCATATTAACATACATGTAACTTGCATAGTACATCTTGCATATTAACATACATGTAACTTGCATAGCATATCTTGCATATTAACATACATGTAACTTGCATATGAACTTGTTAAACATGCATAAACCCTCTTGTTAAACATGCATAAACCCACTTGTTAAACATGCATAATATCTCATACTTAGCATGCAAAGAATCACATACTAAACTTGCATAATATCATATACTTAGCATGCATAGAATCACATACTCATCATGCATAATATCACATACTTAGGATGTATAGAATCACATATTCATCATGCATAAAACCACATACTTAACTTGCATAAAATCAATTACTTATTATGCATAAACCCACATATCCAACTTGCATAAACTCACATATTCAACTTGCATAAACTTACATATTCAACATTATACATAGATTAGCATATCATTACAAATGATTCAAACTCACTAATCCGCATTCAAGACCATAAGTCTCATTACACCTAATCTACTTATTTTAACAATTGATCATCAAAGTGATAGAAACTCACTACTAGCAATTTGCACTCCAAATGAAGAAGATTAAGATGCTTAGAATGGATTGGAGGTTGATTAGAGAGGTTGATTAGCTTGCTTTCCTCTTCATTGATTTGTGGTGGCCATGATCAAGTTTCATTTTGCCATAGTTTAGTTATAAAATCTAATTATGAATGAATTAGGGTAGGGTTAGGGTCTTATTTATAGGATTAGGTTGCATTTTAGACCCTTAGATTAACCCTAGATTGGTTTAGACCCGTCAGATCCAAGAAGCTTCCAGAACCAGCCCTCAAAGCCAGCCCAAGAACCCAAACTGGTGCACCCAGTTTTACTGGGCGTCGCCCCCCTGTCGACAGGCAAGTCGACAGGCAAGTCGACACCCCTGTCGACAGCCCTGTCGACATGGGTAGGGCGGGAATCTTCCCGCCTGGCCCCGCTTGCTCTATTTTAAAATCTGGTTTTAAATTATTAAATCTGTTTTTATCTTTGAATTTTCTGCAAACTTCATCGGGCCATAACTGAGCCATACGGACTCCGATTTTCGAAAACTCGGACTCTATTTCGCGTATTTTTCCGAGACGAACGCAATGACGCAGCCCGTTTCCCCTAATTCCCACATCTGAGATTATTTATTCTGTAATTAGTGAATTTTAGCATTAACCCAAAATACGGGGTGTTACATTCTCCCCTCCTTAAAGGATTTCGTCCCCGAAATCTCCAAGCTAAGGAGAATGCATATCCTACCATCCAAACAACTATCTACTCAAACCATCAACCACAGGCATCCATTGTCCTTAAACAGTTTCTAATGATGTATGAGCATATGCAAAAAGTGTGTGTATATGTTCCCTATCTAATGTATAAACATATGCAAACCATGATAGTGCCATGCATCCATTATGTATGCGAGAGAACCCTATCGACACATACAATATCTACATGAGTGCACAATCATTCATCAAAATGCATCATCCATATGATAACACAATCGTTAAACATCCATAAATATAGCTTCCTACACACAATTTTATGCAATATGCAATATGAAGTGATTGAGCCGATCTAGTGCCTAGAGTGTGTGTATATGTATCCACGAGCAACCACTAGCAAACACTTGCATTCACTTGCATCCATCAAACATAACATGTCTCAAACACATGTTTCAACCACAGGTTTACCCTATCTAAAGGTCAAAGGTACTAACGAGAGGACATACTAAGGATAAGATAAGCACAAGATATGTGATGAAGGTGAAGCAAAAGGACATACCCTCCGAAAGAAAAAGGGTACCTCGAACGCATCTTCGCTTCCGTCTCCCAGGTAGCATCGCTCTCTTCATCTCCCTTTTTGTACTTTGACTAGTTGAACCTCTCTTGTTTTCTCAGCTTCCAAATCTCTGACCCAAGGATGCAAGTAGGAGCTCGTCGAATCGTCGCATCACACTCTACTTCCACTTCTCTAAGCAAACTCGGCTCTACCACCTCTGCGGTCTCATGTAGGCACTTCCTCCTATGGAATACATCATGTACACTACTAAGTCTGTCGGGTAACTCCACCAATGGAAGATGCTCCTCCCGTGTACCTCCAAAATCCAAGATACATAGCCTCAAAAGGTCTTCTAAAATATGATTCACCCTCTCGGTCTGGCCGTCTATCTGAGGATGATATGCGGTACTCTATTACAACTGAGTCCCTACCGCCTCTTGGAAACTCTTCCAAAACTCTCTAGACTCTCTAGTGAAGATAGGATCTCGATCGCTCACCATACTGGAGGGTACACCATGCAATCTAATAATCCTTCGAATATAAACTGAAGCTCGACATGGAATAGTGCTCTTGCTCTTCCCGGGTATGAAACGGGCACACTTCGTAAGTTTATCAACCATAAGCCCAATCCCCGTATTACCCTTCCCTGATTTCGGTAATCCATCGAGACACTATCCCACTTCCTATTACGGAACTCCCAACGGGTGAAGCAACCCTCCGGGTTTCTTTTACTTCGCTTCCACTTGTTAGCATACCAAGCATCGAGCGACATACTCGGCCACATCTTTTTTCATACCGGTCCAGAAAAACCCTCTTCATGTCTTGGTACATCTTGTCCCCACCGGGATGAATGGTCATCCTAGAACGGTGTGCATCATCAAGAATAACCTTCCTCAAACCCTCGTCTTTCGGTATACAAAGTCTATCGTCTCTACGCAAGCACCCCCTATCGTCTAGGGTGTACCTACTCAAATGGCTGGACGACTCCCTCCTTATGAGCTTCCCCACCAACTCAACCAACTGTGGGTCGTCCCTCTGTGCTTCTCCAATCCGCCCCAAAAGAGTAGGTCTAACCTCCAAAGAAGCTAGCAATCCGGGTACAAAGTCAACGGAAGGTCTAAAGTCAAACATAGAAATAAACTCTAAGCTCCGTCGTTCAACGAACAATGAACTCAAGGACAACCTTTTTCTACTTAAGGCGTCCGCTACCATGTTACCCTTGCCATGGGTATACGCTACCTCATAGGATGCTAAGAATCCTATCCAAAATCATCGCGACTGTCCATCTCTCACGCATACCACCCTAGTCGAACTCGACATCCCCCAAATGCAAGCCCCAAAGGCCTAAACCAATATCAGACAAACACCCAAGGGATATCTCCTTCGAGTTCAGGCGACCTACGTGAGATGATACTAGTAAAAATGGCTAATCAATTAAGCCTTTAACCAACTTTGGATGTCCTTGCCAGTCTCGCTCTAAAACCACCGTTTTCCCATAACTGGCTTTGCTCACCCTATTGAGCACATACGAAAACTTATTTTGCTCCTAGAAAAGACCAAGATGTCATCCACAAAGACCATCACGAACTTATTTAGGTACTCCCTGAACACCCATCTCATCCAATCAACAAAGTATGTGGGGGCGTTCGTCAAACCAAATGGCATCGCTAGCTACTCATAAAATCTATCCGGAGTCCTAAAGGCAGTCTTCTCTATACTATCCTCAGCCACTCTCAAGTGACGAAACCCCGTGGCTAAGTCTAACTGCACAAATACTGAGGCGCCCACTAACTGATCAAAGAGATCATAAATCCTTGGCAATGGGTGTCGATTCTTCTTTGTGAGTTTATTCAGTTCTCTTTAGCCTACACAATGTCTGAGGGACCCATCCGCCTTCGCAGCAAAAACTGCTGGAGCACCCCACTCCGATATACTTCGTCTTATGAACCCCTTCTTAAGCAAACCACCTTCTTGCTTATCGAGTTCCCTCCTCTCACGAGGAGCCGTGTGGCACACTGGCCAAGATACTGGGTTGGCATTATCTACCAGATATTTTCGGAAGTCAATCTCCCGCTCCGGAGGTAAGCCCTTCACCTCCTCACACACATCCGAGTATTCCCGGACTGCTCTAACAGATCGCAAACTCTAGACCGTCGTGTCAAGCGATTCTAGATAACTTAGCATAACAGATTCTATGGGATTACAAGAGATCTCGAGAGTGTTACCCAAGCGGGTCATAAGCCTACAACTCTCCCTTCAAAATTAAGAACGGCACCCCTACTGGATAACCAGTCCATGCCCAAAACTAACCCATAGCCCGTGAAGCCCAACAAGCATCACTTCTAAACTCAACGCTAAGTATAGAAACTTGCAAACCCAAACACATCATGGAGCCCCAATTGGGTTTGAAACAACTAAGGGATCCTCTACCAAACTGGTGTCTCAGTGCAGTGACTCTACTAACAATGATGAGATAAATGAATTCAATGCGTCAAAATCAAATAAAGTACGGACAGGATGATCGATCAGAAAAACTAGACTTTCAATAGAAATAGTTCTACCTCTTTCCCAAATCGGTGGAACCGCGAGAGCCTGTACTTGCCCCCTAGCCTGACCTGGTGCCGTAAGAGCTTGCACCTGTCCTCCTGAGGTAGACCCCGTCCTTTGCCCTTTCTTAGGGCAATCCTTCACTAAATGCCCTGCTTCGCCACAGTGGAAGCAGCCAGTCTTAGTCTTCTTGCGACAATCTTTGTTTAGGTGGCCTAGTGTCCCACAATTGAAGCACCTCTTCTTTCCCTTGCCACCGTTGCCTTTCCCACCCTTGTTTTGCTGTTGCTGTTGAGGTCTCTCCTGATCTCCTTTCTTCTCGGGTGCTTTATTAGCATTGGGACCCTTCTCTTCCTCATGCATATTTTCTTCCGCTTTTGAGAGAAACTTTGCCTCAAACCTATGCCTGAAATCTACCCAAGAGTCAATCGGGCGTTCTCCATTAGTGACCTCCCACCAGAACGAGGCCTCTCCTTCCATTAACCAAGCGGCTAACCTGACTTTCTTTCCCTCTTCTACTTCCAAGATTTCCATCAATTCTTCCGTCTCATTAAGCCAATCCCTAGCTCCCACAAAAGGTTTTCCTCCCATAGCCTTAAACTTCCTACAAGTCATAGCAAAAGTATCCGCGCGAGGAGGAACGAGTGCAACGGGTGAAGGAGGAACATTAGCTGGACCTGCAGCGGCGGCCCTAGCCTCTAACAACCTTCTATACCATACTGGTACCGCTACATTGTCCGGAAGATAAAGATCTTCAGCCATGCTGAGACGAAAAAAGGGAAAGATTCAAAACGGAGAATTCGAAAGATAAAGATATGGCTATCGGGGATTATGCTTTTCTTTCAAAAACTTTTCTCTTGAAAGACATGTTTTTGAAAATACTCCTTTCAAACATATTCTTAGAAAATAGTTTTTCTAAATATTTTATCTGTTCTGGTAACCTTAAGCTCTGATACCACGTGTAACACCCCACGCCCGCTACGGACACTCATAAGGGAATGCCATAACATTGGTGGAGTATTTTAAGTGAAGGAAGAACAGAAAAATTACAACTAGACAGATATAAGTAATACTTGAAAATTTAAATCATCATTTCAATGCAGCGGAAAGTAAAACATGTTTGGTTACATCACAAAACCATACAAGAGTCAAGTACAAAATATCCATCTTGATAAAAATAAGTACATAATCCCACTAAGTAAACAATAGCCATAAAAGGAAAGATGAACTGAGCTTTACTTCAACGGTCCAAGCTCCAAAGGATAGATACAGCAATCCGATCAAGGCCCACTAGCACTAGGCCCACTCTGATAACCTGGGGTTGGGGGAAAAAGATAAAAACAACGGGGTCAGACATAAGTCTGAGTGAGTCCTATAACTTTAACAATACAATCATTAAAGTAACCAGAGAAGACATAAGTTGATATACGGTAACGTCTGGGGATGAATGGCTACACTAAGCAGCTTGGCAAACTTAAGAGAAACTAAGATAACCATAAAGACGCATTTATCCACCCAAGGATAATTACTAGACTACACCGCCCCAGACTTATCCACCCGAGGGTAATTCCTACACTGCACCACACCAGTTCTACCCACCAAGAGTAATTCCTACTTAAAGGTTGATCCCACTAAGTGTACTTAGTAATTTTTATCCGGTAGTTTCTTGTACCCCTACACAGGTGCCGTCTGCCCCTATCTTTACTAGGTGTACCCACTACTCCCAAGCGATCGGCTCCCTACTGTAGATACCCGTGCTGGTCCCACAATTGGGGTGTATCATTCCCCAACGTGGCCACCTGATAATATCAACGGTGCACGGCTTTATATCTACACGATGCAACAACGACTTACCAACCAGCCCGGGTCCACACACGCATATGAAACCCGTTGGTCCCGCGTTGCCACCGTTAACCCGGTTTGGCCTCTTATAGTCAAGCCCAATATGCGTGTCCCGTCACTCGACTTAAGTCGAGCCTACAAAGATACGTTTTGGGATATTGGTTGAAATGGGCCCCCACAAGCTACCACCTAAGCTTGCAATTTTATCTAGTGCATCCCACTTAACCCCTCTTTATAATCATGCCCACTTACATGTTGAGTTTTGGTTAAGTCATCTAATCATATTTCAATTGCCCCTTAAGGCACCCACTAGATTTCCACATGCCACCCATGGCACTTACTTAACCCTTTAATCATGTCTACTTACATGTCCTACTTTGGTTAAGTATTTTAATCGTATTTTCACATGCCACCCATGGCACTTACTTAACCCTTTAATCATGTTTAATTACATGTTCCACTTTGGTTAAGTATTCTAATCGTATTTTTCTATTGCCACCCAAGGCAACCCACTAGATTCCACATGCCACCCAAGGCACCCACTTAACCCCTCATGTCCCACTACATGCTAATATGGTTAAGTGTTTCTTAATTAATTAAGACCGTGATCTTCCATAAAGACCTCCCACATTAGACTGACTGTTATGACCGCGTGGTTAAGCCGGTAGAGTCCGGGCAGTCTTACGTCATAACAGAGCCTAACCTCGTGTCTTTACTTTAATCACGTATTTAATTTATGGCTAAGACCTCTCACATTGGGCTGACATTTGTAGCAACTGGTTAAGCCGGTCGGGTCCGGGCAGTTTTACGCTACAAATGAGTCCAACCTCGTGTCTTAGTCGATTAACTACACCTAATTAATCACCCCCACATTAATTATCCCTAATTAATATCAAATTTTCCATAACATGGGTAGACCTAACTCAATAGGTAAATTCCCATGGGGTAGACCTAACTCAATAGGTAAATTCCCACTTATGGTAATTTATTTTTATGGTATGCTTAATCATACCCAATCATACATTTATTAACATATTTTCCAACCCCATCGTTCCCCACGTAAATCGTTCTCACTTCATGGCATAATAAAGGGGAAGATCCATCACAAACATCATGGGTTTAACCAAACCTTAGCATATAACTTTGTCATGGGTTAAGAGGATGTCAACTTGCATATATGAGCATATATTAACCCAACTACATTTAACCCAAACTTGCATATTATCATACACATATCTTGCATAACATGTTGAACTTGCATATAAGCATTCTCATAACTTGCATAACATGTTAAATATGCATTTAAGCATACACATAACTTGCATAAGCATTCACATACTTGCATAAGCATGCATAACTTGCATATTATGTTAAACTTTGCATTTAAGCATATACACAACTTGCATAAGCATTCACATACTTGCATAAGCATTCACATACTTGCATAAGCCTTCACATACTTGCATATTAACTTTTAAACTTGCATAATGTGTCATCATGAACTTGCATATTAACAAACATGTAACTTGCATAGCATATCTTGCATATTAACATACATGTAACTTGCATAGCATATCTTGCATATTAACATACATGTAACTTGCATATTAACAAACATGTAACTTGCATAGCATATCTTGCATATTAACATACATGTAACTTGCATAGCATATCTTGCATATTAACATACATGTAACTTGCATAGTACATCTTGCATATTAACATACATGTAACTTGCATAGCATATCTTGCATATTAACATACATGTAACTTGCATATGAACTTGTTAAACATGCATAAACCCTCTTGTTAAACATGCATAAACCCACTTGTTAAACATGCATAATATCTCATACTTAGCATGCAAAGAATCACATACTAAACTTGCATAATATCATATACTTAGCATGCATAGAATCACATACTCATCATGCATAATATCACATACTTAGGATGTATAGAATCACATATTCATCATGCATAAAACCACATACTTAACTTGCATAAAATCAATTACTTATTATGCATAAACCCACATATCCAACTTGCATAAACTCACATATTCAACTTGCATAAACTTACATATTCAACATTATACATAGATTAGCATATCATTACAAATGATTCAAACTCACTAATCCGCATTCAAGACCATAAGTCTCATTACACCTAATCTACTTATTTTAACAATTGATCATCAAAGTGATAGAAACTCACTACTAGCAATTTGCACTCCAAATGAAGAAGATTAAGATGCTTAGAATGGATTGGAGGTTGATTAGAGAGGTTGATTAGCTTGCTTTCCTCTTCATTGATTTGTGGTGGCCATGATCAAGTTTCATTTTGCCATAGTTTAGTTATAAAATCTAATTATGAATGAATTAGGGTAGGGTTAGGGTCTTATTTATAGGATTAGGTTGCATTTTAGACCCTTAGATTAACCCTAGATTGGTTTAGACCCGTCAGATCCAAGAAGCTTCCAGAACCAGCCCTCAAAGCCAGCCCAAGAACCCAAACTGGTGCACCCAGTTTTACTGGGCGTCGCCCCCCTGTCGACAGGCAAGTCGACAGGCAAGTCGACACCCCTGTCGACAGGCCTGTCGACAGCCCTGTCGACATGGGTAGGGCGGGAATCTTCCCGCCTGGCCCCGCTTGCTCTATTTTAAAATCTGGTTTTAAATTATTAAATCTGTTTTTATCTTTGAATTTTCTGCAAACTTCATCGGGCCATAACTGAGCCATACGGACTCCGATTTTCGAAAACTCGGACTCTATTTCGCGTATTTTTCCGAGACGAACGCAATGACGCAGCCCGTTTCCCCTAATTCCCACATCTGAGATTATTTATTCTGTAATTAGTGAATTTTAGCATTAACCCAAAATACGGGGTGTTACAATTGGAGTAGCTACCTTGAAGGAGCTGAAGTGGTAGCCGTCCGGACGTATTGTTGATTGTATGGATATGCGAGGAATATGGTGCCTCCGGCTTCGTTCAAACCCAAAACGAACTTGTAAATGGACTGTGTGTCTGACATTGGATTTTGTTATGTGCTGATTGATCCCTATTAAATATATATCTGTTTGGCGACGGAGAATTTATTCTCTTGCTTAACGCCCTTCTCTGAGACATACGAGCTCAGAGGTTATATATCGATAGAAATCAGTCGCTTGGAGTGAATTGCCTGTGTGGCACGCCTAAGTGGCAGATGATCAAGGCTTTGATTGCAAAGCAAAGTCTTGTGTTTGATGATCAAAGCACGGCCTGTGTGCCGTAGCTTTGTGTATAGCATTGATTCGCAAGCCTCACACCTCGGTATGAGTCAAAAGCGGGATAGTGACTGCAGGGAGAACACGTTTCCGTCTAGCTATGGGTGATGTCAGTGACCTACCAGCCTTGACATTTATATATTATCTTACCTGTGTGGTTGTTGGAATGCGAGGCGCCTCGATTATAGGCCTGTAAGGACCGAGAAACGTGTGTTCAGGAATAACTAATCCTCAAAAGTAAGAGAGGACAGACCCTGAAGATCCAAGGATCACTGTGTGTGATCCTGAGACATTTGCGAGTGTCTCGAATGGAGAGGAGCTTGCCCCTTGCCTCGACTCATGATGGAATCCAATTTCCAATACGAAATTGCAGATTTGATTGTATTATTAGTATGGCGACATGATATATGGTACCCATGCCGTCTATGATTAATATTTATGATTGAAATCGTTTTTGAAACATATACACACTAGTAATAATATCAAACACTTTTGTTTTATACGTATCAAGCATTTCTTGGCCATTATAAGGTAAACCTCTATCCTCCGGCTTGCGTTGCATTGTGTGATGGGACCTGAGTCTTATAATGGCTTCATATTTTATAAAAAAGCATTGTGATGATTTAATAATTTACTTTATTTCATGCACTAGCAATCATTGGAGTAAACCCGTTCCGTGAAAGTGGTGTGGTCCTCTGATTTGCCTTATTATTGTTGTTTAATTAGTTAAGTAGATTTCTCATACCAGTCCCATGACTGACTCGTAGTTTGTTTCACCTTGCAAACTCGGTTTCCCCCTTATTTTCACACGGGCAGCCGAGTAACAGGTAGCTGGCGTATTTTGGCTTTGCACCGCAGCAGAGGTGCACCTTTTGGATCATGGCGAGTCTTGACTTCACAGTGTTGACTATTGATTTTCCGCCATTGTTATTATATGTATATGATTCCGCCTCTGGCGATGTAGACTGATGTTTTCTTTATGTACTCTCTATGTAAATGTACCACTTATGGCGATGTAGACTGATCATGTATCTTTATGCACTAAGTTGTATCGTGCACTGTGCTCTCTGATGTTGTGATATGTATGATTCCACTGTCATATTTATGTAAATTATTCTATTTCCTGCTTATGCTATTATCTGTACTCTGCTAATGATGAATAATGTGTTATATTCCAATGATTATCCTTAACACCATAGCACAGGGTTTTTGGATCGTCACAGGTGGTATCAGAGCTTTGATTAAACTTAGTTCTGGAATTTAACACGTTAAACACCTCGTCAGAATAGAGTCAGTAGTATTCTAAGGCAAGTAGCTCATTAGAGATAGGACTAGTAATGTCCTAGAATGAGCTAAGCAGAATAGAAAAAATAATCTGATCAGTACATCGTTGTCTTTCCTTAAGTTCTTCTACTGTACAATATAATAAGATTATCGTTTCTGAGAGCTGACTCTTTCCTTGCTTATACAGAACTTGATAAATGGCTACCAGAGCTGCAATAGCTAGAGGAGGCTGAGGCAGAGGCCGAGGAGATAACCCCACTGTAGAAGGACCATTAATACAACCACCAGCCGCCCAGCCATTCGAGCTCGACCGAGTGGCCAAAAGATATAAGAATCTAGGAGGCAAAACCTTCTCGGGAACCGGCACTGTGATTGAGGCCTTAGAATGGATGAAGACATGCGAGAAGATCTTAGGAGGCCCGAGGCTTGGAGATCAAGACAAGGCATTCATGGGTGCCTGGCTTTTGCAAGACGAAGCAGAATTGTGGTGGGAAGCCATCACCGCAGAGAATCAAAATGCAAGAAGGACATGGGATGACTTCAAAGAAATGTTCAAAGAGAAGTTCATCCCAAAGCAAGCAATCGAACGCATGTATGATGAATTTGCAAATCTCCAGCAAGGAGACCTCTCTGTGCAAGACTATCTCAATAAGTTTACATAGTTATCTCGCTACGTTCAGAGCTCATCGCGACTGCTAAGTCCAAGAACAAGAGGTTCATCTACGGGCTAAAGCGTAAATATCAAGATAGGGCCATGAGCCACATTAAACTGGCATTTTCAGACTTAGTGGAGATGGCATGCAACTATGAGGACCTAGACCAAAGAAACCTTGATTTGGACCGCGCTAAGGGTCAAGCAGGGAGCAAAAACAAGCCCTCTACTAACCAGGCTGAGTCAAGCAACGCGGCATCCACAAATCCGCAAACTAGCAGGATGCCAAAGGGAAGTTGCTTCAATTGTGGAAAGATAGGGCACTATTCTAATGTGTGCACAGCCCCAAAACGGCAGAAGACCAACTCCCAAGGCTCAAGCCAGAACACTCCAAATCCTCGTTCATGCTTGAACTACCGCAGAACTGGACATCTCGTCAAAGATTGTCCATTGCTTAAGAAGGCAGAGGTTGCACATGTGTACGATGGGATGAACCCCCCGGCTGCTTCTGATGGAGCAGGTAAACCCGATGTTTTGGGAGGTACCCTTACAATTAAAAATATTCCTGTTTTTGTATTATTTGACACGGGTGCATCACGTAGTTTTATTGCAAGTAATACTGTTAACAAGTTAAAGTTAAAACCAATAAATCTTAGAGAATCGGTTGAAGTTCATAATCCAATAGGAGGATCTCTAGTTCTTAGTTCATATTGTAAAGTACCAGTCTCTTATTCTTCCTATAAATTTTCTTTTAATTTGATCACCATGGATTTTCCTGAGTTTGATATCATTCTCGGGCTAGATTGGTTAACGCAATACGAGGCCAAAGTAAATTGTGTGGAAAGAATAGTAAACATTAAAACAGAACTTGGATATATTACTGTACCATGCCATGGTTCAAATCCAGATAGAAAGGAATTTTGGTCTGCGCTAGAAGTTATCCCCACTTCCTTAGAAAAGATTCCTGTTATTAAAACCTATGCGGATGTGTTTGAAGAAGTTGAAAACTTACCTCCACAAAGAGAAATTGAATTCAAAATCGATCTAATTCCAAATGCCAGACCAGTGGTACATCCAATTCGAAGAATGACTCCAAAAGAAAAAGAAGAATTAGGCGATCAAACTCGTCAACTGCTATGGAAGGGTCTGATCAGACCTAGCTTTTCTAGTTGGGGTGCAGCTGTAGTGTTTGTCCCTAAGTCGGTCGGACGGTACTCTCCGATTGTGTGTTGATTACCGTGACCTCAACAAACAGACGCTCAAAAACAAATACCCGTTACCCCGCATCGATGATCTGTTAGACCAATTAAATGGGGCGAGAGTATTTTCCAGAATGGACCTAGCTATAGGTTTCCATCAACTGAGAATTGCCGAAGAGTGTGTTCCTTTGACAACTTTCAGAGGTCTAGACATATTTTATGAATGGTTAGTAATGCCGTTTGGCTTATGCAACGCTCAAGCCTACTTCGTGGATCTAATGAATAGAGTGTTCAGGGAAGTTCTAAATAAATTTGTCCTGGTATTCATCGATGATATTTTAATCTACTCTAAGTTAGAAGCCGAGCATGAAAGACATCTAGAACAAGTATTGGGGATTCTAAGAAATAACGTCTTCAAAGCCAAATTCTCTAAATGTATCTTCTGGCAGGAAGAGGTGAAGTTCCTTGGCCATGTCGTGTCAAAGGAAGGAATTTCTGTAGATCCGAGCAAAATTACAGCAATTCAAGATTGGAAACAACCTACTACACCCATAGAGGTCAGAAGTTTTATGGGGTTGGCTAGTTATTATCGAAAATTTATTAAGGATTTTTCGAAGATATCCGGTCCATTAACAAAGCTTACAAAGAAGCACGAGAAATTTAAGTGGACTTCCGACTATGAGGAAGCTTTCAAGGAATTGAAATCAAAATTGACAACCGCTCTAGTATCAACCATTATCGATGGCAATCAGGATTTGACGGTTTGGATGGATGCTTCTATTAGAGGTCTTGGTGCAGTATTAATGCAAAAAGGCCAAGTAGTCGCTTATGCAAGCCGCCAGCTGAAACTGCATGAGAAGAATTATGTAACTCATGATCTTGAGTTGCTTGCCATCATTTTTGCTTTGAAAATATGGAGGCATTACTTATTGGGTGAGAAATTCGAATTGTTTACAGACCATCAATCATTGAAGTATTTGTTCACCCAGAAAGATCTGAACTTGAGACAGCAGTGTTGGCTAGAATTTCTCGCAGCATATGATCTTGATATTCTGTATACTCCGGGGAAAGACAACGTTGTAGCTGATGCACTTAATCATTGCCAATCTTATAATTACGCCTTCATTGATTGATAAAATATCTGCTCTCAAGAAGAATGATCACTTCATTCAAAGGATCAAAGAGAGAATACAGAAAGCGAGCCCTCGAGTTTTCAAGTGGATAAGGAAGAAGTTCTGAGATTAAAAGGGAGGATCTTTGTTCCCAACATCCCAGAGCTCAAAAGGGAGGTGCTGGATGAATGTCACAAATCCAAGCTTTGCATTCATCCCAGGGTAAGTAAAACATACAACGATATCAAGCGCACTTTCTGGTGGAGGTCCATGAAGAGGGACATTTCTTTATATGTTAGCAGGTGCCCTACTTGTCAACTAGTCAAGAGCGACCAACAAAAGCTGGCCGGACTGTTGAAACCGTTGGAAGTCCCAGGTTGGAAATGGGAACAGATTTCCATGGATTTCATATATGGTTTGCCCCGAACCAAGAAAGGTAATGACAGTATTTGGGTGATCGTAGATCGCTTCACGAAGACCGTCCATTTCATACCTGTCAGATCCAATAGAACCGCCCAAAGTCTAGCACAGATTTATTTCAAAGAAATTGTTAAGCTGCATGGAATTCCCATCAGCATAGTCAGTGATAGAGACCCAATATTTGCTAGAAAATTCTGGGAGGCATTCCAGACGGAATTGGGAACAAAACTGAATCTGAGCACCGCTTATCACCCCTAGACAAATGGCCAAACTGAGCAGGTGAATAGAATTCTAGAAGATTTACTACGGGCTTGTATTATTGATTTTGGCGGGTCATGGGAAGATCACTTGCATTTGGCAGAATTCTCAAATAACAACAGCTATCAAGCGAGTTTGAAAATGTCGCCATTTGAAGCATTATACGGTAGACCGTGCAGATCTCCTGCATGTTGGGTAGAACTGGGCCGCGGGTAGAACCGGGCAACAAACTTGTGTTGGGACCCGATATGATTAGAGAAGCATCAGATAAAGTCGATTTCATCAAGAAACGATTGAAAACCGCGCAAAGCCGACAGAAGATTTACGCGGATTCTAAAAGAAGAGATATGGCATTCGCTATTAGTGATTATGTTTATTTGAAAGTTTCTCCGATGAGAGGAGTAATCCGATTTGATAAAACTGGGAAATTGACACCCAGATTTATTGGTCCCTTTCCTATACCTGAACGAATTAGAACTCTTGGTTATAGGGTTTCATTACCTGATTGATTGCCTGGAGTGCATAATTTATTTCACGTATCTCAACTTAGAAGACATGTGCATGACCCTGATCTTATTGTAGAAGAAGCAGCGCAACAGAACTTGGAAATTACTCCAAAATTAGCAGTCAGAAGAGAGCCATTAAAAATTGTTGCCAAAGAAATTAAAGAGCTAAGGAGCAAGAAGGTTCATTTAGTTAAAGTGCAGTGGAGTAGTGATCCTAGAGACTGTACTTGGGAGACTGAGGAAAGCATTAAGCAAGCTTACCCCAAATGCAGAGTGGACATCTCTGACTAACTCCGGTGCAAGGTACCTTTACAATACTTTGCATTTCCATTTCTGTTTCCTACTGTACTGCTGTTTCCTTTTTAGGGACGAAAAGTTTTCAGTGGGGGAGATTGTAACAACCCGGAAAATAAGAGCCAATTTAAAAATTTTAAATTGGTTATTTTAAAGGAATTTAAACAATTGAAATAGAATATTTCAATAAAATAATGAATTAGAAAAGGTGCGGCAGTTTGAAAATTTGAATTCAAACTTTGACTGACTGTACCGGGTGCAAAATAAAATGGATTTTAGTAAAACCAAAAATATTTAAATCTGTCTATGAATATCTTTCTAACGAATCTGAAAAATCGAAGTTTCATAACAGGAATCGAAAGTTATGGCCAAATGAATTTTCAGAAAGGTCGCTATAGAGAATATATAGCCCTTGAAAATAGACATTTTGCAAACGACCTTGGAATTCGACGAAACCACTCTTGTTAGATCCGGGATGTCAAATTATTGCTAGGTTTCAAATTTCGTAATTTTTGAAGCTAGTATGTGAGCATGGCAAAAGAAAACGTGTTGGGTTGATTTCTATTAAATTGGATCGACCAGAAAATGGCCATTTTTCAAACGATCTCAGAATTCAACGAAACTATTTTTTTGGGACCGTAGCGTCATAACATAGCTAGATTTATTTTTTTGGAATTTTTCGAATCAGTTTGTGGCCTTGGCAAATTGAAATGTACGTTCAAATGGAATATTGAATGTTTTATATTTTAATTTGAAGAATAACTGACTGTAACAGTAAAATTGGCCTACAAAACATATCCCATTGTGTTCGGGATGGGGGTATTTAGCTAGGGGCGAGAGTCATTAGGTTTGAATAGCTGTTCGTTTTGAGAAACACTATTTTAAAAATTAAATAAAGCATCGACCAATAGAAATTTTCCATTCATAATTTAAAATAAAAAAAACTTCAGAAAACCCCGCCCCCCTCGACTTTGATGGAAACCCTTTTCCCCTGCTCCCGACCATCTTCCGACCGCCATAGCCACCATTAGCCCCACCCCCAGTTCAACTTTTTGTAGCTCTCCTCTTCCTCTTCAAATCAATACCAACTGCACCCTCCCTCGTCATGTATTTCGAGAGAACCAATCCCCTGAAGTATCGTTCTTTCCGCTATTGCCCTGTCGTGGATCCTCCACCATGTAAGATCGCACCCACCTCAACTGAGCGCCCGTCTTCCCTCTGTGATGTGGTGTGACTGGATCGTAATATCGTTGCACGGATTTTCTGAAAAATCGAAACCTAGTTTCGAACCCTCTTTGAAAGGTAGCGGCTATGTTTTTCTGAATTGAAAATAACACTTTTAAGTGTTGCAAACTTTGAAAAATCGTATCTTTATCGTGTATTAACGAAATTCGATGAAACAGGAAACATCGTGACCGCAAGGACGCTCTCTACAGTCCAGAAGTGTCCGGGAATTTTTCTGAGCTTGCTAGGATTTTTAGAAAAGCAACAACCCAAGTGAGATTTCTAAACTGAAATGTGAATGGACATGTGTTGTATAAGTTATATAAGCGAAATATAAATTGTATACGCGTTGTATAAGTTATACGTGCGAAGTATGAATTATACATGCATTGTATAAATGATATGTGTGCTGGAATGGAAATAAAATATATTTATATACGAATATATATATATATATATATATACACACTCCCCTCGTCCACAAACCATGGGCCATATATATTGATTGTGAATTGGCGTGAAAAATTTGGTGAATAATGCGAATGGTTGATAGGATTGTTTGTGGTTGATATTGTTTGGATGTGGTTGAAAAATACCACTGTGGTTGAAAAATACCCATTTGTGACTGAAACAAAATTTGAATAAATTATGGAAAAGAAAAACATAATCGCCTGCATGCGAATTAGATGTATGAAATCCCCATTGTCAAAAACTGCGAGGTTTTAAGGTAGAGCGAGGAGCCGTACTCGGGACGGTGCCGGTTTTAAATACCCTGCCATTATGCTGTCAAAATTTTCAATAATATTCATGTGTTAGAATTATTTTCATATGTTGAAACTATATTCATGTGTTCGAATTATTTTCATATGTTGAAACTATATTCATGTGTTAGAACTATATTCATGTGTTGAAACCGTATTCATGTGTTGAATAGAAATTCATGAGTTGAATAGAAATTCATGTGATGAATAAAATTCTTTGAAAAATAAAAAATAACATTTTATCACATATATAAATATATAAACTATTCATGTTTTAAATAAATTTTTTTATCATTAAAAATCACATTTTTATCGTATATATAAACTATAGAAAATATTCATGCGTTGAATAAAAGATTAGAACGATAAAAATCATTTTTTATCGTATGTGTGAAGTGGATAATATTCATGTGTTGAATATATAGATTGAACAATAAAATTTACATTTTTATTGTGAATATGAATTGCTAAAAAGGTTCATGTGTTGAATAAATATTTTGATGATAAAAATATCATTTTTATCATGTAAACGACTCACTAAAAATATACAAGTGTTGAAACAAATATTTGTTTGCTATGAATATTATTTTTAACATGTATGTGAATCAAATAAAATAGTCATGTGTTGAAATATATTTTTGTTCGCCAAAAATATCATTTTTATGCAAAACGTGAAGTGTTAAAAATAACCACTTGTTCAAATAAATATGTGTGGGTTGAAAATATTATTTTTAACATGTGTAGGAAGGGTTAAAAATAACCACATGTGGAATAAAAACCTTTGGTCACTAGAAATATTATTTTTAGCTTAGTTTGGCACATATATATACATGTGTTGAACATGAAGTGGATTAGCTGTTGAGTAAAAAAATTATTTGCGTGCCCGACAAATAGGTAAACCTTAATGAGTTGGATGTGCAATTTTATTATTATATCAACTCCTGTGAATGCCATTGGATGCGGAGTGCTGGTTGTTCTGTGTGTAATAATAAACATCGCCATAGGATAGTAACAATTAAATTTGAACTACACTATATGGCATACTTGTTGATGATAGGCATACTTCATCATATACCACATAAGCATTTGGAGCTTATGTGACGAGGTTGAAGATTTACCGTACGAGCGAGAGGCTTGTATGGCGATGACTATATATTACAGGTTGAACTGATGACTGATCTGGACTATATAAATTGTAACGGTAAATTGCAAGATTAATAAAAAACCCCACACGGGTCTGGAGATGACAATAAACACGTCTCTCTGGTCATTAAGGCTCATAAACCATTTATAGGGTGACGAGAATTTATTCTCTGGAGTTATGATCTATACACACTCCCCTGTGGACACCAGAATATATCATTATAAATATGTGCATGCTTATTAGGATTTATTGGTTACCTAATACGGCCCAATGAATTTCCAAACCCCTTTCCGTATAAAGGAGGTTATGGAGAAAATTTTCGAAATATAAAGGTGTTACTGAAATATTTGAAGTGAAAACGATATAGAAATCGCCGAATGAATTATATATAAATATAAATTAAATTAAAACGAATCGAGGCCGTGCAGTTCGCGTTTTGAAATCGTAACTTCAAACGATTATACCGAAAGATCCGACCATCGGATTTTCACGAAACTGGAACCGTTGGGTTCGCTTTGGGAATATCTACCCAACGATATAAACTTTGTTAAGATCCAACGGTTAGATTTTCAGATATGTGTTAAACAAATTTAGGGAAAAACAACGCCAGTGCTTCGGCACGACCTGAAACGTCGTTTAATTAAATAGGGTCGTTTTTTAATAAATAAAAATGGTGATATATCGTTATAAAATATTATAGACGATATAGAATGGAAATAAACCGATTCTGCTTGGTTTGCTTGATAATTTGTGGTTGAATGCGTTTTACATGAAAATTATACTAAAGAACTGAAATGTGAATGTCGAATGATTTAACCAGGTGAAGAATTGATTTGAAAATATAAATATATGTGGATTTTCTCATTTCAAATAATCGATCGACGGTTAGAAGTCGAAGAGCTGAAGACGGTTCAAGACCGACGATCTTCACATTGGATGGACGGGCGCTACGGATGCTTATAATTGGAGTAGCTACCTTGAAGGAGCTGAAGTGGTAGCCGTCCGGACGTATTGCTGATTGTACGGATATGCGAGGAATATGGTGCCTCCGGCTTCGTTCGAACCCAAAACGAACTTGTAAATGGACTGTGTGACTGACATTGGATTTTGTTCTTTGCTGATTGATCTCTATTAAATATATATCTTTTTGTCGGCGGAGAATTTATTCTCTTTCTTAACACCCTTCTCTGAGACGTACGAGCTCAGAGGTTATATATCGATAGAAATCAGTCGCATGGAGTGAATTGCCTATGTGGCACGCCTAAGTGGCAGATGATCAAGGCTTTTGTTGCAAAGCAAAGTCTCGTGGTTGATGATAAAAGCACGACCAGTGTGGCGTAGCTTTGTGTATAACATTGATTCGCGAGCCTCACACCTCGGTATGAGTCAAAAACGGGATAGTGACTGCAGGGAGAACACGACGTTTCCTTCTAGCTATGGGTGATGTCAGTGACCTACCAGCCCTGACATTTATATATTATCTTACCTGTGTGGTTGTTGGAATGCGAGGCGCCTCAATTATAGGTCTATAAGGACCGGGAAATGTGCGTTCAGGAATAACTAATCCTTAAAAGTAAGAGAGGACCGACCCTGAAGATCCAAGGATCGCTGTGTGTGATCCTGAGACATTTGCTAGAGTGTCTCGAACAGAGAGGAGCTTGCCCCTTGCCTCGACTCATGATGGAATCCAATTTCCAATACGAAATTGCGGATTTGATTGTATTATTAGTATGGTGACATGATATATGGTACCCATGCCGTCTATGATTGATATTTATGATTGAAATCGTTTTTGAAACATATACACACTTGTAATAATATCAAACACTTTTGTTTTATACGTATCAAGCATTTCTTGGCCATTATAAGGTAAACCTCTATCCTCCGGCTTGCGTTGCATTGTGTGATGGGACCTGAGTCTTATAATGGCTTCATTTTTATGAAAAGCATTGCGATGATTTAATAATTTACTTTATTTCATGCACTAGCAATCATTGGAGTAAACCCGTTCCGCGAAAGTGGCGTGGTCCTCTGATTTGCCTTATTATTGTTGTTTAATTAGTTAAGTAGATTTCTCATACCAGTCCCATGACTGACTCGTAGTTTGTTTCACCTTGCAAACTCGGGTGCCCCTTGTTTTCACACGGGCAGCCGAGTAACAGGTAGCTGGCGTATTTTGGCTTTGCACCGCGGCAGAGGTGCACCTTTTGGATCACGGCGAGGCTGACTTCACAGTGTTGACTATTGATTTTCCGCCATTGATATTGTATGTATATGATTCCGCCTCTGGCGATGTAGACTGATGTTTTCTTTATGTACTCTCTATGTAAATGTACCGCTTATGGCGATGTAGACTGATCATGTATCTTTATGCACTAAGTTGTATCCTACACTGTGCTCTCTGATGTTGTGATATGTATGATTCTGCTGTCATATTTGTGTAAATTATTCTATTTCCTGCTTATGCTATTATCTGTACTCTGCTAATGATGATTAATCCAATGATTACCCTTAACACCGTAGCACGGGGTTTTGGGATCGTCATAGAGATCATTCTCTATTATGTACGTGAAAGAGTTATAAGTGGAATATCAACCATAAATCATCTACCAACCAGCTTTCAAAAGGCGTATATTCTAACAAAGCCACTATCTTAGAAGAATTTTGATCGATTTAAAGTCAATCTGATGATTACTGGAAGAAAAGAGGACTCGAAGAAAGAAGATGAAATTTTTGAGAAGCCGTGAATCAACAAAGAAACCCTAATATAATTTTATGGGGGCTATTATGTTCAACCGACATTTCAGTACAAATTTATATTAGGTTTACAAAGGAAGTTATGACATTTTCCCCTATCATATTTGAATGTTACATCGGATTGTCTATAAACTCTTAAACTCTGTACATTTCATTTAATAAAGGTAATAATAAATCTTACATTTCATTATCCCTATTTTATTTACAAAAACCAAAAGGTAGCATTTTGACTAAAAAGGCATCGGCCATGTTTGTAAAGCTATAACTCAAAAACAAAACCGAAAAGAAGCAGGGATCATCACGATATGGACCTAGCAGATTATGCACAATAATCCGAGCCAGCTCATAGGGTTATGGTGCCAGGGAGAGACAAGAGGCCAGAGGACAGTAGCATAAACAAATCCATGCCATTAAATAATCAAAGTTACATCAATTTTGAAATTTTACCACTTTGCAAGGCTTAAACAAAATAACCAACATATAGAACCATATGATTAAAAGAACGCAAACTAGTAGGGAACCCATCCAAGAACCAGAAATAAATTTGACAACAACCCAGATAGGACCATGAGTACCACAGTTCCATACATGTCACATGTTGAGCAATGGTGGGAGGCTACGAAGGCCATATAAGGCACAAGCATTAAGCGAGAAACAAGAGGTGAAGGGACAAATTGTATATACCATACCCATCATAACTCTAGCAATCACACACCATAATGACATCCCTCTTCAGTAGATAACCTCTCCAGAGAATACCAAAGAAAGCCAAACGGAAAACCACTAAAACTCCCAGTAACACAAGACGTAACAATCAACATAAAAACTACTTCAAACCACGACAGATTTAACAGAAAACCCTAAAGCACCAAACATGTTGAGTATTGCTCATAACTAAATCCGAAAGTCAAATTCGAAATAATAGGCCAATTTCACATCAATAGGCTAAGGTGTGGCTTGGGGAGATAATGGTAAGAAAGTTAGGATGATAAGAGGAAACAGGTAGGGAAACACAAACGCGAGGAGTGAGATAGTAGATTGAGTTTGGACCATGGAGGTTGATCAAAGAAAATTAACGAGGAGGTCAAATAAGTTCGTAATGGAAGAAGACAAGCAAAGGGAGACTGAAAAGGGGATAAATAACAAACAAAAAAGGAAAAAAAGATAGACTGGTAGACAAGAAGGATGAAGGGAAAGAAAACTAGGGTGGAAAGGTTTACACGAGAAAAAACAAAATTGATATCTAAAGGGAAGAAAGGTGAGGTGGTAAATATCAGTACACCATTATCGATTACATCTTGCTAAATATTTATAAGAGCACTCTAAAATGTGGTCAAATCCCCATTTAAATATCTTTCATGATGTTGCAATGTTAGATTTGAGAACCAAGAAGAGATTAAAATAGAGCTTTGTCCCCATTTTTTCTTTTGAGTGGTTGTTTATAAACGGGAAATGTTCCTCGCTTATACTGTAAACATCAAACAGATTGCTATTTACACTAAAAATAGCAACATATTTGTTGTTTTAAAGAAAAAAACAACATAAAGGTTTTTGAAAACCGTTTAGATTACAAATGGTTTTCAGAAAACTGATTATAGGTTTTTCAAAAAAAAAACCATCCTCATTTACTGTTGAAGAAGTGGGGTGTTTCGATGTTTTTTCCTTCGGACTTCTCCTCACGAATCTGACGAGTTTCTAGAGATGCTCTAATCACATAAATAAATAAAAAACCATGACTACATCTGCTGTGAAATAATAATCTCATTTTATTATTAAATAACAAACAAATAAGCATGAAACTCCATGATCACATCAAATATATCATCTTTATCTTATGTCTATTTCGTGGTTAAGAAAAAAGCATGTATCATCTTATCATATTTAGAAACACACTTATCATAACCTACATTTCATAGTAAGTTAATAGATTTTTTCAAATTAGGCAAACTTTCAAAACCATTTCACATTCAAAACTTTAAAACTTGTTACCAAATATGGCTGGTTTGCATTCAATCAACTGCCATGTCATTTTCTTTGCAGCTGCCGAAGTCAGGGCACAACCATAAGTTGTGTATTTGCTTATTATAATAGGAACGACTCATAGTTACCCCTATTAAATTAGTTTCAAAAATGAACTATTGAAACTATGAGTTTCACCTTTATTCTTATATAAAAGCGCAACTCACAGTTGCGCCTGTACAAGTGTGATTGTAACACCCCACGTCCATTAATGTCACTCACAAAGGGAATGCATCAATGTCCATGAAACGTTATTGTTTGTATAGAACAGATAAATTACAAGAATAAATAAATAAAACAACACAGCGGAAGATAAAACTTATTTTATTTCATCATAACTCAAAACGAATTTACATAAGTAGTTTCCAAAACCATTACAACAGGATCAGTAGTCTTTTCAAAAACTTCAAAGTACATAAAGAAGCAAACACTTAAATAACATAAATGCATAAATCCCCACTGAGCATAAGCAAAGCAATAAAGATGAGAGAGTCCCAAGCGATACATCTACTATCTTCAAGCAACTAAAAGAAATCGGCACTAAGCTGTAGTATTCCCTCCTTGCAAACCTGGAGGGGGGGGGGGGAGGGAAGGAAGAAAAGAGGTGGGAAGAAAAGGGGATCAGACATAAAGTCTGGTGAGTGCGATAACTTTAACCATATAATTATCAAAATAACTAGGCTAAGGCATAAGCTGGAAAATAAGGAAATGACTGTGAACAATTGGGTATGAAAGAACAAAACGAGGAAATAAGATGAGCCAAGATAACGTTAAAGGCGCACCTAGTCACTATAAGATAATTACTACACTGCACCACCACTAGTCACCCTTAAAGATTGATCCCATCTACAGAACTTAATAATGATAATGGTAGTTTAGTGTACCCCTAGCTACCTTCATAGGTGCCGTCTGCCCCTATCTCCACTAGGTGTACCCACTACCCCCATTCGATCGGCTCCCTAACTCGTAGATACCATTGCTAGCCCCACAGTGGGGTGTATCACTCCCCAAAGTGGCAACCCGATACAACCAAAAATGCACGGCTTATATCTGCACGATGCAACAACGTCTTACCTACCAGCCCGGGCCCACACACACATATGAACCCGTTGGACTTGCGTTGCCACCGCTGACCTGTTTTGACCTCTTACAATCAAATCCAGTACGCGTGTCCCGTCCTCGACTTGGGTCGAGCCCACAAAGATACTTAATGGGTTGCTGGTTTGAAAAGGGCCCCCATGCTTGCCACAAGCTTTCCACCTACGCTTGGTTCCCTCTAAAGTTTTTCCCCACTTAACCCCATTCTTAATCATGTCTTTTACATGTTTCAATCTTGGTTAAGTGCATCTAATCGTATTTCAGAATGCCACCCAAGGCATCCACTAAATTCCACATGCCACCCAAGGCACCCACTTAACCCCCTCATGTCCCACTACATGTTTATCTGGTTAAGTGTTTCTTAATTCATTAAGACCGTAACCTTGTAAAGACCTCCCACATTAGACTGGCATTTGTGGCAGCTGGATTTGCCGGGCGGGTCCGGCCAGTCTTACACCACAAACGAGCCTAACCTCATGTCTTTACAACTGTTACGCATTTAATTTATGCCTAAGACCTCCCACATTAGACTGGCATTTGTGGCAGCTGGATTTGTCGGGCGGGTCCGTGCAGTCTTACACCACAAAAGAGTCTAACCTCGTGTCTTAGGCGATTAATTACACCTAATTAATTACCCCCAATTTGAATTAATTTCCCTATTCAAATTGCCAATCAATTACAAATTTAACTATGTCCATAATTGACTCAATTATGTCCACCTATTTATGGTATATAAAATTATACCAATTAACATCACATTTAAGGCATTTATGCCAATTCTCAATATTAAATCTTTTAATATTATCCCATTGCCCCCACGTTGTACGTTCGTTCGTTTAGCGTAAAATATACGTTACACTCGAATAGTCTAACTTATGGAATAAAGAGAAAACATCACAACATGCATAGAATAAAAACTAGATCTAAACATAAGGGGTGAACTTGCATGTGTGAATAAGGTTTTTCATCTAAAACTTGCATAGGCCAAAGTTACAAACTTGCATAAACATGGATTTCATAGATCTAACCATAAGGTGTAAACTTGCATAGGCAATATTCACAAACTTGCATAAACTATGGATGTCATAGATCTAATCATAAGGTGTAAACTTGCATATGTGATTTATACAACATAGACTATGATGTAAACTTGCATCTATCTCACATATGTCATAGCCTAACTTTAGGTCCAATTTACACAGAAAATAGATGTCATGAAACATGTAAGGTCGTATATGATTCTCACTAACTTGCATATGATTCATATCTAAATTAACATCTAAACTTGCATATATACATATGATTTAACATATGAATTAGTTCCAACAACATAACCAAACTAGCATATGAAACATCATTATGAATTGATTGTACATAAGCCAATCATAGATTTACAACATAGATGATAATATCACAGCTTTACAACATAGATAATAACATCATAGAATTTACAACATAGATGATAACATCATAGAATTTACAACATAGATAATAACATACGGTCAATGATTCACAACATAACCATATAATCCAAATCATAGCTTAATCCAATTAAATTGTTAATTATATTATTAAAGAAATCGAACTTACAAAAAGAAGGTCTTGCATTCTGAAATCTGAGTTCTGAAATTGATTTAGCTCGCCTTTGTAGTAGATTCATTATTGTTTAGATTAGAGTTGAATAGAACTGAATTGATTAGCTTTGATTTCCCTCTAGTTGGTGGCGGCTACTCTAGGTTACAGGATGGCAACATGACGGCCATGATTCAGATTTTTATTTGATTTTAGGGTTTGAGTCTACCCATGTTTATATAGAATTTCAATTTAATTATAGCCGTCGGATGATCTTAAGGTTAATCAAAACCACTCAGTCAGGATAGGGTGACACCTCAGCCCTAATGACTCAGCAAGGAGTCAGAAAGGACTCAGCAATTAGTCACAATGTGGATTAGATTGCACCAGAAAGCTGTGCAGGCTTTCTGCTCGGCCTGGGCGCACTTAGCAGGTGCGCCAGTGCCCCTTTTGTACTGGCGCACTTCCCAAGTGCGCCAGTGTATTTTTTTCTTCTGATTTTTCCCGCCTAACTTCGTTCGTCCATATCTCCTTCATCCGGTATCCATTTTACGCAAACTCGGGCTCTATCTCAACCAGAATTTCGAGATGAACACAATGGGGCAACCCGTTTCCGTTAATTCTCACGTCTGAGATTAATTATTCTTTAATTTAGTTAATTCGATTATTCAAAAATTCGGGGTGTTACAGTGATGCTACTACATAAAGGTGACATGAATCCAGGAACTCTACCATCCAATTTTTTAAAAGACATATTTTCTCCCCTAAAATATAACAATTCGAATCCAACCCTCCATAACTCCTAAAAATTGATAAATTTATCATCAGCTCCACTATAAATTTTAAAAAATCTTTGCAGTTATTCAACTAGAACAAATCTATGATGATGGAGGTGGAATCTTTTCCAACATGAAACGAATTTATTATCCACCAAACCCTTTTTGTTTGTTTATAATTTGCATATTATTTGTTTCTAGTTGCAGTAAACATTGTTAGATAGCTTTCTCTAGGTGAAAAAACTCGTTTATCATATCAATTCATACCGTTGAATCAATAGTAACTTATAAACATTGTCATTAATTTGAGTTTTTTTTCATGAAATTTCATAATTGGAAAGCAGACCCGTCGAAGGTATGTTTTATATTTACATGATTAGCACCATATAAATTTTGAAGATGTGATAAAGGTAATTTTTGTTTACTTGGTTAGTAAACTATTTTTTTTACTATTATGAGTTAATTACATGTTATAATTCTTTTTTTGTAGGGTGCAAAAATCGCTAATCGTTTGGATGTTCTTAGAGTTTCAAAGACTTAGTGAAGATGGTTAGCCCAAGAAAGCGTTATAAGGAGAGTCAAATCCATATAAAGAAATGGGAGAGTCAACACTCTTCGACGGTCTCCTTCACCTAACTCCACCAATAGTTCCACCATCCATACCGGTTCGTTCAATGAGCCGTTGAAGCCATGTTTTCTTCACTTGCATAGCTTCAAGTCTTTTGCTTTTAACCTCATCTGATCGTAAGCTCTTTTGAACAATGTACTTATGGAACTCTCGCAGTCAACAAGAATTTTCCATGCCAATGTCGAGCCAATCGTGGTCGAAATCAACAATGGATCAATACCAGGTGCTCCTACCCTCTTTTCTTATCTACTTTGGAAGACAATATCATCTGCCATCGTCCTCCTTTGCTTTACAGGACCAGTTTCTTGAGCAGTGTCACACTCTTTAACCTCCACGTACTTCACTGCATTCGTATAGTACTCCATGGTTCTAATACTGAAATCAGCCGGATGTGGTCCTCCGACTATAGTGTTGATTACTATACCTATACCTTTGTCTCTTTCCTGGGTAACGACTTTAGGTTCTGTCTAACCTTTTGTGGGGTTCGAAGTCCCCTGCCCCTAGGGGCAACCTTATATTCATCCAACTTACCTTCACGAAGTAACTACTCCACAATGTCTCAAAGATGATGACACTCATTAGTCGTGTGGTTGTATATTTCATGAAACAAACAAAACTTTCCTTTCCGAACCTCTTTCTCATTTGACTCTCGTGAAGGTAGCTTTTATACTGCATTGTATTGCTTGTATCCAAATAAATGTTTTCCAACGTATCATTCAGTGGGGTGTAGTTGTCAAAAGTTTGAAATCGAGGCCACTTCATGGCATCCCTTTTCTGGTTACGCCCCCCCACCATTGTCATTTCTATGCTGGATTTTATTGCATATGTTTCAGTTTCCCGTATTCACTTCAACTTTCCTGGAATTCCCTCCGGATTGCTTTATTGCTACATTGTTTTATACTCCTTCATTCACTACCTCGCTTTCTCTCCAATGTCGACTCTTGTTGGCTCCTCTATCCGCAAATGAACTTTAGTCTTTTCATAAAATAGGTCAAGGGTTGAGGGAGGTTTCCCAGCCATATATTTTCCTAAATCGGTCTCTGGATCAACACCGTCGACAAATTCCATCAGGATTATTTACAGGTTCGGATTGTTGATCTCAGTAACGACCGTATTAAAGCAATCAAGATAGTCCTTGAGCATTTCTCCATGGAACTAATTCAAGTGCGGGAGAGTTATCACATGCTTGGATTTAAAGGCATAAAAGTGAAATCGATTCAAGAACTTTTTACCCCAATCCTCAAAGTTCGGCACTGATTTGGGCGACAGATAGGTGAACCACATAAGCATGACCCCATCAAGGTAGATGGGGAAAGCTTTGCACTTTATAACATCCAGAGCTCTTGTTGAATTCATGAACCAAGTATATTTCATCAGATGTTGGCGAGGGTCACTCCCGCTAGAGTAATTGTAACAACCCAAATTTTGATAGACCGAATTTTTCTCAAAAATCCAAATCTACCGAAACTCAAGTTGGCTTGTTTGGTATCATACGTTGGTTCGACCTGGACCCCAGGTGGGTCGACCCCTGGGTCGACCCAGTATTAGGGTGTGTCGACCCCGGGTCGACCCACATATGGTTTGGGTCGACCCATTAGGTGGCTTATTTATGTTGATTTCGCCATTTATAAGTTTCTGGTTTAACAGTTGTTGTAACATTTGTTTTCTTACAAAATATTGTTATGTGAATTAATTTCTTCCATTAGCAAGGTTTGTTTAACGTTTCAATTTCAAACCTACGCGCATATATTCACGTACAACTTTACAAACCTTTATACATTAATAGCTGCGCAATAAACGTAATTATTTGACCTTATAAATTTATTGATTCCTTCCTTTTTATTATATGTTCAAATTTCAAAAGCAGCTATTCTCTTAACTATTTTTCATTCATTCCACATTTATTACTTTCTGTTTTAAGTTTACGCCTAAGATTTCATTTTTTAATTTCTGCATATATATAATATATATACGCACAACCCCATTTATTTTCAAAATTCAAACAGCGTTTTCCTGATATTTATTTCTTACTTCTGTTGATTGATTGCATGTTATTTTATAATTTCATACATGTATATATACACACACACCCACACACCCCCTTATACATATATATACATATACATGCATGTATATATATGTATACTCATACATATATAATTTTTTTCCTTATATGTACATGCATAGATATTTTTTCTCTTAGAACATGCATTCTTTTAGTTGGTCCTCTTAAAATTAAAAACATGACGTTGGTGGGTGTAACACCCCGTATGTTGAAATAACTTATTATAATATAAATCAGGGTAGAATTAAATTCTAAAATCTGAATCAGGGGAAACGGGCTGTGCCATTGCGTTCGTCTCGGAAAAATACGCAGAATAGAGTCCGAAATTTTGTAAATCGGAGTCCGTATGACCCAGTTAAGGCCCAAAGAAGTTTTCAGAAAATTCAAAGTTAAAAACAGATTTAAAATTCAGTTCTAAAACAGGATTGGAGCCAAAAGCGAAGGTGGTGGGAAAGTTCCCGCCTAGCCCCGTGTCGACAGGCATGTCGACAGGGGTGTCGACAGCCCTGTCGACAGGGGTGTCGACACAGGGTGTCGGCCCTGTTGATCTGGGTGCACCAGATCTGGTTTTTGGTTGAGTCTTGGGCTGTGTTCTAGAGATTTCCGAAATCTGATGGTCCTAATCTAATTTAGGGCTAATCCTATGGTCCTAAAACACCTAACTAATCTATATATACACCCTAATACCCCCTAATCCTTACTAAAAATAGATCTAAGGCCATTATGCCACCACTTTGAAACTTGAAGGAGCCTCCATCAAAATTAGAGAAGGGATAACATTCCAAATCAACTTCTAGCCTCTTAATCTTCTTCATTAGTTTGCTAATCTTGGTTTTGGTGAGCTTCTATCCCCTTAATAATCAATTGTTAAATTGATTAAGATAGGATATGATGATGTATGGCTAGGTTTGTGGATCAATGTGTTTATGCAAGCTTAGTATAGTGTATGTTATGTGTTTTGCAAGTTATATGCTATATGTCATGCAAGTTTAGTGTATGTGTTCATGACATCTTTATGCAAGCTTAATGTTATGTAGTCATGACATCTTTATGCAAGTTTGGTGCTATGTTTCATGATGCTTATGAGGCAAAACACTAAGTTGAACATTGATCTATTATGCAACATGCTTATGCAAGTTATGTGAATGCTTATGCAAGTTATGTGTATGCTTATATGCAAGTTTAACATGTTATGCAAGTTATGCATGCTTATGCAAGTTATGTGTATGCTTATATGCAAGTTTAACATGCTATGCAAGTTATGCATGCTTATGCAAGTTATGTGAATGCTTATGCAAGTTATGTGTATGCTTATATGCAAGTTCAACATGTTATGCAAGTTATGCATGCTTATGCAAGTTATGTGTATGCTTATATGCAAGATCAACATGTTATGCAAGTTATGCATGCTTATGCAAGTTATGTGAATGCTTATATGCAAGTTTAACATGTTATGCAAGTTATGTGAATGCTTATATGCAAGTTCAACATGTTATGCAAGATATGTGTATGATAATATGCAAGTTCATATGCAACATGATATGCAAGTCATGTGTATGATAATATGCAAGTTTGGGTTAAATGTAGTTGGGTTAATATATGCTCATATATGCAAGTTGACATCCTCTTAACCCATGACAAAGTTATATGCTAAGATGTGGTTACACCCATGATATTTGTGATGAATCTTCCCTTTATTATGTCATGAAATGAGAACGATTTACGTGGGGAACGATGGGGTTAAAAATGCATATTAACAAAATAAAATGAATGAACATAAGTGGGAATTTACCTATTGAGTTAGGTCTACCCCATGGGAATTTACCTATTGAGTTAGGTCTACCCATGCTATGGAATTGGGAATTTACCTATTCGGTTAGGTCTACCCATATTCTTTAAATTTGATATTAATTAGGGATAATTAATATGGGGGTGATTAATTAGGTGTAATTAATCAACTAAGACACGAGGTTGGACCCTTTTGTAGCGGAAGTCTGCCCGGAACCGACCGGCCATCCAGCAGCTACAAATGATTGGCCCAATGTGAGAGGTCTTAGTCATGAATTAAATACGTGATTAAAGTAAAGACACGAGGTTAGACCCTTTTTATGACAGAAGTCTGCCCGGAACCAACCGGCATATCCAGCAGTCATAAAAGATGGTCTAATGTGAGAGGTCTTTATGAGGTCATGATCTTAATTAAATAATTAAGAAACACTTAACCATATTAGCATGTAGAGGGACATGAGGGGTTAAGTGGGTGCCTTGGGTGGCATGTGGAAATCTAGTGGTTGCCTTGGGTGGCAATAGAAAATACGATTAGAATACTTAACCAAAGTGGAACATGTAATTAAAACATGATTAAAGGGTTAAGTGGTATACACTAGATAAGTGACAAGCTTAGGTGGGTAGCTTATGGGGGCCCATTTCAACCAGTAACCCATTTGTATCTTTGTGGGCTCGACCCATGTCGAGGACGGGACACGCGTACTGGGCTTGATTATAAGAGGCCAAAACGGGTTAGCGGTGGCAACGCAAGTCCAACGGGTTTCATATGCGTGTGTGGGCCCGGGCTGGTAGATAAGCCGTTGTTGCATCGTGTAGGTATAAGCCGTGCACCGATGATAGTATTGGGTTGCCACTTTAGGGGAGTGATACACCCCACTGTGGGACCAGCACGGGTATCTACGTTAGGGAGCCGATCGCTTGGGGAGTAGTGGGGTACACCTAGTGGAGATAGGGGCAGACGGCACCTATGTGGTCAGCTAGGGGTACATGAAACTACTAGTTATATCTTTCTTTTAAGTCCTTGGGTGGGATCAATCTTTGAGTAGGAATGACTGGTGTGGTGCAGTTAGTAATTATCCTTGGGTGGGTATATGCGTCTTTACGGTTATCTTAGTTCATCCTATGTTTGTTGGCTACTTAGTGTAGTCATTATCCCCAAAGGTACCGTACCGAGTTCATATCATACCCTAATTACTTTAATAATTGTATTGTTAAGGTTATAGGGCTCACTCAGGCTTATGTCTGACCCCGTTGTTTTTATCTTTTTCCCCTCAGGTCCTCAGGTTGGGCCTAGTGCTAGTGGGCCTTGATCAGTTTGCTTTTATTACTCTCTTGGAGCTTGGACCCTAGATGTAGAGCTCAGCTTACCCTTTTCTTTTATGGCTATCAGTTGATGTATTGGGATTATGTATTTTTATTTAGCAAGAATGGATATTTGTACTTAACTCTTATTATGGTTTTGGGATGTAACCAGATATGTTTTACTTTCCGCTGCATTGAAAGGTTGTTTTAAATTTTCAAGTATTACTTATATCTGTCTTGCTGTAATTTCTCTGTTCTATATTCACTAAAATACTCCGCCGATGTTATGGCATTCCCTTAGAGAGTGACCGTAGCGGGTGTGGGGTGTTACACGTGGTATCAGAGCAAAGGTTACCGGAACAGATAAAATTTTTAGAAAACTATTTTTCTAAAAACATTTTTGGAAGAGATATTTTCAAAAACATATCTTTAAAGAGAAAAGTTTTTGAAAGAAAATCATAATCCCCAATAGCCATACCTTTATCTTTCGAATTCTCCGTTTTGAATCTTTCCTTTTTCGTTTCAGCATGGCTGAGGATCTTAACTTTCCGGAGGGTGTGACGGTACCAGTATGGTATAGGAGATTGATGGAGGCTAGGGCCACCACTGCGGGTCCAGCAAATGTTCCTCCACCAACCGTAGCACCCGATCTTCCTCCTCCCCCTCCTCCTCGCACGGATACTTTTGCTAAGACTTGCAAGGAATTTAAAGCTATGGGAGGGAAACCTTTTCAAGGATCTGAAACTTTTGTGGAGGCTAGAGATTGGCTTAAGGAGGTGGAAGAGTTGATAGATATCTTTGAGATGGAAGAAGGAAAAAAAGTCAAGTTAGCTGCTTGGTTAATGAAAGGAGAGGCCTCATTCTGGTGGGAGGTCACTAATGGAGAACGCCCCGTTGACTCTTGGGCGGATTTTAGGCAATGATTTGTGGCAAAGTTTCTCTCAAGGGCGGAGGAAAACTTGTATATGGAAAGATTCTTGACCCTAAAGCAAGGAAATCTCTCAATGAAGGAATATGTCAACAAGTTTAATCAATTGGCAAGGTTTGGCCTAGACATGGTGAATACACCGGAGAAGAAGGCTTTGAGGTTCATGAAAGGCTTGAATGAACCGATGCATGGGTTGGCTATGACTCATATCCCTATGGGGGCCACCTTCGAGAAGCTAGTTGACATGGCACTCATGCATGAAGAAGAGAAGGGTCCCAATGCTAATAAGGCACCCGAGAAGAAGGGAGATCAAAAGAGGCCTCAACAACAACAGCAAAATAAAGGTGGGAAAGGCAACGGTGGCAAGGGGAAGAAGAAGAAGTGTTTCAATTGTGGGACACCAGGCCACCTAAGCAAGGATTGTCGCAAGAAGAAGAAGACTGGCTGCTTCCACTGTGGCGAAGCAGGACATCTAGTGAAAGACTGTCCTAAGAAGGGGAAAAGGACGGGGTCTACCTCAGGAGGACAGGTGCAAGCTCTTATGGCACCGGGTCAGGCTAGGGGGCAAGTACAGGCTCTCGCGGTTCCACCGATTCAGGAAAGAGGTAGAACTATTTCCGTTGAAAGTCTGGTTTTTCTATTTGATCATCCTGTCCGTACATTGTTTGATTCTGGCGCATCGCATTCGTTTATCTCATCATCATTAGTTGAGTCACTGCACTTAGACACCAGTCTGGTAGATGATCCCTTGGTTGTTTCAAACCCAATTGGGGGCTCCACTTATTTGTCCATGGTGTGTTTGGGTTTGAAGATTTCCATACTTAGCGTTGAGTTTAGATGTGATGCTTTTGTTTTGGGCTTCACGGGCTATGGGTTGATTTTGGGCATGGACTGGTTATCCAGTAATGGTGCCGTTCTTGATTGTGAAAGGAGAGTTGTTAGGCTCATGACCCGCTTGGGTAACACTCTCGAGATCTCTTGTAATCCCATGGATTCTGTTATGCTAAGTTATCTTGAATCGCTTGACGCTTCGGTCGAGAGTTTGCAATCTGTTAGAGTGGTCCGGGAATACTCGGATGTGTTTGAGGAGGTGAAGGGCTTACCTCCGAAGCGGGAGATTGACTTTCGAATATATCTGGTGGATAATGCTAAACCTGTATCTTTACCAGTGCGCCACATGGCTCCTCGTGAGAGGAGGGAACTCCATAAGCAAGTAGGGGAGTTGCTTGAGAATGGGTTCATAAGACGGAGTATATCGGAGTGGGGTGCTCCAGTAGTATTTGCTACGAAGGCGGATGGGTCCCTCAGACTTTGTGTAGACTATAGAGAACTCAATAAGCTCACAAAGAAGAATAGACACCCATTGCCGAGGATTGATGATCTTTTCGATCAGTTGGTTGGCGCTTCAGTATTTTCTCAGTTGGACTTAGCCACGGGGTTTCATCAGTTGAGGGTGGCTGAGGATAGCATAGACAAGACTGCCTTTAGGACTCCGGATGGTTTCTATGAGTGGCTGGTGATGCCATTTGGGTTGACGAACGCCCCTGCATACTTTGTTGATTTGATGAGTAGGGTGTTCAGGGAGTTCCTTAATAAATTTGTGGTGGTCTTTGTGGATGATATCTTAGTATTTTCTAAGAGTGAAGAAGAGCATGCCCTACATCTTGGGGAGGTGTTGAAGACTCTTCGAGCACATAGCCTTAAAGCGAAATTCTCTAAATGTCACTTCTGGAGGAAGGAAGTGCGGTTCTTGGGGCACGTGGTCTCCAAGGAAGGGATAGCTGTGGATCCCGCGAAGGTAGTATCAATTCAGGATTGGAAGATTCCAAAGAATGCTACCGAAGTAAGAAGTTTCTTGGGGTTGGCGGGTTATTATAGGAAGTTTATTAAAGACTTCGCGAAGATATCAGCCCCATTAACCCGCTTAACGAAGAAGAATCTTGTTTTCGCATGGGACGTAGATTGTGATGATGCGTTCCGACGGTTAAAGAGAGCTTTAACCACTGCTCCAGTTTTAGTGTTGCCAGATGGGAGCAAGCCATTTGTTGTCTATACTGATGCTTGTGGGACAGGACTTGGCGTAGTCTTAATGCAAGAGGGAAGGGTAATAGCCTATGGTGGAAGGCAGTTGAGAGTGCATGAGAAAAATTACCCTACCCATGATTTAGAGTTGGCCGTTATTGTTTTTGCGCTTAAGATTTGGCGCCATTATCTTCTTGGTGAGAGATTCGAATTGTTCACTGACCACAAATCATTGAAGTACTTGTTTTCTCAGAAGGATTTGAATTTGAGACAGCAAAGGTGGATGGAGTTCTTAGCATCCTATGATTTCGAGATAGCGTATACCCCTGGCAAGGGTAACGTGGTGGCGGACGCCTTGAGCAGAAAGAGGTTGTCCTTGAGTCCATTGTTCGTGGAACAACGAAGCTTGGAATTTATCTCGATGTTTGATTTCATACCTTCCATTGATTATGTACCCGGTTTGCTAGCATCCTTGGAGGTCAGACCTACTCTTCTGGGGCGGATTGAAGAAGCACAGAGGGACGACCCACAGTTGGTTGAGTTGGTGGAGAAGCTCATAAGGGGGGAGTCGTCCAGCCATTTGAGTAGGTACACCCTAGACGATAGGGGGTGCTTGCGTAGAGACGGTAGACTTTGTGTACCGCAAGACGAGGGTTTGAGGAAGGCTATTCTTGATGATGCACACCGTTCTAGGATGACTATTCATCCCGGTGGGGACAAGATGTACCAAGACATGAAGAGGGTTTTCTTCTGGGCCGGTATGAAGAAAGATGTGGCCGAGTATGTCGCTCGATGCTTGGTATGCCAACAGGTGAAAGCGGAGCAAAGGAAACCTGGTGGGTTGCTTCACCCATTGGAAGTTCCGCAATGGAAGTGGGATAGCGTATCGATGGATTTTATTGACGGGTTACCCAGATCAAGAAAGGGTAGTACGGGAATTTGGGTGGTGGTAGACAGACTTACTAAAAGCGCCCATTTCGTACCTGTGAAGAGCAAGAGGACTGCTCCATGGCTAGCTTCAGTATATCTTCGAGAGATAGTTCGATTGCATGGGGTACCCTCTAGCATAGTGAGTGATCGAGATCCTATCTTCACTAGCGAGTTCTGGAAAAGTTTGTAAGAAGCGGTGGGGACTCAATTGTGTCTGAGCACCGCATATCATCCTCAGACGGACGGCCAGACTGAGAGGGTGAATCGTGTCCTAGAAGACCTTTTGAGGCTTTGTATCTTAGATTTTGGAGGTACATGGGAAGAGCATCTTCCATTGGTGGAGTTCGCATATAATAACAGCTTCCAGTCCAGTATTGGTATGGCTCCTTTCGAAGCTCTTTATGGAAGGCCTTGTCGATCACCTACATGTTGGTGGGAATCTACGGATAAGATCTTGCTTGGGCCTGATATGGTTAGGGAGACTTCTGAGAAGATTGACTTGATTCGAAGAAGGATGAAAGCAGCGCAGGATAGGCAAAAATCTTATGCGGACAAGAGAAGGACGGATCTTGAGTTTGAAGTTGGGGACATGGTCTTTGTCAAAGTGTCTCCGTTACGAAATGTGGTTCGCTTTGGATCTGTTGGGAAGTTAGCACCAAGGTTCGTAGGGCCATTTCCCATTAAAGAAAGGATTGGACGGATGGCATATAGAGTGGAGTTGCCCGACAGACTTAGTGGGGTACATGATGTATTCCATGTGTCACATTTGAGGAAGTGCCTACATGAGACTGCAGAGGTGGTAGAGCCAAGCTTGCTTAGAGAAGTGGAAGTAGAACGTGATGCAACGATTCGACGATCTCCTACACGCATCCTTGGGTCAGAGACTAGGAAGTTGAGAAACAGAGAGGTTCAACTAGTCAAAGTGCAATGGGGAGAAGATGAGAGCAACGCAACTTGGGAGACGGAAGCGAAGATGCGTTCATTGTACCCATTTCTTTTTGAGGGTATGTCTTTACTTTCTCCTCTATCGTTGTCTAGTACTTATCTTATCTTTAGTATGTCCTCTCGTTAGTACTGTTTGACCTTTAGATAGGGTAAACCTATGGTTGAAACATGTGTTTGAGACATGTTATGGTTGATGGATGCAAGTGGATGCAAGTGTTTGCTAGGGGTTGCTCGTGGATGCATATACACACACTCTAGGCACTAGATCGGCTCAGTCACTTCATATTGCATATTGCATAAAATTGTGTGTAGGAAGCTATATTTATGGATGTATAATGATTGTGTTATCATATGGATGATGCATTTCGGTGAATGATTGTGCACTCATGTAGAGATAGTATGTGTCGATAGGGTTCTTTCGCATACATATTGGATGCATGGCACTATCATGGTTTGCATTAAGGAGGTCAACTGAACCAGTAGACCGCCTGATTTTGCATTAGACAGGGAACATATACACACACTTTTTGCATATGTTCATACAGCATTAGAAACTTTAAGGACAATGGATGCCAGTGTTTGATGGTTTAGTAGATGGTTGTTTGGTTGGTAGGATACGTTCTTCTTGACTTAGAGATTTCGGGGACGAAATCCTTTAAGCAGGGGAGAATGTAACACCCCGTATGTTGAAATAACTTATTATAATATAAATCAGGGTAGAATTAAATTCTAAAATCTGAATCAGGGGAAACGGGCTGTGCCATTGCGTTCGTCTCGGAAAAATACGCAGAATAGAGTCCGAAATTTTGTAAATCGGAGTCCGTATGACCCAGTTAAGGCCCAAAGAAGTTTTCAGAAAATTCAAAGTTAAAAACAGATTTAAAATTCAGTTCTAAAACAGGATTGGAGCCAAAAGCGAAGGTGGTGGGAAAGTTCCCGCCTAGCCCCGTGTCGACAGGCATGTCGACAGGGGTGTCGACAGCCCTGTCGACAGGGGTGTCGACACAGGGTGTCGGCCCTGTTGATCTGGGTGCACCAGATCTGGTTTTTGGTTGAGTCTTGGGCTGTGTTCTAGAGATTTCCGAAATCTGATGGTCCTAATCTAATTTAGGGCTAATCCTATGGTCCTAAAACACCTAACTAATCTATATATACACCCTAATACCCCCTAATCCTTACTAAAAATAGATCTAAGGCCATTATGCCACCACTTTGAAACTTGAAGGAGCCTCCATCAAAATTAGAGAAGGGATAACATTCCAAATCAACTTCTAGCCTCTTAATCTTCTTCATTAGTTTGCTAATCTTGGTTTTGGTGAGCTTCTATCCCCTTAATAATCAATTGTTAAATTGATTAAGATAGGATATGATGATGTATGGCTAGGTTTGTGGATCAATGTGTTTATGCAAGCTTAGTATAGTGTATGTTATGTGTTTTGCAAGTTATATGCTATATGTCATGCAAGTTTAGTGTATGTGTTCATGACATCTTTATGCAAGCTTAATGTTATGTAGTCATGACATCTTTATGCAAGTTTGGTGCTATGTTTCATGATGCTTATGAGGCAAAACACTAAGTTGAACATTGATCTATTATGCAACATGCTTATGCAAGTTATGTGAATGCTTATGCAAGTTATGTGTATGCTTATATGCAAGTTTAACATGTTATGCAAGTTATGCATGCTTATGCAAGTTATGTGTATGCTTATATGCAAGTTTAACATGCTATGCAAGTTATGCATGCTTATGCAAGTTATGTGAATGCTTATGCAAGTTATGTGTATGCTTATATGCAAGTTCAACATGTTATGCAAGTTATGCATGCTTATGCAAGTTATGTGTATGCTTATATGCAAGATCAACATGTTATGCAAGTTATGCATGCTTATGCAAGTTATGTGAATGCTTATATGCAAGTTTAACATGTTATGCAAGTTATGTGAATGCTTATATGCAAGTTCAACATGTTATGCAAGATATGTGTATGATAATATGCAAGTTCATATGCAACATGATATGCAAGTCATGTGTATGATAATATGCAAGTTTGGGTTAAATGTAGTTGGGTTAATATATGCTCATATATGCAAGTTGACATCCTCTTAACCCATGACAAAGTTATATGCTAAGATGTGGTTACACCCATGATATTTGTGATGAATCTTCCCTTTATTATGTCATGAAATGAGAACGATTTACGTGGGGAACGATGGGGTTAAAAATGCATATTAACAAAATAAAATGAATGAACATAAGTGGGAATTTACCTATTGAGTTAGGTCTACCCCATGGGAATTTACCTATTGAGTTAGGTCTACCCATGCTATGGAATTGGGAATTTACCTATTCGGTTAGGTCTACCCATATTCTTTAAATTTGATATTAATTAGGGATAATTAATATGGGGGTGATTAATTAGGTGTAATTAATCAACTAAGACACGAGGTTGGACCCTTTTGTAGCGGAAGTCTGCCCGGAACCGACCGGCCATCCAGCAGCTACAAATGATTGGCCCAATGTGAGAGGTCGTAGTCATGAATTAAATACGTGATTAAAGTAAAGACACGAGGTTAGACCCTTTTTATGACAGAAGTCTGCCCGGAACCAACCGGCATATCCAGCAGTCATAAAAGATGGTCTAATGTGAGAGGTCTTTATGAGGTCATGATCTTAATTAAATAATTAAGAAACACTTAACCATATTAGCATGTAGAGGGACATGAGGGGTTAAGTGGGTGCCTTGGGTGGCATGTGGAAATCTAGTGGTTGCCTTGGGTGGCAATAGAAAATACGATTAGAATACTTAACCAAAGTGGAACATGTAATTAAAACATGATTAAAGGGTTAAGTGGTATACACTAGATAAGTGACAAGCTTAGGTGGGTAGCTTATGGGGGCCCATTTCAACCAGTAACCCATTTGTATCTTTGTGGGCTCGACCCATGTCGAGGACGGGACACGCGTACTGGGCTTGATTATAAGAGGCCAAAACGGGTTAGCGGTGGCAACGCAAGTCCAACGGGTTTCATATGCGTGTGTGGGCCCGGGCTGGTAGATAAGCCGTTGTTGCATCGTGTAGGTATAAGCCGTGCACCGATGATAGTATTGGGTTGCCACTTTAGGGGAGTGATACACCCCACTGTGGGACCAGCACGGGTATCTACGTTAGGGAGCCGATCGCTTGGGGAGTAGTGGGGTACACCTAGTGGAGATAGGGGCAGACGGCACCTATGTGGTCAGCTAGGGGTACATGAAACTACTAGTTATATCTTTCTTTTAAGTCCTTGGGTGGGATCAATCTTTGAGTAGGAATGACTGGTGTGGTGCAGTTAGTAATTATCCTTGGGTGGGTAGATGCGTCTTTACGGTTATTGTAACAACCCGGATTTTGAGCGACTTTGGTTATCGACGTAAGCTCGATGTCGATAACCAAAACATCGAAAAATCCCGGTTGTTAATGAAAGAAATTAGAGGGTGAGGATAGATAAGGTAGAACTAATAGAATAGAAGAAGAAGAAGAACATCATCATCAGAGTAAACACGAATCTCACAGCGGAACGAATAAAATATAACATAACATAACTTTGAAATATAACAGTTATGTATACAATAGCACTTATCAGAGTACAGCACTTACAACAACAGCGGAAATAATAATAGCTATAGAATCCTGAAGCCTCCTGCTCCAAGCTCTCCAAGTGTATCTGTAAAATCCCGACTACTTGACTGCCCGTACAAAATTAGGCACCCAAGAGTTTAGGGGAAACAACAAAGTAAACTCCGGGTCAGTCATGGGACTGGTATGAGTAAAACAGTTTAAAAACAGTTTAAACAGGTAAACGATATCTCATAAGACCACGCCGTATAACGGAACGGGTTTTTCCCTTATGAGAATCCAAATAACTTTGTAAACAATATCATTCTGATATTATAATAATGTCTAAGTACAATTAGATATCAATCTAGCAGAAACGCTTTCATCTCACGTTCTACATATATAGTATACAATCAAAACCGCAAGCACGTATTGGGTACTGGGTTTCCAACTGGCAAGGTATGGGACCACCTTCCGACAGTGTACCTCTAGAGAGGAATACACCGGGTTCAACAAGAACATCTTGCAACCCAGGCTAAACATGACCGGTCACTCATTTCGCTTGAGTGTACCGAATGTATTATCACCAACGGTTGGGATCAGCAACCGTTTCCCGAAAGGGACAGCATCAACAATAGATTATAGAAATGAATGAAACTCTAGATCAGGTGACAATACACCCTACTTGGCAGCTAACCACTTAGCCATGCGACCTACCCGATTTTATACCTTTTCCCTGGATGTGAGGCCAGAGGTCGTAACTTACCCTTTTTTTTATCAAATCTTCATTTGCTTTGAAAGCCACATCGTCATACCCGCCAAATCATAAATTGATTTCGCCAAACATACCACGGGTATACAGCTAAGAGAAACGAGTTCCTCCGCCACCAAACGTGAATACGTTTGAAAATACCAATTTACGTGATCTACCAGATATACTCTGTCAGACCTTTGTCCATACAAGTTGTCCTGGGACTGGACAAACCAAAGGCACTATTCAGTACATCCATCTTAGGCACTGTTATCTAAGACTTATACAATAGCCCTTGCATTTTACTCCGTCTTCAATTATCTTTAGCATATATGATTCGCAACGCTTATGCCAATACAGAGTGGTTCTTTGGATAATAATCCAACCGGTCTCTCCATATTAACAACGTTAAAATGGTCAAAACTTTGATAGTCGGTGATTTAACTATCAAACGAAAAATGTCTGTGTGCAAACAACGATATTATTTCCAGACGGAAATTCTATCAATCAATCATCAATCACATATATATATATATAAATTCATATTTCCTATTTTCTATGTTTAGGAAATATACGTTAACACAGGAAAACGTTTCCATCTGCTTATTCACGCATCATTACCATTCTACAACGATTAGTCCCTAACTGTAAATTAGTAAGAGAACAATTTTCTAAGTATAAACCCCGAAGGCCGAAACCAACATCATATCGATACTCAGAAAACTATTCAACTTACTATCTCTAGTCAGTTTCAAATCTTGTTTAATTCTATTTGATTAACTCTTCTTCGAATAACTTATATTCGATTATCTCTCTTCGAATAACTTATATTCGATTAACTCTCTCCTTCGAATAACTAGATCCGATTAACTCCTCTTTGAATAACTTAATTCGATTAACTCCTCTTCGAATAACTTAACTCGACTAACCTAACTGATTAACTCTAACTGGTTAACCCTACCTGATTAACTCTACCTGATTAACTCTAACTGATTAACTCTAACTGGTTAACTCTACCTGATTTACTTGACTTACTTAACCCAACTGGTTAACTTGACTTACTAATTCAACTCGATTAACCTAGCTTGATTTACTTGGCTTGACTAACTCAATTGATTAACTCGACTGACTAATTCAACTTGATTAACCTCACTTGATTTTACTTATCTCGATCAACTGAACTAATCACTTTGATTAACTTAACCCATTCACTTAGTTTGACTTAACTAATCCATTTGGTTTAACTTAACTAAATTCACTTTGATTAACTTGACTAACCCACTTGGTTTGACTTAACTAATCTATTTGGTTTAACTTAACTAATCCATTTAGTTTAACTTAACTAATTCACTTTGATTTAGTTCTATTTATTTATCAAATAAATATCCCTTTGATTTAATCCTATTTATTTATCAAATAAATATTTCCTTTAATTCTATTTATTCTAACAAATAAATATCTCCTTTTCAATTCTATTCTTGAAAATATTCTAACTCCTTAAATTCCCGGAAAAATTCGCCATAACCTCCTTTGTACTGGGAGCATCGGGAAAATCCCCAAACCCGCCACACAGGCCTTTCCATTCAAAAAGAAAATATCTTGAATTTATTTCCTTTTCAAAATATCTCCTATTTATAAATATTCCAATTTATAAATATTCCTTATTTATAAATATTCCATTTTATAAATATTTTATTTTCACTATCACTTTGAAAATCTCCTTTATCAACATCCCGTATGTTATGGTATTCAATCATATCGAATCACGATGATCAATAACGTCCAACCATATATAATTGACAACAGATTATATATCACTTCATATAACAGAATATATAAATCAAAAACAGTATTATAAATATTGAGGAACCCAGTTGGGTCCCTCCAACCTGTTCCCTGCATCCACAGATGTTACACAGTAAAATCAACATCCATTACAGTTCAGTACGGATTATTCTGTTAAACAGAATCAATATATAAATATTTAACGGTTTATATATATATTATATATATATATAATTTCCACTAACTGACTAGCAGTTCAATCAATCAACCAACACACACCAATCAACAGATGATTAACAGTTCTAAGAATACATTATAAAAATATAACTGTTCAGAGTTGGTGAGTTTTACTCACAGTTGCGCGTTAACCGTTGAATAACGGTTTGCGTTATTCGACTCAGTCGGACAATTTATTTCTCCATAAATTGTAACGTGCTCCAATCGACTCGCGGTCAGTCCCATTGTGTTGCTCCCGTCCATACGATCCTGTCGGATCTTGTTTCGCTGAATTTCGATAACGTATGTGAAAGTTACATACTTTTGAAGTTTATACACTATTTAAATTGAATAAATCATTACTATATTACCATCTTGGCCCAACCCATTTCAAACCCCGGCCCAAAAGAATAAAACCCGCTCCACTTTAGACCCGTTCTCTACCTTCACAAATATCTGGAAACCGATATTTTTGAACCCACCTCCTTCCTCGTTGACCCACCGTTGACCGGCCATCACCATCCCTCCGACCATCTAAAGTCGTCGCCGATGCCACCAATCCACTCATCGCCCGAACTCGCACCCGCTTGACCCCCTCGCTGATGCTCCAACGTCCTAAATCGGAAACCGACGTGCTGCCTGACCTCGAGGAAATCACACCCCGCACCTCTCCTCCGTTGACCGGAGTCCCTCCAACCTCCACCAAACGAAACGCCTTCCTACCCTGAACCCAACCGCCACCGCGATTCTTCCTCCGGTACCATCCATCTCGCCCGCGCCTCAACCCTAGTTCGACGTCACTAATTCCAGCGAGCAGAAAAAGAATTCGAACCTCATGAAACGTATACCGAATCGAAGAAGGGGATCTCAGCAACCCAATTATGTTTGTATATTGATTCATAGAATTTTGTGGGATTTGTTTTTTTTGATTTCTTTCTGTTGTGTTTGCTTGAGGATGAAATGAAATACTGACGGCGGAAATCTGAGTTTTTGATTAGGTTTTGATTTTAAGGGGGGGTATTTATAAGCCACAAAAATATCTAGATATTTTTATATTAATATTTTAATATTTTTATTTAATCCTTTATATTCATTTCTGATTTCTAAAAATCCGTGTGATCACACACGATGTCCAAAAATCACGAAACTGGACATGTAGCTAGAGTTCGACCTTGCGGTCCCAACGAAACTGGTTTCGTCGAATTCCGACTTCGTTTGCAAAACCGGCTATTTTTAAAGCTCTGAATGACCCATTTAAATATATAAATATATTTAAATATAATTAAATTTAATATTAAAAATTTTATATTATCGTATATATATTCACAATAAAATACCATACGGCTCCAGGGTAATTATATATTCAATATTCCAAGACCTGGTTGAACCGAATTTCAATTTATATTGAAATTCCCTTTTATAACGTATATAAAGCGTTACGAATTATATACGAATTCCATAGCGACTTTTCTGAAATTTGATTTGGACATAACTCAAAATCTACACGACGAAATCTCAATTTTTCTCTTCCACTAGAAAAATATACTCCACCAGCTCCACACGTTTCTTGTTTCAAAGAAATCCGGCTTAAAACGAATCTTGTACATTCAGTTGAAGTTCAAATCGCCAAATAGCGAACTGCAGCGCCATTTCGAGCTCGATTATAATTATATTATAAATTATACGTTCAACTGTCGTCGATTGAATATATTCGTTTATTTAAATAGTTAAATAACTTCATTATTACGTTGCTAAAATTCCGGGTCATTACAATCTTTCCCCCTTAATAAAATTTCGTCCTCGAAATTTGCTAAGCTAGGGGACGACCCTATCTACTGGATAAAAATTTATCTGTTTACCTCTTATCTCCGGTTTTCAACTGAACCAATTAATACTGATTAAAATATTAATTATTCCGACTAACTAAATTTTCAAAAATCCTGAAAATTTTCTAACGCCTTAACTTCTCGAAAAATTTCGCCAGCACCTCCTTTGTACTGGTCAATATCTCAAACTCCAACTCGCCTCTCGGGGCCTTCTTCAACCCAAAAGAAAATCAAACAGCCAAGCGGCTTGCCAAATCGGCTCAAAATTTCCAAACTCATATAGAATATAAACTTGTAATTTTTTGTCGGGCATATCATTATATCCCTACCATTCATTACCACTTCTGCATATAACAATGCATTACCAACTTGATCTCAAATCAGTTCATTCTCAAAACCAAATCATTCGCTTATACCTAAGTCGAATCTCACTTTCAATCTCAAGTTTCATTTTTGATTTTAAATCCATAACTCACCAGTCCAATATAATTCCAGATTATCTCTAATCAAGTCTAATCCAACTTTACCAATCTATTTCAATATGATTTTCACTTACTGGCTTTTTAATTCAATCTCAATTCTATTGGATTTTACAAATTTTACTTTAATTGGTTTAAATTCAAACAACCATTTCTTCTTGGAAGTTTTTAAACAGCTTACGTCTTTCAAAAATCAAATTTTCCTTTTTGAAATTCAACACAACTTGGTTTCCCAAAACAAATTCAAAACAAAATCCTTGGTAGAAATCCGTCACTTACATACTCGAAAATGAACACCGATGATGTCATGATCAACATCGGAATCTATTTTCCAGCTACTGAAGTGAGTTCAATACTATAGCACTTTCAAATCCATTTCTAAATACTTTCATTTTTGAAATCACTTTCAAAATATCCTTCACAAGGCTTGTAAACCATTTAAAATCTCCCAGGATCTTAAAATTTCCTTATACTTAATCCAGATTCCTTTACAAACACTTTTTCAAATTTCCAGTGTTTAAATTTTCAAATTCTGATTTAAATTTCAGATTTAACTTATCTAATTCCATATACTACACTTATATGAATTCTGATTGGTCATATATAACCATTTAACTTTTATAATCTTACTTGATTATAATAACAACCAACACAACCAATTATACTATGTTAATTTCAAAACATATCATGTTGGTTCATCGTATTCGAGCGTTTAGAAACACCTATCGATATTGTGGTGCCCCACTATCGACCAGAATTTATAAACAACTCAACCAATAAATCTACACAATATAAAACAATTTTTATATCAATAACAAATACGCTCTCTCGTATATATACACTCAAACTCAATCTAGGGTGTTACTAACCCTATCTCTACCGAGTCACGCCACAGAGCCAAGGTAAACTTAACTTAAGCTCTGATACCAACTGTAACAACCCGGATTTTGAGCGACTTTGGTTATCGACGTAAGCTCGATGTCGATAACCAAAACATCGAAAAATCCCGGTTGTTAATGAAAGAAATTAGAGGGTGAGGATAGATAAGGTAGAACTAATAGAATAGAAGAAGAAGAAGAACATCATCATCAGAGTAAACACGAATCTCACAGCGGAACGAATAAAATATAACATAACATAACTTTGAAATATAACAGTTATGTATACAATAGCACTTATCAGAGTACAGCACTTACAACAACAGCGGAAATAATAATAGCTATAGAATCCTGAAGCCTCCTGCTCCAAGCTCTCCAAGTGTATCTGTAAAATCCCGACTACTTGACTGCCCGTACAAAATTAGGCACCCAAGAGTTTAGGGGAAACAACAAAGTAAACTCCGGGTCAGTCATGGGACTGGTATGAGTAAAACAGTTTAAAAACAGTTTAAACAGGTAAACGATATCTCATAAGACCACGCCGTATAACGGAACGGGTTTTTCCCTTATGAGAATCCAAATAACTTTGTAAACAATATCATTCTGATATTATAATAATGTCTAAGTACAATTAGATATCAATCTAGCAGAAACGCTTTCATCTCACGTTCTACATATATAGTATACAATCAAAACCGCAAGCACGTATTGGGTACTGGGTTTCCAACTGGCAAGGTATGGGACCACCTTCCGATAGTGTACCTCTAGAGAGGAATACACCGGGTTCAACAAGAACATCTTGCAACCCAGGCTAAACATGACCGGTCACTCATTTCGCTTGAGTGTACCGAATGTATTATCACCAACGGTTGGGATCAGCAACCGTTTCCCGAAAGGGACAGCATCAACAATAGATTATAGAAATGAATGAAACTCTAGATCAGGTGACAATACACCCTACTTGGCAGCTAACCACTTAGCCATGCGACCTACCCGATTTTATACCTTTTCCCTGGATGTGAGGCCAGAGGTCGTAACTTACCCTTTTTTTTATCAAATCTTCATTTGCTTTGAAAGCCACATCGTCATACCCGCCAAATCATAAATTGATTTCGCCAAACATACCATGGGTATACAGCTAAGAGAAACGAGTTCCTCCACCACCAAACGTGAATACGTTTGAAAATACCAATTTACGTGATCTACCAGATATACTCTGTCAGACCTTTGTCCATACAAGTTGTCCTGGGACTGGACAAACCGAAGGCACTATTCAGTACATCCATCTTAGGCACTGTTATCTAAGACTTATACAATAGCCCTTGCATTTTACTCCGTCTTCAATTATCTTTAGCATATATGATTCGCAACGCTTATGCCAATACAGAGTGGTTCTTTGGATAATAATCCAACCGGTCTCTCCATATTAACAACGTTAAAATGGTCAAAACTTTGATAGTCGGTGATTTAACTATCAAACGAAAAATGTCTGTGTGCAAACAACGATATTATTTCCAGATGGAAATTCTATCAATCAATCATCAATCATATATATATATATATATATAAATTCATATTTCCTATTTTCTATGTTTAGGAAATATACGTTAACACAGGAAAACGTTTCCATCTGCTTATTCACGCATCATTACCATTCTACAACGATTAGTCCCTAACTGTAAATTAGTAAGAGAACAATTTTCTAAGTATAAACCCCGAAGGCCGAAACCAACATCAGATCGATACTCAGAAAACTATTCAACTTACTATCTCTAGTCAGTTTCAAATCTTGTTTAATTCTATTTGATTAACTCTTCTTCGAATAACTTATATTCGATTATCTCTCTTCGAATAACTTATATTCGATTAACTCTCTCCTTCGAATAACTAGATCCGATTAACTCCTCTTTGAATAACTTAATTCGATTAACTCCTCTTCGAATAACTTAACTCGACTAACCTAACTGATTAACTCTAACTGGTTAACCCTACCTGATTAACTCTACCTGATTAACTCTAACTGATTAACTCTAACTGATTAACTCTAACTGGTTAACTCTACCTGATTTACTTGACTTACTTAACCCAACTGGTTAACTTGACTTACTAATTCAACTCGAATAACCTAGCTTGATTTACTTGGCTTGACTAACTCAATTGATTAACTCGACTGACTAATTCAACTTGATTAACCTCACTTGATTTTACTTATCTCGATCAACTGAACTAATCACTTTGATTAACTTAACCCATTCACTTAGTTTGACTTAACTAATCCATTTGGTTTAACTTAACTAAATTCACTTTGATTAACTTGACTAACCCACTTGGTTTGACTTAACTAATCTATTTGGTTTAACTTAACTAATCCATTAAGTTTAACTTAACTAATTCACTTTGATTTAGTTCTATTTATTTATCAAATAAATATCCCTTTGATTTAATCCTATTTATTTATCAAATAAATATTTCCTTTAATTCTATTTATTCTAACAAATAAATATCTCCTTTTCAATTCTATTCTTGAAAATATTCTAACTCCTTAAATTCCCGGAAAAATTCGCCATAACCTCCTTTGTACTGGGAGCATCGGGAAAATCCCCAAACCCGCCACACAGGCCTTTCCATTCAAAAAGAAAATATCTTGAATTTATTTCCTTTTCAAAATATCTCCTATTTATAAATATTCCAATTTATAAATATTCCTTATTTATAAATATTCCATTTTATAAATATTTTATTTTCACTATCACTTTGAAAATCTCCTTTATCAACATCCCGTATGTTATGGTATTCAATCATATCGAATCATGATGATCAATAACGTCCAACCATATATAATTGACAACAGATTATATATCACTTCATATAACAGAATATATAAATCAAAAATAGTATTATAAATATTGAGGAACCCAGTTGGGTCCCTCCAACCTGTTCCCTGCATCCACAGATGTTACACAGTAAAATCAACATCCATTACAGTTCAGTACGGATTATTCTGTTAAACAGAATCAATATATAAATATTTAACGGTTTATATATATATTATATATATATATATATAATTTCCACTAACTGACTAGCAGTTCAATCAATCAACCAACACACACCAATCAACAGATGATTAACAGTTCTAAGAATACATTATAAAAATATAACTGTTCAGAGTTAGTGAGTTTTACTCACAGTTGCGCGTTAACCGTTGAATAACGGTTTGCGTTATTCGACTCAGTCGGACAATTTATTTCTCCATAAATTGTAACGTGCTCCAATCGACTCGCGGTCAGTCCCATTGTGTTGCTCCCGTCCATACGATCCTGTCGGATCTTGTTTCGCTGAATTTCGATAACGTATGTGAAAGTTACATACTTTTGAAGTTTATACACTATTTAAATTGAATAAATCATTACTATATTACCATCTTGGCCCAACCCATTTCAAACCCCGGCCCAAAAGAATAAAACCCGCTCCACTTTAGACCCGTTCTCTACCTTCACAAATATCTGGAAACCGATATTTTTGAACCCACCTCCTTCCTCGTTGACCCACCGTTGACCGGCCATCACCATCCCTCCGACCATCTAAAGCCGTCGCCGATGCCACCAATCCACTCATCGCCCGAACTCGCACCCGCTTGACCCCCTCGCTGATGCTCCAACGTCCTAAATCGGAAACCGACGTGCTGCCTGACCTCGAGGAAATCACACCCCGCACCTCTCCTCCGTTGATCGGAGTCCCTCCAACCTCCACCAAACGAAACGCCTTCCTACCCTGAACCCAACCGCCACCGCGATTCTTCCTCCGGTACCATCCATCTCGCCCGCGCCTCAACCCTAGTTCGACGTCACTAATTCCAGCGAGCAGAAAAAGATTTCGAACCTCATGAAACGTATACCGAATCGAAGAAGGGGATCTCAGCAACCCAATTATGTTTGTATATTGATTCATAGAATTTTGTGGGATTTGTTTTTTTGATTTCTTTCTGTTGTGTTTGCTTGAGGATGAAATGAAATACTGACGGCGGAAATCTGAGTTTTTGATTAAGTTTAGATTTTAAGGGGGGGTATTTATAAGGCACAAAAATATCTAGATATTTTTATATTAATATTTTAATATTTTTATTTAATCCTTTATATTCATTTCTGATTTCTAAAAATCCGTGTGATCACACACGATGTCCAAAAATCACGAAACTGGACATGTAGCTAGAGTTCGACCTTGCGGTCCCAACGAAACTGGTTTCGTCGAATTCCGACTTCGTTTGCAAAACCGGCTATTTTTAAAGCTCTGAATGACCCATTTAAATATATAAATATATTTAAATATAATTAAATTTAATATTAAAAATTTTATATTATCGTATATATATTCACAATAGAATACCATACGGCTCCAGGGTAATTATATATTCAATATTCCAAGACCTGGTTGAACCGAATTTCAATTTATATTGAAATTCCCTTTTATAACGTATATAAAGCGTTACGAATTATATACGAATTCCATAGCGACTTTTCTGAAATTTGATTTGGACATAACTTAAAATCTACACGACGAAATCTCAATTTTTCTCTTCCACTAGAAAAATATACTCCACCAGCTCCACACGTTTCTTGTTTCACAGAAATCCGGCTTAAAACGAATCTTGTACATTCAGTTGAAGTTCAAATCGCCAAATAGCGAACTGCAGCGCCATTTCGAGCTCGATTATAATTATATTATAAATTATACGTTCAACTGTCGTCGATTGAATATATTCGTTTATTTAAATAGTTAAATAACTTCATTATTACGTTGCTAAAATTCCGGGTCATTACAGTTATCTTAGTTCATCCTATGTTTGTTGGCTACTTAGTGTAGTCATTATCCCCAAAGGTACCGTACCGAGTTCATATCATACCCTAATTACTTTAATAATTGTATTGTTAAGGTTATAGGGCTCACTCAGGCTTATGTCTGACCCCGTTGTTTTTATCTTTTTCCCCTCAGGTCCTCAGGTTGGGCCTAGTGCTAGTGGGCCTTGATCAGTTTGCTTTTATTACTCTCTTGGAGCTTGGACCCTAGATGTAGAGCTCAGCTTACCCTTTTCTTTTATGGCTATCAGTTGATGTATTGGGATTATGTATTTTTATTTAGCAAGAATGGATATTTGTACTTAACTCTTATTATGGTTTTGGGATGTAACCAGATATGTTTTACTTTCCGCTGCATTGAAAGGTTGTTTTAAATTTTCAAGTATTACTTATATCTGTCTTGCTGTAATTTCTCTGTTCTATATTCACTAAAATACTCCGCCGATGTTATGGCATTCCCTTAGAGAGTGACCGTAGCGGGTGTGGGGTGTTACAGTGGGACTCAAACTCCTGACCTCCACCTTGGGAAGTGCATGCTTTACCAACTCACCTAACTTAGCTTTTATTCACAAGACTATAAATATTGGTAGCTATTGTTATTATTTGTGTTTCTATTATATCTTGTTTTTCATGTTTGTTCTAAAATTTCATTTAAAGAAATCTTCTTCATTTTAAATCTGTTTTCTCCAAACCATAGGTTTAAATTGATAAGAAAATTGACATGGATGCAATGACGCTAGTTCCATAACTAAATTCTGAAAAATTATACAAATTTTAGTTTATTATTTAATTAAAAATGCAGGGTGTTACATTCTCTCACCATTAGGAAATTTCGTCCCTGAAATTTGATCAGAGTAAAATTAAGTAATTCATCGTATAATTTACAACCATCATGTGTATATCCAATTTTGCAACCATTTGTGCACTTCTGCAAAGTGTAACACAACATAATAATACATAAAATGCAATGAATACCTAAGCTGAACCTCCTATATGAATGTATATTTTCTTGAGAACCTTTTGAAAACATGACACACACATCCTAAATATACCGACAATTTCTATATGAATGTAATATTTTAGAAATCAAAAATACTTTTTACATTCAATTTTTCCTACACTCATACAGAGCAAGAACGTAGTATATCCAATTTTTGCATCCAAACTCTACCAACTAACTTTAAATTTGCGAATTACAGAAAAGTTTAATTTTCTGAATTCGATTTGTTATGTTAGAAAGAGGTAGAAAATGGAAAATTACATATTTCCATCCATTTTACGCACTTCTTCCCCATACTTGGAAAACTTAATTACTAATTTTACAAAATTCCTATTTTCTATTCCAAGCGAGGTTTGGATAAGAAAATTTTCATTTCGGTTTTCCAAACTTACTTTGGAAAAATTCATTTTCTTTTATTGTTCTTATCTAGCGATCACTACAAATGCCTAGGAAAAAAAATATCCAACTAAATCATTCTATTTTTCCAAAATATAACGCTAGATTGGAATGCAAGTCTATACTAAAAGAAAACTTTCCTATTTCCTCAAAGGGTGCTAAAAAGGATTTCTATTAATTGCTAACTCTATCATAAATTTACTTGTAAAAACATCAACTTGCTTTTTTTACTAAATAACAATCAATTGAAACATCTTTTCAAAATTTCCTCAAACCTTTACTAACTGTCCATGCACATTAATGTGATTCTTTCTTAATAATTACATTTAATTAAATAAGATTAAGTTTCCATGAACTCTTTTCACCTATATTTTGTACATCTCTTTCACTGCACATTTCCTTGCCATTTTAACAAAACATGTCCACTTTCAAGTCTATTGATTCATAAAAACTTTTCTAATAATTATTCTTATCCCAACAAGTCAGAGTGTGTTACACTCCATCCATTAAGAAAAATTTATGTTTTCTTTCACTCAAAGTCACCTACGCACCCTATAAGCCCAATTCATTTATTTGCGCTTTTGCTTAACCTCACAACTGGCTTACACATTTAATATTTTGAAAACAAGTTTGCGCGATTACCTCAAAAATCCTTTTAATGCAACTTTTAACATTGCAAACCAATAAATTTCTAAAACTGTAAATTTTTAAAATTTTGAAACTTGGATTTTTTTACCAAAAATCTTTTTTTCTACATTTACAATTTTTTTCAAGTTCTTTTTAAAAGTTCCAACTGTGGGGATGATTACAAAGTGTTTTCTAACTTTTGCAATTTCCAAACTCTTTGCGCGAAATTACATTTCTTCGACCTAATTTTCTTCTTTACATAAATTTCTTCCAAACCATGTCTGAACTAAAGAATAAGAGTAGCACCACTTTTGCACCAAATGCATGTGTGTGTGTGTGTATTCCTAAGACATTTTTCTCCTTCTTAACATTTTCTTAATTTATAAGGCCTTACTACTCAATCCACTAATATGAAATACCAAAATTTCAAATGTTAACACACTGTGTCCTTTTTTTCAAACATTTTGTACACTTTCTTTCCACCCTAACCACTCCTGGGCTATAATCCTCAAACTTTCATAACCATTTCCTATGCAGGAAAATATTTACAAGGACAAAAGCCAAGGCCTTTTTATCCATAAGGACAGCCCACTAAAATTTTACTCAGAAGGACAATACACTATTTCTCTTCTCCCTCACGTGCGCTCTATTTTCTCCCTTCGCAATTGATTCTCGTCCGCTCCATCTTCTTCCTCTGTCGCTCTTATCTCAAATTGTAAATCATAAATCCCGAAAAACAGAAGAACATCAGAATCGAAATTAACGTTTGAACCCAAAAATTCGAAACCCTAAATCGCTCGAAACAGGAAAAAGTCGACAACAGAAAAAGGATGAACAACAAAAATCGATTTGTAGATCCTAATTGAATGGAATAATAATATTTTACAGACGACGTAAATCACATTTGGAGAACACGAATTGGTTGAAACAAATTTTTCTGGTTGGAAATGTTTTTTTTTTTAAACTGTACAACAATTCGTAGGTATCATTTTTCTATTTTTTATGTATCATTTTTCCTATTTTAACTTTAAAACATAGCAGCAGTTTTTAGTTATCATTTTTCTATTTTTCTAGGTATCATTTTTACTGCAGTTTATGTGTTGTGTTAAACATCACAGCAGTTTTAAGGTATCTTTTTTATATTTTTTAAGGTATCATTTTTAATGTAATTTCTTTTTTATGTTACACATCACTGCAGTTTGAAAGTATCATTTTTATATTTTTTAAGTTATCATTTTTACTGTAATTTATGTGTTATGTTAAACATCACAGCAGTTTTAACGTATTATTTTTATATTTTTATGGTATCATTTTTACCGCAGTTTATGTGTTATGTTAAACATCATAAGAGTTTGAATGTATTATTTTTATATTTTTAAGTTATCATGTTTACTGTAATTTATGTGTTATGTTCATATACGACTTTTTTTTATGTGATAAATTTTGTGATGGTGTACTGTTGCAAAATTAACACAAGAATAAAATCACATGGAAAAAACACATAACACAGGTAAAACATGAAAACTGATAATTGAAAAAATAGAAAACTGATACTTACAAACTCCATCAATGTTTTAAACAAAAACCAATGCAAAAATTTTTTACATCACTGTTTGATTGAATATAATGAAATAAATTCGATTGAGTTAAAAAGTTGATGCAACAATATAACTTCAAAATTAATACAGCAATAAAATTGCATGGAAAAAAGCATAACACAATTAATAATGTAAAACTGATATCTAAAAAATTACAAAATGATACCTATAAACTGCAGCAATGTTTTGAAGGAAAACTAATGGAAAAAAATTATATAACTGAAACATAAAATGATAACTAAAATATATAGAAATGAAACATAAAATGAAATAAGTTGGACTGAGTGACGAAGTTGATGCAAAAATATAGTTTCAAAATTAACACGCAATAAAATCACAACAAAACAACACATAACACTGTTAAAACAGAAAAAATGATACCTAAAAAATTAGAAAAATGATACCTAAATACTGATGCAATGTTTTAAAGATAAAATAATGGGAAAAAAATTTATATCACAGATTTATTGATTAAAATGAAAAAAGTTCGACTTAGTTTCAAAGCTGATACAACAATATAACTTCAAAATTAACACAGCAACAAAATCTCATAAAAAAAACATATAACATAGTTAAAACGGTATAAATGATAACTAAAAAAATAGCAAACTGATACCTAAAAAATGCTGCTACGTTTTAAAGTTAAAAACAAGAAAAATGATACTTAGAAAAATAGAAAAATGATAACTAAAAACTGCTGCTATGTTTTAAAGTTAAAAACAGGAAAAATGATAACTACAAAAATACAAAAATGATACCTACGAACTGCTGAACTGGTAAAATGAAAAAAAAAACATTTCCGACCTAAAAAATTTATTTCAACAATTTCGATTTCTTCAATTGTGCTTTTCATCGTTTGTAAAATATTTTTATTCCATTCAATTGTGATTTCCACTTGGATTTTGTTGATCGACATTTTTTTTTTAATTTTTTAGGGTTTCGAATGATTTTCTTCTCGATTTTGATTTCATGATGTTTTTCTTATATTTCAAATTTCGATTTTAGTATTTTCTGAAATTCGTGATTTCTCGTTTTCTGATTTTGCGATTTCATGATTTCGTGATTTAAGATGAAATCGGGAATGACGTGAGAGAGGGAGAAGTTGAAAGCAGCGGCCCAATTTTTTTTCAACGTAATGTCCTTTAGGATAAAATATTAGACGGCTGTCCTTATGGATAAATTTTAGTGGGCTTTTGTCCTTTAATTTTTTTTTACAAAATTGACATCCAACTTCCTACATGTGTCATTCACTTAATTAATGGATTTCTCTTTGGATATGGGTATATATACATAGTATTTATATTTAAATATACAAAAACGCTCACTCACTACCTATATAGGAACCCTAAAACTGATCTCTGATACCAGATGTAACAACCCGAATTTCGATAGACCGAAATTTTCTCAAAAATATTCCTAGTCTATTGAAGCTCGATTTAGCTGGTCTGGTATCCTGAAGAAAAGAAAAGGATAATAAATATATATCAGAGCTCGATAAAACATCTCACAACGGAATGGATAAAATATAATAATCAAATATAACCTTACTGAAATAATAACACTGCCTTACAAGTGTCCAAAGGCTTCCAAATCTCCGCTATAAATCTAACTTGCGAGTATGTTATGAGGAAAGGGTTAGAATATAAGTTCTGGTGAGAGGACAAATTATACTTTTTGAAATAACCCTACATATACCATTTAGCTAGATTTTCTTAATAATTTGGTTATTCTGGTTAATAGCACTCTAGGCTCCGCACACACGTCACACCCATCTACTTCCAAGTAGATTAAACCTAATATAATATATGTAGCTATACCCAACATCTCAAGATACTCCCCATATTACCCTCCTCGTACGGTCTCCACTATCACACCACAAAAGTATGCCCAATCTCCATTCTACGCCAAAATGCGAACGAATATCTATATCCTTACGCCACATAATCTCACAGAACCACCATCGCTATGCCACGTAAGCATACAGATCGTATTCGAACTCCTCAATCGAATCATGTCTCAACGCAGTGTAATCCATTAACATCTACAATACACCAGCTAGTGCCATCTAGACCCTCACACAAACGTACTGCCTACTATAATCCGAGTCCCGTAATAGGGCTTCATCCTATGCATGAAACTCGGTCAGGAGCTTTCGATATCTATAAAGGACATCTTTGTTAGACTTACAATGTAGATATCCACATATGGTTTGTTTCTTTTCATGGAGGCTATGGCCCCACCTTGGTCACTCCCTCAACTAATGAAAGAGTACATCAAAAGCTAATGAACTGCCCCTAACAATCAATCTAGCATCCAATTTGGCATGTCCGTCAACCAACATCTCGATAGTAAAAGATCATTGGTCAATTGGTTTAGCTATAAATCTTTCCGCATCCCACTGACTGTCAATGGTATGTATCCTATGATTACTATCCTTAATTTGGTCCTGACCACCTCCTCCCAGAGTGAGGCAAACAGCCGCATCACCCAACGCCATCTACCATACCCTTCTGGCTGTCACACCATAGTGGCAGTCAAGGTATATTCTAGATGGTGCAATAGACCAACCTTTGAGCGACGACTTCACCCGGTTATTCCTCAGAGGGACATCTCAGAGTACCCTATCACGTCCCTTAGAAGCATCGTGCTTCCCTCCAGTCCCGTAGAATAATTAGTTAGATGTTCTTCTCTCATGTCTCTAGACGCCACGATGATCTACCCCGTTGGGTCCTTTATCTCCATACGTACAGACTGGTCCAAGCGCATCACACCATCGCGTTATTAGATCCTATGTCTAATCTTTTAATAATGCGCTTGCTTTAACTTATCACATTCTAAATAGCTTGACTATTTAAACATTCATTTTCTGTTCAAGTTATAGATTTATTAGCTTACATTTGGCCGCTTATTTTTCCCAATAAGCCTTATGCCGCCGAAATGAACCTTTCTATGAGCCACTTATTATTACATTCATTAAACTTAATATTTTCTGATCCATAAGTTTATTAATAATAAACTTCTTCTTTCATTTAATTTTTCATGTTATTTATGACTTCTTGTTATATCATTACCACAACCATTGATGGGTTTACTTATTAATTTAGTTCCCCTAACTAAGGTTTATTAATAAGTTTTCATCTTATCTCTTATTATAACCAACGCCATATCATTACCATAATCGTTGCTGTGGATTTACTTATTAACTTAGTTCCCTTAACTAAGGTTTATTAATAAGTTCTCTTTTCGTCATTAATTATAACATATGTTATAATTCCACTTGTCCTCAAGACAAGTCTACCTATTATATTTTATTCTCATTCACATAATTAATTATAGCAGGTTATATTCCTCGTTCATCACATTTTCCAAAGGTTTTCTTGTTATTTAAGAAAACCGTTACTGTTGTGAATTTTCTCTATTTACTATTCGGTACATTTTTACTATTATAGGAAATATTTCACACACTTCAATAATTTGGTTGGTGGAAATGTATAAAATCTATTTCCATAATATACATCAATTAAGATCCGTAGTTGCAAGCTATTTCTTTTTGCTACATCATGTATATACATGTATTTGATTAATGTGCAATATGGTAAAAATCCCTATTTCACGCTATTGCATTTCTTTTTCTTGCAACCACGTTCTCTGCAATTTACCGTAATAGTAATTATGGAAATGTATCCCTTTTTCACCCCCAATTAACTCTATCCGTTGCTAATACCATTTTTTCTGAGTTATATATTATTTCTTGTTTTTCATACATAACTCCCAACTACAGTAAATTTCTATGCAAAATTAGGCATACTGATTTTTTTCCACTATTTCCCTATTTACTGTAGTTTTTCTCAACCCAACATTTTGATCATATTTTAACAATATATTTTTAAAATATACACAATTTACCATCGAATTACAGTCTTAAGAATATATACATAATCACTGTCAAATTCACAATTTTAATATTATAGTAATACTCAAACCCAAATAGAAAGTTATGGGAATAGATTTATACAACAGTAACATTCTAAGCGCACTCAGGGAATGAATTATATCATAATTACCACAATTTCAATTATTCATTACATTAAGAATACGGGGAAGTTAAATGATAAATATATCGTTACCAAAAGGTATAATTTAAATCCACTCTCCTGATTGCTTTTCAATTCTTGAATCAACTCAGATCTGTTACCCCATGGTTTTCCTAATTGAATCTGATGCTGAAATAACCACGAATTTACAAAACTGATGCTAAAAAAATGAAAGAAATCCTAATGATTTAGGTTCACAGAATTTACCTACGTAGACCAGAAATATGAGCACCTATATTGTAGATCTATATTCTTTGTCTTCGAATATTGAATTAGAATTACTAAAACTAATATATTCCTATTTCTGAAATACATGGAGAAGAAAGAAAATGGCAGTGCCTTGTAGTTGTCTCGGAAAATATGACTTAGAGGCTAGGCTCTGCTAGTCTATTTATAGGTGCACAGAAGATTTTTATTTATCGGACTAAATAAAATAAAATCTGAGTTGTTCAATTCGAAAATTGACATCATTTTACCCAGCGGTAGGTCGACCCCTGGGTCGACTCATTACTATGGTGTGTCGACCCGCTGGGTCGACCTGCTGGGTCGACCCATGAGCTGGGATATTTATGTTGATTTTGCCATTCATAAATTTTGGGTTTAACATAGCCTGTAACATTTGTGTGTTTTTACTAAATATTCTTATGCAAATTAATTTCTTCCATTTATACGGTATGTTTAACATTTCGATTTAAAACCTATGCGCATATATTCGCATATAACTTTACAAACCTTTATCCATTAATAGCTACACAATAAACATTATTATCTAACTATATCAATTCACTGATTCCTTCCTTTTCAATATACGTTCAAATTTCAAATGCGGCTATTCTCTTACCTGTTTTTCACTCATTCCACATTTATTATTTTCCATTTTAAGTTTATGCCTACGATTTCAATTTTGAATCCGTGCATATATATATTTACACATAACCCCGTTTATTTTTAAAATTCAAATAACATTTTCCTGATATTTATTTCTTACTTCTTCTAAGAGATAACATGTTTCTTTTGAATTTCATATACATATATATATATATATATACACACACACACACATCTATACCCACATGCATATACATATACATATACATATAAATACATATAAATATATATACTTACTTATATATAATTTTTTTTCCTTATATGTGCATTCATATATATTTTTCTCTAAGAATATGCATTCTTTTAGTTGGCCCTCTTAGAATTAAAAACGTGACGTTGGCGGGACTCGAATTTTTGACCTCCATTTTTGGGAAGTGAATGCTTTACTAACTCACCTAACTTAAATTTTGTTCATAAGACTATTAATATTGGTAGCTGTTGTTCTTATTTGTATTTTATTATATTTTCTTTTTCACGTTTTTTTTCTAAAACTTCATTTAAAGATAGCTTCTTTGTTTTAAATCCGTTTTCTGCAAACCGTAGGTCTAAATTGATTAGAAAATCGCCACAGACGTAATGATGTCAGTTCCGTGACCAAATTCTAAAAATTATACAAATTTTATTTCATTATTTAATTGGAAATGAAGGGTGTTATAGTGATGGTTCAACTGTGGCAGATTGAATCTTCGAGGAAACTCAACCTCAAGAATGTCATCAGTAAACGGGGTGTGACTGCGGTCAATCCCCCAGTCTCCACTCTTAAATCTACGGCTATCATCCATAATTTTCCTCACCATAGTAGTCTGGTATGGAGTATTGAATATGTATTCTAGTTCCGAGCTCTCGCCCCATGTAGCCCTCGCTAATCCTACTGCTGGTAATGTGTCCTGAGGCGTCGTCCGAGCATCGCCACCTTGACCTTTATTTTCCTGGTCAACCATAGAATGTGAGGGAGGAAGTACTAGAGTGCAAGAGGTTCTAGGCGCATCGCAAGCTCTAGGGAGACTCTTGGTCGGCATTGGTTGGTTTGGCAGTATCGAGTTGAGCCAGAAGCCTGCCGAAACTGAGCTCTTGAACATTCTAGGGTCTAGCAAATTATTGTCTCTGCTGCTTTGCCTTCCCACTCCTTTTAGATGACAACAAGGTTTAAGTTTGATGATTTAGTGCATGAGGAGCTTTCTGACTCCTAAATACATCCCATTGCATCGCCATCCTACAAATGTCTTGCCTCTACTTATCGTTCTCGCGCTTCTGAGCTTTCAACGCTGTAGTTACTTCATTCAACTAGGTCATTAGTTGCACGAAATTGTCTCGAGTGGCGAAGGTAGTTGCTGGAGCCTATCAGCAGGAGTGGTGGTTGTAGTAGAAAGCTCATCAACTTGGTTCGGCATGGCCGATCTGGAACCTGTGGCAACAACATTATGGTTTGCTTTTTCAAGAGAATGGCTGCAGAAGGGCCTGGAGGTTGCAGTAGCCCGTTTTGACACCATTGTTGCTGAAGAAACTAAAACGTAGGATTTTGTCCTCAGATTCAAAGCTCCAAATAGTATATTAAAAAACCCTAATGTTTAGAATTATGCAGTGAAAGCAGCATAATGCTTACACTAAAAAGTAGCACAAACACTCAAATAGATTATATGAAGAATATAAATGGTAAACATGAGGAAATCGCTTGCAAGAGTTTATAGTGGTAAGGCTATGATTTTCCTACATCCACTTAATGACTTTTCTTTATAATATTAATAGAAAATGGTTACTTCTATTTCAAATTTTTTAAATCCCGAGTAAATAGTGAATATAAGCGGTATGTAAAATTAGAAAATCCAAAAGTCATTTTCCTGGAGTTTCCGAGGGCTATTTATAAAAGATGTTGGGCTTCGGTTTGGTAGGGAAATGTGGTAGTCGATCTGATGTTATAGGAGCACATAGGCTTGGTCACGATGTAGAAGAACTGGTCTATGGGAAATATTTCATGTTCGCCTATGCTTGGGTCGGCATGGCCAAGACGGATTCATGCTAGTTTGATCTTGTTTCCACTTTCTTCATCGACTCGGGTGATGGTCGACCTGGACTTTAAAGCCAAGTGTAGACTGCTTCATTCGACTTTGTAATGTACGAGGATTCATAAATTATATCTTAAGTGCTTTGATTATGAGTCTTAACGACCTTGGCGGAAGGTAGGTCAACAGAATTCAACAGTTATTTCATCAAGCAGGTTTCTGCTATTTCATGCATATAAAGTATATCAAATTTGTTAGGTTCTTGCTTACAACATTATGCGAAAAAAATACTGTAAAGCATTTCACAACTTCAAGTGCACTTGTCTAGATGTAATGTAACAACCCGATTTTTTTACTATTTAAGTCGATAATAAAACCAATTAAATTGTTTGAAACAACAGATTGTTTTAACTATGGGGTTTAATAGAATTAAACCACATAACATCGACAAGTTATAAATATGAAATAGCAGAATAACTCGTAGTGAAATAAATAGCTTAGTAGTTCATGAAGCTACTAGACACCAAATCTCAAAATAAATTACGTAAAATATCATATTCATAATTTAATACATTAGAAAATTTCAGATACATAAATGCCTAAAACATAAGCAAATGATAGAAATTGAATAACTAAGTCACCAAGGCACAATTGAAGATAGATAATAAGTTGAATCTCCAATATATCTCCAACTCAAAAGATGAATTGACAAAGTTGAACTCCTCGGTTTTACTCGAGCATCAAGTAAAAAGAATACTCGAGTTAGAATGAACATTCTCAATAGTAAAGCAACTCAAGTGAAATGCTCAAATGAAATACATAAGTAACTTAAAGAATGTTTGTGATTCCTCTCTTTAAGGATCCGTTAAACTAGATATTATATATACAATATGCTATTATAATAGTGTCTATGATTAAATATACTATTGAAATAGCTTAAGCAAGATCACATTTTACCCTTACACCATTTATAATGTCGTGGTTTATATAGTACCATAAACTAGTGGCATCATAGGAGACTCCATATATATGACACAAATCAAAATAATTATGGACTCGATCAGGATAATTAGACAAGATACATGATGTAACGACCCGAAAATTCCCGCCCTTTGAATCGACCGTAAGCCGCACAGGTCCGATACAAAACAACAAAAATCCTCAACTTGTTAATTTTGGGCATACAATGCATCAGACAGAAACAAAAGAACTTTTCATTGTTATTACAACCATTTACATCAGATTACAGAATATCAGAGTACATCGTAAATAATACAACGAAAGATAAATTACAATAAATGCAATATAATGCACATCAAAAAAAAAAAACTAACATAGAAAAAGACTCTCAAATGCTCTAGACATAGTTTTATGCTTCAATCTAGAATCCTACTCAAAATATCTACAAAATAAACTACCCGGTTGCCCGTGTGGAAAATATGGGCACTTGAGTTTGCAAGGAAAAACAAACACGAGTTAGTCATGAGACTGGTATGAGAAACCTTAAATTATCTTAACTTATTTAAAATAAGGCATATCATGGGACCATGCTGTATGACACGGAACGAGTTTACTCCACAAGAATGCCAGTGCATAATCAACTATGAAAAAAATAGACTTATGCAGCCTACAATGCATCAACAATATGCAATTCCTTAACTACTCATTTAGGCTTAATTCCCAAACCTTACATTTTTAAAATCCAATTATCTTTTCAGAAGTTATTTCTTTGGACTTCATTCCCGATTTCTTATTTCAAATCATTTGAAATACATAACTAGCTTTCATATCAAAGTAGATTTCACTTTAGGATCTCAAACGAAATCATTGGGAAATTTAAATTCCAAAATATCGCAATACAAGCATAACAAAATGTATGCAACCAAATATTGGGAGGTTTCTCCCACTAACATGGCAAAGGGCATGCAACGTAATTCTCTCGATAAATATGTGCACCTTCCACTAACGGGACAGGACTACAACGACGATGCAACCTCCCACGCAAGGATAGTATTACACTGCCATAACCATTTGAGGTTTTGATACCCATACTTTAGTAAGTTTTACCTGAATCTTCAGCCACACACTAAATCATTTTATATCACAAAATGGAGTAATCATTAACACCAATAATCACAAATAAATCAAGTCTGTATGATTTTTCCATTTCCAAATCATTTCGAAAACATCGGGTTTAGTCCTCTAAATCCTTTCTGTTTTATAAAACATTTTTTATAAAACATTCCCTGTCCAAAATCGGGAAAACAATTCCTTTCATTTAAGAAAATCCCATTAAATTGAAATGAACCAAACAACATCGCTAAACACCTCATAGTCAAGTGGTGAAATAAACCACAAGGTGTTAGCATACAAATATTTCTACCCAACCCAATGCTAAATATAAAAGCATACCTGCTCATAAACTGGTCGAGCACAATCTAAACAATCAATTAACAACAACAAATGTCAACAACCAAGTATATTTGGTTCTAACACCTCTCGTGTTTTGGTAAATTTAATTACCATCTTACATTTCAAATCTAATTAAAGATTTATTAAAACTCAACCTAGTTTTAACCTTCAAACACAAAATACAATTTGATATGAAATACAAGGCTTTGAATAGAAATTGTATCGGCTTAAATCAATATCAAATTCTTCAATAAACAGATACCGTATCAAGAATAACAATATCAATATCTTCCAAATTTCTCACAATAACATCTGTATAATCACGGAATATAATACTGAAATATTTGAAGATAATTTCCATCAAAATCCATTCCAATTTATACGTTGGAAAACTATGGTTATATTAAAACCATTTACAACCTAATATGTTATTTTATAACCATTAGATTATTTATCTTAAGAAGCATCATATGATCTTAATTGAATATCCGATGTCCTTTTGGTTCTTCCTATCCATCACCTAATGGAATAATTTCTAGTTAGAACTCAAGGGTGATACTAGACTTTACTCTTAGGAATCATCGCATATTCCTTTAGGCTCTTCATTCTAATTGTTAAATAGTTCATTCAGAAAATAATATCTTTTATCTTTTCTAACTTGGAGTATTTCATCCAAAATCTTTCCAAATTATTTATTTTGATCTAACATAATTTATTCATATTTTGATAATTTTATAATGGCCTCTATAGTCGGTTTCCAATTCCAGTCACTGAACTACATCTATTGCGATCTCTTCAAATATTGATTTGTACTTATTTCAACATATAACTATTGGATTTCAAAGATCTTATTATCATTTGAAAGATATTTTCAATACGAACCCGATGCTTTCAGTTTTGGGAGAATTTGACGGTCGAATCTCCCAGCATATCCATTTGAAGTTAACGGTCGACATTCACGAACTGTCGCTGTGTGACGAGTTTAATTCAACCATACTTCGACGTATATAAATAAATATCGAATCTAGTTGCTTCTATGATAGTTTATTAAGTATTTGGCTAACGACTTATATTTTCGAAAAAAATCTCCATAACCTCTTTTGTACAGAGTGCTTGGAAAAACCACAACTCTCCTCTCTAGACCCTCGTAAATCTACATACATACATATATATATATATATATCCAAACAAAATCAATCAGGAGATGTGTCAAAATTTATCATCCCAACACCCGTGTGGGGTTTACATCATCTTTACAAACAATTGTGACTTATTTACACACATGGGAGATGTGTAAAAAATATCTTCCCAAGACCCATGTAGGGATTATATCACGATCCATGTAGCTTATACACACATAACAGAGACATGTGATTTCTGTCATCTCAAGACCTGTGTAGGGTTTGTTATTAAATCCTACGATTTATCGTTGTTTGGTTATTTGATCCCCATCATATAACGTCAAGCAATTACATGTTGTACAGTTCTACTATCTAGTCCACATCGGATAAGCAGCAGACAATTACATGTTATGTGGTTCTTCTTCTGTCCTTGTCGTATAATCATCAAACAATTACATGTTATACAGTTCACGTCATAAAAGCATCAAACAATTACATGCTTATATGGGTATGCTATGCAGTGTGGTCCACAATTATTGTTCACTATCCAATGGTGTATATTTAATTACACACAAGCAACCATCACAGCGCATCCAATTCACACACAACAATAGTAATAAATAAATCACTCAAATCAATGCCATTTAAGGCGAATTTTTTTTCAATAAACTTGGTGTGTAGTTCAAGTGTTGAACTCAAGGGATATCGCATATAACAGATAAAAATGATATTTTCATTCAACTACTCAATATCTAAAATAGAAATAAACTTGTATGATCAGTGATAAGAATTATTAAATATTTTTAATTACCAATCGATGTCCAATAAAATTTATTCCCTCATCTACATGAATTTTAATTTCGCATAAATGCATGTCGCTGCGCATATATTAATTAAAAATGGTATATATCTTGCCAATCATTAACTAACATCATAATAAATTATTATTACAAACAAATATTCAGCGCATGACATCATAATAAATTTTCATTATTAACCACTAACAGTTAACGATTAACAGTTAATTTCGTTTATTCTTTACAACGCGTTTCATTTTTTCACCAATGATGGATAAAACCATATTTTTATCATACTACTCGGCTTTTAATAACATATTAAATTTATACGATTAATCACTAATGATTATTTTAACTTCATAAGTTAACTATTAAATAGTTAATTTCAATTAGCCCTTGTCGCGTTTAGATTTCTCACCTACTTAAACAATAACACACATATATCAATTAAAAATCATATTTGTAATATTCTAATCATTATTTAACATTCTAATAAACTAATATTATCAATCACTAATCATTATTAAACTCTACTAATTAACTAACAAATAGTTCATCCTAATCTAGTCCCATTTAAGTTGCGGTTTCTCACCAATGGTTTCCACTCCACTAATCTTTATGCTAGAAGGAACAAGGACATGCCAACTCGATGCTGACACTTGCTGGACTTCTACGTAGCTTTTCAGTGGCTTAGGAGCTTGAACAACACTCTAACACTTGCTAACTTGCGAGTACTTGTAGATCCGGAAGTTTGGAGCTAAACGGAGGAAGAAAGGAGGGTGTTTGCAGCGAAGAGGAGAGGGTTTCGGGGTTCGTAGGGGGTGTAAAAGGTTGCAAAAGAGGAACTCGAGGTGGTGAGAGGTGAAAAAGGGAAGAAAGGAGGGTGTTTTAGCAAAAAAGGGGGCCCACGATGGTAGGATGGGTGGCGGTGGCCCGACAGGAGGGTTGCAGGTCGGCGGCGAGCCGCAGGGACAGGTGGTGGTGGTGGCATGCTAGGGGAAGAGGAGGGAGGAGGCCGTTAGTGAGGAGGAAGGGAGGAGGGGGTAAAGTGAAAAGGTGGAAGAAAGAAGATAAAGAAAAGAAAGGAAAGAGGGGATCTTTTTGCAAATTTACCACCCCTCACGCCGATCGCTGAGGTAGCGTGATCCTATGGCTCTCATCAAAACCAGCTTGGCATATTGGATGCCCTCTGTTTCATTTCAAGTTTTACAATTCTATGTTTACAAAAGTATGCTCGTTAGCCTCCACCTCTTTTAATCGCGCGATCAACAATTAATTCCTTTGCCGCAAAATTTTGGATTCAGACAATAAACATAATTCCAGATCCAACGAAATAGGTAACATCAAATTCCGAGTTCGTGTGACCTTCCGTTTTATTTTTCGATCGTGTTTTAGCTTGATTTCAGAATGCGATCTTAGCGTACGTTTTCTTCTTGCACGCCTGCACGCTAACCCCAAAAATTATTAAATTTGTGATTCTACCATTATTCAATGCTACAGATTCAATAAAAAAAGTTTCGTCGAAATCCGAGGTCATCTCAATAATGTTCTTTTGTAAACTGCTCATTTCAGCTTTAAAATAATCGATTTTTGAAATTCAATCATATTTTCTTATAAAATTATAATAAAAATAATTTTTAAATCGGTTCCAAAATCTTCGGGTGCTTTCATATGAGGCAATACCCGGGGTATGATTCTATCATTTGAACTCCAGACCATTGGTAACGCATAGCCACAACTACTGGTGGTATCGAAGAAGTGTGTCCGATAAAAGGTTCTACCTCTATTAATCACGGTATAGCTCATGTTTTAGTCATTTTAATTATGACCTGAAGGTCATAGCTATCTATAAACGCTCTGTTCCTTCATTTCAGCAGCGTTCGCCAAACCAAGCTACTTCATTCTTGGTTCTCCACCAGGTGCACAATTGTTAAAGTGGTATCATATTGATGGAGAGTATGATATCAACTCCAGTCTCTTTAACAACTGAACGCTTATTTTACACCATTGTCATTTATATTCAAAAATCATATTTATATATCATAAATCAATATAATAACAACATCGGTTTATATTCAAATCATTAAGTTCAAATATTTAATGCCATAAATCATATTTCAAATCAATTCATTATTTTATCAAGTTGATAAATCATAAATCAATTTATTATTGCATTAAGTTCAAGATATAAATTTATTTACAAAACAGTTCATTCAAAAAATTACATTTGATTTCATGTTTCTATATCTCAAATGTCATTACTTTTAAAAAATTATATCAACAAGTTCGGATTTAATAGCTTAGACAGGAACAAGATTTATTTGAAATAGTTAATATAATATAGAAAAGTTTTATTTAAATGATTTCATTTACATAAAGTAGTTTGATTTAAAATATATAATAGTTAAATTAAATATGGATAAAATAGTTATAAAATAATATTAACTTTACATTGTAAAACTTTTTTAGTTTAATATAGGATAATACAAGTTTCAAATAATTCAAATTGTGACGGCCCGCCCTGCACCAGCCGACATTTCCAGTGAAAGTGCGCTGTGCCAATGCCCGACTAGCACGGGATGGTCGCCAAAGAAAGGAAAAGAAAGGAATTGGAACTAACAAGGAACCTGCAGAATGTCTCACAGCGCATGGAATAAAATATAATAATAACATACTTGACATAAAACAGGCGAGACAGTGTATAAGCTTATTACAACTCCAACATACTGTCTCTAAAGCGAAGAAAGAGGTACACTACTAATGCCCAGAGTAGTGATCAGCAACAACACGGGGAGAATATCTATGTATATCATATGTGGAAGCCTCCTGCTCGTCTCCAATACAGCTACTTGTGCATAATCACCTAAACTGTTTCTAGTCTGCCCGTTTAAGAGCACCCAGAGTAATAAGAGGAGGCATAAAACTCTGGGTCAGACAAAGTCGGTATGAGTGATAAGCAGCAAAACAGAACAATAACAGGTATACATAACCATACTTGAACCTGGACCTGCAACCAATGAGTTAGCACAACAAGATGTACAATACTCTAAGGTGACACTAACATATGGTATAAATATACGGGGAAGGGATGTGCATGTCATAGTGATGTCAAACAATCAAGCATAGCAACCATCCTCACATCTCTCACTCAGTACGTAAAGCATATGATATCCACCACTTTGACCACCCAAATCCTTTGCTATGATCACTCTGCCCCATGGAGTCATGATGGCTCCACTGCACTGATCCATAGCCACTAGTCCCTTGCTATGTCCACTCTGCCCCATGAAGTCATGACTTCTCCACTGCACTGGCTCATGGCCATGCTACGATCACTCTTTCCCATGAAGTAGTAACTACTCCACTGCACTGATCCATAGCCTAACATCCATCTCGGTGGTGGACCAAAGTTATGGATGTCGATAACCCCTTTGCACACGTCCCACAGCGAAGTCCAATGCATGAAGTTAACTCGTTGGTTCCCATCTGGATCATGAGTTACAGCTCCTCATTTGGACTACCTTTTCATCCCGGGTTCTGGTCTTCATCTTCAGTTCGGTCTCCACCCGGTTCATGAGTCATGAAGCAGGTAATCCGATTCATGGCACACTCTCCAGGTCGGTTCGGGTCGTGGTCACCCCTATCGGGTCGGTTTGTGGCTAATACACCAACTCCTGGTGTAAGCAGTTCGGCTCGTGATATCCTTCCTCCAGCGGTTCAGATCATGACCTCCATTGTCCTGGTCGGTTCGGAGCTGGCTTCCCAGTTCGTGAAGAACAACCAGGTCGTGGTCTTCTAGTGCGAGTGGGTTGGTTCGTTTCATGATGGTGCTCGATGGCTTCATGCAGGCTGTTTGGTTCGGGGGAAATGACTTGGTTCGTGATGGTGTTCCACGACCCCATAGGGCGATCTGATCCGGCCCTCCATTCTCTCGTTCGATCCGAATTCCTACACCACTTCCAGCGAACTATTTACGCCATACGACGACATTTTCGACCAATCTTACGCTATTAAGCAATCGTAGAGCATATCATACAGTCATAGCAACATGTATAATCAACCATAAACACCAAAACAATGAATAATCATGTCAATATGGATCAAACATACCCAAAAACCCATGTTTTCCCCTTAATCGTGTTTAAGCATACAATTAGCAAAACTTATCCAAATTAGCCCAAATTTCTATCAGAGCCCTAAAATAATATTTTAGAATTTTACAAATTTTTCCATATTTTTCTGAGTTATAATTTCGCTAATTAAGATTAATCACCCCTAATTATCCGTAATTAGTGAAAAACAATGCAAATCACTCACCTCAGCCACAAATAATTTATAGATCTGAAAGTATCTCTTTTTTGGATTGAATCTCTATGCAACACTACAGCTCTATTCCAGTTTGATGCTAATTTTACTTGATTTTATGTTGATTAGCTTAATCCTCGATTAGAGAGCGATTTGGGATGAAATTAGAAGGTGGAGGCCATTGTTAGGGTTTCTAAGAGGTAAATGGCGGCTAGAAAACTGAAATAGAATGAAAACCTAACTCATTTCAGCCTCCCTATCACCTTAATCCCGAAATGGGTTATGGGCCCATTTGCTAATTACCATAATCAGCCAACTGAAGCAGTTTTTCACCTTCTAAACCTTGTTTCAGCCATATCTCCCAAATAGTGATTCCGTTTGGTAATGTGACCACTCTACGGAAAGGTAAACCATCATCTGGATCTAATGGAAGTGGTTTCAGGTCAAAACTCCTTACCAATCAAAAGTTATAGGCGAAACAAGATTCACCAGGGGTAATACAGTCATTTAAAAATCGGCAAAAAACGTGAACATGGAAAATGATCCCAATAGTCGTTCCCCAAAGTTACACGACCATACGACCTCATATGAAAAAGAAATAAATATTCAACGATCCTTCGATACGTAGAATGCGGGTCGTTACACTCTCCCCACTTAATAAATTTCGCCCCCGAAATTCCTTAACCCAAAACATACAAAGGTGCCCCGCATGCCTATCAGTCATTCACAAACAATCAAACATGCACAACAAGCACAACAAGCCTACCCTGGCATGCAATTTATTAATAAGGGAAGAAACAATTACTACTAAAATCTTACCAGGCAAAGAGTTCTGGGTGCGATTCCCTTATGCTCTCCTCTGTTTCCCAAGTACAATCATTTTCATCCTCGCCCCACTGAACCTTGATCAGTTTCACCGCCATCCTTCGAAGTTGCTTCGTGTCGTACTCGACAATACGAATCGGCTTGCGGTTGGGTTCTACTTCGATGTCATCCAACTGATCCGGTGAAATGGTCATATCGGGGTCGTGCACGAACTTCCTTAACTGGGAAACATGAAATACGTTGTGAACTCCCGCCATCTTGTCAGGTAATTCAACTTTATATGCTAAATTCCCAACTTGCTCGAGAACTGGGAATGGACAAACAAATCTTGGTGTTAACTTGCCTCTCCTACCAAATCGAATCACGCTCTTTAACGGAGAAACGTTGACAAACACCAAGTCACCAATGGAGAATTTTAAATCTCTTCTCCTCTTATCAGCATAACTCTTCTGCCTATCTTGGGCAGTCTTCATTCGTTGTAAAACCCTACCTCCGTTAAGGTCACTTACAAAGGGAATGCATTAATTTCAGTGGAGCGTCATGAGTGCATAGAACAGATAAATTACAAAACAAACAAAATTTAAATAGCGGGAAATAAATAAAACTTTACTTTATTGATAAACAACAGCTTGATAACAGCTTGTACAAAGATTGTCTTCTAATACCCATTACAACAAAGAATTTGTCTTGTTTAACAAAATAAAGAAGCATAAAATGACAATGATATTCCCCAATAAGGCATGAGCCAACCATAGCAGTGGAAAAAAAGTCCAAAGTAATACATCGTCTATCTTCGAGCTTGGGAAGAAAACTGAGCTAAGTGGTAGTATTCCCTCCCTACGAACCTAGGGGAGGGGGAACGGAAGAAAAGAAGGAGAAAGAAAATGGGTCAGACATAAGCCTGGTAAGTCCAGTGATTATTCAGCATGTAAACAGGTAAAAGGATCATGACATGAATAAACTGAATACCAGACATAACCATGATAATAAGCATAGCAAGACAACAAATGATGATCGTTAGATATGACAAGGTAAGATACATTGAATGCGCTTCAGTTCTTTCTCTGATTTCCCATTTTCTCTGCACCACCCAACTAGCATCCTAACTAGTTTCTTTTAATGAACGATTCGTATTCCCTACAAGTATCCTGTGAAAAAGGATCCGTATCCCCTACTAGTGTCCCAACTAGTATCCTGTGTTATAAAATAAGGTGATCCCAAACCCGCAATTGTGGTAGCCTTCAGGTGTACATCTAGTATAAGGATCTTACCTCAACCAACCTAATTTCCATGAAGATGTTAGATGTACCCTTACTACCCTATCGATCGGCTCCCTACTTGTATTAATTTTCCTTATGTCAGTCGGCCCTAACTTGCGTGTAGATACCCTGTGCTGGTCCCACCGTAAGGTGTATCAATCCCTATGATAGCAACCCGACACAAATTCTAGATGCACAGTGTATACTACTGATGCCTAGTGCCTTCTTTTCCACGCCGGAGCATGTGCACGCCCATACTCCGTCGGAACTACACTACTGCACCACCTGCCGCTATTTTGACCGCTTATAATCAGCCCAGTAATCGTGCCCCACCCTGCCTAGCTCAGGGTACCGTGATACATCCATGTGGGTTACTGCTGAAATGGGTCCCCATTACTAGGGTTTCCTAGGGTCTATTCGTATACCCCCCAATTTGGCTAAGTGTTATCCATCCATTCAAGTTAACTTAACACATCCACCCATCATGTCATGTTGGTTAAGTGTTTCTTATTAACTTAACCCTTCTCATTCATCACGTTGTAATTGGTTAAGTGTTTCCTATCAACTTAACCCTGTTCATTCACCATATTATATTGGTTAAGCGTTTCCCATTAACTTAACCCCACTCGTTCATTGGTTAAGTGTTAACTTAACCCTACCACTTGTCATGTTGCATTGGTTAAGTGTTTCCCTCTTGTCTTCCACTTGTCATGTTACATTGGTTAAGTGTTGCCCTCTTGTGTTACTTAACCCTACCATTCTTAGCCTGTCTTGTTTCTTAGCTTTAATTCATTCATTAAAGCACCAACCTCTCACATTAGATCTATATTTTTGCGTTCGCTGGATGTGCCGGGCGGTTCCGGGCAGTCTTACACCGCAAATCAATATAACCTCGGGTTTTTGGGCTTAATGCGCTAACCCCTCACATTAGATCTATATTGTTACGGTTGCTGGATGTGCCGGGCGGTTCCGGGCAGTCTTACGCCGTAACTCAATCTAACCTCAGGTTAGGCATATTCATCTTTTAATTAATTTACATATTTACAATTTATGTTTATATGTAAATTATCTGCCAGTGTTGTCAATTCAAGTCATGCCCCATTTACCCTCTAAATTTTGTCCATAATTCTAGGTATACAAATTCTACCATTTCATGCTACTAATCATTTACATGATTGTGAGCCAATCTATGCCAATAGCATGTAGTTTAATATTTTTCCCCAACGTCTCCCCCATTATTCGTTCGCATAATTCACGTAGAACGTTAGGCTCGCAAATTAGCTAACTTATAAAAAAAGGGAAAAGAAAGGGACATGTAATATTTCAGCAGGCATAAACAATATAGATCAACATGCGTAGTATAAATTTGGGATAGAAAGACATAAACTTAATTAAGCACATGAACGTGATCCAATTAACATGCGAACTAGCATAGGTCTAATTGTATAAGCATGAACTTATATAGATCTTAAACGTGGGTACTAGCTTGGATCTAAACATGTAAGCACGGACGAACACAACTTATCATGAAATTTGCATATACATCATGGTAGGTTCAATTGTGTCAGTCCAATAGTCTCATAGGCATAGGATGTACAACATGATCAATCAATCACAATAGTCCCATAGGCATGATAGGTTCCATTTTGTCAATCCAACAGTCTCATAGGCATGTTAGGTTTCATTATGTCAATCACAATAGTCTCATAGGCATGATACGTGTCATTACATCAATCACAATAGTCTCATAGGCACAATAGGTGTCATTACATTAATCACAACAGTCTCATAGGCACGACAGGTGTCATTACAACAATCATAATAGTCTCATAGGCATAGGCAATTCAGAATTGACAAAAGGATAGGCACGAATAGAATTAGGCATAGTTCTAGATCCAGTTATTACAGTCATGATTTCTTATTAGGTGTTCACATCTAAACAATAACTGTACTTGCAGAAAAAGGACGGATCTTGATTTCTGGGATCTGATTTCTTAATTTGAAAGTTATCTGTTGATATAGACGTTTGATTCTCTAGTTCTTCTAATTGATTCCTAGTTTGAATTTGATTCTCTAGTTTGGGGTAGATGAATAGAGGCTTAGGCTAGCTTGTAGACGAACATCATGACGGCACCATAGTTTTAGGGTTATGATGTTAGGGTTTAGGTTTAGCTACGTATATATAGACGTCTAGGATTATTTAGAGCCCTTAGATGTACTAGGCGACCATCAGAACCACCTAGCTCAAATACACATCATCCAGCCACTCAGAAGAAGACATATCATCACAGAACACTCCAGAATTCTGTGTTGGATCGATACAGGCGCACTTGGCAGGTGCGCCAGTGCATTTTTGTACTAGCGCACTTCTGAAGTGCGCCAGTGCATTCTGGTCAACTTCCGGTTTTTCTGCCTAAATTCGTTCGTCCATATCTTCTTCATACGGTTTCTGTTTTACGCAAAATCGGACTCTATCTCAAGCAGAATTCCAAGATGAATGCAATGGCATTACCCGTTTCATCTAATTCTTCTTTTAATAATTAATTATTATTTAATTATCTCTTATGTCCCATTTTAAAATTACGGAGTGTTACATTCCCCCCTACTTAAAGGATTTCGTCCCCGAAATCTTCAAGTTAAGAAGAATGTATATCCTACCATCCAATATCCATCTACTCAACCATTCAATCACAGGCATCCATTGTCCTTAAAAAGGTTTCTAATGCTTTTCATTAACATATGCATAGTGTGTGTATATGTCCTTACCCAAATGCAAAATCAGGCGGTCTACTGATTCAGTTGACCTCCTTGATGCAATTCATGATAGTGCCATGCGTCCATTATGTATGCAAAAGAACCCTATTGATACATACCATTTCTATATGAGTGCACAACCATACATTCAAATGCATCATCCATATCATATCACATCAAGTTTCAATCCATATATATAAAAATCCACTCATGCATATGCAATATGTAAGTGACGGAGCCAATCTAGTGCCTAATTTGTGTGTATATGCATCCACGAGCAACCAGTAGCAAACACTTACATCCACTTGCATCCATCAAAAATAACATGTCTCAAACACATGTTTACATCCATTGGCTTCTACCTAAGGATAGAGGATAGGACCAGAGGACATACTTGAAAGATAAAGACTAGCATGCAAATAAACTTTACAGAAAAAAGAGAGAGATCAAGGATATACCCTCAAAAAGGGTATGATGGACGTATCTAGTCTTCAGCCTTCTAAGTCGCATCTTCTTGAGCTTCACCCCATTGTGCTCTGACTGTCTTAACTTCATGATTGTGTAGCTTCTTAATTTCTGTTTCCAAAATATGAGTTGGAACTCATTACACCGTCGCCTCTCGTTCCACCTCTTCTCCTTCTAGTATACTCAGGACTACAACTTCTGCCGTATCATGCTAACATTTCCTCAAAGGGTCTTCAAAATTCACTAGAGGGTATTGCATGTAGAAGAACTATCTCTTGAAAATAAACAGTGCTAACCATGCTACCAAGTGTATTTATTAAGGTGATTAGAGTTCTCTTCTCTACTTAACTTGTCCATTGCGTCAACTATCTAAGAGTATTTTCTTTGTGAAGTCCCTATTTGATCCAAAAGCGTAGATCTTACTCCTAACGATGCCGACTACTAACTTAATCGAAAGTTTTAAAATCAAAGGTTGATATGTATTCTGAACTTTTCCCTTTTCACAAAAAGAGGACTTGAAGTCAACCTTTTTCTTCTTAAGGCATCTGTTACAACCTTACCCTTCCTTCTTACATCAAAATGGCGCCTAGTCCCGTGCCGCATGCACCCCCGTATACCGTAAACCTTTTACTACCATAAGGTAAAAGTCAAAACTGGGGCCGTTGTAAGAGCCCTCTTCGATCGTTGGAAAGCGACATCACAATCAATATCCCAAGCAAAGGTTAGATTCTTTTTCGTTAATCCAGTAAGTGGGGCTAATACCGTTGCAAAGTCCTTAATGAACTTCCTATATTAGCCCGCTAGTCCAAGAAAGCTTCTTACTTCTGTTGCATTCCTTGGGACCTTTCTTTCTTGCACCGCAACTACTTTAACGGGATCTAGTGCTATCCCTTCTTTGGACACTACATGTCCTAGAAACCTTACTTTTTCTCTCCAAAAATGACATTTTGGAGAACTTCACCTTAAGTTGATGTGCTCGAAGGGTATCCATGACTTCTCTTAAATGCAAAGCATGTTCTTACTCGTTCTTTGATAAAATCAAGATATCATCCACGAAGACTACTACAAACTTATTAAGGAACTCCCTAAACACCCTACTCATCAAGTCAACAAAATAAGCGGGGTGCATTCGTCAAACTGAAAGGCATGACGAGCTACTCAAAGAAACAGTCAGGGGTCCTAAAAGCAGTCTTGTCTATACTGTCCTCATCTTCTCTTAGCTGATGAAGCCCTATAGCCAAATCTAGTTGGGAGAAAATAGACACACTTACAAGCTGGTCAAACAAATCATCTCTTCTTGGAAGTGGGTGCCTATTTTTTTCTTTAGTCATCCTGTTTAATTCTCTATAATCCATGCATAAGCAAAATAAACCATCCGCCTTAGTAGCAAACACTACTAGAGCACCCCATTCAGAAATACTTCGCCTAATAAACCCCTTCTCAAGCAACTCTTTAACTTGCTTGCTGAGCTCCTTCCTCTCCCTAGGAGCCATGTGTCGTACGGGTAATGCAACTGGTTTGGCGTTATCAACCAAGTATATGCGGAAATCTATTTCGCGTTTTGGGGGTAAACCCTCATCAAAGACATCGGGATACTCACAGACTACTTGAACGGATTTGCAACAGATGCATCAAGAAATTCTAGGTAACTGAGCATGATAGAACTCTTAGGGTTACATGAGATTTCGAGATTATTACCGAGGCGAGTCAAAAGTCTAACTACCCTCCTTTCACAATCGAGAATGGCACCATTATTGGATAACCAATCCATCCCTAGAGTCAACCCATAGCCCATGAAACCAAAAACGTAAGCATTACATCTAAACTCATAGCTTAGTATAGATATTCCCAAACCCAAACAAATCATAGATAAATGAGTCGAATCCACCAATAGGATTTGAGACTACAATGGGATCCTCTACCCTACTAGCACTAAGGTGCAGAAACTTAACTGCGGAAGCAGATAGAAAAGAATGTGAAGCGCCAGAATCGAACAAAGTTATAATAGGATGATTGAAAAGAAAAACAAAACTTTCAACAGAAACGTTCCTACCTCTCTTAGGTACACTAGCAGTGAGAGCATGCAGTTGCCTTCTAGAAGATCATGCCCTTTGCCCTTGTCCTTTTCCTTCGAGCAATCCTTGATAAGATGCCCTGCTCCACCATACTGAAAACAACAACCTGCCTTCTTCTTCCTACAATTAAATGACCTACTATACCATAGAAAAGATACTCCCTCTTATCGCGGGATCTATTATTTCTTCCACTCTTCTTATATTCCAGTCCCTTATTTGTGATTTCTTCCACTTTGGCCTCTTTCTTTTCACCTTTCTCCTTCTGCTTGGATTAAGCCATATCAACAAGCTTCTTATCCTTGGGCTTGTGTTCCTTAGCCCGAACTCCCTTATTCTTATCCTTACTATCCTTGTGTAGCTTGTTGACAAGTTTCTCAAAATTATCTCCATCGCACAGCAACCTACAAAGCTTGAAAGAAGATTTGTCGCAGGCGAAACTAATGCGGCTACAGATGGAGATTGGGCACTACTTCGCCCCCGACATGTGCCGTATGCCTACGGAACTATGGCGAAAAGAAAGGAAGAAGAGATTCAAATAGAGAATTGAAATATAGTGCGAATGGCTTTATGGAATATGCTTTTTAAAAACAATACTTTTCTCTTGAAAAACGCTTCTTTAAAACATGTTTTTGAAAATACTTCTTTATAAAAATGCTTTTGAAAACGGGTTTCAAAATCCTTTATCTGTTCTGGTAACCTTCAGCTCTGATACCACGTGTAACACTCCACCTCCGTTAAGGTCACTCACAAAGGGAATGCATTAACTTCAGTGGAGCATCATGAGTGTATAGAACAAATAAATTACAAAACAGACAAAATTTAAATAGCGGAAAATAAATAAAACTTCACTTTATTGATAAACAGCAGCTTTATAAAACAGCTTGTACAAAGATTGTCTTCTAATACCCATTACAACAAAGAATTTGTCTTGTTTAACAAAATAAAGAAGCATAAAATGACAATGATATTCCCCAATAAGGCATGAGCCAACCATAGCAGTGGAAAAAAAGTCCAAAGTAATACATCGTCTATCTTCGAGCTTGGGAAGAAAACTGAGCTAAGTGGTAGTATTCCCTCCCTACGAACCTGGGGGAGGGGGAACGGAAGAAAAGAAGGAGAAAGAAAATGGGTCAGACATAAGCCTGGTAAGTCCAGTGATTATTCAGCATGTAAACAGGTAAAAGGATCATGACATGAATAAACTGAATACCAGACATAACCATGATAATAAGCATATCAAGACAACAAATGATGATCGTTAGATATAACAAGGTAAGATACACTGAATGCGCTTCAGTTCTTTCTTTGATTTCCCATTTTCTCTGCACCACCCAATTAGCATCCTAACTAGTGTCTTTTAATGAACGATTCATATTCCCTACTAGTGTCCCGACTAGTATCCTGTGAAAAAGGATTTGTATCCCTTACTAGTGTCCCAGCTAGTATCTTGTGTTATAAAATAAGGTGATCCCAACCGCGCAATTTTGGTTGCCTTCAGGTGTACATCTAGTATGAGGATCTTACCTCAACCAGCCTAATTTCCATGAAGATGTTAGATGTACCCTTACTATCCTATTGATCGGCTCCCTACTTGTATTAATTTTCCTTGTGTTTGTGTCAGTAGGCCCCCACTTGCGTGTAGATACCCTGTGCTGGTCCCACCATAAGGTGTATCAATCCCTATGATAGCAACCCGACACAAATTCTAGATGCACAGTGTATACTACCGATGCTCAGTGCTTGCTTTTCCATGTCGGAGCACGTGCACGCCCATACTCCGTTGGAACTACACTACTGCACCACCTGCCACTATTTTGACCACTTATAATCAGCCCAGTAATCGTGCCCCGCCCCGCCTAGCTAAGGGTACCGTGATACATCCATGTGGGTTACTGCTGAAATGGGTCCCCGTTACTAGGGTTTCCTAGGGTCTATTCGTATACCCCCCAAATTGGCTAAGTGTTACCCACCCATTCAAGTTAACTAAACCCATCCACCCGTCATGTCATGTTGGTTAAGTATTTCTTATTAACTTAACCCTTCTCACTCATCACATTGTAATTGGTTAAGTGTTTCCTAATAACTTAACCCTGTTCATTCATCATATTATATTGGTTAAGCGTTTCCCATTAACTTAACCCCACTCATTCATTGGTTAAGTGTTAACTTAACCCTACCACTTGTCATGTTACATTGGTTAAGTTGTGCCCTCTTGTGTTACTTAACCCTTCCACTTGTCATGCTACATTGGTTAAGTGTTGCCCTCTTGTGTTACTTAACCCCACCATTTGTCATGTTACATTGGTTAAGTGTTGCCCTCTTGTGCTTAACCCTACCACTTGTCATGTTACATTGGTTAAGTGTTGCATTCTTGTGTTAACTTAACCCTACCATTCTTAGCATGTCTTATTTCCTAGCTTTAATTCATTCATTAAAGCCCCAACCTCTCACATTAGATCTATATTGTTGCGGTCGCTGAATGTGCCGGGGGGTTCCGGGCAGTCTTACATCGAAACCCAATCTAACCTTGGGTTTTTGGGCTTAATGCACTAAACTCTCACATTAGATCTATATTGTTACAGTTGATGGATGTACCGCGCGGTTCCGGGTAATCTTACACCGTAACTCAATCTAACCTCGAGTTAGGCATATTCATCTTTTAATTAATTTACATATTTACAATTTATGTTTATATGTAAATTATCCACCAGTGTTGTCAATTCAAGTCATGCCCCATTTACCCTCTAAATTATGTCCATAATTCTAGGAATACAAATTCTACCATTTCATGCTACTAATCATTTACATGATAATGAGCCAATCTATGCCAATAACATGTAGTTTAATATTTTTCCCCAACGTCTCCCCCGTTATTCGTTCGCATAATTCACGTAGAATGTTAGGCTCGCAAATTAGCCTAACTTATAAACAAAAGGGAAAAGAAAGGGACATGTAATATTTCAATAGGCATAAACAATATAGATCAACATGCGTAGTATAAATTTGGGATAGAACGACATAAACTTAATTAAGCACATGAACGTGATCCAATTAACATGCGAACTAGCATAGGTCTAATTGTATAAGCATGAACTTATATAGATCTTAAACATGGGAACTAGATTGGATCTAAACATGTAAGCATGTATGAACATAACTTATCATGAAATTTGCGTATACAACATGGTAGGTTCAATTGTGTCAGTCCAATAGTCTCATAGGCATAGGATGTAGAACATGATAAATCAATCACAACAGTCCCATTGGCATGATAGGTTCCATTTTGTCAATCCAACTGTCTTATAGGAACGTTAGGTTTCATTATGTTAATCACAATAGTCTCATAGGCATGATAGGTGTCATTACCTCAATCACAACAGTCTCATAGGAACGATAGGTGTCATTACATCAATCACAATAGTCTCATAGGCACGATAGGTGTCATTACATCAATCACAATAGTCTCATAGGCATAGGCAATTCAGAATTGACAAAAGTATAGGCACGAATAGAATTAGGCATAGTTCTAGATCCAGTTATTACAGTCATGATTTCTTATTAGGTGTTCACATCTAAACAATAACTGTACTTACAGAAAAAGGATGGATCTTGATTTCTGGGATCTGATTTCTGAATTTGAAAAGCTATCCTTTGATGTAGACGTTTGATTCTCTAGTTCTTCTAATTGATTCCTAGTTTGAATTTGATTCTCTAGTTTGGGGTAGATGAATGGAGGCTTAGGCTAGCTTGTAGACGAACATCATGACGGCACCATAGTTTTAGGGTTATGATGTTAGGGTTTAAGTTTAGCTACGTATATATAGATGTCTAGGATTATTTAGAGCCCTTAGATGAACTAGGAAACCATCAGAACCACCCAGCTCAAATACACATCATCCGACCACTCAGAAGAAGACACATCATCACAGAACACTCCAGAATTCTGTGCTGGATCGGTATGGGCGCACTTGGCAGGTGCGCCAGTGCATTTTTGTACTAGCGCACTTGAGAAGTGCGCCAGTGCATTCTGGTCAACTTCCGGTTTTTCTGCCTAACTTCGTTCGTCCATATCTTCTTCATACGGTATCCGTTTTACGCAAACTCGGACTTTATCTCAAGCAGAATTATGAGACGAATGCAATGGCGTAACCCTTTTCATCTAATTCTTCTTTTAATAATTAATTATTATTTAATTATCTCTTATGTCCCATTTTAAAATTACGGGGTGTTACATTCGCTATCGTATAACCTTGATCTTATTTGAGGTTTCTCTTATCACATCAGGTCCAAGCACAAATTTCTCACCAGTTTCTAACCAACATGATGGTGAGTTGCACGGTCTTCCGTACAAAGCTTCATATGGAGCCATACCAATACTAGACTGATAACTATTTTTATATGCGAACTCCACTAGATGCAAATGGTCATCCATGATCCACCAAAATCTAATATGCAAGCTCTCAAGAGATCTTCTAATACTCGATTCACCCTCTCTGTCTGACTGTCGGTTTAAGGATGGTACGCGGTACTGAGATGTAATTCTGATCCTAAAGCCTCTTGTAAGCTCTTTCAAAATCCACTAGTAAACAATAGATCTCGGCCACTTACAATGCCTTTGGGTACTCCATGAAATATCACTACCCATTTCATATACAGTTCTGCTAACTTAGCTGCTGTTCTATTCGACTTGATGGATACAAACCTTGCACTCTTGGTCAATCGGTCCATAATCACCCAGATGTTATCATGACCCGATCCACTCCTTGGTAACCCATTAATGAAATCCATTGAGACTTGTTCTCATTTCCATTTAGGGATTTCTAATGGTTGCAACAAACCACTAGGCTTCTTTTGCTCAGCTTTAACTAGTTGGCAGTTCATTCACTTGGATATAAACTTCCCAACGTCTCCTTTCATCCCTTCCCAGTAGTAGGTCTGCTTCATGTCTCGATACATTTTATTACCACCGGGATGTATGGTTAGTTTTGTGTGATGACATTCTCTAAGAACTTCATCTCTCAATCCATTAACATTGGGTACAACTAGTCTCTTATTCTTTCTAAGCCATCCTTCTCGATCAAGCCCATACTCGTTCACCTCCTCGTCGATTCCCATTTCTAAGTTGGAGATGATTTCTAATAGACTAATATCGTCCCTCTGACTGGAACCAATCCGCTCAATTAAAGTGGGTCTGATCGTCAAACTTGCTAACATTTCTAGATCTAATTCACACTTAGGTCTGAAATCGTACCCTGCATTGTACTCCAGTTGCTTCCATTCAAGAAACATAGCCCCTAAACTGGCATGTCTTCTACTCAATGCATCAGCTATCGTATTGCCCTTTCCTGGTGTATATGCGATATCGAAATCATAGGAAGCCAAGAATTCTAACCATCTTTGTTGTCAAAGATTTAGATCCTTCTGAGAGAAGAGATACTTAACGATTTATGATCAGTAAACAACTCGAATCTTTCTCCCAAGAGATAATGTCTCCACATCTTTAACGCGAATACGATTCCTGCTAATTCCAAATCGTGGGTAGGTTATCTTTTCTCATGCAGTTTCAGTTGCCGACTTGCATAAGCTACAACCCTACCTCCTTGCATCAGTGCAACACCTAGTCCGGTACCACATGCATCCGTGTATACTATCATCTCTTCACTCCCTTTAGGAATGACTAACACGGGTGCACACGTCAACTTTTCCTTTAGGCTCTTGAATGCATTTTCACACCTTTCATCCCAAACAAAAGCTTGATTCTCCTTGGCGAACTGAGTTAACGGGGCCGCTCTCTTGGAGAAATCTTGGATAAACTTACGATAATATCTAGCTAATCCCAAGAAACTTCTTACATCTGTTGCATTATTGGGCGTAGACCAATCTTGTACCGTAGCCATCTTCGTAGGGTCCACGACAATACCATTCTATGAAACAACATGGCCCAAGAATCTCACTTCCCTACTCCAGAAGTGACACTTAGAAAACTTTGCTTTCAATTGGTGTTTTCTCAACACCTCCAACACTATCCTCAAATGTTCCTTGTGTTCTTCCTCTGTTCTCGAATAAACAAGTATATCGTCCACGAACACAAGAACAAACTTATTCAATTGATCTTTGAAAACCCTATTCGTAAGATCCACAAAATATGCTGGTGCATTGGTCAACCCGAATGGCATGACCAACCATTCATAGAATCCAGACGGCGTCCGAAAGGCCATTTTAAGAATACTCTCAGCTGCTACTCGGAGCTGATGAAATCCTGTCACGAGGTCCAATTGGGAGAACACTCTTGCTCCCTCCAGTTGATCAAACAAATCATCTATCCGTGGGAGAGGATACTAATTCTTCCTAGTCACTTTATTCAAATCGCGATAGTCCACACATAAATGAAGGGAACCATCTGCCTTGGTAGCAAATCAACTGGTGCTCCCCACTCGGAAACACTCCTTCGGATAAATCCCTTCTTCAAAAGATTGCTCACTTGCACCTCGAGCTCTCGCTGCTCCCTTGGCGCCATTCGACGAAGAGGGATCACAATAGGTCTGGCATCTTTCACTAAATCAATACGGAACTCAATCTATCGGTGTATAGGAAGTCCGATCACTTCCTCGAAGATATCCGGATACTGGCCAACAACGGGAATTCCTGCTAACTCGTCCTACGGGATGTCGAGGGAATTTAGAAAATTAGCCATCACCTCATCACTAGGTAGGCTACCAAGCAGTACCCTCCGCCCATCATTCGCCCTAATAGTCATCGAAAATCCCTCACAGTCTACCACCACCCCATATCTTTGGAGCCAATCGACTCCCAAAATAATGCCAAACCCAGTAAAGCCCAAAACAAAGCAATCACAAGAAAACATACATCCATGACTCGATAAGACCACATTACGACAAATCATACTAAGGCTAGTCGAACCACCAATCGTGTTCGTCACCGCTAAAGGTCTATCGACTATCTCGGGTTCCAATCCCAACCTATCTACTAGGTCACTAGATATGAAGGAACGGGAAGCCCCAGTATTAAACAATACTCGAACAGGAACATCATAAACAGAAAGCATACCTTTAACGACGACATTCTTTCCTTTCTCCGCCGTAGTTGGGGCATTCGACGAAGAAGGAACAACATTGATAACATATGCTTTCACGATCTGCTTCTCTTTAGGGGGTTGCAGACATTTATCCTTATGATGTCCCACTTGGCCACAGTCAAAGCACTTCCTGTCTGCTTGCTTTGCTCGACATTATTTTGCATAGTGGCCCTTCTTGCCACAGCTAAAGCACTCAAATTCTTTCTTATTCTTTTTCTGACCATCCTTGGTCTTATTCTGCTTCCTTTTATTCTGAGAATTATTCTTGCCTCCACCGCTTGCTAGCGGCTTTGGCTCACCTGTAGAGGTAACAACGACCTCAGTCTTGGGCTTAGGATAAAGGATTTCTGATCTCAATGCATTCCTAACAATTGATTCAAAAGTCTCATCAATATGGTTTATAATCCTTTCTCCCAAATACTGATCTAAGCCTGTTATGAACTTCTCATTCTTCTTCTCGGGAGTATCTATAAGAGATAATCCATACTTTGATAAAGTATCGACCTCAGCAATATATTCTGAGACTGCCCTACCATTCTGTTTAAGCTCCAAGAACTTCCTAAACAACGCTGACTTCTGGGCAGCTGGGATAAACTTTTCACTGAATCAGGCCTTAAACTGATCCCATGTAACTTGATCCTCTGGAGTAGCTGCCTTAATAGCATTCCACCAATTCATCACCCGTCCGTGTAGCTAACGGGATGCTAGCTTCCTCTTCATCGCATCATCGATCCCTAAGTCCTCGAAGATGTGCTCACAACTATCGAGCCAATTCTGAACTTCTGTAGCCGATTACGTTCCATGGAACGACTTCCTACCAAGACTAGTGTAGTCCTTATAGAGCTTGGCGAAATCGTCCCTAGGCGCCTGCACCGCTGCACCACCACCATTTGCAGCATTAGGAACTTCCCTCTAAACATCCCTAAGCATCTCTCTCATCAAGTCAGTGAACATTGTCCTCATATCAGGAGCATTCCCATTATTGGCTCCTCTACCAGTACCCCTCGTATGTCGGCTCATCGTTCAATCTGTAAGGAGAAAACGATTAACCATCTCTCCAGTGGTGCCAGTGTAGTGCGGCTCCATCCTTAGATATACTAGTATTATATATATAGCTTTTGAAAACCAAAGTATCACAAATACGCGTTCTCATATACGTACTATCTCTCCCTGGTGTCTTCCCCAGGTTAACTACGCAACCTAGAGCTCTGATACCAAGTGTGACGGCCTGCCCTGCACCAGCCGACATTTCCAGTGAAAGTGCGTTGTGCCAATGCCTGACTAGCATGGGACGGTCCCAAAGAAAGTAAAAGAAAGGAATTTGAACTAACAAGGAACCTGTAGAATGTCTCACAGCGCATGGAATAGAATATAATAATAACATACTTGACATAAAACAGCCGAGACAGTGTATAAGCTGAAAACTAAACCATAATCATCATAGCAGCGGAAATTCTTATTACAACTCCAACATACTATCTCTAAAGCAAATAAAGAGGTACACTACTAATGCCCAAAGTAGTGACCAACAACAACACGGGGAGAATATCTATGTATATCATACGTGGAAGCCTCCTGCTCGTCTCCAGTACAGCTACTCGTGCATAATCACCTGACCTGTCTCTAGTCTGCCCATTTAAGAGCACCGAGAGCAATAAGAAGAGACATAAAACTCCGACTCAGACAAAAGTCTGGTATGAGTGATAAGCAACAAAACAGAACAACAACAGGTATACGTAACCATACCTGAACCTGGACCTGCAACCAAAGAGTTAGCACAACAAGATGTACAATACTCTAAGGTGACACTAACATATAGTATAAAGGTACGGGGGAGGGATATGGATGTCATAGTGATGTCAAACAATCAAGCATAGCAACCATCCTCACATCTCTCACTCAGTGCGTAAAGCATACGATATCCACCACTTTGACCACCCAAATCCTTTGCACTGATCCACGACCACTAGTCCCTTGCTATGTCCACTCTGCCCCATGAAGTCATGACGACTCCACTGCACTGGCTCATAGCCATGCTACGATCACTCTTCCCCATGAAGTAGTAACTACTCCACTGCACTGATCCGTAGCCTAACATCCATCTCGGTGGTGGACCAAAGTTATGTATGTCGATAACCCCTTAGCACACGTCCCGCAGCAAAGTCCAATGCATGAAGTTAACTCGTTGGTTCCTATCTGGATCCTGAGTTACAGCTTCTCATTTGGACTACCTTTGCATCTCAGGTTTTGGTCTTCATCTTCAGTTCGGTTTCCACCCGGTTCGTGAGTCATGAAGCAGGCGATCCGATTTGTGGCACACTCTCCAGGTCGGTTCGGGTCGTGGTCACCCCTATCGGGTTGGTTCATGGCCAATACACCAACTCCTGGTGTAAGCAGTTCAGCTGGTGATATCCTTCCTCCGGCGGTTCAGATCGCGAGCTCCATGGTCCTGGTCGGTTCGGAGCTGCAGTTCGTGGAGAACATCCAGGTCGTAGTCTTCCAGTGCGAGCGGGTTGGTTCGGGTCGTGATGGTGCTCGATGACTTCATGTAGGCGGTTCGGTTCGGGGGAAATGACTTGGTTCGTGATGGTGTTCCACGACCCCATAGGGCAATCCAATCCGGCCCTCCATTCTCCCATTCGATCCAAATTCCTTCACCACATCCAATGAACTATTTATGCCATACGACGGTGTTTTCGACCAATCTAACTTTATTAAGCAATCAAAAAACATATCATACAGTCATAGCAACATGTATAATCAACTATAAACACCAAAACAATGAATAGTCATGTCAATATGGATCAAACATACCCAAAAACCCATGTTTTCCCCTTAATCATGTTTAAGCATACAATTAGAAAAACTTATCCAAATTAGCCCAAATTTCTATCAGAGACCTAAAATAATATTTTAGAATTTTTCTAGATTTTTCTGAGTTATAATTTCGCTAATTAACACTAATCACCCCTAATTAGCTGTAACTAGTGAAAAACAATGCAAATCACTCACCTTAGCCACAAATAATTTATAGATCTGGAAGTATCTCTGTTTTGGGTTGAATCTCTGTGCAACACATCAGCTCTATTCCCAATTTGATGCTAGTTTGACTTGATGTTGATTAGCTTAATCCTCGATTAAAGAGCGATTTGGGATGAAATTAGAAGGTGGAGGCCATTGTTAGGGTTTCTAAGAGGTAAATGGCGACTAGAAAACTGAAATAGAATGAAAACCTAACTCATTTCAGCCTCCCCATAATCCTAATCCCGAAATGGGTTATGGGCCCATTTGCTAATTACCCTAATCAGCCCACTTAAGCACTTTTTCACCTTCTAAACCTTGTTTCAGCCATATCTCCCAAACGGTGAGCCCGTGTAGCTAATGTGACCACTCTACGGAAAGGTAAACCATCATCCGGATCTAATGGAAATGGTTTAAGGTCAAAACTCCTTACCAGTCAAAATTTATAGGCGAAACAAGATTTTCCAGGGGTAAAACGGTCATTTAAGAATCGACAAAAATCATGAACATGGAAAATGACCCCAATAGTCGTTCCCCAAAGTTACACGACCATACGACCTCATATGAAAAAGAAATAATTATTCTACGATCCTTCGATACGTAGAATGCGGGTCGTTACACAAATAGTCCAATCTAAACAATAAATTATTAAGTTCAAATCCAACAAATTACTTCAAATAAAATTTAAAGTTTAAACAATAAATTATTAAGTTCCAATCATTTCAAAATAATATTTAAGTTGGGTTATTTAATTTTATTCTTAATAATTCAAATTACATTCAAATCACTCTTTTAATAAAGTTCAGATTAATTGAATCTAAATTTCAATTTAATTAGTTATAATATTTAAGTTTAAATATATTTAGATTCAAAACATTTACTAAATCAGTTATTTTCAAATCATTTCATTAAGTTTCATAGTCATACTTAATTCATAACCCATTCATTAAATTAAATTCACATTTTAAAAATCGATTTATCTTACTTGATACATTACGTTACAATTATGTCATTCAACAAATCAAGTTATCATTTAAATTTTAACTTCTCTTTAAACCTTTATATAAAAATCTATATTTATGTAGTTTTAAAATTTGAATAATATTTATACTATATTAAAAGATTCATAAACTTACTTGTAAAATATATTTTATATTATTCCAAATTTAAAATTAAATAACATTATAATTTAAAATCTTAAGTTCATATTTTAAAACATTTATTATCTTTTACGTTAAAATTTTGAAAACATATAATTTTAATTTAAATGGATCTAAATTTAAAGCTTTGCTTTATTAGATTATATGAAAAATATATTTGTTTAAATAAAATTCTAAATTTAGATTTTGAAAATACTTTTATTTAATCAGAACATATTTATAATTTCACAAAATGCTTTTCAAAGTAGACCGACGGTGTCCACATATTATTCTCTACCTAGGCCAAGTAATACAACTATAAATCATTTTAGTCCGTTTAATATTCAATTTGCGGGTATTTATCATTTCAACCTGCATCCCAATAAATTCAGTTTCAATTCTTAAATCTATACAGTGATTTGAGCTTGTATTATTTCAACATATAATGGTTTTTCAAATCTACAGTGAACTTCTAGTATCGGAACAATTAGTATGACATTTCAAATGAAGCAACCATATTAGCACAATTCATCGCAATCAATTTTGTGTCATATATGTCATAAGTGTGCGTGCCACATATGTGCAAACAAATAATCGGATTTTCTAAAGCAATCCTAACATTTCATAATTCATTTCAAAAGATGTCAATTCACATATTGAAATTGTTAATCTTGAGCGTGGATTCTCACCTTGCATGGAAAAATAGAAATAGATGACACAGACATGGAAGCTGACACGACACGATCGAATCAACGAATTGAATCATAACTTGAATCAACCCAAGATTAGATCACAAATCCAAATCATCACTTCCTATTATTTTATAATATACATATATATATATAGTATGATCCGAAATATATAAACATTTGTATGAAATACTCTAAATAAAAAATATATCCCAACAAGCCACTCTCAGGATTGTACATCCAACCTCACACTCGTCTTCTCCATGCAGTAGCACTTAACCATAACATTTCTTAAATCTAAAAAAAAAAACTCACACCACACCCACACACATACACAACAAGATACAAGGGTTTTAGCTAAGGAAGATGGATTTTGATTTTTACCAAAACCTACAAAAACTAAATAAAATTTAGGAGCAGTTAACTTCAAAATTTGGAAAAGTCATAAACTGAAAAATTGTTGCAAATTATCTTCTCTTTCATTTAAAAAACAAACTTTCGAGAAAATTTGAAGAAGATATGCCTAAAACAACAACAAATAAATTTTCGGCTTAGAAATCTAGAACCGAAAATGTGTTTGAAAGATTCCTGATTTTGGCACAGAAGGTTTCAAAATCTAAAAAAAATTGTTCAACGTAAAATTTAAGAATGTTTCAATTTCACCCAATCTAAAAAAATGTGGATTTGGGGTTTTTAATAGGAAGTTTACGGCCTTTGCAATACGGGGTAAAAACATGAAATAAAACAAAAACTAGAAAAGGGAAAAAGTGAATTTAGGGTTAGGGTTTCTAGGTGGGACCCACTTGTTGAAAGTAGAGGAATGTCAACCATGTGTTGTTGTGATGACTGGTCGGAGGTGGTGATCGCAGTAGAGGGATGGTCGGCGAAGATACATGATTTTGAGAGGGTGGAGGATGGGTTTGCTGCGTGAATGTGAAGATGGTGAAAAAAATTATGTTGAGATGATTCATGTTTGATTTTGTTTCCTGTTGATTTGCTATTTGATTTCATTTCATTTGCAGGATTTGATTTGATGAAAACATTTTCATATAAGTTGAGATGCAGATCTGGATATGGAAGAGGAAGAGAATGAGAAAATTTTCTAAGAAAAAGAGAATGAGAAATGCAAGGAGATATGCGTGATTTTTATTTACTTGCAAATTAATAGGTGCCCCACAAATTAATTTCACCTGTTCAAATTCAAAGTGAGAATGTCAAGGAAGATGTATATTTTTACAAACAAATATATACATAATAAAACATGTCCATTCTCCGCTTTTTTTATAATTACAAACGTGAATTCCAAACAAACGAAATTGAATTTCAACGAAACGAAAAATGTTGGATGCTCAGAGTTCGGCATAGATTCATAAAAAATTCTAGTTTTACAACTTTTAAATTGTGACACCAAATTTGACACAAAACCGACCTTTTTGGAAAACTTTATATTTCAATAGATTTGGAACATCAATTATTCACTCATTCATTTTTTATATATAAATCTACTTAGATTTCAATAACACAAGTTGAGTCATTTAAACAATTACACTCAAATTTGATAGTTATTTAATCTCACTATTCAACATATGCTTATTAAACTTAATTTACACTTTTAAGTTTACTTATAACAAACCTTCATTTCAGTTTTAATTATAACCTTCATATTGCAATAAAAATTGCCTATTATGATTCATTTTTTCTTCGTACGATTATCATAGTAGATTACATCCATTTCTAATTATCAAGTGTTTAATCTGATTTCTTAGTTCCCTTCATCACATTACTTCTTTTATCTATGTTTCCCTTATCCTTTTCGTCTTTCTAAATTTATTCCTAGAAAGCTAAACTTGTTCATATTTGATTGGTTATTGAAATTGCACAATAATCCATTTTCATAATTTAAGGTAATTACAGCAATAGAAATCCATAATTGGAAGATATTTTTTTTCAATTATTTTAAAGCTATTAATAAGTGCATAATACAACTTTCCTATTTTGTACTAATCCATGCTTTTATTTCTTTTTATACTTCCAATTATGTTTTCCATTTTTCTTACGAAATAAACTGTAGAAATTTATTTTCTTTTCCTAACCAAGAATTCTTGGTTATTCAACATTCCTATTTTAACCAATATGCATTAATTCTTGTTCTTTATTTGTTTTTCCCAGATTGGCATTACAGTAAATTTGGGCACACTTAGGATTATACCCCTTTTTCTTTCAATCCCAACAAATTTTATATTCATTCATTATAAATCTGAACGGTAATCTTAACAAATAAATATTGGAATTCTCATATTTATCATTCAACTAAAAATTTACCGTGCATTATTTTAATTATGTCAAACTATGTCACAATTATGTGGCATGCCTTATCAAGTTTTCCTAATTCTAGTCTAAATTTCCTTTTATTATCGTTTTACAATATATGTCGATTTTGCCTCAAGTTATCAAATCCTCATCTTTTTACAATTCGAAATGAATCATATTTTCCAACATGCGCAAAATAAAAAGGTTAATCAGTCCCACAAGCATATACATATGCTAGTATTACAAATCTAAGCATATTTTGGGGTAACCACAACAAACTGTAAAATCAGGCGCAGAAAGGGGGAAAGAGAACTGAGAAAATATATTGTTAATTTAACAGGAACCAAACAATGATACATACAACTAATATAAAGAATAATTTAAGTCCACTCACCTAGGATTTGTGTAAGCGAATGCAAGTTAAGGATCTTAAGGCAAACAAAACACTAGAGGGGGGATGAACAGTGTTTTGATGCGTTTTACTAAAATTTTGAATTTTTTTTAAGTTTATTAGAATGTTATGCAAATCACATATATGAATAATCATAGATTCAAACACAGGTGTAGATAATAAAAAAAAGGAAAGAACACACCAAGATTTTATACTGGTTCACAATTACCCTACATCCAGTCCCACACAACACTGGGTTGATGTGGATTTCTTTTCAAATAATATCCAAATTACAATCCTTGATTTCCAGACTATAAGGGATCACGCAACTGTCTCTGGAGTATAATGAGACTCCGTTGATTTCCGGGACACAACCTACATCTACTTGATTTCCGGGCACCAATCACACCTAGTCGATTTATACGTACTACAACCACAACTTTTCAGTATTAGTATTGGAAGATAGGCTCGATAGGACTTGATCTTGCTATCTTTGATTGCAAAAAGCTTATAACTCTTGAGTAGAACATGAATCTTTAAGAGAGTTTGGTAGAGAGCTGAACTAGAAAGAGACTAATATGATTATCTTTAAAAATCGACAGTATAAGTATATAATTTGAGAATTTAAGAGTATTAATGGAGAGAAGTTGAAATTTTCTGCTGTATGTTTATATTTTGGCTTGTTAATATTAGTCTTTGTATAATTATTGCGCTTCACAGAACCTAATGCATCCTCATATGGGTGACATTAAGGGACGTGGGGTGCACATTTGGCATCAGAGCCTAAGGTTACAAGATCATAGCAAAAGGTTTTGAAAAGTGTTTTCAAAGTAAAGATTTTGAAATAAAACCAATTTTTGAAAAATATATCCCCTTAAGTTATGTAACAATATTCCTTCATTCTCTTTCTGAATCCTTGTTTCATCCTTTTTCAGTATGTCTAGGGATCCTAGTTTACCCTAGGGCATTCCTACTCCAACATGGTTCTATAGATATGTAGAAGCTATGACACATGCCGGAGTGCAAGAAAATGTCCCTCCCCAGTTGTAGCCGCAATAGCTCTACCTCCTCACGTAGTCAACTTTTCTAAGCTTTGTAAGGACTTCTGCGCGACGGGAGGCAAGTCGTTTCATAGTACTGAGAGTTTTGTGGAAGCGCACAATTGGCTTAGAGAAAGAAGAATGTATTTTACTTGATGGAGCTCGAGGATAGAATAAAAATTCAGTTGGCCGCTTGGCAAATGAAGGATGAAGCATCATTTTTGTGGGAGGTGACTCAGGCCGGACAAATGGTGGTCATTAGGGATGAATTTAAGACTATATTCGAGAAGAGATTCTTGCCGCATGCGGAGAAAGGGATGCAAGTGGAGAAGTTCTTGAATTTGAAGCAGGGAAGCATGATGGTGAATGAATATGTTAACAACTTTAATCAGCTAGCGAGATTCGGTTTGGATTTGGTAAACACTCCTCATAAGAAAGCTTTGAGGTTCGTGAAAGGATTAAACCAACCACTCCAAGATTTAGCATCAGCGCATGTACCGATGGGAGAAACTTTCGAGAGAAATGTAGACATGGCTTTGATGCACGAGAATGGTAAAGAGAAGAAGCAAGAGGTAAAGACTGAGGAAGAAAAACCCAAGGCTGAGAAGAAGAAATTGTGGCCCAAGAAGGGCTTAGCTAAGAAAGGAGGAAAACCTGATAAGGCATGAATCAAGTTAGAAGTTAAGTGCCATGGCTTTGGAAGTTTTGGGCATTTTGTGAGAGACTGTAAGGAGACGAAGAATGCTTGTTTCACTTGTGGTCAAGTTGGACATTTTGCAAGGCAATTCCCTAACAAGCAAGGATAGAAGGATGGATCATCTGGAGGGAAAATGCATGCGCTCGAGGATGGTGGACCGGATCACGGTAGGAAAGTCATTTTATGGAAGGTTTGATTTCTTTTTTTGACCCGTTATTAGGACTCTCTTGGTGCTTCTCATTCTTTCTATCCAATTATGTGGTAGATAATTTTCACCTAGATACTAGTATTGTTTTTGATCCTATTGTAGTCTCAAACCCTATAGGAGGTATGGCTCATTTGTATATGATATGTAGGGGTTTGAGAATTTCTGTTATGGGCGTCGAATTTGAATGCAACACATATGTTTCTTGGCCTTATGGGTTATAGATTAATTGTAACATCCCAAGATTTTGCAATAATTTAAATTTTTAGTTTTTGTGTGTTTTAATTTTAATATTAAAAATTTAATTTGTTTATGTTGTTTATAATGATATTTGAAACTTATATATTGAAATATTTTGATTTATGTGATTTATAATTGAAATACAGAATTTGAAGTATTTTGATAATCAATATAGAATTCGTATAAAAGGAAATTTTATTTATGAAATTTATTTGAATTTTCTTTTTCATTTAATTAGAGATTTTATAAGTGTTGAATTTAATTTCAAAGTTAAATTTGAATATTTTATTTATAAATATTGAAATTTGACATTATTGTGAATAATCTCAGAATTTGGTGAAATTTATTTTATTGGATCAGAAATGGTAAATTATTTTATGAACTAAAATTTCGTAGGTATCAGAATTTTTGTTTGATCGTAATAAATTTTAACAGGTAGAAAATTGTGTGTATAATTCAATTAGATAATCGTGTTTTAGAATAAACTATTATAGACTCTGGAATTGGGATGTGAAACATATTCCATTGCATTCAGAAGGCGTCAAAACATATTGTTAGGCTGTAAGCGGGCTTGATTTGGACTTAGTCCGAAATTTTGACTTTATAACACGCAAAACAATGAAATTATTATTGTTTTATTATCTCTAAACCCTAATTATCAGCCACCACTGTTCTAATTCGAATGGCCACTATTTTTTGATTCTTCCTCGCCTAAATTCTCTTCATCTGATCAATGAAATCAAGAAATCTATTAGCGAAAACTGTAGTACTCGGAAAGGTCTTCGAATCCGTGCGGATGGATCGTGTTAGAAGGTGTTTGATTCACCAGAAATTGGCTTGGAAGGAGGCCCGATTTTAGGCTTTTTCCAGGTTGTGGGGACCACCGCGAGAGGCGGATTTTGGGGCGGAGGTGGAGTCTCGAACGGTGGTCGTTGTGGTGTATTCAGATCGGAGTCCGGGGCTTCATAAGAGGGTGCGAAATTCAAAAGTTAGCAACGATAGTCGGTTCATTTTCCTGGAAGCTAAAGTGAAGATGAGGGTGGGTCTTTTAGTTGCTGACGTGGCAAAGTATTAGTGGGTGAGAATTGTTTGTTTTTATTTTATTTAAATTTTAAATTTCAAATGTTTAAACGCTTATAACTTTCTGCTACGAGGTCGGAATTAAACGAAATAAATTGCGTTGGAATCGTATCGAGGAGCTCTTCACGATGTCGCTGGTTTGGACGGATTTTGAGACTGTTTAATTTTGATCTAAAAATTTAGATTTCAATCTTTTTTGAAAGCAAGGTGAGTGATTAAACCCACTTACATCTAACTAAAATATTCTAATATTAGTTAAATTAATATCATGTCATGATATGATTGAATGGATTGATGTTTGACAGTTTAAATTGCATATTTGACTTTATTTGCATCGATAGTGTAGTTATATTTGAATGCTTCACAGTTAAGTTAAAATTTGACATTTAATTGCCAGTTAAAAAAGAACCATCATCTGATAACTAGTAAAATTTACGATGTTGAACTGTTTGTACATATTGGTGTGATGAATGGCTTGAATCTGAAATGTTTGACAAATTGGTGTTAATTGTGTGAATTTACCTGATATTCACATTTATTCGTATATGACCATTGTTTGCACCGATTAATCCCAATCATTAACCTTAGATGTTACGGGCATCAAATAAACCCGGGATTAATCGTTAAAATTAATTAAGAACGTAGGTTGAAATGATAAATACCTATGACTCTAATTTGGATTGAAATGATATATATCCCTTCCCAAAGTACTAAAATTAAATTTAAGTATCATTTGGCCATAGGATAGAAAATTATATACGGACACCGTTTGGTTAAATAAAATTTGTTTTAACCATGAACTTTTAAATATTGTTTCAAAGACAATATAAGTAATGTTTTATAATTTATTTTTCTTTTAACTTGAACTTTGAATTTTTGAAATATAAATAAAGGGGGAAATAAATTAGTGTTGTAACTGAAGCTAAATAAAAGTGAAATTGAATGTAAATCGAATTTGTTGAAATTGAATTGTTTCACCCACCTTTAAAATTTATTATGAATCAACATTGATTTGAATTATATCTGAATTATGAATTCAATTTTTGTTATAAATTGAAATCACTGAAAATGGGGATCTGAATTGGAATTTAACTATTTGGGGTAAATGGATTTAATCGAAATGAATGTAAAAAAATGGAAATTTAAAATGATTAATATATTGAAATTGAGATTGATTGACTTAAGATTGAAATTTGACTTCAAGTCTAAGCGGACAAAAATTTAGAGAAACGATTCTAATTCCAACTATAGTATTGCAAAACCATTTTATAAACTATTTTAATAATAATTATTATATTTACTTTATAAACTATTTTACTTTGTTACTATTTTATTTTATAATAAATAAATCATTTTATAATTAACTATTTATTTTATAAATTATTCTAATATTTTAACTATAGATTTTACTAAATTTGATAATTCTATTTTTATTATAAACTATTTTTTTCAACTATTTCAAATTATATATCTAAATTATTTCAAATATATTTTAACCATTTTAACTATTTCTAATCATTTTAAAAGTTGGAATTGTTTCAAGATTTAAGTTTGGTTTTAAATAGAGATTTTATTATGAAATATTCTATTTTGACTATTGTAATGAATTTAAGAAAATTTTATATTTTGGTATGAAGTACTAACCTCTTGAAATGTAAAAGAACAAACCGGTGTGAAAAATGTAAACGATTAGTTGTTAAAGAGGCCGGGATCGGATATTGTCATACTCTCTGCCAATACCGATACTTTAACAACTGTGTACGCGGTGGAGTTGCAGAATGAAGTAGGTTAATTTGGAGGCGATTACTGGATTTGAAGAAAGAGAACGATTGTAATGACCCAGAAATTTGGAACCAATTTAAAATTTCCAAATTTCATAAAGATCAGAATTAATTTGGATTTGGGCAGAAATAAAATTAAAATAGTCCAAAACGAATGAATTTTGGATTAAAAATAGTACGTTTACAAAAGAAGTAGTAGCTAACGAACTCGGATTTTGATGGAATCGGTTTCATTACATCCGGAATGATGAAATTAGGTAACCAACCAAGATACATCAAAAATGGCATTCGTTAGATATGTTAAATTCACAAGAGATTCAAAATTTGAACTAAAAACGGACGATTTTGAGGATATCTTGAGAACGGAATATCGCTAGATCGTGAGACCACCTCTTTAGATCCGGAATAGTGAATTTTAGTACCCAGGGAAGTTTCGCGTAAAATGTCATCTGTTTGTGGGGAATAAAAAAATTAAAGGCCAAAATTTGAACTAAATTTTGACGGTAATTGGAATTTGATAGTCCTAACGGCAAAACTGAAACCTGAGACCTATCCAGAAAAATTTAGAACGTAGAATATTAGCTATGTATGAAGTCTGGGAAAATCCTATAATGGATATAAAAAGTTATTAAGATAAAAAAAATTAAAATAAATTATTTGAAAATCCAAACGAACTCCGATTTTGGATTTGAGCACATAGGATTGAAGTATGTTAGAAATCGGACGATACGGTGAAAGAATTTCTGAAAACCGTTATCATTTGATACTCCATCGCGAGGGCAGAAGGTGCTTGAGAAAACACACTTTACTATTTGAATGGATAAGGATGAATTATATCCATGCATTTTCCATCCGATTTTGGATCTGAAACACATAGATTGAAGTACGTTAGAAACCGGACAATATGGTAAAAAAAAAAATCTGAAAACCATTATCGTTTGATACTCCGATTCGAGGCTGGAAAGTGTGTGAGAAAACACACTTTACTATTCAAAAGGATAAGGCTGAAAATGGATAAAGATGAATATAAGCCACACATTTCCTACCCTTGGATTTAAGACACATAAGCAATCCACACCCTTTTCAACCTTGTAAATACCTCCACCCTTATCTCCTTACCATCTCATTTCTTTTCTTCCCTTTAAATTCTCCTTCTTCCTCCCCTCCCCATTTTTCTCACGTTTTCCCCTTTTAAATAAAAATAAAAAAAGATTTTTCAAAAAATAAAGAAGAAAGGAAGGAGAAAAGCTAGGAGAAGGATCTTTACATCCTAAGCGAAGTTCTGGAAGCTTTTATGTGAGAAAAACTAAACCTTTAAAGGGTTTTTTGTTGCTTTATTGTATGATTGCATAAAAGGTGTTTGTTGAATTGTTTCTTAGAGTTTTGGTGGTGAATTCATGATTGATTTGATGATAAATGATTGCTAAAAATCCCTAAATAGGTTCATGAAGAAAAAATGGTAGCTTGTTAGGTGTTTGGAGTGAAAACCTTTATGTTAGGTTCATAAAGTTGCACCTTTATGGAATATCATAAACATACATGACTTGATTTAATTTTGGTGATATGTTGGGTTAGAAAATGACGATAAACTCTTAAAGGTTCATTCTTTATGCATTAATTCACATAAAGATGTGATTTTGGTTATGAATTCACCATTATATAAAGGATAACCTGTATGCACATAAGGTGTTCAATGAAATGTCTAAAAGAAAACTATTATGTAAATGGTCGGGAAATGGTTACTAATGGTTTTTAAGTAAATCTTAGCTAGGTTTTGGGATGAAACTCTTTAGTTCAGTTCATAAAATCTCACCTTTGTGGAATATTAGGGGTATACATGCTTTGGTTGGGTTTGCTAAATTATTCGATGTAATAAAAGTTGATGAACCATTAAGGTTTTGATCCCCATGTGTAAAGATGGAGTTTGTATGAGAAATTAATTTGTAAAAGGGGTTTTTAAGTTTGATGTAAAACATGCACACATCATGTTTGTTAAAATGTCTCTAAGAAATCTAAAGGGATTTTGTGAGGAAATCTTCATGGATTAGGATTGAATTTAGTTCCTTAACACCCTTATGTAGTATACATGTCACCATGTTTCGGTTATAAGCCTAAATTTGGAAAGTTAGTAAGCTAATTCCTTATTTTGTGATTAACAAAACTTGTCGATAATATAGGTTGGTGAAGTTAGGAAAGTAAAAACATGGCCTAAATTTAGTTAAAGACATAAAGGAACCTTCTTTACGTTTGGATTCATTTGAAACTTAGAGATCCTAGTCTCATGGATGTATATATTTGTGGAACATAAGTTAATGGACATGAAATCATCTTTTGTGATCATTACTTAATTATTATTCATGTGTGAATTTTAGTGGTTTGGGATGTCAATGTTTGCATATTTTGGTTTGAATGTTTGGTGGTTGGATTGGTTGTATTGGAAATGGTTATGAATACCATTTGGTTGTTAATTAGTAAAATGGAACCCAATTATGATACCGACATCTGATCTTAAATAACTATCGAGTTTAGCTACAACTCGTTAGACACATGACATCTTGTTTATGTTTATTGAATGTTTGTATATACCCAAATTCTCGGATATACAGAAGTTGAATGAGTCTCATTCCATAAATTGGATTTTAATGATTATTTTAATAATAAAATAATCAGGGAAAAATGAAAGTATTTTGGACAATGATTTAAACAAATATAAACACCTATTTTGGGTTGAATATGCGGAAACCACGAGTAAGTCTGTCCCAATTGTGAGATCCGGAAAGATAAACGAGGTGTTTAACAAGGTAAGGAATGCGGCAACTAGTGCGCTGAACTTACCTGGCCAATGTTTATTTATCTGGACGAGGATCGGAATGGATCGAAAGGAAAGCCTGGATGTTCATTTAACATTTTATTAAACGTTAAATGAATGGAAGATATTCATTTTTGTATAATAAAACTGAAATAAAGATAAGTGAAAACTGGAGTTTTCCAATTAATTTAATTAAATTGGAATTAAATGGAAACCGTATTAGTTAACGGTTGAGATAAGTCTCCATAGATGAAGACTTAGACTACTTGAGGAATTTGAAAGGCGCTAGCCAATATTCCGCTTATAGTGTTGGTTGGATACGAAGACTAATATCAACTGTAAGCAAATACAATTTCCGTGAAAGTTCCATATTGAATGGAAGATGATTTTGGGTTCATTGTGAACTGTGTTTTAAATGGCACTAGTTCTTAAAATCAGTTAATCGTGAAGATATAATTTGGAATTTATAAATCTTTTAACTAAGATTTAAAGGACTTCTCCAAAGTAAAGGTTTCCAATTTAATAAATTAAATTGGGATTGAGTGGAATTCGATTTATTAATAATCGAGATGAGCTTCTGTGAAGGAAGACCGTTACTATTTATGGAATTTAAAAGGCTTTACCATTATTCCGTTTATAGTATTAGTCTGATACGGAAATTTATATCGATTATGGATTATTCAGATTTCCGTGAAGATTCCATATGAAATGAAAAATAATTTTGGGTCCATCGTGAACAACGTTTCAAACGACATTTGTTCTTAAACCCAGTTAAAGATAGGATAAATTTCCTAAGATTGAATAATCATTAAGTGGTGATTTTTGAGATGAATACTAAATAGAGTTTTAGTGAATCTTTAATAAGATTGAAAGGAGAATAGGGTAAGTAAATTTACTGGTTTCAAGAAGTGATCGAGAATGGGGTACTACCAGTTTTACCCCATGCAATAGTTAAATCTTTAATTAGATTTAAAACATTGGATGGTGATTGAATTTACCAGTAAAAACATGGGTTTTAGATATGTGTACTGCCAGTTTTGCTCCATGGGATGAATAGGTTGGGATTGGGATAATAAAATGAATGATTACTTCAGTAAGGCTCGTTAATCCCGACTAGTTGATAAACCTTAATTTGGTTTAGATTATGAAAAGATATTTTAAAATCCTTTATAATGGTTTCCATAGAAAGATTTAAACAAGAGGTTTAAATGAATTAAATCTTTTATAAGATTTGTGGGAATAATTCCCAATTTAATGAATAAAAAATTGGAATGGATATAGGCGCTGGAATAAACGTGTATTCGCATATAGAGATGACTAAATAGTCATAAAGTTTGATTGGATGAACTGAAATTGGATTTCAAATTAAGTAATCATTAACGAATGATTTTGACATATTAAAGCTCATTACAGTTTTAATAAATGGATTGAGAAATATTCCAAGATGGAATGAAGCCATGAAATCCTGTATACCTATTGGTTTTAAAGACGCGCTAATTTTTTGGAAAGGCCGGGTTTTTACCCATTCCGAATAATTATACGATGTGATGCCGGTGTTAAGATATCGACGATAAAGGGGGAAGATCAAGATTTCTTTACATCGGATGGATGGCCTGCTGATGCCTTAGGCGACGGCTTATATGAGGTTAAAGTGACGGCAAAATATGACCGTACTTGAAGCGATTTGGTTGCAAGGACTTGCACTCCCAGGCAGGGATGTGGAATCAAGTGCCTTCGGTTTCATTCCTATTCCCGGAATGGACTTGTTGATGGATTTCGTGTCTGAAACTATATTTTTTTTAAAATACAGACTGACATTTACTAAACATACATCTGTTTAGTGGTGGAGAATTTATTCTCTTGCTTAACACCCTTCTTTGAGACGTATGAGCTCAAAGGTTGTTGTTGACAGCAAAAAATGGCTTAAACACCAAAGATTCCCAATTACTAGGAATTATAAAAATGGTCGCATAGACAAGAACATAGAATAGAACATAAGTAGTAAATACCATAAGGAATTTATAGTGGTTCAGCCTCAATGAGGGCCTACGTCCACTTTGAAGAGTCGTTGGAACTTTATTGATCACTTGGAAGATTACAAGGTTGAGACTATCTCATGATATCTCATTACATTTACTTTTCATGATATATGATGTCATAATCATCATATATTGAATAACTAAGAAAAAGACAATTTTGTCCTTCTTCTTCCTCAAAGAGGAGATGCCATTAATGAAGCTTTTTGGAGGTTTCCAAGCTCAAGAATCCAACCCCTTTGAAGTGTGAGGTCATGGGGTGTTTATAGGAAGTGGTTAGGTAGGGGGTAGGTAGGAGTAGGTAGAAATGGGGACCATCTACAGGAAATTCGCGCCACCAGCTGTCGGCCACCAGAAATTCGCACTTGGGCCGAGGTTCGAAATTTCGCACCTGCCTGGTGCGAAATTTCTCACCTGCAGGGTACAAAATTTCACACTTGCCGGGTGCGAAATTTCGCACCTGTTGGGTGTGAAATTTCGCACCATCTGGGTGCGAAATTTCGCACCAGCTGGGTGCGAAATTTCGCACCTGCGAACTACAAAATTTTGCACCCGGCTAGGTGCGAAGTATGCTTGGAGAGGGCCGTTGGTCGAGGCATGTTGGTTCTTTTGGGGTGTCGAAGCTCCTCAACACGGAGTGAAGGAATCCACCATTTTGCTGGTCCGAAGTAAAGGAATCTGAGCTTCCGGCATGGAGAAAATCGGATGAATCGGGCGGTGCCCACAGTCGATCGCGACTGGGACTGTAGGGCCCCGGACCCCCACCATCGCTGTGCCCAAAACCGCTTGACGGTTCGCCTTCGGCTCGGAGCATGGCTCGCCTTCGGCTCGGATGCGGACGGATACTGACGGAGGTTGCGTCCGAGGGATGCGACATCCTGCTAGTGGCCAGACTCGAGTCTTCTGATATTGGCCCTCGGATGATATTGGCGACACCTCTGGGCTGTAATATCACACGATATGTTGAGTCGAGCATGTCTTGAGTACTTTTGGTGACTGGACCAAAAGGGCGATTAACATTTGCCCCCCAAATTACGTCTTGTCTTGACATGATGTGCTTTGGAATGAAAGTTGAGATGATAGTTGGGTTGCGGATTTATCCTGCAAGTTATAGGAAACACATGTTAGTTAGCGGGCACGCTCATTGGGGTATCGTGAGCGAGCTGTTATTGGTTTGGTGTCGCACTCGCATTGCTAAGTATCCGCATGGTGCCGTCGTCACGCGTTTTAGGCGATTTGACACTTGCGGGGGATGTGCGTACGCGGGCGCTTTGATGACCGAGCATTTGGTGAGTATGCAAGTGGTTGTTGAGTCGTGATTGACTTGGTAGCTAGGGCTTCGAAGATAAGTGGATGTAGCCGTAATTAGGTGTACGATCTCCAATTCCGATCTTGGAACGTTTGTTTAGGGCATACCGATCCCCTGATTGTAGTTACTTCCTATCTCCTCTTCTCCGGATAGAAAATCATTTGGATGTTCGAGGCGTTGTTAGGTTTTCGGGAGAAGGGAAGAGAGATGTGGAAAGTAAGAGGGCTTTCAGATTTGGTACCCAAGAATGTGGAGCACGGATCTTGAGAAACGGGATTAGGAATTCGGATAAAGGTCGCCAAGCATGTGTGAATACAAGATTGGGCTTTGTATTCCTGACGCTTAATAAACCCTCCGGGTTTTTTAAGAGGCCGAGGTGGTTTTGAGGGACGTGATAATCTAGCAAGTGCGTGGGAGCACGACACATAACTTTGCATTCTGATGATTTAGTCTTGTCTCCAAGCTTGGGCTAGTGAAATTTAATATTTTCATGGCGCCCAATGGGTAGACAGTGATCAGTGATTTTTGGGTCTTGCAACGCGTCCTTAAGGAATGGACTTGGTTGGACCGTTGGCTTGAAGGCTTATGTAGGATGTCGACACATAGTTTAGCAGTTAATCTCGGGATATGATCAATAGCTCAACCACGATGCGGTCGCATCTTGACTCAGGTATTGCGCTGGCGGTTGGTGATGGTCGTGGCGTTAGTTGTTGAGGCTAAAGGTTGCCACCATGTTCCGGAGTGTCTACTTTTTGTGCAGTCCGGGCACAGACGAAAGGCCGAAAAGCCTCCAACGCCTGAACTCAGGTTGTAGATTGCCTTCATTGCAAGGTCAAGGTGCTCTCAAGGTGGTGGCTCCATAGGATGCTGTGAAGATTTCGCTAGTGCAGGGACTGAGGGGGATTTGATCGGGTCTTGAGATGGCTGGGCCGGTGCGATAATCCGTAGAGGGTTGCCCCTGGCCCGGGTATCTGCTAGATTCTTCTCAACGTCAGAGACAAGCTAGCAAGTTCTGGTCATTACTCAATGTTTCATGTCTAGTCGGTAATTGGAGTTTGAACGCAACACAATTGGTTGGCGAATGACTCTAGAAATGGACTTATTCGGACTGACTTCTCGGATATGCACATAAGATGTAAACATACGGTTGAACCGTTAGTTCCAACCCAATTAGGTTGTAACCATTTCCCGACCCGAGAATGGAATTGATTGTTACCGGTAGTCACTGCCATAGTTATTAAAACTAGGTGTTGCGCAGCGTTCCCATGCGCTTGTAAGTAGGAAGCTTTGGCGTCGAGAGGTGTAGGTCAACTTCACGTTGCGTTTAAGTACGAGCTTGATGGTGAGGCATAGAGGCTTTGGGGAACCCAATGACCCGGCCGTGGAAAACACCAGAACTTGCATTGAGATATGAATTTTTTATTTCACGCACTGAGAACTTGTCAAAACTCTCTAGTTCCTCAGTGAACTGTATTGCTCCCTCTGTCCTTCGGTTCGGGCTTCTACTCCCGGCCTGCCTGGTATTGGCGGGAGGTTAGAAGTTTCCGAGACCCAAACTTTTGAATCTGGATCATCGTCCTGGCGAGGTGTATGTTCCTCTTCGGAATGGTTGCCTCAAAGGTTGTGGCAATGGAAGTGCCAGGGCGGAAGCTGGCGTGGACCCTCCTCAAGTCCTGCGATGAGCAAGCCGATGCAAAGATAGGTGGGGGACTGCCCCCGAGGCTTGATTACTTGTCAACTAAAGAGGTCGCGAGCGATGAACCCTTAACAGTTAAATGGGTGCTTCTTTTGCTGGACTTCCCCCTTTGGAGCAGAGGCAGCACCGGGCTTTGCCCCCATGCCTCCTTAAGCGTTCGAGTCCCGGTTTGAGTTACAGCGGGAACACTCTGGATAGGTAGGATAAACCGTGGACTTCGGGATACCACATTCCTATGAGTCTTTTTAGAAGAGGAGAAGTTGTGGTTAGCCAAAGTGCCTACGCGACGGGCGTAGCCGATGTAGGTGTGCAACTAAAGCCAGCTATGGTGGAAGATCAAGGAGCCCGACTGGTGGCAAAGCCCGAGGAGCCAGAGGAGAAGAGGGAGATGACGCGGCTGCCACACGGGAGGCACGGGCGAAGGTTAGTCAGGATGACCAGGAGGAACCTGCCGCTGTAGTGGCGAAGAGGTAGGCCGATGCTGAAGAGGAGAAGGAGAGGGCCTCTGAGTGGGCTAGAAAAAAGGAAAGTCGTCGATGATGCCCACCAAAAGAAGGTGAGAGGATCCTTAGCAACTTGAACCGGATGTAGTTTTGCGACTCTAGGCCAGGGAGCTAGCTGATTAGAAGACCGCCAAAGATATTGAGAAGAGAGCGGAGTCGGGCGCCAAGAAGATTTAGGAAGAAACCCTGGCTGCATTGGTCCTTGCTTTTGACATCATCCCTAAAGAATTGCCATGTATCTCTCTCCGAGAAGTTGTGATAGTTACAGGCGGCGAGGATAATGGTGGGAGGCACGCATCGATGTCATACGAATATGTTACTCTTGTGAAGATTAAAGGAGTAGGAAACGGTTCTGGAAGGAAAGGGTCCATTACTGATGGTGACCTGCCTGTGTCGAACCTGCATAGGAAAAAGAAAAGAAAGGGAAAGGAAGAGTAACATCAGTAATTGCTAAAGGAATTAAAGATACTTTGGGTTAGGTAAACCAATAGTATATGCGACTGTGACCCTCGCTTTTGGTTTTCAAGGACATGGCGTGCTATTCATGTACACCCTGTCATCAAAGAGAAGAGGTGTCAGACATGTAGTTTGTCTTAATGTGTGTGTGTGAAATGGAGTATGAATTAGTAAAAATCGCATTTCGTGTTAGGTGTTCGAACGTTCTTCTAATGTTTTCCGGTGTCCCGTACTTGCACAAGCGTACTTATCATTGCATCAACAAAAATGCAATCGGAGACCGCGCTCTAGGTTGATTATTCCTGAGGGGTGTGATTGTGTGCTGCGCTCTGGGTCATTATTCCAGAGGGGCGTGATAAAGCGTAGGCTTCTTGTAAGTTTCCCTCAACTCAGGAAACCCGTAGTTTGTGAAGCCAGGCTGAGCGCCTGCTGTGTACTTGGATTGCCCGAGGAAATCCCAAGTGTAGAAAAGGCGTATGACGTCGCGTTGTGCGGTCCGTCCGGTGTGTGGCTCTCCCTTCGTTCATCAGGTTAGGGTGAGTGACGACGTCGTTTATTCGCCGGAGAAAAGCTCCGATCATCGGCCCGTAGGGTCCGATTGTGGCCATGAGCTGCACCTAAGCCTTTAGAGCTTCGGGGAAAAACGATTTAATGTCGCTCTCGGTGCTGCACCGAGATTCGACAGGTACCCGTAACCAAGGGGAAATTTACATCGCTCCCGGCTGTTTGTTGGGTGGCCCCAAGTCGGTTGGGACTTGGGCGCGGAACGATTTATCCTCGGCCTCGGCACTGGTCTGAAGTTTGAGTTCGTGGTTATTTATACTCGATCGCGCCACGGGCCGGCGACTCGAGTAGCGTTGCCGTCTCCCGTGCTCGGGACGCCGATCGTAGCCAATGTTGTTTGGCCTCGATGTCGGATCGAGGTACGGATGGCGGCACTGGCTCCCGTGCTCGGGGTGCCGATGCGGCGATCGAAAGTTTGAACACAAGCTGGTTGTCGGGATTAATCAAACACGTCATGTACAGAGCAAACATGGAAGGGAGACAAGAGGCTGAACATCACTCCTATGGATATCTATGGTAGTAGCAGCCTTTGCAATGTATCGAATTACAGGAAAGAAAAACATCTTTGGAAAGCCTGAATTGATTGAACACTAAGTTATGTAGAGTAGATATGAAGATGTTCGTTGTTCCATGCCCTTGGGAGTTCGGCTCCGTCCATGGTTGAGGGTTTGAAAGTTCCATCGTCGAGCTTCCGTTGTATGAGCATGGGCCTTCCTAACAAGGGGCAAACCTGCTGGTGGAGGAAAGACCCATTGCAAGACGAGGTCGCCGATGTTGAGGTCCTTATGGCGGACTCTGGAGTTGAAGTATCAAACTACTAGTTGTTGGTTAAAGCTTGATCCAGGGGAACAGTTCCTGGGTCGGAGATAGTGTAGCGCGCTCGTGTACACGAATTAATCGTAATGGTTCACTATAGGCCAGACAAAAGCCATTTGGAAGGCTTACAGCACTTGAGGCATGATATCAACTAGATCGGCGCGAAAGGCGACCCACGTGAGGCGAGTTGTGAGGCATGGATGCCTATTGTTGCCATAGTCCTGATGAGCCTGAGGGATGATCTTATGGGATTAATTGTCGGTCGAAGTTTTGTTTAGTGGGAATCTTTGATGTGCATCGAGTGGCTCAGAGATCCCATGCAGTGCGGATCTCCGATGAGCGTCGAGTGGCTCGAAGGTCCCACGTAGTGGGAACCCTCGATGAGCGTCGAGTGGCTCGGAGATCCTGTGCAGTAGGAATCTTTGATAAGCGTTGAGTGGCTCAGAGATCCTGTGCAGTAGGAATCTTTGATGAGCGTTGAGTGGCTCAGAGATCCTTGCGGATGAGTTCCTCAATGTCGTTCTGCAAGCAGCGAAACATGTTCGTGTTGTATCTGCGAATGCTGTAGAACCGACAATATCCTGTAGAGTCCCTTGGTGCGCTCGTCGGACGTTTAGGTCCTGGCCTTTTGCATGGTTGGGAGTTGCAGGTTGCGAAATAGATTTTCTCGGGGATGTTGCCGAGAGCGGAATGGCTGCGGAAGGACGAAAGTCGAAGATGCTTCCTTTATTGTTGCAGATACCTTGGATGTTGCCAACGCGAGCGATGTTGCGTAGAGCGGTGGAATCTTGATGGGCTTTGGGTGTCTCCATGAGGCAAGATGTTAAGGGTAGGGGCTTGATTCCTTTATGCTAGATTTTGGCATAGGAAGTAGTCGGCATTCATGCGGAAGATCTTCTGAATCCTTGATTGTCTTTGATCGGTCCATGCCCCAAGTTTGGAATCAGGTGGCATGCCCTTCATAAGCTGGACGAGTGTGACTCGAGGATTAGGTTCCTTGACTTCGGCAAAGGCGGTGTTGGATTTTTCAAGATGGCCTTTGAGAATTCACGGATGCCTTAGTAACTGCTCGAGACAAAGAGGATGTCTCTGGGTATCACGACGTGCATCCTGGACTGTGCGACCACTCATTTGGCGACTTAGTCGAGAGTTAAGATAGTTCACGGTGGAAGTCGAGGGGACCATAATAAAGCCGTCTTGGATAGGGACGTGGAACTATGTAATGACCCGCATTGGCAGAGGTATTGTAATTAATTTATTTAATTATTGAAATGGTGGTTTAGAGAATTTAATGGTCGTGGAATTAAATTATGATGAATATTTAATTAAAATAATAAAATTTAAATAATATATTAAATTCTGAAATAATCAGAATTGGCGGAAATGGCGATATGGTGTGAACCGGATCATCTGCGATATTTAATTCAGCTTGGAATTGAATTTGAATAACGAATATATTATATAAACGACAGTTGAACATAGAATTATAATATAATTAAAATCGAGCTTGAAATGGCGCTGCAGTTCGTAAATTGGTGATTTGAACTTCAACTGAATGTACAGGACTCGTTTTAAGCCGGATTTCAGTGAAACAAGAAACGTGTGGAGCTGGTGGAGTATATCTTTCAAGGGGAAGAGGAAAATCGGGATTTCGTCATGTAGATTTTGATTTATGTCCAAATCAAATTTTAGAAAAGTCGCTGTGGAATTCTTTTATAATTTATAAAGGAATTATTTATATTTTAAAAAGGGATTTCAATATAAATCGAATATCGGGTTGACCCAGAAGTGAATTTCGAGTTAGAAATTCTTATAGGAATATTCTAGAGCTGTATGGTATTCCATTGTGAATATACGATAATATTAATTTATTTATATTATATTTAATTATATTTAAATATATTTATATATTTAAATGGGTCATTCAGAGTTTTAAAAATAACCAGTTTTGCAAACGACCTCGGAATTCGACGAAACTAATTTTGTTGGATCCGCAATGTCAAATAGTTGTTAGATTCCAAGTTTGGTGATTTTTAGAGTCAGTATGTGGTCATACGGATTTTTTTAAAGTGAAAAACATTTAGCATTTTGACGGTTAAAAATACGCTGTGTGAGCAAACAGAGTCGGAATTCGACGAAACCAGTTTCGTTAGGTTCGTAATGTCGAACTCTAGCTGCATGTCAATTTTCATGATTTTTAGGCATCGTATGTGTTCGTAGGGATTTTTAGAGTGCAGAACGAATATAAATGAATATAAAAAGAAAATATCTAAAACCAAAATATCTCAAAATATCTTCCTATAAATACTCTTCCACTCCTCTAAACCTAATTTCATTTTCTATTGAGGTCAAACATTGCGCCGTTGTCTCAGAAATAAAATATACAGTAAACATCTTGAGTTGAGAAATAAAAATCAAATCAAAAAATTACTATAAATCGCAACTCAAGCATCTTTGTAATCCTTGGGAAACCCCTTTCAATTCAATACTCATCCTATATGTTGCGACGACATTCTGAAGTTCAGGAAAAGAATACTGTAGTCCTAGGGCTTCGATTTTGGAGAGATTAAAGCCTTTGTTCACAAAATCAACCTCATCGTTCGATTCATGGAGTGAAGCCGCACCTAGCATGATGATTTAAGGGGTACGGTGTTGATTTCTTTCGGTGGTTTTTCACTGTTGCGAGGGATTTGGGGTTCGACGTGTTTTATAAGAGGGCGGCGAGTGTAAGGGTACTGGTATGGGGAGACACGGAATAGGAAGAGGAAGACTTTGGATACCTTTTGGTGATCTACGGTGGAGCACAAAGGGGGAAATCGATGGAAGAAAGGCACCGCAATGGCCATTTGTAGGAGGAGTTGCGTGTTTTGTTCCTGAAGGAAGGAGACAGTAACGGGTTTTTTTAAATGAAGAATGGGCCGACATAAGGTTAAGCCCAATATAAAATATCTCAAGTTATTTTATATTTAAAATAATGTATAAACTTCGGATTTCAATAACTTCCTCATGTATTATCAGAATTGAGCGAAACAAGATTCGATCGGATCGTATGGACGGACACTACACGATGGAACTAACTGGAAGTCCATCGGAACTCGTCACAATTTATTGTAAAATAAATTGTCCAATCTGAATCAACGACAATTATCGTTATTATCGATGATAGTCCAATGTGAGTAAATCTCACTAATTCTGAACAGTTTATAATTTCATGTTGTATTTTTAGAACTGTTAGATATTGGCAGATTGACTGTGTGTTGACTGTTTGATTGAACTGCTAGTCAGTTAGTTGAATTTCTATATTGATTCTGTTTAACAGAATATATCATATTGAAATGAAAGTGATGTTATATTATATTGTTTAACATCTGTGGATGCGGGGAGACAGGTTGGAGGAATCCGACTGGATTCCTCAACATTTATTTACTGTTTTCATATATTGTGATATATGATGTGATGTATATCTGTTATGGATTATGTGTGTTAGAATGATGTTGATCATTGTTATTCGATATATTAAATATCATGAAAGACCCTGGGATGTAAAAAGAATTATTTCAATGTATATTGAAATAAAGGGATTTTATAAAATCAACAGATTTTATAAAAGGAAATATTTCAAAAGTAAATAAAAAGGGAAAAATGTTTTTAAAACGAATAGAGTTTTATAAAAGGGAAATCATTTGTAAAGTGAAGAACTGTTACTAAAAGTAAATCTTTATCAATGAATAGTTTATTCGAATAGAGTAAAAGGAGTTAATCGAATATAGCTTATTCGAATAGAATAAAGGAGTTAATCGAATATAGTTTATTCGAATAGAATAAAGGAGTTAATCGAATATATAGTTTATTCAAATAGAATAAAGGAGTTAATCGAATATAGCTTATTCGAATAGAATAAAGGAGTTAATCGAATATAGTTTATTCGAATAGAATAAAGGAGTTAATCGAATATATAGTTTATTCAAGTAGAATAAAGGAGTTAATCGAATATATAGTTTATTCAAATAGAATAAAGGAGTTAATCGAATATAGCTTATTCGAATAGAATAAAGGATTTAAACGAATATATAGTTTATTCAAATAGAGTAAAAGGAGTTATCGAATATAGTTTATTCGATAGGAGTTAAGTGAATAGAGTTAGAGTTAAATCAAAGGAGTTAAGTGAATAGAGTTAGAGTTAAATCAAAAGAGTTAAATGAATAGAATAAATTGAATAGAGTTATCGAATATACCTTATCGAAGGAAAGAATTATCGAATAGAAAAGATTTGAAAGAGAGTTACATAAGGAAGTTTGTTAAAGAATTAGAAGGGTGAACTTTGCCTATTTCAAGGTTAGAAACGTTGTTCAGTTAAGGTCTGAGAGGTAGTATTACCCCAACTTGATTGACTTCATTTTTAACTAAGGAATGGTTAAGGTTCGATAGTAAAGGATAGTTAAGTGAATTTAGTGATTAAAGGAAATGGTTTGAGTTGGCATCGCGATGGTTTGTTTAAACATCTGTCTAAGTCCAATGAAGAAGCTTTGGAAATGTTTTCCAAATAAGAAACCAGAAATGTTTACTAATAAAGAAAACAAGAAATGGAAATGTTTTCCATTGTTAATAACGTATATTTTCCAAATTTAGAAAATAAGAAATATTGAATTTAGGAAAATAGGAGATAAATAAATTAATGAAATAAAGAGATAAATGTTGAATGATGTTTGATCGATATAAATTTCCATTTGGAAATAATATCGTTGTTTGCACACCTGTTTTTCTTCGATAGTTAAATCACAGACTATCGAAGTTTTGACCATTTTAACGTTGTTAATATGAAGAGACCGGTTGGATTATTATCCAAAGAACCACTCTGTATTGGCATAAGCGTTGCGAATCATATATGCCAAAGGAAATTGAAGACGGAGTTATGCAAGGGCTATCCTGTTTACAGAATAGTGCCTTCGGTTCATCCTGTTCCTGGATGACTTGTATGGACGGATGTCTGACAGAGTATTTCCATACGATCACATATATTGATTTCTCCAACCGTACCAAGAGTGGAAGCGGAGAAGGAAACTTCTTTTAGCTAACACATAATGTATGGTTGAGGACATCAATCGGTGATTTGATGGATTTGATGATGTGGCATTCAAAGTGAATCTGGTGTGATGATAAAGCGTAGCTTCTAGCCTCACAACTGGTAAATGACAGAAATCGGGCAGGTTGCATGGCTAAGTCGGTCGCACCGAAGTAGGGTGTATAATCACTTGATCTAGAGTTTCATTTGCTTCTAAAATCTATTGTTAATGCTGTCCCATTCAGGAAACGGTTGCTAATCCCAACTGTTGGTGATATACATTTGATACACTCAAGCGAAATGAGTGGTCAGTCATGTGTGGCCGGGTTGCAAGATGTTCTTGTTGAACCCAGTGTATTCCTCTCTAGAGGTACACGAGCGAAAGGTGGTTCCATACCTTGTCATAGTTTGAAATCCATTACCCTATACGTTCTTGCAGTTTTGATTGTATACTATATATGTAGAACGTGAGATGAAAGTGTTTCTGCTAGATGATTATTATATTGTGTTGATAGACATTATTCTAATATCAAAAGGGTTTTTGATATAAAGATATTTGGATTCTCATAAGGGAAAAACCCGTTCCGTTATACGGCGTGGTCTTATGAGATAGCGATTACCTGCTTGAACTGTTTAAACTGTTTTACTCACACCAGTCCCATGACTGACCCGTAGTTTATTTTGTTGTTATCCCTAAACGCTTGGGTGCCTAAATTTGTACGGGCAGTCAAGTAGTCGGGATTTACAGATATACTGGAAGAGCTGGAGCAGGATGCTTCGGGATCATATAGCTATAGTTATTTCCGCTGTATTGTAAGTGCTATACTTTGAAAATGATATGTATATTCAAGTAAAGATTTGTATTTCAAAGTTATGATATGAAATATATTTATTCGTTCCGCTGTGAGATTCGTGTTACTCTGTTATTGTGTTCTTCTTCTTCTTCTATTCTAAGTTTCTATCTTATCTTTCCTCACCCTCTAATTTCTTTCATTAATGACTGATATTTTTCGATGTTTGGTTAGTCATCATTGAGTTTATGGCGATAACCAAAGTCGACAAAATCCCGGGTCATTACAGTTGGTATCAGAGCTTAAGTTTAAGTGAATTACCTTGGCTCTGTGGCGTAACTCAGTTGAGATAGGGTTAGTAATACCCTATATTTAGTTGAGTGTATATATACGAGTGAGCGTATTTGTTATTGATATAAAAATTGTTTTATATTGTGAAGATTCATTGGTTGAGTTGTTTATGAGTTCTGGTCCATCAGTTTGATCCACTGTATCGGTAGGAGTTACTAAACACTCGAATACGATGGGATGGCACGATATGTTTTGAAAAGAGGGTAAATGAAAATAGTTTACCCAGCGTATATTTTGATATATATTGGATATATTGGTTGTTATTATAATCGAGTAAGATTATAAATTAAATGGTTTTGTAAATAACCAATCAGAATTCATATAAGTGAAATACGTGAAATCAGATGAGTTAAATCTGAAATTTAAACTAGAAATTGAATTAAAATTGGGGAAAATTGGATAAGTGTTTGTAAATGGATTTGGATTAAAAATAAGGAAAATTTAAGATCCTGGGAGATTTTAAATTGTTTTACAAGCAGTGTGAATTATATTTTGAAATGAATTTCAAAGTGAAATGTTTAGAAATGATTTTATAGTATTGAACTCACTTCGATCACTGGAAAATAGATTCTGATGATGACAGCTGCATCATCAGTATTCATTTTCGAGTTGTAAGTGACGAATTACTACCAGAGATACTATTTTGAATTTGTTTTGGGAAAAACAAGTGTGTTGAATTTCAAACTGGGATTTATAATAAGGAATTTGAATAAAGGAAGTTCAAACATAGAATTTAAATAAGAAAATTCAAAGGGGATTTGAATATAGAAAATTCAAAGGGGATTTGAATATAGAAATTCAAATGAGATTTGAATAAAGAAGATTTAAATAATGGAAAATTGAATATAGAATTCATATAAAGTAATAATAGGATTTGAATATAGAAAATATAAAGGAATTCAAATATAGGATTTGAATATCGAAGGTGAAATGGAATTTAAATATAGAAATTCAAGTAGAGTTTGAATATAGAAATTCAAATGGAATTCAAATGTAGAATTTGAATAGAATTGGGTATATAGAATTTGAATATATAGAATTTGAATAGAATTTGATATATGGATTTGAATAATAGAAGTGATATAAAATTTGAACAGAAATTGAATAGAATTAACTAAGTCAAAGAGGGATTAGTTAATCGAGTTTTGAATTTGAAGTTGAACTTTGAAAGGTGAATTGGATTTGTAAATGGATATTCGAAATCGAATATAGGACTTAAATTTGAAATTTGGATTCAAATTAGTTAATAAGCAAGTTAAAATATATTTGAACATGTCATGTTCAAATATAAAAGTGAAATAGACTAAAGAGTTAATTAACAAATTAATTAACGAATTGAGTTAAAATGATCAGGTATAGTTAAAATAGATTGGGCAGGTATAGATATACAGGAGACATGTTTGGAATATAGTATAGAAGATATATAAATAGAATGCTCGACAGAAAGGTATGTATTTAATTCATATATGAGATTTTATGCGCCGTATCGGCTAGCCGCTTGGCTTTTTCTTTTTCTTTTGGATTGGTGAGAGCCATGGGAGGCTATTTGAAATATCCCGATGCTCCTGGTACAAAGGAGGTTATGGCAAATTTTTCTGGGAATTTAAGGAGTTAGAATATTTTTAAGATAATTTGATAGTTAGAAATCAACGTATCGATATATATATAGAAGTCAATAAGGAAACGAACTTAGAAATAGAATAGTATAATAAAAAAAGGAAGACTAAGAATAAAATCTAGTAAGAATAGAAAGAGGAAGCGTATACGTGTTTAAAAGTGAATAAGTAGTTGTATGGTATTGATTATTCGAGTAAGTAGTCATATCTGTTTTGACGTTATAAATGTTATTCAGTCAAGGTCTGAGAGGTAGTTATACCCCAACTTGATTGATTTCATTATTAACAAATAAATAGTAAGATTTCAGGCTTGAAGATCAATGTTGAACAAGAGTTGGTTGAATATAGTATTTGGGTTGTCGTAACGATGTTTTACACAACATCCGTGTTAACCCAAAATAAGTGTAAGCTTGGAAATATAATAAAGAATATTTCCTAAGAATAGAAATAAACAAGATCGGAAAAGAGATAAGTAATTGGAATATTTTCCAATTATAAATAGCATATATTTTCTAAAGTTTAGAAAATAAAGGAAGGCGATATTCGGAAATGTTTTCCAAATAACATAAAAGGCCAATATGGTTATTGAAAATATTTGGTTAACAAATATTGATAAAGAAATAGAGAAGTGATTTAACTAATGGAATGTTAATTGAGGGCTCAGTAACATGTTCAAAAGGAAAATTTGATTTTGAAAAGGGTAAACTGTTTAAAAACTCCCAGGGAAAGACTGTTTGAATTAAAAACAAATTTAACAGAAATTTGTGAAAGCAAATTTGAATTAAAGTAAAGCCAGTAAAGTGGTAACTGAGATTGAATTAGAATGATATCAAGACAAATTGGATTGGTAGATTCAAGTTTGAAGTGTAAAGTGAAAATCAAGTTAAGAGTTGGGAATCGAGAAGAAACTCGAGTTGAAATGATATTTGGCTCAGATATAAGCGAATGGTTGTGTTGTGGATAAAAGCAGATTGGAATGTTATTTGGATGACGCTTGTATCCGCTGAATTGATAACAGGTGGAAAGGATATAATGATATGCCAACGAAAGGTACAAGTTTATATTTCGATTGGATATAAGAATTATGAGCCGAATTGGCAAGCCGCTTGGCTGTTTGATTTTCTTTTGGGATGGAGATGGCCCAGAGAGGCGAGTTGGAGTTTGACCTATTGACCAGTACAAAGGAGGTGCTGGCAAAAAATTTCGAAGAGTTAAGGTGTTAGAAAATTTTCAGGATTTTTGAAAATTTTCGTTGATAAGAATTAATTAATAATTTATTTGAAATTAAATTGGTTCAGTTAAAATTGGGGTTAAGAAGTGAACAAATATGTTCTAACCAGTCGATAGGGTCATCCTCTACCTTTTAGCAATTTCGAGGGCGAAATTATTTTAAGTGGGAAAGATTGTAATGACCGGCATTGGCAGAGGTATTATAATTAATTTATTTAATTATTGAAATGGTGGTTTAGAGAATTTAATGGTCGTGGAATTAAATTATGATGAATATTTAATTAAAATAATAAAATTTAAATAATATATTTAATTCTGAAATAATCAGAATTGGCGGAAATGGCGATATGGTGTGAACCAGATCATCTGTGATATTTAATTCAGCTTGGAATTGAATTTGAATAACGAATATATTATATAAACGACAGTTGAACATAGAATTATAATATAATTAAAATCGAGCTTGAAATGGCGCTGTAGTTCGTAAATTGGTGATTTGAACTTCAACTGAATGTACATGATTCGTTTTAAGCCGGATTTCAGTGAAACAAGAAACGTGTGGAGCTGGTGGAGTATATCTTTCTAGTGGAAGAGGAAAATCGGGATTTCGTCGTGTAGATTTTGATTTATGTCCAAATCAAATTTTAGAAAAGTCGCTGTGGAGTTCCTTTATAGTTTATAAAGGAATTATTTATATTTTAAAAAGGGATTTCAATATAAATCGAATATCGGGTTTACCCAGAAGTGAATATTGAGTTAGAAATTCTTATAGGAATATTCTAGAGCTGTATGGTATTCCATTGTGAATATACGATAATATTAATTTATTAATATTATATTTAATTATATTTAAATATATTTATATATTTAATTATATTTAAATATATTTATATATTTAAATGGGTCATTCAGAGCTTTAAAAATAACCAGTTTTGCAAACGACCTCGGAATTCGATGAAACTAATTTTGTTGGATCCGCAATGTCAAATAGTTGTTGGATTCCAAGTTTGGTGATTTTTAGAGTCAGTATTTGGTCGTACGGATTTTTTTAAAGTGAAAAACAATCAGTATTTTGACGGTTAAAAATACGCTGTGTGAGCAAACGGAGTCGGAATTCGACGAAACCAGTTTCGTTAGGTTCGTAATGTCGAACTCTAGCTGCATGTCAATTTTCATGATTTTTAGGTATCGTATGTGTTCGTAGGGATTTTTAGAGTGCAGAACGAATATAAATGAATATAAAAAGAAAATATCTAAAACCAAAATATCTCAAAATATCTTCCTATAAATACTCTTCCACTCCTCTAAACCTAATTTCATTTTCTACTAAGGTCAAACATTGCGCCGTTGTCTCAGAAATAAAATATACAGTAAACATCTTGAGTTGAGAAATCAAAATCAAATCAAATAAATTACTATAAATCGCAACTCAAGCATCTTTGTAATCCTTGGGAAACACCTTTCAATTCGATACTCATCCTATATGTTGCGACGACATTCTGAAGTTCAGGAAAAGAATACAGTTGTCCTAGGGCTTCGATTTTGGAGAGATTAAAGCCTTTGTTCACAAAATCAACCTCATCGTTGGATTCGTGGAATGAAGCCGCACCTAGCATGATGATTTAAGGGGATACGGTGTTGATTTCTTTCGGTGTTTTTTCACTGTTGCGAGGGATTTGGGGTTCGACGGGTTTTAGAAGAGGGCGGCGAGTGTAAGGGTACTGGTATGGGGAGACACGGAATAGGAAGAGGAAGACTTTGGATACCTTTTGGTGATCTATGGTGGAGCACAAAGGGGGAAATCGATGGAAGAAAGGCACCGCAATGGCCATTTAGAGGAGGAGTTGCGTGTTTTGTTCCTGAAGGAAGGAGACAGTAACGGGTTTGTTTAAATGAAGAATGGGCCGACATAAGGTTAAGCCCAATATAAAATATCTCAAGTTATTTTATATTTAAAATAATGTATAAACTTCGGATTTCAATAACTTCCTCATGTATTATCAGAATTGAGCGAAACAAGATCCGATAGGATCGTATGGACGGACACTACACGATGGAATTAACTGGAAGTCCATCGGAACTCGTCACAATTTATTGTAAAATAAATTGTCCAATCTGAATCAACGACAATTATCGTTATTAACGATGATAGTCCAATGTGAGTAAATCTCACTAATTCTGAACAGTTTATAATTTCATGTTGTATTTTTAGAACTGTTAGATATTGGTTGATTGACTGTGTGTTGACTGTTTGATTGAACTGCTAGTCAGTTAGTTGAATTTCTATATTGATTCTGTTTAACAGAATATATCATATTGAAATGAAAGTGATGTTATATTATATTGTTTAACATCTGTGGATGCAGGGAGACAGGTTGGAGGAATCCGACTGGATTCCTCAACATTTATTTACTGTTTTCATATATTGTGATATATGATGTAATGTATATCTGTTATGGATTATGTGTGTTAGAATGATGTTGATCATTGTTATTCGATATATTAAATATCATGAAAGACCCTGGGATGTAAAAAGAATTATTTCAATGTATATTGAAATAAAGGGATTTTATAAAATCAACAGATTTTATAAAAGGAAGTAATTCGAAAGTAAATAAAAAGGGAAAAATGTTTTTAAAACGAATAGAGTTTTATAAAAGGGAAATCATTTGTAAAGTGAAGAACTGTTACTAAAAGTAAATCTTTATCAATGAATAGTTTATTCGAATAGAGTAAAAGGAGTTTATCGAATATAGCTTATTCGAATAAAATAAAGGAGTTAATCGAATATAGTTTATTCGAATAGAATAAAGGAGTTAATCGAATATATAGTTTATTCAAATAGAATAAAGGAGTTAATCGAATATAGCTTATTCGAATAGAATAAAGGAGTTAATCGAATATAGTTTATTCGAATAGAATAAAGGAGTTAATCGAATATATAGTTTATTCAAATAGAATAAAGGAGTTAATCGAATATATAGTTTATTCAAATAGAATAAAGGAGTTAATCGAATATAGCATATTCGAATAGAATAAAGGAGTTAAACGAATATATAGTTTATTCAAATAGAGTAAAAGGAGTTATCGAATATAGTTTATTCAATAGGAGTCAAGTGAATAGATTTTGAGTTAAATCAAAGGAGTTAAGTGAATAGAGTTAGAGTTAAATCAAAAGAGTTAAGTGAATAGAATAAATTGAATAGAGTTATCGAATATACCTTATCGAAGGAAACAATTATCGAATAGAAAAGATTTGAAAGAGAGTTACGTAAGGAAGTTTGTTAAAGAATTAGAAGGGTGAACTTTGTCTATTTCAAGGTTAGAAACATTGTTCATTTAAGGTCTGAGAGGTAGTATTACCCCAACTTGATTGACTTCATTTTTAACTAAGGAATGGTTAAGGTTCGATAGTAAAGGATAGTTAAGTGAATTTAGTAATTAAAGGAAATGGTTTGAGTTGGCATCACGATGGTTTGTTTAAACATCTGTCTAAGTCCAATGAAGAAGCTTTGGAAATGTATTCCAAATAAAAAACCAGAAATGTTTTCTAATAAAGAAAACAAGAAATGGAAATGTTTTCCATTGTTAATAACGTATATTTTCCAAATTTAGAAAATAAGAAATATTGAATATAGGAAAACAGGAGATAAGTAAATTAATGAAATAAAGAGATAAATGTTGAATGATGTTTGATCGATATAAATTTCCATTTGGAAATAATATTGTTGTTTGCACACCTGTTTTTCTTCGATAGTTAAATCACAGACTATCGAAGTTTTGACCATTTTAACGTTTTTAATATGGAGAGACCGGTTGGATTATTATCCAAAGAACCACTTTGTATTGGCATAAGCGTTGCGAATCATATATGCCAAAGGAAATTGAAGACGGAGTTATGCAAGGGCTATCCTGTTTACAGAATAGTGCCTTCGGTTCATCCTGTTCCTGGATGACTTGTATGGACGGATGTCTGACAGAGTATTTCCAGACGATCACATATATTGATTTCTCCAACCGTACCAAGAGTGGAAGCGGAGAAGGAAACTTCTTTTAGCTAACACATAATGTATGGTTGAGGACGTCAATCGGTGATTTGATGGATTTGATGATGTGGCATTCAAAGTGAATGTGGTGTGATGATAAAGCGTAGCTTCTAGCCTCACAACCGGTAAATGACAGAAATCGGGCAGGTAGCATGGCTAAGTCGTTCGCACCGAAGTAGGGTGTATAATCACCTGATCTAGAGTTTCATTTACTTCTAAAATCTATTGTTGATGCTGTCCCATTCAGGAAACAGTTGCTGATCCCAACCGTTGGTGATATACATTCGATACACTCAAGCGAAATGAGTGGTCAGTCATGTGTGGACGGGTTGCAAGATGTTCTTGTTGAACCCAGTGTATTCCTCTCTAGAGGTACACGAGCGAAAGGTGGTTCCATACCTTGTCATAGTTGGAAATCCATTACCCAATACGTGCTTGCGGTTTTGATTGTATACTATATATGTAGAACGTGAGATGAAAGCGTTTCTGCTAGATGATTATTATATTGTGTTGATAGACATTATTCTAATATCAAATGGGTTTTTGATATAAATATATTTGGATTCTCATAAGGGAAAAACCCGTTTCGTTATACGGCGTGGTCTTATGAGATATCGATTACCTGCTTGAACTGTTTAAACTGTTTTACTCACACCAGTCACATGACTGACCCGGAGTTTATTTTGTTGTTTTCCCTAAACTCTTGGGTGCCTAAATTTGTACGGGCAGTCAAGTAGTCGGGATTTTCAGATATACTAGAAGAGCTGGAGCAGGAGGCTTCAGGATCATATAGCTATAATTATTTCCGCTGTATTTTAAGTGCTATACTTTGAAAATGATATGTATATTCAAGTACAGATTTGTATTTCAAAATTATGATATGAAATATATTTATTCGTTCCGCTGTGAGATTCGTGTTACTCTGATATTGTGTTCTTCTTCTTCTTCTATTCTAAGTTTCTATCTTATCTTTCCTCACCCTCTAATTTCTTTCATTAATGACAGATATTTTTTTATGTTTGGTTAGTCATCATTGAGTTTATGGCGATAACCAAAGTCGACAAAATCCTGGGTCATTACAAACTACTTACATTTTATGGCGTTAGTGACGCGTAATGAACCCATGTGCCATTTGTGGCGGCTAATGAAGCTTCGAGGACCATTGCTTCTTTGAGTAAGGAGTGGGTGTTGGCATGCCGAAGTACTTGCACCATTCGATATTAAGGATAGCCGAAGTGAATAGATTACGCCTCGTATTGCTTTCGCAGACATCGTTGGAGTGCCCCCGCGATTTCCATTCGATCCCACGGATCGTATTGGCGACAATCTCAGGTTGGGCTCCCGAAGCATTATAGAGGTCGTGATCTAGTCCTGGACTTTGGAGCCTAGCGCACCTTCTTGGCTGTGACGACCCCAAATCCCGTACAGACGGAGACAAGGGTTATCTTTGGAATATAACACAGAAACAGATAATAGCAGAACAAAATTAAACAAATACACTAGATAATGTACAATAGAATACACTGGATAAACGTAATCATCAGAGTTACACAGTATACAGGATCATACTTAGTACAAATACAGTTCAGCTACACATAAATGTCTACAGCGGAAACAAACAAAATATGTACAATAGGAGCTGAACAGCATAAAAAGAGATAAATAATAGAATCCATCTTCAGTTCCAGCTATCCAGAATGAACCAGCTAAACCTGAATACAAGGCTGCCCGTGTAGAAAAAGGGGCACCCGAGTTTGAAAGTGAAACAAACTACGAGTCAGTCATGGGACTGGTATGAGAAATCTACTCAACACATTTATAATATGGCTAATCACAGGACCACGCCACTTTCGTGGAACGGGTTTACTCCATTGGATTGCCAGTGCTCTAAAAACAAATCTTTCTTTTGAACATCGCAATGCTTTTTTATAAAAATGAAGCCATCACACAATGCAACGCAAACCGGAGGATAGAGTTTTACCTTATAATGGCCAAAATATGGTTGATACGAATAAAACAAAAGCAATTGATATTATTACTAGTGTTTACATGTTTCAAAACAACTTCGAATCATAACTATCAATCATAGACGGTGTGGGTACCATATACCATGTCGCCATATATATATATATACAATCAAAACCGCACGGTCACGTATTTGGAAATTGGATTTCCGTCATGAACCAAGGCAAAAGATAGTCCTTACCGAATTTGTGACTCTCTAGCCCGAGCCATAGGATCAGAACGCATCAACCCTTTAGATCGTCAGGGTCGGCCCACCGATGTGGATTATTATGCCTAAACACTACGTTTCCCCGCCCTTTGGGGCGTAAACGAGCCAACGAATGACTCCATCGGACCCGGATCGTCCGATCAAACCGAGGCGCCTCGCAACAGCAACAACCACATAAGTCAAACTCGTTAGGGCATGTAAAACCACTGACGCCACTTCTAGCTAGAAAGAAACGCAGGCCCTCCCTGATGTCCTCTCCCATTTCTGGTTCATACCGGGGTGTGAGGCTCGCGATTTTACGTTATACACAAAGCTACGCCACACAGGCGGGGCTTTGATCATCACCACAAGACTTTTCTTTTCAACAGAAGCCCTGATCATTTGCCACTTAGGCATGCCACACTAGCAATTCATGCCATGCGACCGATGTCCATCGATATACAACCTCTGAGCTCGTGCGTTTCAGAGAAGGGCGTTAAGCAAAAGAATAAATTCTCCGCCGCCAAACAGATGTATATTTAATAGAGATCAATCAACACAGATTAAAATCCAATGTCAGACACACAGTCCATTTACAAGTCCGTTCTGGGTCTGAACGAAACCGGAGGCACTATATACCTCGCAAACCCATCGACCACCACGTACGTCTGGACGATCACCACTCATTATCCATATTTCGGGATGCCTCATAATCAGGGCCTCGGTTACCATCCAAACGAGGTGAAGATCTCCGGTCTTCGACCACCCTCTTCATCTTCGATTTCTTATCGTCGATTCAGTTATTCAGAATGGGATAAACCCGGTCATTCTGAACAACTCGCGTATATAATAAACAAGTGCAACACTAACATACACACACATCATTTCAATTCATTAGTCACTAACCGTCAATCAGTAAGAGAACGATTTCCCAAATTTTAACCCCGAAGGCCGAAACCAACATCAGATCAACACCGAGGGAACCCTTCGACTTAGCCAATCTTCAGTTAATTTCTAAATCACATCCATATCGTTTATAATATTTTATAACGATTTATCGCTATTTTTATTTATTTTAAAATAGCCAATTTATTTAAAACGACGCTTCGGGCCATAACGCGGTCGTGGCGCTGTTTTTCTTCAGATTTGATTTACACATATCTGAAAATCTAACCATTGGATCTTCACAAAATTTACATCATTAGAAAGATCTTTTCAAAACGAATCCAACGGTTCCAGTTTTGGGAAAATCCGACGGTCGGATCTCCCGGTATAATCGTTTGAAGTTTCGATTTCAAAATACGAACTGCAGCGTCGTTATTCGATTAAATATAATTATATTTATATATATATATATATAAATATAATCGATTCTGGCGCTGTTTTTCTTCAGATTTGAATTAAACATTCCAGACAATCCAACCGTTGGATTTTTACAAAGTTGGTGCCGTTGGAAAGATATTTCCAAAGCGAACCCAACGGTTGCGATTTTAGGAAAATCCGATGGTCGGATCTCCCGGTATAATCGTTTGAAATCACGGTTTCAAAATACGAACTGCAGCGTCGTTATTCGATATATTTTAATTCTATTTCTATATATATATATCGATTCTTCGATTTCAAAGCTATATTCTTTTCATACATTTGATAAAAATGATATTTTTATCTAACTGTCTTCTATTTCAACACTTCACTATATTTAACAATTCATGTATATAATAAAAATGTGATTTTTATTGTAAAACAATTCATTTCAAAACACTATTATTTTATATAGTTCATATAGGTAAATAAAATAGGATTTTTATTTTTAAAACACGAACACCATTCAACACATGAATTTCTATTCAACGAATGAATATCGATTCAACACATGAAGGTTTTCTATAGTTTATATATATAGATAAAAATGTGATTTTTATATTTAAAACACGAATACCATCCAACACATGAATTTCTAATCAACGAATGAATTTAAATTCAACACATGAAGGTTTTCTATAGTTTCTATATATAGATAAAAATGTGATTTTTATTTTTAAAACACGAACACCATTCAACACATGAATTTCTATTCAACGAATGAATATCGATTCAACACATGAAGGTTTTCTATAGTTTATATATATAGATAAAAATGTGATTTTTATATTTAAAACACGAATACCATTCAACACATGAATTTCTAATCAACGAATGAATATCGACTCAACACATGAAGGTTTTCTATAGTTTCTATATATAGATAAAAATGTGATTTTTATATTTAAAACACGAATACCATTCAACACATGAATTTCTATCCAACGAATGAATATCGACTCAACACATGAAGGTTTTCTATTCAACGAATAAATATAGTTTCAACAAATGAAAATAATTCAAACACATGAATATTATTCAAAATTTCGACAGCATAACGGCAGGGTAGTTAAAACCGGGACCGTCCCTAGTACGACTCCTCGCTCTACCTTAAAACCTCGCGGTTTTTGACAATGGGGATCATGCATCTAGTTCGCACGCAGGCGGCATGTATATATTTATTTCATTTCCACAAACTAATCCTATGTGGTTTCAACCAAATATTTATCAACCACAAATGGGTATTTTTCAACCACAATCAATCAATATCAACCACAAACAATTCCAATCAACCATTCACTATCAATCAATTTTCACACCAATCACAACCAATAAATATCGTCCATGGTTTGTGGACGAAGGGCGTATATATATATCTATATATATATATATATATTTATATATATAGCAATTCACTTCTATTTCAACACCTATATAATTTTTACAACGCATATATAACTTATACATCGAACGTACAACTTATACAATGCTTATACATGAGGTGTACAACGCTTATATAACTCATACATCGACTATATAATTCATACATCGTCGTTTTCCATATCGTTTATAAATTAGAAATCTCACTTTTCACATTTCGTATATATATACAATTCACAATCATAACACAATCAAATAAATCGTCCATGGTCTGTGGACGTATGTGAACAGTTCAGTTATGCAGTTATAATATAAATAACTATACAAGAAAAATTATAGTGAGGGAGTGCTCACCTTGGGATCCACTCCACCATTTTATTTCTGAATTTCCGAATTTCTGTTTCCGTTTCAGTCCTGGTCAGTTTCATTGCGTAGTGCTACGCATCTTGATTCGTCCATTTCTGATTTGGTATGAGCAAGTTATCGACATTTACATTAATTACTAAAATAAACAATTAATTAAATAAAATAAGGTATTAACCCATCTTCCATCTCCAGAAACAAAGCCCGCTCATTTTCCAAAGTGCTCAGAAAAATATGCGGTCTCTTCTAGAATGTAGAAGACGTCCACACGAGTCCACTGTCTCTTGTTTCACTGAATTTCGTCAAGAAACGAAAAAGATATGATTTTTACAGTGAAATCAAAAACCGTAGCGCTTAGAACTGCTATAATATAGTTTATATTAAAATAGCCGCATACCTTTCTGAAACGTTCAAAACTAGGTCACGCGATTTCGTGAAATCCATGAATCGATAGCTCGATCGGGCTACGCAGTGTCGAAGGGGGAGGAGAGAGCTTCTCGGCGCTGGTGGTGGGGTCCAGTTCGACGCTGGCAGGAGGGTGCGGCGGCGGTTGGAAGTCGCGGACTTTGAGGCGTTGGATCTTGACGATGGCGCAGCTACAGGGGTCGAATCAGGTATGGATGTGGAGAGGGGATCGAGACCTTCAAAAAGTTCAACTGGAGGGGGTGGCGAAAACGCCTGTGGCGGCGGCGATCGGTCCTGGAAGGTTTGGAGCCTCTTCCGCCTTCGATCGGGGAGAGAGAAAACTAGGTTTTTCTTTTTTTAATTTTTTTTTATGATTGGCCGGTGGGTTTTAAATGGGTTTTCTGACACGACCACCAATCTAAACCCAACGACTGTCGTCCCCAGCGTTTTGCCCCCATTCCGAACACAATGGGATATGTTTCGTAGTCCCATTCGACTGTTTCAGTTAGTTTTCTTCAATTTAAAATATATAACATTCAATATTCAATTTGAACGTACATTTCAATTTGCTAGAGCCACAAACTGATTCAAAAATTCCAGAAAAATAAATTTAGCTACGTTTTGACGATACGGTCCCAACAGACCTAGTTTGACCGAATTATGAGACCGTTTGCAAAAAGGCCCATTTCTGGTCGATCCAATTTAACTCTAATTGACCAAAACACGTTTTCCTTTGCCACGCTCACATACTAGCTTCAAAAATTATGAAATTTGAAACCTAGTAATAACTTCACATCCCGGATCCAACAAAAGTGGTTTCATCGAATTCCGAGGTCGTATGCAAAATGGCCAATTTCACGGGCTATATAAATTCCATAGCGACCTTTCTGAAAATTCATTTGGCCATAACTTTTGCTTTCCACTATGAAAATTCGATTTTTCAGATTCGTTAGAAAGGTATTCACTAACAGATTTAAATATTTTTGGTTTCACTCAAATCCGCTTTGTTTTTGCACCCGGTACAGTCCGACAAAGTTTGAATTCAATTTTTGAAACTGCAGTGCCATTTCAGGCCTTGTTTATAATTATAATTAATTATATTCGTTTTCAAACGTCGATTCAAACTCACTTTTCATCGCTATTATTTAAAATACTTATTTTAAATATTTAAAATCCATTATTTTAGCCAATTTAAAAATTTTAAATTGGTTCAGATTTTCTGGGTCGTTACAATCTCCCCCACTTAAAACATTTCGTCCCCGAAAAGGAACAAATTCGAAAGTGGTTTGATTAATCAACTCTACGTTCAATCTAGCTTCAATTCTCCAACTTTTCAGTTTCTGAGAATTTTCAAATTCTTCAAAAATTTGGCTAACACCCGGAATTTTCGAAAAATTTCGCCATAACCTCCTTTGTACGGGGAGAGGTTTGGAAATTTATTGGGCCGTATTAGGTACCCAATAAATCCTAATAAGCATACACATATTTATAGTGATATATTCTGGTGTTTACAGGGGAGCGTGTATTGATAATAACTCCAGAGAATAAATTCTCGTCACCCTGTCAAAGCCTGAGGGAGTGTGTATTTTAAATGCTCCAGAGGATAAATCCTCGTCACCTCGTCCCGTGTGGAAAATAAATAGTCCATGTGCCGTATCTAATAACTAGAGAGACGTGATTATTGTCAACTCCAGACCCGTGTGGGGTTTTTATTAATCTGGCAATTTAATCGTTACAATTTAAATAGTCCATATCAGTCATCAGTTCAACCTGTAAAATATAGTCATCGCCATACAAGCCTCTCGCTCGTATGGTAAATCTTCCACCTCGTCACACAAGCTCCAAATGCTTATGTGGTATATGATGAAGTATGCCTATCTTCAGAAGTATGCCTTGTAATGTAATTCAAAATTAATTGTTACTATACTATGGCGACATTTATTTTTACACACAGAATAACCAACACTCTGCATCCAATGGCATTCACAGGAGTTGATATAATAATATTTCGCATCCAACTCATTAAGGTTTACCTATTTGTCGGGCACGCAAATAAAATCTTTACTCAACAGCTAATCCATTTACCTGTTCAAACATATATAATGCACATGTATATATTTCTATCTATTTTCTAATCAGTTAAATGTGCGATATAATCGAATAAATTCTACCATTCATTCTCTTATTAATTAAATTAACTATCGTTTCAATAATTTAATTAATCTAATTTACTATCACACAACACAAACAACAATCAAATTGTTTTTAACTTTTCAAAAATATACTTTTATATATTCAAAAATTATATTTCTAAAACCAAACTATATATATTCACAAATACGTTATTTATAAACATATAACTCTCGACTCGTTCTGGGGCACTTCTGACCCCATCTCTAACGAGTTATTCTGATTCTGCCACACTCATACTAGGATATGTCTGATCCTGTCTGTATAGAGTTACCCGTCCTAGAACACTACTGGTTCTATTTCTGACGAGTTCGTTAATATGTTATATTCCAGAACTAAGCTTAACCAAAGCTCTGATACCACGTTATGACGACCCCAAATCCCATACAGACGGAGACAAGGGTTATCTTTGGAATATAACACAGAAACAGATAATAGCATAACAGAATTAAATAAATACACCAAATAATGTACAATAGAATACACCGGATAAACGTAATCATCAGAGTTACACAGTATACAGGATCATACTTAGTACAAATACAGTTCAGCTACACATAAATGTCTACAGCAGAAACAAACAAAATATGTACAATAGGAGCTGAACAGCATAAAAAGAGATAAATAATAGAATCCATCTTCAGCTCCAGCTATCCAGAATGAACCAGCTAAACCTAAATACAAGGCTGCCCATGTAGAAAAAGGGGCACCCGAGTTTGAAAGTGAAACAAACTACGAGTCAGTCATGGGACTGGTATGAGAAATCTACTCAACACATTTATAATATGGCTAATCACAGGACCACTCCACTTTCGTGGAACGGGTTTACTCCATTGGATTGCCAGTGCTCTAAAAAAATATCTTTCTTTTGAACATCGCAATGCTTTTTTTATAAAAATGAAGCCATTATAAGACTCAGTTCCCATCACACAATGCAACGCAAACCAGAGGATAGAGTTTTACCTTATAATGGCCAAAATATGGTTGATACAAATAAAACAAAAGCAATTGATATTATTACTAGTGTTTACATGTTTCAAAACAACTTCGAATCATAACTATCAATCATAGATGGCATGGGTACCATATATCATGTCGCCATATATATATACAATCAAAACCGCATGGTCGTGTATTTGGAAATTGGATTTCCGTCATGAACCAAGGCAAAAGATAGTCCTTACCGAATTCATGATCTTTAGCCCGAGCAACAGGATCAGAACGCATCAACCCTTTAGATCGTTAGGGTCGGTCAACCGATGTGGATTATTATGCCTGAACACTACGTTTCCCCGCCCTTTGGGGCGTAAACGAGCCAACGAATGACTCCATCGGACCCGGATCGTCCGATCAAACCGAGGCGCCTCGCAACAGCAACAACCACATAAGTCAAACTCGTTAGAGCGTGTAAAACCACTGACGCCACTTATAGCTAGAAAGAAACGCAGGCCCTCCCTGATGTCCTCTCCCGTTTCTGGTTCATACCGGGGTGTGAGGCTCGCGATTTTACGTTATACACAAAGCTACGCCACACAGGCGGGGCTTTGATCATCACCACAAGAATTTGCTTTTCAACAGAAGCCCTGATCATTTGCCACTTAGGCATGCCACACTAGCAATTCATGCCATGCGACTGATGTCCATCGATATACAACCTCTGAGCTCGTGCGTTTCAGAGAAGGGCGTTAAGCAGAAGAATAAATTCTCCGCCGCCAAACATATGTATATTTAATAGAGATCAATCAACACAGATTAAAATTCAATGTCAGACACACAGTCCATTTACAAGTCCGTTCTGGGTCTGAACGAAACCGGAGGCACTATATACCTCGCAAACCCATCGACCACCACGTACGTCTGGACGATCACCACTCATTATCCATATTTCGGGATGCCTCCCAATCAGGACCTCGGTTACCATCCAAACGAGGTGAAGATCTCCGGTCTTCGACCACCATATTCATCTTCGAATTCTTATCGTCGATTCAGTTATTCAGAATGGGATAAACCCGGTCTTTCTAAACAACTCGCGTATATAATAAACAAGTGCAACACTAACATACACACGCATCATTTCAATTCATTAGTCACTAACTGTCAATCAGTAAGAGAACGATTTCCCAAATTTTAACCTCGAAGGCCGAAACCAACATCAGATCAACACCCAGGGAACCCTTCGACTTAGCCAATCTTCAGTTAATTTCTAAATCACATCCATACCATTTATAATGATTTATCGCTATTTTTATTTATTTTAAAATAGACAATTTAATTAAAACGACGCTTCGGGCCATAACGCGGCCGTGGCGCTGTTTTTCTTCAGATTTGATTTACACATATCTGAAAATCTAACCATTGGATCTTCACAAAATTTACATCATTAGAAAGATCTTTTCAAAACGAATCCAATGGTTCCAGTTTTGGGAAAATCCGACGGTCGGATCTCCCGGTATAATCGTTTGAAGTTTCGATTTCGAAATACGAACTGCAGCGTCGTTATTCAATTAAATATAATTATATTTATATATATATATATAAATATAATTGATTCTGGCGCTGTTTTTCTTCAGATTTGAATTAAACATTCCAGACAATCCAACCGTTGGATTTTTACAAAGTTGGTGCCGTTGGAAAGATATTTCCAAAGCGAACCAAATGGTTGCGATTTCAGGAAAATCCGATGGTCGGATCTCCCGGTATAATCGTTTGAAATCACGGTTTCAAAATACGAACTGCAGCGTCGTTATTCGATATATTTTAATTCTATTTCTATATATAACGATTCTTCGATTTCAAAGCTATATTCTTTTCATACATTTGATAAAAATGATATTTTTATCTAACTGTCTTCTATTTCAACACTTCACTATATTTAACAATTCGTGTATATAATAAAAATGTGATTTTTATTGTAAAACAATTCATTTCAAAACACTATTATTTTATATAGTTCATATAGGTAAATAAAATAGGATTTTTATTTTTAAAACACGAACACCATTCAACACATGAATTTCTATTCAACGAATGAATATCGATTCAACACATGAAGGTTTTCTATAGTTTATATATATAGATAAAAATGTGATTTTTATATTTAAAACACAAATACCATCCAACACATGAATTTCTAATCAACGAATGAATTTCAATTCAGCACATGAAGGTTTTCTATAGTTTCTATATATAGATAAAAATGTGATTTTTATTTTTAAAACACGAACACCATTCAACACATGAATTTCTATTCAACGAATGAATATTGATTCAACACATGAAGGTTTTCTATAGTTTATATATATAGATAAAAATGTGATTTTTATATTTAAAACACGAATACCGTTCAACACATGAATTTCTAATCAATGAATGAATATCGACTCAACACATGAAGGTTTTCTATAGTTTCTATATATAGATAAAAATGTGATTTTTATATTTAAAACACGAATACCATTCAACACATGAATTTCTATCCAACGAATGAATATCGACTCAACACATGAAGGTTTTCTATTCAACGAATAAATATAGTTTCAACAAATGAAAATAATTCAAACACATGAATATTATTCAAAATTTCGACAGCATAACGGCAGGGTAGTTAAAACCGGGACCGTCCCTAGTACGGCTCCTCGCTCTACCTTAAAACCTCGAGGTTTTTGACAAAGGATATCATGCATCTAGTTCGCACGCAGGCGGCATGTATATATTTATTTCATTTCTACAAACTAATCCTATGTGGTTTCAACCAAATATTTCTCAACAACAAATGGGTATTTTTCAACCACAATCAATCAATATGAACCACAAACAATTCCAATCAACCATTCGCTATCAATCAATTTTCACACCAATCACAACCAATAAATATCGTCCATGGTTTGTGGACGAGGGGTGTGTATATATATATATATATAGCAATTCACTTCTATTTCAACACCTATATAATTTTTACAACGCATATATAACTTATACATCGAACGTACAACTTATACAACGCTTATATATGAGGTGTACAACGCTTATATAACTCATACATCGACTATATAATTCATACATCGTCGTTTTCCATATCGTTTATAAATTAGAAATCTCACATTTCACATTTCATATATATATACAATTCACAGTCACAACACAATCAAATAAATCGTCCATGGTCTGTGGACGTATGTGAACAGTTCAGTTATGCAGTTATAATATAAATAACTGTACAAGAAAATTTATAGCGAGGGAGTTCTCACATTGGGATCCACTCCGCCATTTTATTTCCGAATTTCCGAATTTCTGTTTGGATTCGAAATTGTCTGAAATTCTAACTTGTCCCGTTTCAGTCCTGGTCAGTTTCATTGCGTAGTGCTCAAGAAGAGGAATCCAACGCATCTTGATTCGTCCATTTCTGATTTGGTATGAGCAAGTTATTGACATTTACATTAATTACTAAAATAAACAATTAATTAAATAAAAAAAATAAGGGATTAACCCTTCTTCCATCTCCAGAAACAAAGCCCGCTCATTTTCCAAAGTGCTCAGAAAAATATGCGGTCTCTTCTAGAATGTAGAAGACGTCCACACGAGTCCACTGTCTCTTGTTTCACTGAATTTCGTCAAGAAACGAAAAAGATAAGATTTTTACAGTGAAATCAAAAACCGTAGCGCTTAGAACTGCTATAATATAGTTTATATTAAAATAGCCGCATACCTTTCTGAAACGTTCAAAACTAGGTCACACGATTTCGTGAAATCCGTGAATCGATAGCTCGATCGGGCTACGCAGTGTCGAAGGGGGAGGAGAGAGCTTCTCGGCGCTGGTGGTGGGGTCCAGTTCGACGCTGGCAGGAGGGTGCGGCGGCGGTTGGAAGTCGCGGACTTTGAGGCGTTGGATCTCGACGATGGCGCAGCTATAGGGGTCGAATCAGGTATGGATGTGGAGAGGGGATCGAGACCTTCAAAAAGTTCAACTGGAGGGGGTGGCGAAAACGCCTGTGGCGGCGGCGATCGGTCCTGGAAGGTTTGGAGCCTCTTCCACCTTCGATCGGGGAGAGAGAAAATTAGGTTTTTCTTTTTTTTTTTTAAAAAAAATTATGATTGGCCGGTGGGTTTTAAAGGGGTTTTCTGACACGACCACCAATCTAAACCCAACGACTGTCGTCCCTAGCGTTTTGCCCTCATTCCGAACACAATGGGATATGTTTCGTAGGCCCATTCGACTGTTTCAGTCAGTTTTTCTTCAATTTAAAATATATAACATTCAATATTCAATTTGAACGTACATTTCAATTTGCCAGAGCCACAAACTGATTCAAAAAATTCCAGAAAAATAAATTTAGCTATGTTTTGACGATACGCTCTCAACAAAACTAGTTTCGTCGAATTCTGAGACCGTTTGCAAAAAGGCCCATTTCTGGTCGATCCAATTTAACTCTAATTGACCAAAACACGTTTTCCTTTGCCACGCTCACATACTAGCTTCAAAAATTATGAAATTTGAAACCTAGCAATAACTTCACATCCCGGATCCAACAAAAGTGGTTTCGTCGAATTCCGAGGTCGTATGCAAAATGGCCAATTTCACGGGCTATATAAATTCCATAGCGACCTTTCTGAAAATTCATTTGGCCATAACTTTTGCTTTCTGCTATGAAAATTCGACTTTTCAGATTCGTTAGAAAGGTATTCACTAACAGATTTAAATATTTTTAGTTTCACTCAAATCTTTTTGTTTTGCACCCGGTACAGTCCGACAAAGTTTGAATTCAATTTTTGAAACTCCAGCGCCATTTCAGGCCTTGTTTATAAATATAATTAATTATATTCGTTTTCAAACGTCGATTCAAACTCACTTTTCATCGCTATTATTTAAAATTTTATTTTAAATATTTAAAATCCATTATTTTAGCCAATTTAAAAATTTTAAATTGGTTCAGATTTTCTGGGTCGTTACATTGGCGGAAGGTCTTTGGCACTTCGTGAGTCTCCAACTTCAGTTGCATGATGTTGTGGAAGTCGGTTGTTGTGACTTTGGGCCCAGTTGGATGCTAGAAGCGTGGGCGATAAGTAAGGACTCATACCAGCTTGAGTCCGCCTAGCGGAGGCTTGAGCGTCAAAGCCGGTGACAGCTGAGATGATGCGTTCCATTTCTAGGATATTGCCGAGAATAGAGGTCAGTCGTGCCTTCATGGAATGCCACATGTGTGTGCTGGAGTGTCAGATCCACTCAGCTTTGCGTGCGATCCTAGTGAATGGATAATTCCTGGAGTGTACCGACGGATGACACCTGCGATCTCTGACCCATTTTCAAAAGCAAGCAGTTGATTTCGATTGCCCATTGTGGCACTGGTGCCCATAGTGCTTACGTCCAAGTTGAGAATCATCTGATTGGGAGGAAAGTCATGTTGGATTCCAACTGGGGGGCCACATCGAGCGTAATTCTGACTCATGAAACCATGGGAGAAGTACCATCCAAAGCTGTGTGTTGTTTCTTGAGCAACATTTCCAACCCAAAGCCTGACCAATTGAAGCGTGTCGAGCTGGAGCGATGTCGAGATTAGAGGTGCCCCCGAGTGTAGCGGGACCAGCACCGTTCCGAGGAGTGGCGTTGGCCAGTGGGCTAGTTTGCGGGGTTTCCCCCAAGTCCCGAGTTGATGGTGGAGGGGCATCGTTACTTGCCTCCGTAATGTATGCTTGGCCAGTCGGATCTGAAGTGCTTCTTATCCTGTCTTCAATTCTGGCGAGGAAGGTATTGAAAGCTTCTTCCTATCGCTCGAGTCAAACTTTCAAATCGGTGGAAGGATTCTTGATCATTCTTTTGACGCCCCCCAAGTGACGTAATTCGATGGAGGTTTGGTTTTGGTATAGCTCTCGAGTTGGACGAGCTCGTATGCACCCAGATTCGGGAGTACTTTGGTCCGACAAGCTGCTGGAAGAGCGGGACTCCGGTTGCAAGTGGGGACAGTTGGGCTCTTCTAAGTAGAAGGTTGGTTATACAGATCCGGTTTGTTATGGTGTTCCTTGGCCGTAAGTGATGATGGTTCGATCGTCATCTCATTTCTGTTATTGTTGTTGTCGCCATACGAATGTTGGAGAGGATGGCGACGTTTTTAGTGAGGCTGAACCTTCTTCCTCGACGTGGGCCCTTAGCCTCCAAAGGATAAATTTCCGATGTGGTGTGCAAACTAAAAACAGTTATTTAAAACTTTACTTTAAAAGAGAGTAATTCAAGGGACCACGCCGTATAACACGGAACGGGTTTCCTCCCAAGAATACTAGTGCATATAACAAAACAGCGCAATGCTCTTTGGAAAAATGAAGCTATTATAAGACCCAGGTCCCATCACACAACGTAACGCAAGCCGGAGGATAGGGTTTTCCCTTATAATAGCCAAACATGCTTGGTACATTTAAAACAAATCACTTGATACTATTTTAGGTGTATAGTTTCAAAACAATTTCAATCATAAATATCAATCATAAACGGCATGGGTACCATATATCATGTCGCCATACTAGTTCTACAATTAAAACCACAATATCACGTATTGGAAATTGGATTTCCATCTTGAGTCGAGGCAAGGGGCAAGCTACTCTCTGTTCGAGACACTCTAGCAAATGTCTCAGGATCGCACACAGCAATCCTTGGATCTTCAGGGCCAGTCCTCTCTTACTTTTGAGGATTAGTTATTCCTGAACACACGTTTCCCGGTCCTAACAGACCTATATCTGAGGCGCCTCGCATTCCAACAACCACACAGGTGAAAAGTATATAAATGTCAGCCAGTTTAAGCACTGACACCACCACTAGCTAGAAAGAAAAGTCGTGCTCTCCCTTCAGACACTATCCCGTTTTTGACTCATACAGAGGTGTGAGGCTCGTGAATTAACGCCATACACAAAGCTGTGCCACACAGGCCGTGCTTTGATCATCAACCACAAGACTTTGCTTTTCAACAGAAGCCTTGATCATCTGCCACTTAGGTGTGCCACACAGGCAATTCATGTCATGCGACTGATGTCCATTGATATACAACCTCTGAGCTCGTACGTCTCAGAGAAGGGCGTTAAGCAAGAGAATAAATTCTCCGCCGCCAAACAGATGTATATTTAATATAGATCAATCAACACAGAATAAAATCCAATGTCAGACACACAGTCCATTTACAAGTTCGTTCTGGGTCTGAACGAAACCGGAGGCACTTTCCTCGCATATCCATCGATCTCCAAGTACGTCTGGATGATCACCAACTGATTCCCTCATCTTGGGTGTACAGCCCAATCAAGATCATCAGTACTCACCCAAACGATGTGAAGACTTCCGGTCTTCAACCACCTTCTTCATCTTCAACTTATCGTCGAATCGGTTATTCAGAATGGGTATAAACCCGGCCTTTCCGAATAACCCACGTATATAATAAACAAATGTTACATAAACACAGCATACGCCTCATTCCAATTCAGAATATTCTTTTATTCAAATTTTCACATTCTTAGGGAAAGGTTCCCATTAATTTTATCAAAGAAAAATTCTTCTAAATTTTTTCTTTAACCTTCCTTTGGATATCATTTCAAACCATATTATGGTTTTCCAAACTAGTCGAGATTAGCAAACCACACCGAAGTAATTTTTTATTTTATTTCCCAATCCCAACTTATTCATCCCATGGAGAAAAACCGATAATACTCCATATCTAACACCACGGTGTTATCGGTAAAATTAATTACCATTTCATGTTCAAATCTAATTAAAGATTTAATTATCGCATTGGAGCAAAACTGGTGATACTCCATTCTCGATCACTTTCCAAATTTGATAATTTAAATTATCAATTCACTTTCAATCTAATTAAAGATTCATTAAAACTCCACTTAGTTTTAATCTTCTCAAAAATCAATATCCTGTCTTTAACCAGGTTAAATAACCAATGTCACCTAAAACACGATTCACGACATACCCAAATCACATTTGATATTAAATACAAGGCTCTGAATAGAAAATATACTGACTTATATTCAATATCAAATTCTGAAACCAACAAATATCGTATTAGAAATAACGATATACATATATCTTTCAAATTCCCATAACAATATCTGTATGATCACGGAATCCAACATTGAAATATTCCAAAGACAATTTCGATTCAAATCCACTTCCACTTTATATATATATTGGAAATTATGGTTATTTTCAAAACCAATTCAAATTCAATTTATTTATTTCAAAAATAAATTGATTTTAATTATAGTTCAAAACTAGTTCATTTCGATAAAAATCTATTTTTATCTTTTCAAATATGGAGTTTTTCATCCTAGTTCTTTTCAAATCATTTCTTATGATTTTACACTAATTATTGATATTTTGAATAATTTTATCAAGGCCCGTACAGTCGATTTCCATCAACGGCCATCGAACTGCACTTACAGCGACCTTTTCCAAATTTGATTTGGACATAATTCCAAATGAAACCGTTAGATTTCAAATTTCTAATATTCATTGGAAAGATCTTTTCGATACGAACCCAACGGTTCCGGTTTTAGGAGAATCCGATGGTCGGATCTCCCGTAATGTCCATTCGAAGTCAATGGTCGAAATTCACGAACTACCGCAGCGCGGCGCGTTCTATTCAGGCCATATATATTATATATTTCGTCGATTTCCTTTTAAAACGTATTTTATAAATCATTTTAAATTCGTTTTTGAAATGATTTCACCTTCATATTCAATTTCGAATCGAAATTGAATATTCCACATCATCGATATACAAATGATAATATTTTCAAAACATTATATTTTGAAATCACTTCTTTTTCTATATTCATTATAAAAACGAATAAAATCTATATAAATATCGTTCGCGTCAAAATGGCGCATCTCTAATCAACACGGCTTTATATATTTTAATAACTTCGTTATTCTATTCAACAAATTAATATTTATTCCTATTCAACACATGAATCTATATTTCTTTCAACACAAGAATATTCTCAACACATGAGCACCGTCAACACATGACTATTTTTGTTATTTAATATATTTTATAAAATTATGATAAAAATGTAAATTTTATTGTTTAAAATATTTTACTCAACACATGAATAATTTCAACACATGAATATTCTCAACACATGAGTGTCGTCAACACATGACTATTTATATTATAATATTCTTTATTTTCCCAATTGGAATGAGGCCCAATCAATTACCATATAATGTTAATTGTATGGATTTCATACAACACATGTATATAATAGCAACGATAAATAATCAACCATCATCCAAAGTGCACTACACTGTATAAGCATCGAATATAGATATCTAACGCTTATAACAGCCTGTCAATCAATCGATCGACATACAACTAATTATTGAGATTAGTGTATATCGTATATTATCCCAATACCCGTGTGGGGTTTAAAATCAACAAACACATATATTTATTCACACACACGTTAAAAATTATATTTTTAACGATAAAATATTTTTAACTATATAAATATTTTATTTCATTTCACATCACACAATCAATTTTCACCACAACAAACAATCAAACATACAAGCCATCCATGGTCTATGGACGACGGGTGTCGGGTGCTACTAAACACCGTCTGCATCCTAGTATATATTTTTAACTAGAAAAGAAGATTTAAAGTGAGAAGTTCTCACTGACTAGCTAAACCAACGTCACGACTCTTCATATGTAGGAAATCTTGTCGTTCCCGCCTTTTGTCACTTTCGTTGCCCGTATTCACTACATATATGAAAATCACATTTTTATCACTTCGCTATATTTATAAAGATCAAATCTTTTCGCTACACCCTATATAAAAATCATATTTTTATATTCTCTATCTTATAAAAATCAAATTTTTATCTTCACTCCCTTATGAAAAAAAATCATATTTTTCTCTCGCCATTCTCTATATAAAGATTTCGCCCTTTCAAATATAAAGATTTCGCCTTTTCAAATATAAAAATATAATATAAAAATTATATTTTTATATCTCTTACATAATAAAGATCGAATTTTTATTATCTATATTATATAAAAATTATATTTTTAACCTTCCTATCATATAAAAATTATACTTTTCTACTCTATATCTAAATAGATTAAAATCGCCCTTTTATTCGCTATTCATACAAATAAAAATCCCATTTTCATTCGCTATATGAATAAAAATAAAGGTAAAAACTTACAAACAATGCCGGGTAGCGGAGGAGGCTCGGGGCGTTAATTACACGCTTTGAAAACAATAAAAATTGGATCTTTGAACCCGGGAAGGGCCATAATCGGACTTTGGTGGTGTGGGGGCACGGCTGGAGCCTGAGGCGGCTACGGGGAGGGCGCCGGTGTCAAGGGAGGTGGCAAGCGGGGGTTGGCTCGTCGTTGGTGGGGCTAGGGTTTGGTGAGGCGTCGGATTTCGTGGCAGAAGGGAGGAGGGTCGATGGGGATGCAGGAGGAGATCGTGGGGGGAGAGGGTATCATCGGCGCGCCACCTGGGGGGGGGGCCTCCTGGCGGCGGCGGCTGATGGGGGGGCAATGCGACTGCCCCCCTTCTTTTTTTTTCTGAACTGAAACGAGAGAGAAGGGAGGATAGGGGGGTTTATATAAATAGTATATATTTTTATTATTTTAGAATTTCAAAAAGCAACTTTTATTTTTGACCTCCAAACGAGACCCACTGCCTATCGTCCATAGCTAATTACCCCCATTCCGAATACAATGGGATATGTATCGTAAGCCGATTCGATCGTTTCGATCAGTTTTCGTCAAAATCAACATATAACTCTATATATTGAATTTTGAACGCGCATTTCAATTTACCGGGGCCACATACTAACTCGAAAAATTCCTGAAAAATATTTTCTAGCTTCGTATTGACGATACGTTCCTAACAAAACCAGTTTCATCGAATTCTGAGACCGTTTGAAAAATGGCCATTTTCCAGTCGATTAAAATCAACTGAAACTGGTCAAACACGTTTTCCTTTGCCACGCTCACATATTGATTCGAAAAATTACGAATTTTGGCATCTAGCAATAACTTTACATCCCGGATCCAAAAAATGTGGTTTTGTCAAAATCCGAGGTAGTTTGCAAAATTTCCATTTTTAAGGGCCTGAATTCCATAGCGACTATTCTGAATTTTCAACTGGGCCTATCTTTTGATTCTCGCTATGAAATTTCGATTTTTTGGATTCGTTGGAAAGATATTCTCAAATAGATTCAAATATTTTCAGTTTCGCTAAAATCCAGTTTATTTTGCAACCGGTACATTCATTTGAACTTTGAAATCGAATTATCGAACTACCGCACCATTTTCAATTCCTTTTATAATTTAAAATAAAATATATATATTCCAACGATGATCTATATAAATATATACATTCGAATTCTATTCAAAATAAATTTCTCGTCGATATTATTTAAAATAAATCATTTTAACTGTTCAAACTTCGCTAAAATTGCCAAAATAAAAATTTTAAATTGGCCCAGAATTTCCGGGTTATTACAGTTCCATGGTGTAGCCACCGTCCATACGATCCCAATGGATCTTGTTTCGCTCAATTCTGATTTTGTATTATAAAGTTATACGTTACTCAAGTTTTTACACTTATTTTAAATTAAATAAATATAATTTCTTTTGATTTTTTTTCACTTTGGGCCCTTACCTTGAATTCAGCCCAACCATCCTTTAATGACCGCAACCGTTACTCTTTCTTCCCTAACCAAGAAATAACGTATCCTCCTCAACACAAATGGCCAAACTTTGCCAACGCTAAACCCATTTTCTACTTCACGATAATTCAAACCAAAAATACCTTAAATCATCTCGTCAACCACTCTTCATCTACACCCCAAAAGAATTAAACTCGATCTCCCATTTCCTGTTGCTTCATTCAGCTCCTAACGCACCATAACAGGGATGGCGCGACCTCTTTTAGCACCGAACCTCCCAAAATCATCAAAATAGCTACTACTCTCCACCACAAACACAAATCAACCCTCGAATTCATGAATCCATGCTTCCATCTCCACAAATATCTAACCCTAGGTGACGCTGTCATGGTTATAGCGAACTGAAAGGTGTTCGCACCTTTAGAAATCGATACCAGGTTGTTCAGCAAAACTATGGGAACTCAATTATATAAACTTTTTGATTTTAGGATTTGTTTTGATTTCCCTTTTGATTCCTACGGTTTTCATTGAAGAATTATTGGTGGCTGAAGAAAAATGAAACGTGGCCTTGTTTTGGTCGGCTAGAAGGATGGGTTAGGTATTTATAGGGTGACAAAAATATCTAGATATTTTTGTTTTTATCATTTTATATTTGTTCTTGTCTTTTAAAAATCTATGTGATCACGCACGAGATTCAAAAATCACGAAACTGGACATGTAGTTACAGTTCGACATTACGGTCTCAACGAAACTGGTTTCGTCGAATTCTGACTCCATTTGCTCACACAGCGTATTTTTAACTATCAAAATATCGATTGTTTTTCACATTAAAAATCCGTACGGCCACACACTGACTTCAAAAATCACGGAACTTGACATCTAACAATAATTTGACATTGCGGATCCAACAAAATTAGTTTTGTTGAATTCCGAATTCGTTTGCAAAAGTGGCTATTTTTAAAGCTCTGAATGACCCATTTAAATATATAAATATATTTAAATATAATTAAATTAAATCCAAATAAATTTATATTATCGTATATACTCACAGTGGAATACCATACAGCTCTATTGGGATTTATAACTAGATATTTCAAATCCCGATTAAATCGATATTCGATTTAAAATGAAATTCCTTTTTAAAAAATTAAACAAATTCCTTTACAAATTATAAAGGAATTCCACAATGTCTTTTCTAAAATTTGATTTGGACGTAAATAAAAATCTACCCGACGAAATCCAGATTTTTCTCTTCCACTAGAAAGATATACTCCACCAGCTCCACAAGTTTCTTGTTTCACAGAAATCCGGCTTAAAACGAATCCTGTACATTCAGTTGAAGTTCAAATCGCCAAATTACGAACTACAGCGCCATTTCAAGCTCGATTTTAATTATAATATAATTATACGTTCAAACTGTCATTTATATAATATTTTCGTTATTTAAATTCAAATCCAAACTGAATTATATATTTTGAATTCCTCAATTCACACCATATCGCCATTTCAGCCAATTCTGATTATTTCAGAATTAAATATATTATTTAATTATTATATTAATTAAATATTCACTATTGTTTAATTAAACGACCATTTGAATTCTAAATCACCATTTAAATAATTAAATAAATTAATTATTTTACCCCTGAAAATGCGGGTCATTACAATATAATTTGGAATTTACAAAACTTTTAACTAAGATTTTAAGGAGTTTTCCAAAGTAAAGGTTTCCAATTTAATAAATTAAACTGGGATTGAGTGGAATTCGATTTATTAATAATCGAGCTAAGCTTCTGTAAAGGAAGACCGTTACTATATATGGAATTTAAAAGGCTTTACCATTATTCCGTTTATAGTATTAGTCTTGTATGGAAATTTATATCGATTATGGATTATTTAGATTTCCGTGAAGTTTCCATATGAAATGAAAACTGATTTTGGGTCTATGGTGAACAATGTTTTAAACGACATTTGTTCTTAAACCCAGTTAAATACAGGACCAATTTCCTAAGATATAATAATCATTAAGTGGCGACTTTTGAGATGAATACTAAATAGAGTTTTAGTGAATCCTTAATTAGATTGAAAGGAGAATAGGGTAAGTAAATTTACTGGATTCAAGAATTGATCGAGAATGGGGTACTACCAGTTTTACCCCATGCGATAGTTAAATCTTTAATTAGATTTAAAACCTTGGATGGTGATTGAATTTACCAGTAACACCATGGGTTTTAGATATGGAGTACTACAGTTTTTCTCCATGGGATGAATAGGTTGGGATTGGGATAATAAAATGAATGATTACTTCAGTAGGCTCGTTAATCCCGACTAGTTGATAAACCTTAATTTGGTTTAAATTATGAAAAGATATTGTAAAATCCTTTGTAATGGTTTCCAAAGAAAGAATTAAACAAGCAGTTTAAATGAATTAAATCTTTTATAAGATTTGTGGGAATAATTCCCAGTTTAATGAATAAAAGATTGGAATGGATAAAGGCGCTGGAATAAATGTGCATTCACATATAGAGATGTATAAATAGCCATAAAATTTGATTGGATGACTGAAATTGGATTTCAAATTAAGTAATCATTAACGAATGATTTGACATATTAAAGCTCATTACAGTTTTAATAAATGGATTGAGAAATATTCCAAGATGGAATGAGGCCATGAAATCCTGTATACTTATTGGTTTTAAAGATGCGCTAATTATTTGGAAAGGCCAGGTTTTTACCCATTCCGAATAATTATACGACGTGATGCTGGTGTTAAGATATCGACGACAATTGGGGAAGATCCAGATTTCTTCACATTAGATGGATGGCCTGTTGATGCCTTGGGCGACGGCTTATATGAGGATAAAGTGATGGAAAAATCTGACCGTACTTGAAGCGATTTGGTTTGCAAGGACTTGCACTCCCAGGCGGGGATGTGGAATCAAGTGCCTTCGGTTTCGTTCCTATTCCCGGAATGGACTTGTTGGTGGATTTCATGTATGACACTATATATTTTTAAAATACAGACTGACATTTACTAAACATGCATCTGTTTGGTGGAGGAGAATTTATTCTCTTGCTTAACAGCCTTCTTTGAGACATACGAGCTCAAAGGTTGTATGTTGGGGAATAGCAGTTTGTGTTTTAAGGAATGATAGTGTGGCATGATAAGTGGAAATGATCAAGGATTTTGTTGAAAAGCAAGGCCTTGTGGTTGAATACCAAAGCATGGCTTAAATGCGTAGCTTTGTGTATGACGTGACTTCGCGAGCCTCACAACCCGGAATGAGCCGAAACAGGATTATATACCGCAGGGGTGGGGACTTAACGTTCAATCTAACAAAAGGTAACTCCATGGTATGGAGCCCAGGCATTTACTTATGTGGTTTGTTGGATGAGGCGCCTCGGACTAGGTCAATATACATAGATGATAGTCTACACACAGACTGAGGGACGTTATGTTCACGCTGTTATTTTAATCCACGAAGTAGGATGGACTAACCCTGCCGCTCTAGAGGAGCCAAATGAGATCCTGGAACTTAGCTGGGGGTTCCAAATCGGACTGGGAAGATCCTTAGCCCAGGCTCATTGATGGAAATCCAACTTCGAATATGAAACCCTTTATGATTTTCAGTTGTATACCTATGTAGCCAACATAGTGGGATGGGGCACTGTGGGAGCTAAGGTTCATAAGTTTATTTTTGAAAGATTTTTTCACACCCAAGTCATTGTAATAATATCAAATGATTTTCTTTTAAGCTATATCAAGCATATTTTGCTATTATAAGGAAAACCCCTATCCTCTGGTGTGCGCTTGCATTAAGTGATGGGACCTGGGGCTTATAATTGTTCAGTTTTCTAAAGTCATGTTTTCAAAACCTGGTTTGTGTTTGCTATGTTTGATTCTGGTTGCTATGGTTGTGCACGTATCCTTGGGAGCAAACCTGCTCCGCGACATGCGGTATGGTCCCGAGGTATCTTATTCAAAGTAAGGATAAGTATCAGATTAGTGATAAAAGTTTTATCACACCAGTCCCATGACTGACTTGTAGTTTGTTTTTCCCTTGCAAACTGCGGGTGCTCACAATTTCCACATGGGCAGTCTGTTTGTTTGTTTTTCTATTATCGAGATCGGGCTCAAGCTTGAAGACTTGGAGTTCCAGAGAAAGCTGGAGTTTTATATGAAGGCCGGACGTACCCTATTCTAGGTATATTATGTTAAGTCTACCTAGTTGTAATAGTATGTAAAATCAGATTTATATTCAAAAAAAATGCTTCCTCTGCAATAATATATTCTTATTATATTTTATGTGAAGGTCAAGGATATCCATTATCGTTGTAACAACCCGCACTTCCACCTACTTCAAATAGACCAAAACAGGGCTATACCGTGACCAAGTGGGGTTAGCTACCTCCGTCGGCAACGCTTCTTCCTTTATTATTATAATCCCTCAATTAGATTGATTTGATTTGATGCGCATCAATGATTTGGAAGTGTTGTCCGAGGTAGGCGGTAGTCACGGCTATTCGTTACTACCAGTCCGGGCGTGCAACTAGTATATTCATACTCTGGGCATTCCTCGTATGCCTTGTCATATTATCTTGATCGAGCCCCCTACAATTTTGATTTAACGTTGTCGTATAGTGGCGCATCCCTATCCACCGACAGTTACTGATGTTTTATATGCAATGTTTACGGCAACGTATAAATGGTGCAAGGGTAAAAATGTAATACCGCTTATGCTATTTTAATATTTTATATTTAACCGCAGACACTATTATAATAACGTATTATATTATATAGTATCTGGTTTAATAGATCCTTAAGAGATGGAAATTCCTATAACATCTCTTAAGTTATTGCACTCGTATTATAACCAGAGTTTGATTTAACTAATATGAGAATATTTTAGTTCTGATCCGAGTTGTTTTGTTTTAGCATTATTACTCGGGTCAGCCGAGTTTTTTAGTTATTGAAGATACCATGATGGAGATGAAGATGGAGCTCAACTGACGTATTTTTTACTATTTATTCCGCTGCAAATATTGGTATGTTTATTATAGTTAACTCTGATAATTGTTGTAAAATATAATCAAATATATGTTTTAATAGCTTCATGAACTGTTATTTATTTATTATCATTTGTCCTTTCGCTATGAGATTCTGTGTTTGTTTTTCTTCTTTCTTCCTTTCTTATTTTAATCCCAATAACTATCCGTATTTTTGATTTGTTTAAGTTGACAATTGAGGATCATTGTCGATTTGAACGGTCAAAATTCTCGAATGTTACATTTGGTATCAGAGCTTTGGTTTAGCAAAAACCTGGGCTCTATTTGGGATTAACACATTAGAGATAGGGTAGTAATACTCTAGAATGAGTTTGAGCGTATATGAGAGAACGTATTTGTAATTTTGATATAAAATGATTTAGTATTGTGTCGGTTTGTTCCGTTGAGTTTTTATGAATTCTGGTCGGTACTTGGGGCCCAAAGGCATCGATAGGGATTTCCAAACACTCGAACAGAGCTTATCGACCTAATATGTTTTGAATTGTATTATATATATATATATATATGTATAATTATTGGAAAATATATGAGTTTGATTATGTTGATAATAATATTAAATTTTCATCATTTATTACTCGATTAATTAATAATTAAAACCATTGGTTATTGAATGGTTTAAGAAATAAATATTGAAAATAAATTGATAATGAAATATTGAAACTTAATTCAGTAATGAAATAAGAAATTAAATATGAATTTGAGAATTTAATTTCGGGTGGTTTTGTAATATTGATTTAAAAATGGTTTTTGAAAGAATATATTTATATATATATAAAAAGGTTGTTTCATATAGGAATTGTTTTTCAAAGAATTTTGAAATAAGTGTATACTCTTTCCCCTTTGCCTTCGAAAATGATGTCTTGTGTAATAATCAATTCTGTTCTATAACATGAATAACTTACCAATTAATTCAGAAGTTGAATGTTATAAGAATAAGCAATTAATTAATTAAATTTAAATAAAAACGAGCTCGTCGCATAGTGGTAGTTCGTAATTTTCCGAATTGAAGTTTAAATGAATGTATAGAATCCAAAATAAGTTCGAATTCCTTGAAACAAGAATCTTCCGGTTCTATTGGATTATAGTTTTCTAATGAAAAAGAAAATTTTAAATTTCAACTTGTAAATTTGGAGATATGTGTAAGTCAAAATTCTAGAAAAGCAGCACCAGGAAAATTTACGATTTAAAATTAAATTATAAATAAAATGGATGATAATTATGTTTAAATGAACTCTAAATTTGGTCGATAGAAGTGTTGAAGGATATTGAACTAAATATGAAACATAATTTTATGTGAGTCAACAAAATATGAATTGGAAAATTTTGTTGTTTATTTAAAATGGCAACAACTCATAAATTGAACAATGATATAGAGTAATAAATAAAATAAACCAAGCGTTGACATTGGAAATGAATTTGAGAATGAAATATAACAAATGAAATTATGATTTGTTTATAAGTGAAATAAACAATGAAATCATGCTAATAAAAAGTGACATCGAATTTTTTTGTTAAATTGCTTAGTTGAATGAATATAATTGATTGGATATTTTATTTATGTTTTAGTTGAAATTGCTAAATTCATTTGTGTTTACTGTAAACACACACACACACACACATATATATATATATATAATTTCTTTTATATGTTGTTGAGTGCTTTGTAGGTACTGATAGAAACTTGCTTGCATTGGAGCTATTTGCGCATAAAAATTGCTTTCGTTTGCTGAAAAAATAAATAAATCGCTAATAACGCAAATGAAAGGTACGTATATCGAATTTATACATCGTATTTTGGCATTTTATATTGTTTTCCCCTATTTTGGGATGCCTCATCATTGAGATGAGATGTATATTTATTATTATATGTATATATTATTATTTTCCGGACCTAACAGTACAAAGGAGACTCTGCCGAATTTTTTCGTGAATTTATGACTTAGAAAATTTTGTCAAAATTTGAGTTTTGTATAAGTTAAATTTTCTATGTTTAGTAGAAATTTTATATTATTTCAACTTTATTTTGTCACTTCATTTCTACATTCCTTTTCAAGGACGAAAAGTTTTAAGTGGGGGAGAGTGTAACATCCCAAGATTTTGCAATAATTTAAAATTTTAATTTTTGTGTGTTTTTGAACAAAATTATTTTAGTATTAAATTTTTTAATTTGTTTATGTTGTTTATAATGATATTTGAAACTTATATGTTGAAATATTTTGATTTATGTGATTTATAATTGAAATATAGAATTTGAAGTATTTTGATAATCAATATGGAATTCGTATAAAAGGAAATTTTACTTATGAAATTTATTTGAATTTTATTTTTGATTTAATTATAGATTTTATAAGTGTTGAATTTAATTAAATTTGGATATTTTATTTATAAATATTGAAATTTGACATTATTGCGAATAATCTCAGAATTCAATGAAATTTATTTTATTGGATCAGAAATGGTAAATTATTTTATGAACTAAAATTTCGTAGCTATCAGAATTTTTGTCTGATCGTAATAAATTAAAACGGGTAGAAAATTGTGTATAATTCAATTAAATAATCATATTTTAGAATAAACTGTTATAGACTTTGAAATTGGGCTGTGAAACATATTCTATTGCGTTCAAAAGGCGTCAAAACCTATTGTTAGGCTGTAAGCGGGCCTGATTTGGACTCAGTCCAAAATTTTGACTTTATAACACACAAAACGATGAAAATATTATTGTTTTATTATCTCTAAACCCTAATTATCAGCCGCCACTGTTCTAATTCGAATGGCCACTATTTTTCGATTCTTCCTCGCCTAAATTCTCTTTATCCGATCAATGAAATCAAGAAATCTATTAGAGAAAATTGTAGTACTCGGAAAGTTCTTCGAATCCATACGGATGGATCGAATTAGAAGGTGTTTGATTCACCAGAAATTGTCTTGGAAGGAGGCGCAGTTTTAGGCTTTTTTTGGGTTGTGGGGACCACTGCGAGAGGCGGATTTTGGGGAGGAGGTGGAATCTCGAACGGTGGTCGCTGTGGTGTATTCAGATCGGAGTCCGAGGCTTCATAAGAGGGTGCAAAATTCAAAAGTTAGCAACGATAGTGGGTTCATTTTCCTGGAAGCTTACGTGAAGATGAGAAGAAGGTGAGGGCAGATCTTTCAGTTGCTGATGTGGCAAAGTATTAATGGGTGAGAATTGTTTGGTTTTATTTTATATAAATTTTAAATTTCAAATGTTTAAACGCTTATAACTTTCTGCTACGAGGTCAGAATTGAATGAAATAAATTGCATTGGAATCGTTTCGACGAGCTCTTCGCGATGCCGTTGGTTTAGACTGATTCTGAGACTGTTTAATTTTGGATTGAAAATTTGGATTTCAATCTCGTTTGATAGCAAGGTGATTGATTAAACCCACTCACATCTAACTAAAATATTCTAATATTAGTTAAATTAATATCATGTCATGTTGTGATTGTATGGATTGATGTTTGGCAGTTTAAATTGCATATTTAAGTTTATTTGCATTGATAGTGTAGTTAAATTTGTCTGTTTTACAGCTAAGTTAAAATTTGACATTTAATTGCCAATTAAAAAAAATCATCATTTGATAACTAGTAAAATTTATGGTGTTGAACTGTTTGTATATATTGGTGTGATGAATGGCTTGAATCTGATATGTTTGACAAATTGATGTTAATTGTATGAATTTACCTGATATTCACATTTATTCGTATATGACCATTATTTGTGCCGGTTAATCCCAATCATTTACCTTAGATGTTACGGGCATCAAATAAACCCGGGATTAATCATTAACATGAATTAAGAATGTAGGTTGAAATGATGAATACCTATGACCCTGATTTGGATTGAAATGATATATATCCTTCCCCAAAGTACTAAAATAAAATTTAAGTATCACTTGGCCATAAGATAGAAAATTATATACGGATGCCGGTTGGTTAAATAAAATTTGTTTTAACCATGAACTTTTAAATATTGTTTTAAAGACAATATAAGCGATGTTTTATAATTTATTTTTCTTCGAACTTGATCTTTGAATTTTTGAAATATAAATAAAGGGGGAAGTAAGTTAATGTGGTAACTAAAGCAAAATAAAAGTGAAATTTAATGTAAATCGAAATTATTGATATTGAATTGTTTCACCCACCTTTGAAATTATTATGAATCAACACTGATTTGAATTATATCTAAATTGCGAATTCAATATTTGTTATAAATTGAAATCATTGAAAATGGGGATCTGAATTGGAATTTAACTATTTGGAGTAAATGGATTTAATTGAAATGAATGTAAAAAAATGGAAATTTAAATTAATTGAAATACTGAAATTGAGATTGATTGACTTAAGTTTGAAATATGACTTCAAGTCTAAGTGAACAAAATTTAGAGAAACGATTCTAATTCTAACTATAGTATTTCAAAACCATTTTATAAACTATTTTAATAATAATTATAGTTTCTTTATAAACTGTTTTACTTTATTACTATTTTATTTTATAAATTATTTTAAATAAATCATTTTATAATTAACTATTTATTTTATAAATTATTCTAATATTTTAACTATAGATTTTACTACATTTGATAATTCCATTTTTATTATAAACTATTTATTTTCAAATATTTCAAATTATATATCTAAATTATTTCAAATATATTTTAACCATTTTAACTATTTCTAATCATTTTAAAAGTTGGAATTGTTTCAAGATTTCAGTTTGGTTTTAAATGGAGATTTTATTATGAAATATTCTATTTTGACTATTGTAATGATTTTAAGAAAATTTGATATTTTGGTATGTAGTACGAACCTCTTGAAATGTAAAAAAACTAACTGGTGTGAAAAATGTAAACGATTGGTTGTTAAAGAGATTGGGATCAGATATTGTCATACTCTCTACCAATACCGAAAACCACTTTAACAATGGTGTACGCGGTGGAGTTCCAGAATGAAGTAGGTTGATTTGGAGGTGATTACTGGATTTGAAGAAAGAGAACGATAATGGATATCCTTGACCTTTGGGTCATAATTAAAATGACTAAAACAGGGGTATACTGTGACCAAGTGGGATTAGCTACCTCCATCGGCAACACTTCTTCCTTTATTACTATAATCCCTCGATTTGATTGATTTGATTTGATGCTCATCCGTGATTTGGAAGTGTTGTCCGAGGTAGGTGATAGTCGCGGCTATGCGTTACCACCAGCCCATGTGTGCAACTAGTATATTCATACTTTGGGCATTCCTCGTGTGTCTTGTCATATTATCCTGATCGACCGCCCTACGATTTTGATTTAACATTGTCATATAGTGGTGCATCCCTATCCACCGACCATTACTGGTGTTTTATATGCAATGTTTACGACAACGTATAAACGGTGTAAGGGTAAAAATGTAATCCCGCTTATGCTATTTTAATATTTTATATTTAACCATAGACACTGTTATAATAACGTATTATATTATATAGTATCTAGTTTAACGGATCCTTAAGAGATGGAAATTCCCATAACTTCTCTTAAGTTATTGCACTCATATTATCACCTGAATTTGATTTAACTAATATGAGAATATTTTAGTTCTGATCCGAGTTGTTTTGTTTTTGCATTATTACTCGGATCAGCCGAGTTTTTCAGTTATTGAAGATACCATGATGGAGATGAAGATGGAGCTCAACAGACGTATTTATTACTATTTATTCCGCTGCAAATATTGGTATGTTTGTTATAGTTAACTCTAATATTTTTTGTAAAATATAATCAAATATATGTTTTAACAGCTTCATGAACGGTTATTTATTTATTATATTTTTTCCTTCCGTTGTGAGTTTCTATATTTGTTTTTCTTCTTTCTTCTTTTCTTATTTTAATCCCAATAACTATCCGTATTTTTGATTTGTTTAAGTTGACAACTGAGGATCATTGTCGATTTGAACGGTCAAAATTCTTGGATGTTACATTAATTCTAGGAATGGATTGGCTAGCCATGTACAGTGCCATCCTTGATTGTGAGAGGAGAGTGGTTAGAATTCTAACGTGCCAAGGTAGAGCTGTCGAAATTTCTTGTGACCCACGAGGGCCAGTTACGCTTAGTTTCCTAGGTTCTCTTGATGCTTCTGTTGACGATCTTTGATCTGTACCTATAGTTAGTGGTTTTCCAGATGTGTTTGATGAGGTTAAAGGGTTACCTCAGAGGTGTGAGAAAGATTTTCGGATTTACTTGGTGGAGAATGAAAAACTAGTTGCTTTACTGGTGCGCCATATGACTCCTAAGGAGAGGATAGAGCGCAGCAAACAAGTAGGTGAGTTATTTGAGAAAGGATTCATTAGACAAAGCATATCAGAGTGAGGTGCTCCGGTCATTTTTTGCAACCAAGGCAGATGGCTCTCTCCGTCTACATGTGGACTATTGAGTTGAATAAACTCACCAAGAAGAATAGACACCCACTTCCAAGGATTGATGACTTGTTTGACCAAATAGTAGGCACTTCAGTTTTCTCATAGTTGGATCTGGCCTTGGGATTTCATCAACTTAGGGTGGTCGATGATAGTATTGACAAGACAACTTTTAGAACTCCGGATGGTTTCTTTGAGTGGTTTGTCATGCCTTTTGGGCTAACCAATGCACCTGCATACTTCGTGGATTTAACGAGTCAGGTGTTTAGGGAGTATCTGAATAAATTTTGTTGTGGTTTTCATGGATGAAATTATGGTTTTCTCTAGAAGCGAGGAAGAACATGTCAGACATTTAGAGGAGGTTCTCAGTACGCTCAGATCGCATTAGCTTAAGGCTAAATTTTTTAAGTGTCATTTCTGGAGAAAAGAAGTAAGGTTCATAGGTATGTAGTCTCCAAGGATGGAATAACGGTGGACCCCACTAAAGTTATCACAGTTCAAGACTAGAGAATCCCTAAGAATACGACAGAGGTAAGGAGTTTCCTTGGATTGGCATGTTATTATAAAAAATTCATTAAGGACTTTGTATGAATACCAGCTCCGCTAACCCGGTTGACAAAGAAAAACTTGGCTTTTGCTTGAAGCATTGATTGCAAGGATGCATTCCAGAGGTTAAAGAGGGCTCTGACATCATCCCTCGTTATGACTCTTCCCGGCGGTAGCAAGGTGTTTACGGTCACAGATGCTTGTGGCATAGGGTTAGGTGTCGTGTTGATGCAAGAAGGTAGGGTACTCTGCTATAGAAGTAGGCAATTAAGAGTTCATGAGAAGAACTACCCCACCCACGACTTGAAGTTGGCAGCAATAGTATTTTCACTTATGTATTGGAGGCACTATCTACTTGGAGAGAGATTTAAGCTCTACATGAATCATAAATCGCTCAAATATTTGTTCTTGCAGAAGGATCTCAACTTAAGAAAACAACAATGGATGGAGTTCCTAGCGTCCCACGATTTTGAGAAAGCTTATACCCCAGGCAAGGGTAATGTGTTTGCGGACGCTTGAGTTGGCGAAGGATGACCTTAAGTCCTTTGTTCGTAGAGAGGCAGAGCTTGAAGTTTATATCGACCTTTGATTTTAGGCCATTTACAGATTTTACACTTGGTTTGTTGACATCGTTAGAGGTGCGACCTACTCTTATGAAGCGCATTAGATCCACATAGCGAGTGGATCGACGATTAGCAGGCATCTTCGATAGACTCGGTAAAGGAGAGACCTCTAGTCACCTACCTAGATATTATGCGGACGAGAAAGGGAGGCTAAGACGAGATGGGAGATTGTGTGTTCCCAGAGTTAAAGATTTACCGAGATCAGTTATTAAGGAAGCTCATCACCGACAAGAAGTACCGAGACGTGAAGCTAGTTTTTCAATGGACTGGCATGAAGAAAGATATGGCAGAGTTCGTGGACCAATGTATAACTTGTCAACAATTCAAGGCTGAACAAAATAAATCTGGCGGAATACTTCATCCCTTCGATATCCAAAAATGGAAATGGGAGAGCGTCTCTATGGACTTTATTGATGGACTGCCCTGATCGGGGAAGGGCAACATGAGAATATGGGTGATAGTAGACAGACTTACTAAGAGCGCTCAGTTTATTCCAATTAAGAGCAAGAGACGGTGACTTGGCTAGCATCGGTTTACCTTAGAGAGATCATCTGACTTCATGGGGCACCATCCAGTATAGTAAGTGACCATGACCTCATCTTTAGAAGTGAAATTTGGAGGAGCTTGCAAGAGGCCTTAGGTACACAGTTAAGACTTAGCATAGCTTATCACCCTCAGACCGATGGACAGACTGAGAGGGTCAATATGGTTCTTAAGGATTTACTGATATTGTGTATCCTAGACTTCGAAGGGGCTTGAGAGGGATATCTTCGATTGGTTGAGTTTTTCCTATAATAATAGTTATCAGTCAAGCATAGGGATGGATGCCTTTGAGACACTTTATGGAGGACCCTATAGATCGCCGACATGTTGGTGGGAGTCTACGGACAAACTTCTACTGGGGCCAGAGATGATTAAAGAGACTTCTGAGAAGATAGACCTTATTCGAAGAAGGATGAAATCAGCTCAAGATAGGCAGAAGTCATATGTCAATAAGAGGAGGACTGACTTGGAATTTGAGGTAAGAGATATAGTCTTCATCAGAGTATCACCTTTGAGGAACGTAGTTCAATTAACCATGGTTTGTAGGACCATTTCCCATAGTTAAGAGGATAGGCAAGATAGCCTATTGAGTGAGATTATCGGGGCGGTTGGCTTGAGTTAACAACCTGTTCCATGTTTCCCACTTAAAGTAATGTCTGTATGGTTTTGCATAGGTAGTTGATCCAAGCACACTTGAGGATGTTACCCATATTCTTGGATCTAGATCAAGACGATGCGACATGGGAACTCGAAGACAAGATTCTTGCTTCTTACCCTTTTTCTCTTTTTGAGAGTACGTTCTTAATTTCTTTCTAGGCTTTTTGAGTTTAAACTTACTATTTCTAACATTCGAGTATGTTTACCATATTGTTTGAAACTCGATCCTTAGGTAGAAAACTAAAACATGCGTTTGAGACAAGTTATGGTTAGATGATTGCAAGTGGATGCAAGTGTTTGCTAGTAGTTGCCAGTGGATGCATATACACACATATTAGGCACTAGATCGGCTCAAGCACTTCCATATTGTATATGAATTTGTGTGCATTTTAAATTTTCAATGGACGAAAATGGTTAAATCATCACATAGATGTTGCATTTGGGTGAATGATTGTGCACTCATATAGAACTTATATAAATTATTAGGATTCTTTTGCATACATATTGGATACATGGCAAATACATATACTGCATTAAGGAGGTCAACTGAAACAGTCGACAGCCTTATTTTCGCATAATTTTAGGTTTATATACACAACACCTTTTTATATTTTCATGCAAGCATTAGAAATTCTAAGGAAAACTGATACCGGTGATGGATGTGTAGATGGGTGTAGGTTTTAGGTAATAATGTTCTTCTTAACTTGAAGATTTTAGGTACGAATTCCTTTAAGGATGGGAGAATGTAACACCCCATGTTTTAATAATCGGTAATTATATTAAGAGAATAATAAAATGAATATTAATTAATTAAATATTCAAAATTAGGTAAAACAGAATTTACTTTGCGTCCGTTACGAAATTTTGGTTCAGACAGACTCTTGGTTTTCGTAAATTGGATTAAATATTAAGAAGTTATGGGATTAAGAAGATTGAATGAAATTATATACATATAATATAATAAAGTAAACAGTGCAGAAAGCAACAGTCACAGGGCGACCCAGCCAGACCAGGTCGACCCATGTCTAAGGCGGATAGACCCTAGGGTTGACATAGGTAAAGGTGAGTCATCCCACCTGCATGCGGGCAAGGTTCCTGCTTCTAAATCTAGACAACTTTATTCACTATGTTCATTCATTGACTCAGCTTGAGGTGTACGGTTGGATTTATAAACCTAAAATCTAATGGTTTAGGATTACCCTAGCTAATCTATAAATAGGCCAGCGGCCTCATTGTTTTCCTACACACAAACATTCTTCATTCTTCTTCCTCTAAACTATTTCTAAATAAAAATAAGAAGATGCCGAGGTGTTTCCTAAACGTAGATTAAAGAGGACAATTCTAGTTTTTCTACGAAAACAATATAAAGAGACTTTTTTGGATTTTCTATCAAACCACCTTGAGATTTAGATATTTTTAGACTTGATAATTAAAAAGTATTCTGACAGTAAATATTCTGAATCTGAAGTTATACAGTTTATATGTTATTGTTTTACTGTTAGTTATATATTTAGTTTTCAGTTGTTACCTGTTACATGCATATCCATATTATCCCTTTTTCTGTCATAGTTCTATTTACAGTCCTATGCCTATTTATTCAGTTTATGTATTTCTGAATTAGATCCATATTTTCTTCTTTTCTTTTTTATTTTGCGTTATACGTAGGCCATCAAATGCATAGGCTATTCATGTTAGAATTGCGGAAATCGGGTTAAATTGGAATAATTTAAATGACAGTAAAAAGGAGAATTAGGTATGTTGAAACATGAGATCCAATGACTATATAATTGGGATAATATGCAAAACATGTTAATCCGAATAAGTTAAACCTAATTTAATATTAAGGAGAACATTTTGGAAGGATCAAATGTAATTAAGTAAATTAGGTAACTTAATTTATATATATACACACACACACATCTGAGACAGTGCTTGTTTAGGGAAGGGGGCTACACACAGAATAACATTTATAGTAAATATAATTTACAAGCATGCTAATTAATGAACTTAAACATGCTAATTAATAAGCTAACTTGGTTTTTATATCCGGTTTTGGGACACTTAAAATCCTAATTTGAGGGTCTAAGCCTAGGGGGTGGCTTGTGTCAATCTTACTGTGTGGAACCCGTATCAGTCAGTATCCTTGTTGGTATCATAGAGAGGGGCCTCGCACTAGGTAGGGGCTAGAGCAGGCTTTATTGATTTAGATTGTAAGATGTTCGAAGGTGGAAGGTGGGTACGGGCGCGTTCCAGCGGAGTCATGAGCATGCATGGGTCCGATGAGGGAAACTAAGACGCTATAACACCAGCGAATATGTAAACACCCTACACTTTTCTGCGCCCAAATTTCGACAAAAATCAAAACTTTAACACATCCAAGCATGGAACGTGTATATCTGGTACCTGCAATAAATGAGCATGAGCATAATCAGAGTACGATAAGATAACTATTAGCGAAAACAAAGTAGGATAAACTAATATTAACTCAAGCAACTACCTTTTTCAAAGTTAGTCACTTTGCCAATACCGAGCATGAGAGAGAACGAGAACCGAAAGCCAAACTAAAACACCTATGGGAACCCAACCTTCTCTAGAAAACCTAGGGTTGTAATGAGGAGGGGGTCGGAACAACAAACTTCTGGTGAACATGAAATATACAACACATTATAATACACAGATGTATCCCATTTGGTTCAACCCAATATGTATGTCTATCAAGGTTTGTGATTCTAACCAAACCTTGTAGATGTTTATGCACGACCCTACTACTTTTTCCAAAGTAGTGTTCCCAAAGTATAATACCGAGATAGGACGTTTACACATATTTTTGTGAAGCCTTTAAACCAGAGCTTAGGCAGTTACTATATCGAGATTAGCCCCTAAATACGGATTTTCTATATCCATATACTTTCATTCGCTTATCCTTCGTCATTTATTGCCTCACTATCAATGATAGATTGGGTGGATTCTTCTTGATCGCTCCCTAGGCGGACCATTGGTTACTTATTATTTCTCGATAATTTACTTAACGTTAGCATGAACTAGAGGGCACTAGCTACGGGCCGTACTAATTAAGACTTCCTTCATTCATGCATATACCCTTTCCCCGCATAAGGTGGGAGATGGTATTTTATCATTCATTATACCTTCTAGCTAACCTTATTAGATAACCCCTTAGTTGCTTATTACTTCCTATAAGATAGGTAGCCATATCTGACATTTATAGTTTCTTGGTTTGGGTAGGCCCACACACACCTGCCATTTAAGACTCCTAAACTGAAAGACCTATTCCTAGGTGGACTCCTCAACCCTAGCCGCTTAAGAACCAAGGAAGCGGGCTATATGCGAAGGTTACTAGATTCGTACCCCCATTTGCCTTTAGCATCTTTCCCTATTAGGATAAAGTAGGCTACATTATTAAATTATTCCCGTTTAGTCCCTCTACATGGAAATACTATACGTATACGATTCATTATCATCACGAGTTTATGTGGTTAATAATATTTTATATTATTAACCTACTAAGTCCAACTATATTTTATATTTTAAGTTCTATATTTATTAACATAATTAAGGAAGATTGTATTCCTTTTCCCCTAGGGTATTTATTTGATTTCTTCCCAAATTTGGACTTAGTATTTAAACGACAATAAATATCCATTAATCCTTTTTTTTACGCCCATTTTCTTTTGTTTCTATTTTTATTGCCCTTAATGACCATCATGGTCATATTCTCCTAAGAGAACCATTTATCAGCCCCAAGGTATCTACTTGTTGTACCCCAATAGACAACTACCATTCTTAATTAGTAATTTATTAGTTGACTGTTATATATATATATATATGCACCAGGCCTCTCACACTAGGTTGACTACTTGTGGATGTTGGATTTATCGGTCAGTTATGGAAGACTTCTACCACAAGTTGAACTTAACCTCATGCCTTAGTACGTTTATAATATGCATTAGACCCCTCACATTAAGCTGACCACCCGTGGATGTTGGGTTTGCAGGTCGGTTCTGGGCAGATTTCTTCCACAAGTTAAGCTTAACCTCGTGTCTAAATGCGGTTATAATTCAAGTTTCCTAATTGGGTTTACAACATTTATCCTAATTGATTTTAGGAATTGTAACCATTTTCCTATCACATTTATTTTCCCCTAATCAATATTGGTTACAATGGTTATTTATTGATTTGCGGTCCTGTTTATGGAAATTAATTATATTAATTGCTACAAATTGTCACCATAAATATATTAATTCAATATGGATTACATTTACATATAATTCCATAGTTGAACCTTATCCACACATTCAATACAATGTATATTTGATTGTTTTATGCTTATTGGATGGACAATATATATATATATATATATTTTATTTTTTCGTGCAGTCAACTTAGTTATTATTATTACTACTGTTAATGTTGTTGTTATTATTTTTTGATTTACATGTGGAACCTAAGACTTCACTCAAGCCATTACTTGTCGGACTTAGTAAACCCCACGGGTAGTGATATACCCCGATTTTTCAACGCATTCACACTACCTGGGTAGTCACCCCCAGAAATTGGCAGAGGTGACCCTCGAACCTGAGAGCTATGTCTCATCCCAATTCGCCCACCTCTAACCAACTGAGCTAGGAGTATCGGGTTGTTGTTATTATTTTTTAATTTAATGATTTGGTTTAATCAGTAACCAAACATTCCTTTTTGCATTCAATCTTGCCAAAGGGTTTCAAATCTCATAAAAGACCGTTATCTGTAATCATTGTAAATAATGCCTAATTAGTGGAATTGATATATTTCCAAATCACAAGAAATATATGTAAATATATAATTTGGAATAGTTGATGCAAATTACGCACAAATGTATATGTATTTATATTTATACGTACCTTTGCACCACTTTTCCCTTTTTAATCCCTTTTAATCATATCTCTTATGATTTCAAAATAATGCCTTTTTATTTAAAAGGAGGGAAACGACATATTTACAACAATTAAGCTAAAAATCAACAATATTGAATACAAGTAGGTATATTTCTTTTAGCATTACAATCACATAATTTAGCAATTTCATCTTTTTACCCAAATTCACATACTTTATTATTCAACACTGAACTAAAGATCAGGAATGCAACTGTAACACCCCAAAATATAATACATTATAACCATGATAATTAGAACTGACTGAAACCGGCATTACTGTTGCATTCGTCTCGGAATTCTGGTTTAGATAGACCCCATGTTTGCATAAAATGGACAATTTATGAAAAAGATAGGGGCTCTAGAAGTTAGTATGCATATATGAAGCTTACGTGTAAACAAATTAAACCAGAATAAGTCAAAACATTTCAAACGAACGAGCAGGAAAAAGAAGTGGTAGAGAGACCTGTTATAGGTCAACCTCCACTGGCATGGGTCGACCCATTGGTCAACCCAATAGGGGTCGAGTCGACCCTACGGTCGACCCAGTGGTAAGTAGGTCAACCCATAATAGATCTGGCCGAATTTTGAGCTTGGCACCTGGGTTATTTTGCGCCTTTGTTCATGTTGACTCAACATGACATGTACGGTTCAGATTTAAAACCTCGATCTAAGGGTTGGTGTTGCTTCTGTAACTCTATGAATAAACAGCCTCCTCCGTAGACAATTCACACAAATTCTTCATCCCTTACTCTGTCTCTAAATTATTATGAAAAATATATGCATATATTGGGGGAATGCTGCTAGAGACTGGATTAAATAGAAGAAACATCATACAGCTTCGATCTGATTTGGACTACAATTGTTGTGGCCTTGTGTTATATACATAATTATCTTCACCAAGACTCACTGTGAGTTACAGTTATTTATAGATCTGATTTTTTAAGCCTTAAACATGACAGTTAAATGAATCTGGATAGGATGTACAATAAAATTAATACACCTGATTTACTGTTACCACCTATGCCATTGTAATATATTATACGTCTGTATATTGTTAGCTAAACAAACTATACATATGCCTGTGATGTTAATAACACAAGTCATACATTCATGTGATGTTTAAACAAGTTATATACATGCCTGTAATGTTAATTAGACAAGTTATATACATGCCTGTGATGTTTAAACAAGTTATATCCATGTCTATAATGTAAATTAGACAAGTTATACACATGCATATAATGTTGGATAAATAACAAGTAAAAGGTATATATCTTCCTTTTCCCATTTTCTATGTTTATTTTCAATCTTATGTGCCTATGTGATTCTACTTCTTCTCCCTCTGTTTCCTTTTTATTTTACACCAAGCCTAGGCCTTTAAAAGCCTAGGCTATACCCAAATAGGGTATATGTATAATTGAGGCAATAACAAAATGACATAAAAAAGGAAGTTAGGCATATTGATTAATTGGAAATGATTGAATATACACATGTTAGGCTTGCAGTAATGTGTATACGCTATAACTTGGTAAACCTGTGTATATTATAATTTGGGAAAGAAGGATATACATGTGTTGATTTGTTATAGACACTTGCCGTAAATGGACCTTATGCACGAATCTATAACTTGGGAATGTAGTCAATAAATAGTATGCATAAGAAGTAGACATGTTAACTTTGAGTTAAACAGACATTAAGTAAATGACATGTTAACAATAGGGTATATACATGACATTACAACCATGCTTATTAATAAAACCTGAAGCTATTTTAAGTATAAGTATTAATAAGCAAAGAGGTACTCCATTTGTTGTTGTATCGGGTTTTGGGGACTCTTAAATCCTAAATTTTGGGGACACAAGCTTAGGGGGTTTTTGGCTTGTGTTAGTCTGCTGTTTGGAACCCGTATCATTCAGTATCCCTATTTGGTATCTTATTAGAAGGGGCCTCGCACTAGGTAGGGGCCAGGGTACACTTTACTGAACTTGATAGTAAGAGGATCACATGGGGGTGGTTACGGGCGCGTTCCGGCAGAGTCATGAGAATGCATGAGTCCGACTATGGAAAATAAGACACTATAACACCTACGTATAATGCTATGTTCTATAAGTCGCTGTGTTAGGGAGTGATACACCTTACTGCCAGAGCTGACACAGGATATTCGGGTAATAGGGAGCCGATCGTTTGGGTAGTAATTGGGGTACACATAATCCTGCTGTTATGTAATTAGGTTAACACCTAATCTTTTTATGTAATTAGGGTACACCAAATCCTGCTGTTATTCCTGCTGTTATTCCTGTTGTTATTCCTACTTTTATTATTCTGTTGTTAATCCTGTAATACATAGTCCAGTCGAACTTGTATACTAGTATTGGTGCAGACTAGGGTTTGAAATATGAAACGTGTATGTTTAGACATATACATCCAGATATTTACCCGTTTTAGACATAAAAGTGAAGCCTCAACCGATTATAAGTTTATTTCTTTTATCTTGTCCATTATGTTATTCTGTTTAGATTATCTGTTGTAAAAACTATACCGTTCTTACTCAGTTTTATTTACCTGTCTTTCCATTCCTAAGTCACGCATATTTGTAAATCACTGGAACTCGCCAGACTTTATGTCTGACCTTTTTTTGCCGCCTCTTAATTTCTTCCCTTTCCCCCAGGTTCCCAGGGTGGTGGTACTCAGTAGTAACTAGGATATCACTTCAGCTTGGACTTGACCTGAAATGCATTGCTTTGATCTGCTTTCAACTTTAGTTTGGCTTATGCTATGTGATATGACTTTATTTACTTTGGTATTTTATTTTCTGTATTGGCTTGAAAGACAGCTTTGAAACAGTTTGTTGGTTGTAACTGGTTTTAACATATTTCTGAGACTATGCTTTACTTCTATTATAATAAAGTTTAAAATTTTACCACTGCTTATTTTATCTGTCTTGTATATTCTCTGTAATGATAGCCTGTTGCACTTCACGAAACTTAACGCATCCTCTTATGAGTGACGTTAATGGATGTGGGAAGTTATAGAAACCACATCTAATTAGTGTTTAATGGGACTGATTTCCAGATCTATAGTGCTATACAACAACTACAACATATTTTTCAACATAACTATAGGAACATGTGTGAACATGTTTAAGAATCCTATAATTGATATTAAGCATAACCACATCTTACAATTCACATTTTTTAACAATGTTTATAATCAGATCTGATGGTTATCAAGCAATTTGCAATACTTAAATGAACAGATCTGATAGGAAATAGGCATTATAACTGTGTTCATAAATTTCCCACTCACATTGTAGCCTCCAAATCCAAAGTTTAACCCTTCAGGCCTGTAATCCCTATATTCTTATAAATCTACAATTTATCTGGAAAAGAGAAAATTCCAGATCTGTAGAGATGTAAGAAAACAGAAAGAGAGGGAAGAATCTGATTTGGAGCGTCAATTTGCATCCTTTTCCATTAGATCTGCTAATTCTCTCAATTTCATATGAATTGGATTTGATTTGTGTGTATGAATATATTTTTATTTTAAAAATTAGGTTTGGAGAAGGAAGAAAATGGCAAAGCTCCGCTGCCACTGCAGATTTGTGTGGAAAAGAATGAGGCCTTACCCCTTTATTTATAGGGGTGGAATTGGCCTTGAACCATTGGATTAATCTTAAGTTATATCCATCCATTCATTTTATAAGTATTATAAACCAAACCCTAAAAACCTAGCCGTCACTGGGCAAACTGGCGCCCAATAGGTCGGCCGCTATAGTCGACCTCCTGGGCCTTAGATGCCTAGGTCGGCTAGTTATATAAGATAATATTTTTAAATTTTGTTTTATTTATTTGCCGTTCATTTTCGTGGTTCGTCCGTAACTTTTTCATACGGAATCCGTTCGCGAAACTCCAAGCATGAAAGTTGACCAGAATTGCGAGACGAACGCAACAGTCAAAGTTTCGTAGCCAAATTCCATTATTTACAGAAATTCCTATTTTTGGAATTCTAATAATTAATTTATATCGCTAAAATTCCGGGTTGTTACATTCTTCCCTCCTTAAAAGCAATTTCGTCCCGAAATTCTAACGCCTATAGTCCGATTCTAAACAACCAATTTGTGTGCATCCACTTTGCAACCATGCGTATATGTGCGTGGTGTACATAACTCAATTCAACCATAAAATATGCATGTAAGATGATTCTAATTGGATCCTCCAATATGTTTGGATTAAGATTTTGAAATACTTTTGAAAACATGATGCATAACATCCTAATATACTGGCAATTCTATATGAATACAAATTTTAAAAACTCTTTTTCATCCACCCTCACACAATTATGAATAAAAGTGTAAAACAACCAATTTTGCAGCCAAACCCTACCATCCATAATGTCATGCAATCTAATCGTTTCCTATTTAGTTTCTCCTAAACCAAAAAAGGAAACCAAGCAAAGAACTTTACCGTTTTCTCTGCTTTAAAATATTTCGTTTTACGCCCTATAGTGGAATTCTCGCCTCAGTTAACAAAAATACTCCGAAAATTTCCATTTGTAGACTGTAAAGGAAGCTTAAAACAATCTCTAAAATATAAAATGAGTTAATTAATAGTTTGCATGCATCATTGACAAGGTATGGAAACAATGTTTCCAAGGCCAAACACCATTAACGTTTTTATTGTATCGTCGGCCTTATTGCACCGCTACAACACACACGCAAAGCATCCAAAAATCTTCCTTACGCCAATCATGTGACCAAAAATCGAAATTTTCCCATAAAAATAAATTTCTGCTTAAAAACTTGTTGTATTTATTTTGAAAATTCTTTTTCATTACCGCTGTACTTTCCATATGATATTCCTATGAAAAAACAAAATTTCAGTAATGTGCTTTTTGCGCCATTCAAATTTTCCATTTTAATGGAAATATACATTTAAATATGCACAATTTGCCATATCCAAATTTTGCATTTTCGCACAAAATGAAATAAAAGAAAGTAAATCAGTTAAACATTAAAAAAGGTAAAAAGTTTTTTTTTTCAAACAACATTTTCCAAAAACTTCAAAAATGTATTTTGCGAAAAATAAAATGATTCAAGTCACATGTTGGTGAAAAAAGAAGTTGGTCATGCCAAAAATGCGAAAACTGAAACCACACCCAAAAGTTCAATAGTAAATTTTAGCTTTAACAAGGAATGGTGATTTATTTATTTATATACCCGTGACGAAAACAATGCAAAACCAATCCTTTGTTAAAATTAACCTAACACATAATTCTATTCTTTCCAGCCCTAGGACAACTGTTAGTTTTGATAAGAGAAATGAGATTTCATTTAAACAAGCATGTGTGAATGATATAAACATGTCCAAAACATTAATAGTTGCATGCACGAATCGCCACAAAGCCAAGAACCCAATGCTAGAAAGGGATAACAACAAAGAAAACGACAAAACAACACCAAAACTCCTAAAACAATGGCTATAAACAATGAGTTCCTTGCTCCTCGGCTGGAGATCAAACCAATTTATGATCTTTAGTTAACCATATCATGGTGGCATAATGCTCAACCTCGTGTTTCAAACATTGTTGGTGTTGTTGGAGGTTCCCACATCACAACCTCTTTTAAGAGAGAATTTTCGATGAAAAGAAACCAACTACAAAACTGATTCTCATGGAAATCTACCTAATATTGTCTAAAGACAAATAGGGATATGTGAAATTATAGAAAGTAACTCCATGAGACGGCACACTAGAACAAAAAACTAAACCAAATATGATGCGGTACGAATTGATGGTTACGCCATCGATCAAAGAAAAGATTAAATTCCACATCATGAGACAAATCTAGTCATAGCTTCCCATTTATAGAACGATGTGCTAAATAGGTCACGTCTACATGGGCAGTTCGAACATACATTCCCGAACTCAAAACCCAAAATTAAGAAAAGAAATTTGCTACAAAACTCCAAAGCCGGTAAAATGGAAGACTATACAAGTCCGTGTATAAAACGGATTCCTCTAAAATCTCATCGAGCTCCTCCTTAGAAAAAACATCCAAAGATAGATTATTCTTCATCTCCGAAATGATGATCGCCTTCGAAAGAAACTATTCAAATAAGGTATAGCAAAAGCGGATGCAATACAAACAACAAATCCTATTCTAAGATCTCGAAGCAACTGGCCAGTGCAAGTCCAACTGCCTTGACAAATTTTTCTAAGCTCCAAAGAGGTGAGACCTTTTTTTATCATTCCAATCCAACCAAATGATCTTTTTCCTAAGGATGAGACTTAAACGGTGTGAGTAAGATCGGATAGCGCAATTAGGTGTTATGGACTAAGAAATGGTCGGAGAGAAGATATTTGATCTTAGAATATTAGTGAGGCAAGTTCTAATTTGCAAACTAGCGCGGAAAAAGAGGAGACATGCAACAACAAAGAAAGAGAAGAAGGATAGGTATATAGTTTGGCTAGATGAGGAAGAAAGGATGAAGGAGGAAGTTAAATGGGTGATTTGGATGCAACTTTTACGGTTGAGTCCTAGGTCCAAGTTGTACCAAAGCTCATCAACTAATTGACCATTCTTACATAACGTTAAATGGTCAACTACTAAATGTGCTTTGGACAAAGATTGAACCTTGACCTTATTAGGCCGGATTTAAATATTAATCATCCCGTGTTATCTTTCAAGATTTAACACGATCCGAAAACAATTATCCTCATCACAATGGTAGTGAAACGCTGAACCGTCTCCAAAGATTTATAGTCTCAACAACGATGCTACAACTGCAACGAAAAAATTACAAAAAATATTTCAGTTAGAAATCCGTAATATAAACTAAAACAAATTTTCTCCTTACTTGGCTGACAACAAATAGACGATTTACGAAATCAAATACCAAAAAAATCAAGATGAAGGATTTTCCTTAGCCTTTTTGATGAAAATTTTAAAACTTTTCCAAAAATGGAATTTATTATAAACTAATAGTTTTTTATTTATAAATCCATTTTATTATTATTATTATTATTATTAAAATTATCTATATTCCAGTTTATATTTCAAACTGAAAATCTCTTCGGTGTTCAAAAATGTTGGAGCTTTAGAATCTTAAGGATTAATTGTGATAGTTTCAATAAATTATCCAATATATATAGGAAGAGGGACACAAAAAATCACAAGGAATAGATATTTATTATTTTCAAGTTTAGTGGCATATTCGTTATCATTTCTAACTACCAATCAGACTATATCTATTAAAATTACACAATAGCCCCAAAATTTTGAAACACGAATATGTTAAAATTTCCAAAAACCATATCTTTACAAAACTAGACCTTCATAAAACCGTTTTAGGAAACCGTATTTCAATACTTCCAAAACCCATTTTTATTCTTCAATTAGTTTTAAAAATAAAATTTCCTCGAATACAAGGCCAAGACTCAATTGGGTATCCCAACAAAAGTAGATCCCGGAAATCCAACGAAGTAACAAATGGACATACCTCATCATTATATTTCTGAAAAGGGTACAACATATTAATGTGGACTTTTATCGTTTAAGATCGAATAATGGTCTTAACTAGAACTACCAACGAAACCAAAAACCAGAAATTATGACTATCTCGGTTGTAGCTAGATTTTTATATTATTCTGGTCTTCAAACTCTAATTAGTGGAATCCACCATATGTCGTCCTCATGCTTTTCACGAGGAGATCACCAATGTACTGTGGGGTAAGACAGGATAGGGTAGAAACCCAAACTCAACATATTCCAACTCTTAGTCGCTTAAAGCCCATTTTATATAATTAGGCCCACGATTAATTCATCGTCGAAATAAATTAAAGTCGAGTAAGAAAGACGAAGCAAAACAGAAAAGAAATTCGAATTACGTTCTCTCACGAGTCCTAATTTAACTAATTCGTTTAATCATTTAACCTACTCTGATACCACATGTTACACCCCACACTTTTCTATGCCCAAATTTCGACAAAAATCAAAACTTGAACACATCCAAGCACGGAGCGTATATATATGGTACCTGCAATAAATGAGCATGAGCATAATCAGAGTACGACAAGATAACTAACAGTGAAAAAAATAAGATAAGCTAGTATTAATTCAAGCAACTACCTTTTTTCAAAATAAGCCACTTTGCTCCGAGCATGAGAGAGAACGAGACTTGAAAGCCAAACTAAAACACCTGTGGGAACCCGAACTTCTCTAGAAAATATGGGGCTGTAATGAGGAGGGGGTCAGAACAACAAAATTCTGGTGAACAGAAATTGTACGACACGGATTATAATACACAGACGTATCACAGTCGGTTCAACCCAAGATGTATGCCTATCAAGGTTAGTGATTCAAACCAAACCTTGTAAATGCTTACGCATGACCCTAGTACTTTTTCCAAAGTAATGTTCCCAAAATATAATAGCGAGATAAGAAGTTTACGCCTATTTTTGTAAAGCCGTTATACCAAAGCTTAGTTGGTTACTATATCAAGATTAGACCCCTGATTATGGAGTTTCAATATCCATAAACTTTCATTCGCTTATCCTTCATCATTTATTGCCTCACTATCATTGGTAGATAGGGTGGATACTTTCGGATCGCTTAAGACCCTAGGCGGACCGATTAGTCACTTGTTATTTCCCGATAATTTACTTAACGTTAACATGAACTAGAGAGCACTAGCTATGGGCCCTACAAGTTAAGGCTTCCGTCATTCACGCATATAACCCTTTCCCCGCATAAGGTGAGATATAGTATTTTATCATTCGCTATACGTTCTAGCTGACCTTATTAAATAACCCCCTTAGTCGCTTATTACTTTGCGTTGCATAGGTAGCCATATCTGACGTTTTTAGTTTCTCGGTTTGAGTAAGCCTACACAAACCTGCCATTTAAGACCCCTAAGCTGAAAACCTATTCTCAGGTGGACTCCTCAACCATAGCTGCTTAATACCTAAGGAAGCGGACTATACATGAAGGTTATTAGATTCGCACCCCATTTTCCTTTAGCACCTTTCCCTATTGGGATAAAGTAGGATACACTATTAAATTATTCTTGTTTAGTCCCTCTAACGGAAATACTATACATATACAATTCGTTATCGTCATGAGTTTATATGGTTAATAACATTTTATATTATTAACCTACTAATTCCAACTATGTTTCATATTTTAAGCTCTATATTTATTAACATAATTAAGGAAGGTTGTATCCTTTTTTCTTAGGGTACTTATTTGATTTCTTCCCTAATTTGGACTTAGTATTTAAAAGACAATCAATATCCATTAATCCACTTTTTGATACCCTTTTCTTTGTTTTTATTTTATTGCCTTTATGATCATAACAGTCATATTATCCTAAGGCAACCATTTATCAGTCCCAAGGTATCCACTTGTTGTACCCCAACAGGCAAGTACTATTCTTATTCATTTATTTATCTATTTATTTATTTATTAGTTGACTGTTGTGTGTGTATATATATATTCATGCACCAGCCCTCTTACATTAAGTTAACTACTTGTGGATGCTGGATTTGTCGGTCGGTTCCGGGTAGACTTCTACCACAAGTTGAAATCAACCTTGTGCCTTAGTATGTTTATATTATGCATTAGACCACCAAAACAACCCAGAATTTTGGCAATATAAATTAATTATTAGAATTTCAAAAATAAGAAGTTTTACAACCAATGGAATTTGGCTGCGAGACTTTGACCGTTGCATTCGTCTCGTAATTCTGGTCAACTTTCATGTTTGGAGTTTCATGAAAGCAGTCCATATGAAAAGTTACCGACGAAATATGAAAATGGACGAAAAATAAATAAATCAAATATTTAGTTAATAATTTACCATATATAACCCAGCTGACCTGGGCAATTTGATGCCTAGGCGGTCGACACCGCCCAGGTCGACCTAATGGGCGTCAAACTACCCAGTGACGACTAGGTTTTGGTTAATTGTTTTATTTTATTATTATAACGGATGGACGGATATAGTTTAAACTAACTAGATGGTTCTAAGCCATTTCCACCCCTATAAATAAAGGGGTAGGGACTTACTCTTTTTCCATTCAAATCTATGAAGGCAGCGGAGCTCTGCTGTTTTTCTCCCTCTTCCAACTTAAATCCTAAATAAAATATATTCATTCATACCACATCAAATCAAATTCTTATGGAATTGGGAAGAGAAATAGATTAAATGGAATAGGGCGCTCAACGATATATTTCTTCGCTCTTTTCCCTTTTTATTAAATTTCTACCGATCTAGAATTTTCTCCTTTCTAGATAAACTATAGATTTGTATGAATTTGGGGATTATAAGCCTAATAGGTTCAAAATTCAGAAACTGGAAGCTATAAGGTGAGTAGGAAATTTACTAATATAGTTATAATGATTTATCTATTTTGTTTGAATCCAGTCTATATTTTATGCCTATCATGTCTGTTATTTAAATATTTGTAAAGTGTGATAACCATCATGTATGATTATGAAAATGTCTGAAATTGGTAAATGATAAAGTTGTGATTATGTATAAACATGTATTGTAGGGTTTTTATATATATATTCCCATATATTCCTACAAGTTATGCCATGAATTATGAAATATGTTGTATATGCCACATAGTACTGTGGATCCAGAAATCAATCCCATTAAACATAAATCTGTTGTAGTTATGTTTCAGATCTTTAGTTCAATGCTGAGTTATGAAATATGTAAATTTGGGTAAAAAGATGAATTTGTGTATTATGTGATTTTAAGAATAAGAGAAATATTCCTTGTTTACGTTCAATATTATTGGTTTTTTGACTCAAGCATTGTAAATGATGCCGCTTTTCTCATTTTTAAATAAAGAGGCATTATTTTAGAATCACAAGAAGTATGACAAAAAGAATTAGAAAGGGAAAAGTGATGCAAAGGCACATGTAAAAATAAATACATATTTTGTATGTAATTTGCGTCGACTATTCCAAAATAAAAATATAGTACATATATTTCTTGTGATTTGGAAATGTGTCAATTCCACAAAATAGGCATGATTTACAGTGATTTTGAATAACAGTCCTTGTGCGACTTAAAACCTTTTTGGCAAGATTGAATGTAAAAAGGAATGTTTGGTTAATTGATTAGACCAAATCATTGATTTAAAAATAAGTATTGCAAAATAATAAATAAATTTTAGTAACTATGTTAACCGCACAAAAACATAAAAATGAATATATACATATTATCCATCAAAATCAACGTAAAACGGTGAAATGTAAATTATATGGAATATTTGAATGCTTGGATAAAGTTCAACTATGAAATTATGTGTAAATATAATCCATTTTTAATTAATATATTTATGGTGACCATTTGTAACAATAAATATTACTAATTGCCATAAATGAGACCACAAATAAGGGGTAACCATTGTAACCAATATTGATTTGGGAAAATAAATTGTGAAAGGAAAACGGTTACAGTTCCTAAATCAATTAGGATAACTGTTGTGGACCCCAAGTAGGAAATAATAATTATAACCGCATTTAGACACGAGGTTAAACTCAACTTGTGGTGTAAGCTTGCTCAGAACCGACCAGCAAATCCAATGACCACAGGTAGTCAGTTTAGTGTGAGGGGTCTAATGCATAAATATAAACGTACTAAGGCATGAGGTTAAGTTTACTTGTGGTAGATGTCTGCCTGGAACCGACCGACATATCCAGCATCCATAGGTAGTCAACTTAATGTGAGAGGTCTGGTATGTAAAAATATATATACATATATATAATAGCCAATAAATAAATAAATAAGAATAGGAATTGTACGTTGGGGTACAACAAATAGACAACTTTGGACTGATAAATAGTTGCCTTAGGAAAATATAAATGTTAGAGTCATAGAGGGCAATAAAAGGGAATAAAAAGAAATGAATGTAAAAAAAGGGATTAATGGATACTGAACGACGTTTAAATACTAAATCCAAATTAGGGTAGAAATTCAATAAAACTTGTGAATAAAAATATCGTTGGACTTATTAGGTTAATAATATATGACATTATTAACCATATAAACCTATGATACAAATAAATGGTGTACATATAGTATTTCCGTATAAAGGAATAAACGGGAATGACTTAATAACGTAGCCTACTTTATCCAAAAAGGGAAAGGTGTTAAAGGAAAATGAGGGACGAACGAATAACCTTCACGTATAGTCTGTTTCCTTCGGTCTTAAGTGGCTAGGGTTGAGGAGTCCACCTAGGAATAGGTCTTTCCGTTTAGGGGTCTTAAATTGCAGGTGTGTGTGGGCCTACCCAAACCTAGAAACTACAAACGTCAGAAATAGCTACCTATCCTATGGGAAGTAATAAGCGACTAAGGGGGTTATCTAATAAGGTCAGTTAGAAGATATAACAAATGATAAAATACCTACTCTCACCTTATGTAGGGCAAGGGTATAAGAGTGAATGATGGAAGCCTTAACTAGTAGGGCCCGTAGCTAGTGCCCCCTAGTTTTATGTTAACATTTAATATATTACCGAGGGGTAATAAGTGACTAATAGGTCCGCCTAGGGTCTTAAGTGATCAGGGAGAATCCAACCTATTTATCATTGATAGTGAGGTGTTAAATAATAAAGAAAAGAGGATAAAGATATAGATAGAAACCCCGAAATTATGGTCCCACTCTCGATGTAATTAACATGTTAAACTCTGGTATAAAGGCTTCATAAAAATATATGTAAGTGTCCTATCTCAGTAATATAATTTGGGAATATCACTTTGGGCTAAATAGTAAAGTCGTGCGTAAACATTTACTAGGTTGGGCTAGAATCGCCAACCAGGTTAGGCATACAGCTTGGGTTGAACCAAATGAAATATATTTGTGTTATAGACCATGTTGTACATTTCTTAGTCACCAAAACTTGTTATTATGTCACCCTCTGTAACGACCCGGAAAATCTGAACCAATTTAAAATTTTTAAATTGGCTAAAATAGTGGATTTTAAATATTTAAAATAAATATTTTAAAAAATAGCAATGAAAAGTGAGTTTGAATCGACGTTTGAAAACGAATATAATTAATTCTAATTATAAACAAGGCCTGAAATGGCGCGGTAGTTTCAAAATTTGAATTCAAACTTCAACTGACTGTACCGGGTGCAAAACAAAACGGGTTTGAGTGAAACCAAAAATATTTAAATTTGTTAGTGGATACCTTTCTAACGAATCTGAAAAATCGAAGTTTCATAGCGGAAAGCAAAAGTTATGGCCAAATGAATTTTCAGAAGGGTCGCTATGGAATTTATATAACCCGTGAATATGGCCATTTTGCATACGACCTCGGAATTCGACGAAACCAATTTTGTTGATCCACGATGTGAAGTTATTTCTAGGTTTCAAATTTCATAATTTTTGAAGCTAGTATGTGAGCGTGGCAAAGGAAAACGTGTTTTGGTCAATTACAGTTAAATTGGATCGACCAGAAATGGGCCTTTTTGCAAACGGTCTCAGAATTCGACGAAACTAGTTTTGTTGGGACCGTATCGTCAAAACATAGCTAGATTTATTTTTCTGGAATTTTTTGAATCAGTTTGTGGCCCCGGCAAATTGAAATGTACGTTCAAATCGAATATTGAATGTTTTATATTTTAATTTGAAGGAAAACTGACTGAAACAGTCGAATGGGCCTACGAATGGGGGTAAAACGCTAGGGACGACAGTCGTTGGGTTTGGATTGGTGTTAGTACGTGAAGAGGGGTATTATTGGATTTTAAAAATTTATAAATATAAAAAAAAAATCATTGGCCAGGAATCCTTTCTCTCTCCCCGACGATCCTCAAACCCGACGACGCCTTCGGCTCCCACCTTCTCTCCTCTTTTTCTCCTCCTCCACGCAACAAAACCCCATAGTCCTTTGGAGAAATTTGTAGTACTCATCAGGATCTTCAAATCCATACGAAGTTTGCTAAGTTTCGTCGAGTTTTGTGAGAGAATCGTGTCCCCGAAGTTGCCAACTTCAGACCGCCGCCGCAAGGAGAAGACGCCAACGCAGTGGGCCCCGCTTCCGGCGAAGCTGCGCCACTCCTCCCTCTTCGACCTCGCGCAACCCGATTGTGGAACCGTTACACCGTTTGATCGAAAATCCAAAACCTAGTTTGGAACCATTTCAGAAAAGGTTCGGCTAATTTATTTTGAACTGATTTTTACACTTTTAAGCGTTGCAAACTTGTAAAAATCATATCTTTTTCATTTCTTGACGAAATTCAATGAAACAAGAGACAGTGGACTCGTGTGGACATCTTCTACCTTCTAGAAGAGACCGCATATTTTTCTGAGCCTTCTGCTATTTTTGGTGGAGTGGAACCCAACGTGAGATTTCTAATTTATAAACAATATGGAAAACGACAATGTATAAATTATATAATTGATGTATGAGTTATATAAGCGTTGTACACCTCTTGTATAAGCATTGTATAAGTTGTACGTTCGATGTATAAGTTGTATATGCGTTGTAAAAATTATATATGTGTTGAAATAGAAGTGAAATGCTATATATATACGCCCCTCATCCACAAACCATGGACGATATTTATTGGTTGTGATTGGTGTGAAAATTGATTGATAGCGAATGGTTGATTGAAATTGTTTGTGGTTGGAATTGATTGATTGTGGTTGAAAAATACCCGTTTGTGGTTGAGAAATATTTTGTTGAAACCACATAGGATTAGTTTGTGGAAATGAAAAAATATACGTGCCGCCTGCGTGCGAACTAGATGCATGATTCCCCATCGTCAAAAACTACGAGGCTTTAAGGTAGAGCGAGGAGCCGTACTAGGGACGGTCCCGGTTTTAACTACCCTGCCGTTATGCTGCCGAAATTTTGAATAATATTCGTGTGTTAGAATTATTTTCATTTGTTGAAACTATATTTATTCGTTGAATAGAAAACCTTCATGTGTTGAATTAAAATTCATTCGTTGAATAGAATTCTTGTGTTGAATGGCCTTCGTGTTTTTAAATACAAAAATCACCTTTTTATCTGTATATAAAAACTATAGAAAACCTTCATGTGTTGAATCGATATTCATTCGTTGGATAGAAATTCATGTGTTGAATGGTATTCGTGTTTTAAATATAAAAATCACCTTTTTATCTATATATATAAACTATAGAAAACCTTCATGTGTTGAATCGATATTCATTCGTTGGATAGAAATTCATGTGTTGAATGGTATTCGTGTTTTAAATATAAAAATCACCTTTTTATCTATATATATAAACTATAGAAACCTTCATGTGTTGAATCGAAATTCATTCATTGAATTGAAATTCATGTGTTGAATGGTATTCATATTTTGAAAGAAATTGTTTTATAATAAAAATCCAATTTTTATCATCGATATGAACTATATAAAATAATCTTGTTTTGACATAAATTGTTTTATAATAAAAATCCTATTTTTATCGCTTATATTAACTATATAAAATAGTCGAGTTTTGAAATAAATTGTTTTACATTAAAAATCACATTTTTATTATATACATGAATTGTTAAAAATAGTGAAGTTTTTAAATAGAAAATAGTTAGATAAAAATATCATTTTTATCAAATGTATGAAATTCACATAGTTTCGAAATCGAAGAATCGATATATATATATATATATAAATAGAATTGAAATATATCGAATAACGAAGCTGTAGTTCGTATTTTGAAACCGTGATTTCAAAGGATTAGTGTGGGAGATCCGACCATCGGATTTTCCCGAAACCGCAACCGTTGGGTTCGCTTTGGAAATATCTTTCCAACGACACCAACTTTGTAAAAATCCAACGGTTGGATTGTCTGGAATGTTTAATTCAAATCTGAAGAAAAACAGCGCTAGAATCGATTATATATATATATATAAATATAATTATATTTAATCGAATAACGACGCTGCAGTTCGTATTTTGAAATCGAAACTTCAAACGATTGTACCGGGAGATCCGACCGTCGGATTTTCCCGAAACTGGAACCGTTGGATTCGTTTTGAAAAGATCTTTCTAATGATGTAAATTTTGTGAAGATCCAATGGTTAGATTTTTAGATATGTGTAAATCAAATCTGAAGAAAAACAGCGCCACGGCCGCGTTATGGCCCGAAGCGTCGTTTTGAATAAATTGGCTATTTTAAAATAAATAAAAATAGCGATAAATCGTTATAAAATATTATAAACGATATGGATGTTAAATTTAGAAACTAACTGAAGGTTGGCTAAGTCGAATGGTTTCCTGGGTGTTGATCTAATGTTGGTTTCGGCCTTTGGGGTTAATATTCGGGAAATCGTTCTCTTACTGATTTACGGTAGCGACTAATGAATTGAAATGATGTGTATGTTTATTTGTGTTGCACTTGTTTATCATATACGCGAGTTGCTCAGAAAGACCGGGTTTATCCCATTCTGAATAACTGAATCGACGATAAGAAATCGAAGATAAAGACGGTGGTTGAAGACCGGAGATCTTCACCTCGTTTGGATGGTAACCGAGGTCCTGATTGGGAGGCATCCCGAAATATGGATAATGAGTGGTGATTGTCCAGACATACGTGGTGATCGATGGGTTTGCGAGGTATATAGTGCCTACGGTTTCGTTCAGACCCAGAACGGACTTGCAAATGGATAGTGTGTCTGACATTGGAATTTATTTTGTGTGATTCATAACTATCACTTGCACGGTGTGAATTGCCTGCGTGGCATGCTAAGATGCAGTGATTAGGGCTTCTGTTGAAAAGCAAAGTCTTGTGGTGATGATCAAAGCACCGCCTGTGTGGCGTAGCTTTGTGTATAACGTGAATTCGCGAGCCTCACACCCCGGTATGAACCAGAAACGGGAGAAAGGACCTCAGGGGGGACGTGCGTTTTCTTTCTAGCTAGAAGTGGCGTTAGTGGTTTTACACGCCTTGACGAGTTTGACTTATTTGGTTGTTACTATTGCGAGGCACCTCGGAAATATCGGTCGATCCGGGACCGATGGAGTCATTCGTTGGCTCAGTTACGCCCCAAAGGGCGGAGAAACGCATTGTACAGGCATTATAATCCACTTCGTGTGGACCGGCCCTGATGATCCAAGGTACGGTTGCGGCTGTGCCTGAGAGGCGGGATAGAGCGTCTCGAATTCGGTAAGGACTATCTTTTGGCTTGGTTCATGATGGAAATCCAATTTCTAAATACGTGACCGTGCAGTTTTGATTGTATACCTATATATGGCGACATAGTGGTATGGGGCATTAATGTCGTCTATGATTGATAGTTATGATTTGAAATTGTTTTTGAAACATATAAACACTAGTAATAATGTCAAATGCTTTTGTTTTATTCGTATCAAGCATATTTTCACCATTATAAGGTAAAACTTTATCCTCCAGTTTGCGTTGCATTATGTGATGGGAACTGAGTCTTATAATAGCTTCATTTTTATAAAAAGCATTGCGATGTTTCAAAGAATGATTTGTTTTAAAGCACTGGCGATCCAATGGAGTAAACCCGTTCCACGAAAGTGGCGTGGTCCTGAGATTAGCCGTATTATAAATGTGTTGAGTACATTTCTCATACCATTCCCATGACTGACTCGTAGTTTGTTTCACTTTCAAACTCGCGTGCCCCTCTTTCTACACGGGCAGCCTTGTATTCAGGTTTAGCAGGCTTTATCCGGATAGCTGGAGCTGAAGATGGATTCTATCATTTATCTCTTTTTATGCTGTTCAGCTCCTGTTGTACATATTATGTTTGTTTCCACTGTCGACATTTATGTATAGCTGAACTGTATTTGTACTAAGTAAGATCCTATATACTGTGTAACTTTGATGATTACGTTTATCCAGTGTACTGTTTGTTCATTATCCGGTGTATTTATTTAATTATGCTCTGCTATTATATATTTCTGTGTTATATTCCAAAGATTACCCTTGCCACCGTCAGTACGGGGTTTGGGGTCGTCACACCCTCCTCATTACAACCTCCAGGTTTCATAAAGAAGGTCGGGTTCTCAGAGATGTTTAAGTTTGGCTATCGTTTCTCGTTCTCTCTCATGCTCGGTATGGGCAAAGTGATTTACTTTGAAAAAAAGTAGTTGCTTGAGTTAATACTAATTTACCCTAGTTTGTTTCCGCTGTGAGTTATATTATTGTACTCTGATTACACTCATGCTCATTTATTGCAGGTACCAGATATACGCTCTGTGCTTGGCTGTGTTCAAGTTTTGATTTTGTTTTTTAAATTTAGGTGTAGAAAAGTGAGGGGTGTTACATTGGGTATCAGAACTTAGGTTAATCGATCGGAGGAATTAGTTAAATTAGGAATCGTGAGAGAACGTAATTCGCTTTTTTCTGTTTTCCTTTGTCTTTCTTACTCGGCTTTAATTTATTTTAACTATAGAAATTAGACGTGGGTCTAATTATATATAATGGGCTTTGAGCGACTAAGAGTTGAAATATGTTAAGTCCGAGTTTCTAGCCAATTCTTTCTTACCCCACAGTACATTGGCAATCTCGTCGTGAAGAGCATGAGATGACATATGGTGGATTCCGTTGATTTAAGATTTGAAAACTAGAAATATATATATATATATTAATATAAAAAGCTAGCTACAACCGAGATAGTCATAAATTCCTAGTATGGTTTCGTTAGTAGTTCAAATTAAGACCATTACTCGATCCAAAATGGGGAAAAGCCCACGTCAATATGTTGTATCCATTTTGGATTTATAATTATGAGGTGTATCCATTTGTTACTTCGTCAAAATTCGAATCTACCTTTGTTAAAATATCCAATTGAGTTCTTTGCTTTGTATTCGAGGAAATTTATTTTTAAAACTATTTGAAAAATAAAAATGGATTTCAACGGTTTTGAAATACAATTTCGAAAAAATAGTTTGTGAAGATATGGTTTAAAATTTTTAATCTATTCGTATTGTGAAATTTTTAGGGCTATTCAATAATTATAATAAATATGGTCTGGTTGGTAGGAAAGAAGGAACTTAAAATGACAAGGAATATACCACAAAAACTCAAGAATAATAAATATCCATTCCTTGTGATTTTCAGTATCCATCTTCCTGTATATTGGATAATTTATTAAATTTAACAAAATTTATCTAAATTGTTTTAAAGCTCCAATACTTTGAACACGAAAAGGTTTTTCGGTTTAAAATATAAAACTAGAATATTAGTAGTAATAATAAAATGGATTTATAAATACGAAACCGTTAGTTTATTAATAAATCTCATTTTTTGAAAAGTTTAAAATTTTCTTCGAAAAGGCTAAGAAAAATCCTTCAGTTTGATTATTGGGGTATTTGAATTTGAATCACTTAGTTTTATTTCATATTTTTAGCTGATTTCCTATTTTAAGTTCATTTGTTTCGGTGGTTACAAATCTTTTTGGAGGTAGGGAAAAGGCGTTGGAAAAATTAAATTCTTGACTAGACGAATGGTGGAAGTCGACACGAGAATTTAGTTGGAAGTAGAAGTTGTTTGACGTAAATAGAAATTTAAAATTTTAATTTATATAATTTAAAATGGGCCGTTGGGCCGAGTTTTAAACCGCGCCCTACATGGGGCAAGCAGTCGACCGCCCTCTAGAGGCCAGGTCGACAACTACCCCATGCAAAAGCATGGTCGACCCTACCATTTCGTGCTGAGTGATGTATATAGCATCGTTCAGCCGACAGTTCTTACCCAAACCCATTTCCACTGAATTTCCAAAACCCTCCTCCTTCCAAGATCCAATCCGAGCAACCCTAGCTCTGTTTCACCCCTAATTACCACCAAAATCCTCCTCGTGCAAATCTCTACCCTATTATACCTTGAATTTGCAATTTCTCTTACCTGTTTCACTGATCCCTCCATTCTCGCAACCAATACCTCAGTCTCATGCCCTAGGAGGCCGCTTGGCTATACCGTGATGATGCTAAGATCAAACAATTCCTATCCACGGCCAGTTATGAGTACCAAATTGGTCGCCCGGTGAAGTTCGTCGACTTCACCGCATTTGGTTTGGAGGAGATGTTTGTCGCCGCAGGCCTAGCACCGATCCTGCGCTTCGACACTTTTGAGCGCGAAGTGTATCTGCGCTACATCCATCTGTTCGATGCCCAGATGGAGGTTGATATCGATGATGAGTCTTGCGTCATCAGATCTGAGGTCATGGGCAGCCGCATCGAGTTCACTGTTGTTGACTTGTCCTGGATTTTGGGTATCTCGGCAGATGGAGCCGAGCTAGATGCTATTGAGACGGAGGACCCTTAGATCCTTTAGCGTATCTTTGTTGGAGAGCCCGGAGCTTGGACCACCAATAGTCTGCGACCAGTAGCTCATATAGTTGTGCGCATCATACATCACAACATCATCCCGAAGACGGGATGCTTGGAGCAGATTTATCCTTCTGTTCGCCGCGCCACCTATGGTATCCTTGGTGGCACAGCCGCCAATTGGGCACACGTGCTTATGATCCATCTCAATGAGCCTTTCGTCGGCACCTCGCGGAGCCATTTTCCTTATAGAAATCTTCTTACATGTATCTTCTAGCACTTCCAGGTGAGACTTTTTGGGGAGACGCCTACGAAGAAGGCACTGACCGCCATCAGTCGCGCCACTCTCCGGAAGATGGGCATCCAGTTACCCGATGCTCCTGCACCCGCACCACCGCTCCAGCTTAGCAGCCAGGTCATGAGAGGCCAAACTCATTGCCATCCGAGCCATGCAGGCCGACCTCCGAGAGATTTGTGAGAAGCAGTGCCGACAGGCGCGAGAGATTGGCTACATACTCCACTATACTACGCTCCTGGCGCGGACGTGGTTATGGATCAAGCTCCAACCGCGGAGGTATATCAGCCTACTGTGGGTAGTGTAAGTTGTTATTGTTGTTGTTAGAACATGCTTTATGCATGTCTTATCTTTATCCTATGTTTCCCTTTCCAGCATTTTTCTTTTTCTTTGATGTAATGTTGTGTTAGAAGTTGATAGTAATGAAAAAATTCGCACGATTTTAGCAATGAGATTTCTATGTTGAAAAAAAATGTTTGTCATTCACGCATGGTTAATTTAGTGAAATCTTGTTTATTTACTAGCATTTGTCCTAGCGATGGAAAGACTAAAGTTCTGTGTTGAATAAATTTTAGTAAAGGAATGGTTCTATGTCACAGGTATATAAATAAATAAACCACCATTTCTCGTCAAAACTAAAATTTATTTTTGTCTTTTGTGTGATTCCAGTTTTCTCATTTTTGGCGTGGCTGACTTCCTTTTCGCCAATATGTGACATGAATCGTTTAAATTTTCGCAACTTTCGTTTTCAAGACTTTATGGAAAATGTTGTTTAAAAAAAACATTTTTTATCATTTTCTTATTTTATGGGAAAATGAAACGGTTTTGAAAGGAAGTTTTCAAAATGGAGATAACAAGTTTTCAAGCGGAAATTTATTTTTATGAAAAATTTCGATTTTTTTCACATGAACTGTAACAACCCGAAAATCTGGGCCAGTTTAAAATTTTTATTTTGGTAATTTTAGCGAATTTTGAACATTTAAAATAGATTATTTTAAATAATATCGACGAGAAATTTATTTTCATAAGAATGCGAACGTATATTTTATATACGTCGTCGTTAAAATATAAATATTTATATATAATTATAAAAGGAATTGAAAATGGCGCGGTAGTTCGATAATTCGATTTCAAACTTCAATTGAATGTACCGGGTGCAAAACAATCCGAATTTTAGTGAAACCAAAAACATTAGGATCTAATTGTGAATATCTTTCCAACGAATCCGAAAAATCAAAATTTCATAGCGGGAATCAAAAGATATGTCCAGTTGAAAATTCTGAATAGTCGCTATGGAATTCAGGCCCTTAAAAATGAGAATTTTGCAAACGACCTCGGATTTCGACGAAACCACTTTTGTTGGATCCGTGATGTCAAGATATTGCTAGATTCCAAATTTCATAATTTTTCGAATCAATATGTGAGCGTGGCATAGGAAAACGCGTTTGACCAGTTTTAGTTGGTTTTAATCGACTGGAAATTGGCCATTTTTCTAACGGTCTCAGAATTCGACGAAACTAGTTTTGTTAGGACCGTATCGTCAATACGAAGCTAGAAAATATTTTTTAGGAATTTTTCTAGTTAGTATGTGACCCCGGTAATTTGAAATGTACGTTTAAAATTCAATATAGCGAGTTATATGTTGATTTTAACGGAAACTAATCGAAACGATCAAATCAGCTTGCGATACATATCCCATTGTGTTCGGAATGGGGGTAAAACGCTATGGACGACAGGCGGTGGGCCTCGTTTAGAGGTCGTATGTAAAAGTCAATATTTTGGTAATTAAAATAATAAAAATAATAAAAGAAAAATTTTCTCTTTCCTCCCCCCCTTAACTTCTCTCTGGCCCTCCCCCCCCCTATATTCTTCAACCCAGATGAAAAAAAAAGGAAAAAAAGGAAAAAAAGGAAAACAAAAGGAGCCGCCGCTCCTGGAGGATCGCCGCCCACTGCTGGCCTCAGCAACCAACGTCGCCCCGTCCTCCAACCCTCCGCCAAGCTTCGCCATCTCCCCTTCTTCCTCTGGCCTTCCCCGAACCATAAACCGCCACTAGCCCAAAACCCTAGGCCGCTAGCCCCATGGCGCCGCCAGTAGGCCACGACGAGACCCCTTCCCCTCTCTGACGTCCTCTCTCCCCTTTCTCGACCTAAACCGCGACGCAAACACCTCCTCCTCAGAAGAAACAAATTACAGTAAGTTTTATAATTTATAATTTATATTTTTATATGAAATAAAATTCCGATTTATTGTCATAGGAAGTAAATTTTATATTTTTACATGAAATAAAGATTATATTTCTAAAACGAAAAAGAATAGGTTTTTAATTTGAAAAAGAATTGTTTTTTTTTAAATTAGAAAAAGTTATGGTTTTTATTCATGTAAAGGTGCGTTTTTTTTATTATGAAGATCGGTAAAAGATAAGGTTTTTAATGTGTAAAAGATAAGGTTTTTAATGTGTAAAAGATAAGGTTTTTAATGTGTAAAAGATAAGGTTTTTAATGTGTAAAAGATAAGGTTTTTAATGTGTAAAAGATAAGATTTTTAATGTGTAAAAGATAAGATTTATATATGTGAAACTGAAGTTTAAAGATAATTTACATAGGAAAAAATTTAGTTTTGTTTGAATGTAAATTAGCATACGAAAGCTTTGATTTTTAAAAGGCGAAATCTATATTTTTGAAAAGGTGAAATCTATATAGTAGCAATGTAAAAATAGAATTTTTATCCATATAGCGTGATTATAAAAATTCGATTTTTATATATTGAATAACAAGGTAAAAATTCGATTTTTATATATTGAATAACAAGGTAAAAATTCGATTTTTATATATTGAATAGCAGAAATAAAAATTCGATTTTTATATATTGAATAGCAGAAATAAAAATTCGATTTTTATATATTGAATAGCAAAGTAAAAATTCGATTTTTATATATTGAATAGCAAAGTAAAAATTCAATTTTTATATATTGAACAACGAAGTAAAAATTCGATTTTTATGTAGGTAGTGGCTAGGGTCAACGAAGATGACAAAAAGGCAAGAACGACGAAGACTTCTGCAAAAGAAGAGTCGAGATGGTTGGATAGCTATCGGTGAGAATTTCTCACCTTTCAATTTCTTTTCTAGTTATATATATATACTAGGATGCAGACGGTGCTTAGTAGCACCCGACACAATAGTCCACAGACCATGGACTTGTTTGTTTAATTGCAAAAATTAGTTAGATTATTTGATTGAAATTTGATGGTTGGGTGAAATGAAATTGATTTGATTGATGTGTGAATGGCGTGGGCCTTCACTAGACCGGGGATAAGGCTAGGCCTTGTCCCGTTTCTAGTATCGTGCCGTTATGCCGTCAAAATTTTCTAAAATAAGTTAGCAAAATAAAAATATCATTTTATTTAAAGAATGAACTGAATAGAAATTCATATGTTAAAATAAAATGTTTTATCGTTAAAAATATAATTTTTAACGTGAAAGTGAATAAATAAATATTTATAAACAAATCGGCCGATTTGTTTATTTACACTGATTTGACTGATATTGATTGGGTCGATAAATTTTACACATCGCCCAACTGCACAAATAAAATCTGTGTTTGATTGTTTGAAACCCCACACGGGTGTTGGGATGAAATTTGAAGTTCACTCATCCTGATTGATTAAAATGTCGATCGATTGATTGACAGGCTGTTATAAGCGTTAGATATCTATATTTGATGCTTATACAGTGTAGTGCACTTTGGTTGATGGTTGATTATTTTTCAATGCTATTACAGAAGTGTGATGTGTGAAAATCCATATAATTAACATTATATGGTGATTGATTGGGCTTCATTCCAATTTTGAAAATAAAGAATATTATAAAGTAAAGGTTCATGTGTTGACTGTACTCATCCGTTGAGATTAGTCATGTGTTGAACGAAATATTTTAATAATAAAGTTTACATCTTTATCAATATAAAATAAAGGTTCATGTGTTGACTGTACTCATCCGTTGAGATTAGTCATGTGTTGAACGAAATATTTTAATAATAAAGTTTACATCTTTATCAATATAAAATAAAGGTTCATGTGTTGACTGTACTCATCCGTTGAGATTAGTCATGTGTTGAACGAAATATTTTAATAATAAAGTTTACATCTTTATCAATATAAAGTAAAGGTTCATGTGTTGACAGTACTCATCCGTTGAGATTAGTCATGTGTTGAACGATATATTTGAAATGGAAATATTTAGAATAGAATACTTGAAAATAGAAATATATGAAGCCGTGTTGTTTAGATTGACGCCATTTTGACGTGAACGAGATTTATATCGATTTTATTCATTATAAATGAATATTGAAAAATGATTTCGAAATGAATTGAATATAAAACGATTTCGAAATGAATTGAATATAAAACGATTTTGAAATGAATTGAATATAAAACGATTTCGAAATGAATTGAATATAAAACGATTTCGAAATGAATTGAATATAAAACGATTTCGAAATGAATTGAATATAAAACGATTTCGAAATGAATTGAATATAAAACGATTTCGAAATGAATTGAATAGATAACGAATTTGATTTGAATAGAAAACCAATTTGAATTGAATCGAATAGAAAACCAATTTGAATTGAATCGAATAGAAAACCACTTTGAATTGAATCGAATTGAAAACGAATTCGAATTGAATTTAAAACGAAGTGAAATGAATTCAATTGAATTGAAACTTGAATTGAATAGAAATGGATTTTAAAACAAATTTATAAGGAAAGATTCAATTTTGATTTGAATTGAGATGGAAGTTGAAATTGTTTTTGAAACGAATTCAAAACTATTTATAAAATTCGTTTTGAATGGTAATCGACGAAATATATAATATATATATATATATATATATTATATATAATGGCCTGAATAGAACGCACCGCGCCGCGGCAGTTCGTGAATTTCGACCATTAATTTCAAACGGACATTACGGGAGATCTGACCGTCGGATTCTCCTAAAACCGGAACCGTTGGGTTCGTATCGAAAAGAGATTTCTAACGAATATTTGAAATTTGAAATCTAACGGTTAGATTTGGAGATACGTCCAAATCAAATTCGAAAAAGGTCGCTGTAAGTGCAGTTCGATGGCCGTTGATGGAAATCGACTGTGCGGGCCTTGATAAAATTATTAAAAATATCAATAATTTGTGTAAAATCATAAGAAATGATTTGGGAAAATTTGGGATGAAAAACTCCATATTTGAAAAGATAAAAATAGATTTTTATCAAAATGAACTAGTTTGAACTAAATTTAAAACCCGATTTGTTTTTAAATAAATAAATTAGATTTAAAAAGGGGTTTTAAATAATCCGAATTCCTAATATATTTGAATTAAATTAAACTAGAATTGATTCATGGGTTTATCGTGAACTGTGTTTTAAATAACACTAGTTCTTTAACCCGATAATAAATAAAATGTGATTTGGTTTTGTCGTGAACTGTGTTTTAAATAACACCTAGTTCTTTAACCCAGTAAAAGGAGTTTTAATGAATCTGCAATTAGATTGAAATGGGGAATTGATAATTTAAATTATTAACTTTAGAAAATGAGCGAGAATGGAGTATCACCAGTTTTGCTCCAAAGCGATAGTTAAATCTTTAATCAGATTTGAATGTGAAATGGTAATTGATTTTACCGATAACACTGTGGTGTTAGATATGGAGTATTACCAGTTTTCTTCATGGGATGAATAGGTTGGGATTGGGAAATAAAATAAATAATTACTTCGTTACGGTTCGCTAATCTCGACTAGTTTAGAAAACCATAATCTGGTTTGAAACGACATCCAAAGGAAGATTAAAGGATAAATTTTAAAGAATTTATCTTGGATAAAATTAATGGGAACCTTTCCCTAAGAATTTGATTTCGTGAATAAAAAGGATATTCTGCATTGGAATGAGGCGTATGTTGTGTTTGTGTAACATTTATTTTTAATATACGCAGGTTGTTCGGAAAGGCCGGGTTTATACCCATTCTGAATAACCGATTTGACGATATGTCGAAGATGAAGACGGTGGTTGAAGGCCGGAAGTCTTCACATCGTTTGGATAATTACTGACGATCCTGATTGGGCTGTACACCCAAGAGGATGGAAATAGTTGGTGGTCGTCCAGACGTACTTGGAGATGGATGGATATGCGAGGAAAGTGCCTCCGGTTTCGTTCAGACCTAGAACGGACTTGTAAATGGATGGTGTGTCTGACATTGTATTCCTTTATATTGTATTTGTTGATCTCTGCTAAATATATATCTGTTTGGCGGCGGAGAATTTATTCTCTTGCTTAACGCCCTTCTCTGAGACATATGAGCTTAGAGGTTATATATTGGCAGAAATCAGTGGTACGATATGGATTGATAGTGCGGCATGCTGAGATGCAGTGATCCAGACTTTTGTTGAAACACAAAGTTTGGTGGTTGATGATCAAAGCGCAGCTGATATAGCATGGCTTTGTGTATAGCGTTGATCTGCGAGCCTCACACCCCGGTATGGTGGTAAACTGGTGGTTTGATCAGTATGCTTTTAGTGGATGGGCACCTTAGTGGTGTCGTGGATTCGGCCGACCGAGATGAGCCTAGTGCTCAGGGATATATAGAGTAGGCGGTGTTTTCTCTCGCTGGGACGTAAGCCGCGGTGGTACTCTGGTCCCAAATGTGCGGATGTGCAGACGGTGTTTTCTCTTGTGGGGACGTAAGCCATGGTGAATTGCATTACGCGATCGATCTTTCGAATCAGGAGCCACCATGATGGAAATCCAATTTCCGATACGTGTATTTCGGCTTTATTTGTAGAGCCTAGTATGGCGACATAGTAGCATGGGATGCTATGCCGTCTATGATTTATATTTATGATTGAAATTGTTTTGACACTATACACCTATTATAGTATCAAATGATTTGTTTTAAAACGTACCAAGCATGTTTGGCTGTTATAAGGTAAAACCCTATCCTCCGGCTTGCGTTGCATTGTGTGATGGGACCTGGGTCTTATAATAACTTCATTTTTTGAAAAAGCATTGCGTTGTTTATTCTATGCACTGGTGTTCTTGGGAGGAAACCCGTTCCGTGTTATACGGCGTGGTCCCTTGAATCACTCTCTTTTAAAGTAAAGTTTTAAATAACTGTTTTAGTTCTCACACCAGTCACATGACTGACCTGGAGTTTATTGTTTTAACCTAAACTCTGGGTGCCCCTATTTTCCGCACGGGCAGCTAGTAGTTTTGGTTTTGCAGATTTATATTCACAGGATCCTGGTTTACAGCTGGAATGATATCCGGAAAGCTCTGTATCCGTATATCACCTTCAGTTGTGCTTTGTATTATTTTCCGCTGTTATATAATTAATTGTAATCTCTGATATTTATTCAAATGTATAATATTCATTTATACTCTGTATATTCTTGTATCTGATGGAATTGTTGTAATAACAATGAAATGTTCTTCTGTTTGTGTTCTGATTTGTCTTGTCCTCACAGTAATTCGTTCTTTCTCATCTCTTCGGAGACCGGGGAAGTTTCGGGTCGCTTCATGAACGGTATAAGGAAGATTTTTAGATGTTTTGTGTGAACGTTATAGCAGTACAATAGGACCGACGATGCGATAAAAACGCTAATGGTAACAAAGAAAAGGTTGCTTTAGCCTTGGAAACGATGTTTCCATGCCTTGTCAATGATGCGCGCAAGCGATTAATTAACTTGTTTTACGTTTTAGAGCATGTTTTAAGCCTCCTTTATAGTCTGCAGTTGGAAATTAGTGGGGTATTTTGGGAACCCGAGATGAAAATTCTACTGTAGATCAGGAAATGGAATATTTGAAAGCGAAGGGAATATTAAATTTCTTCACCTTACTTCCCTTTTTCCAGTTTAGGAGAAATTAAATAGGAAACGATTAGATTACGTACGTTTTGGATGGTAGGGTTTGGATACAAAAATTGGTTGCCTCACACTTTTATTCATAATTGTGTGGAGGTTATGGACAAAAAAGAATTTTCAAAATTTGCATTCATATAGAACTGCCAGTATATTTAGGATGTTCTGCATCATGTTTTCAAAAATATTTCAAAAATTTTAATGCAAGCATATATGAGGATCCGATTAGAATCATCTAGCATGTATGTTTTTGGCTGAAATTGTATTATGTACACCATGCACATGTACATATGGTTGTAAAATGTATGTACAAGAATTGGTTGTGTAACATAGGATTATAAGTGTCAGAATTTCAGGACAAAATTCCTTTTAAGGAGGGAAGAATGTAATAACTTGGAATTTTGGTGATATAAATTAATTATTATATTTTCAAAAATAGGAATTTCTACAAACAATGGAATTTGGCTGCGAGACTTTGACCGTTGCGTTCGTCTCTGAATTCTGGTCAACTTTCATGTTTGGAGTTTCGCGAATGGAGTCCGTATGAAAAAGTTACGGACGAAATACGAATATAGATGGAAAATAAATAAAGAAAATTGAGACGACCCGAACTTCCCGGTGAAGGAAAGAACGAAATGACTTTGAGGACAAGACAAATCAGAACACAAACAGAAGAACATTTCATTGCCTATTACAACAGTTCCATCATAATACAAGAATATAACAGAGTTTGGATAAATAATATACATTCGAAAAATATCAGATATTCAAATTACATTACATAGCAGCGGAAAAACAATAAAAACACAACTGAAGGAGATATACGGATACAGAGCTTTCCGAATATCATTCCAGCTATAAACCAGGATCCAATGAATATAAATCTGCAAAACCAAAACTACTAGCTGCCTGTGTGGAAAATAGGGGCACCCAGAGTTTAGGTTAAAACAATAAACTCCAAGTCAGTTATTTGACTGGTGTGAGAACTAAAACAGTATTAATCTTTATTTTAAAGTTAGGTAAATCCAGGGACCACGCCGTATAACACGGAACAGGTTTCCTCCCATGAATACCGGTGCACAAAACAATAGCGCAATGCTAAATAAAGAATAATGAAGCTATTATAAGACTCAGGTCCCATCACACAATGCAACACAAGCCGGAGATAGAGTTTTTACCTTATAATAGCCAAGAATGCTTGGTACGTAAAATTTCATGTATTATTATTACTGTAAGTGATAGTGTCAAAACAATTTCAATCATAAGTATCAATCATAGACGGCATAAGTGCCCCATACCGCTATGTCGCCATATATAGGTTTACAATTAAAACCGCAAAATGTCGTATTGGAAGTTGGATTTCCATCTGTGAACCAAGGCAAGGGATCGTCCTCACTGCTTCGAGACGCTCTAGCCCGTGTCTCAGGTCAGAGCTCGAGTGACCTTTGGATCGTCAGGGTCGGTCCACTCGATGTGGATTAAAATGCCTGAACACTGCGTTTCCCCGCCTTATGGGTTGTCAATGAGCCAAATGACTCCATCGGTCTCGTGTCGACCGATATAACCGAGGCGCCTCACAATCCATCATCGACATAAGTAAAATGCCAGGGTCAGTAAAATGCTGACACCACTCCTAGCTAGAAAAAAACGCATGCCCTCCTTGATGTCCTCTCCCGTTTCTAGTTCACACCGGGGTGTGAGGCTCACGAATTAACGCTACACAAAGCTACGCTGTATTAAAGCTATGCTTTGCTCATCAACCACAAGACTCTGCTTTTCACAGAAGCCTTGATCATTTGCATCTCAGCATGCCACATAGGAAATTCATGCTATGCAACCGATGTATATCAATCACACAGAATGAAATCCAATGCCAGACACACATCCATTTACAAGTTCGTTCTGGGTCTGAACGAAACCGGAGGCACCTTATTCCTCCCCCATATGTCCAATACAGGGGAGAGGCCCTCGCATATCCGTCAATCTCCAAGTACGTCTGGACGATCACCACTTATTACCTCGTCTTGGGTGTACAGCCCAATCAAGACATCAGTAATCATCCAAACAATGTGAAAACCTCCGGTCTTCAACCACCGTCTTCATTCTCGACACATCGTCGAATCATTTATTTAGAATAGGATAAACTCGGTCTTTCTGAATAACTCGCGTATATAATAAATGAGTGCTATAAAAAAACACAACATACGCCTTATTCCAATCCATAATATTCCTTTATTCAAATATTCTTATACTTTAGGAAAGGTTCCCATTAATTTTATCAAAGATAAATTCTTTATATTTATTCTTTAATCTTCCTTTGAATATCAATTCAAACCAAATTATGGTTTATCCAAACTAGTCGGGATTAACGAACCTTACCGAAGTAATCATTTATTTTATTTCCCAATCTGAACCTATTCATCCCATGAAGTAAAATTGGTAATACTTCATATTTAACACCGCGGTATTATCGGTAAAATTAATTACCATTTCACGTTCAAATCTAATTAAAGATTTAACTATCGCCTGGAGGAAAACTGGTGATACTCCATACTCGATCATTTCAATCTAATTAAATATTCGTTAAAACTCCACTTGGTTTTAATCCTCCCAAAAATCAATATTAACAATTATTTAACTTGGAAATCATATCATGTCTTTAACTGGGTTAAAGAACTAATGTCATTTAAAACACGGTTCATGATAAACCCAAAATCACATTCCATTCCATCAGACTTTAACCTTAAATTAGAAAGTGAACAATTCCCCAAGTATTAACCCCGAAGGCCGAAACCAACATCAGATCAATACCCAGGAAACCATTCAACATAACTAATCTCCAGTTAGTTTCTGATTTTCTAAACTCCATTGGGTCTAAGAACAGTATTATTAAAGATACCATTCACAACAACCCAAAATCTCATTCCATTGTTAATCGGGTTAAAGAACAAGTGTTATTTAAAACACCATTCACGATAAACTCAAAGATCAATTTCAATTCAACTCCAATTAAATATTGATTAATTGGTATACTTCATTAAATCTAAATAAAAAGATTTAATCTTTTCTCAACTGGGTTTAATAACAGTGTTAATGAAAACATCATCCACGACAAACCCAAAATCACATCAGTCTCTAACCATAAATTAGTAAGAGAACAATTCCCTAAGTATTAACCCCAAAGACTGAAACCAACATCAGATCAATAACCAGGAAACCATTCAACTTAACTAATCTCCTGTCAGTTCCTAATTTTCTTAATTCCATTGGGTTTAAGAACAGTATTATTAAAGATACCATTCACGACAAACCCAAAATCCTATTTGATATTAAATACAAGGCTCTGAATAGAAAATATATCGGCTTATATTCAATATCAAATTCTGAAACCAAAAAATATCGTATTAGAGTAACGATATATATATCTTCCAAATTCCTCCACAATATCCGTATAATCACGAAATCCAATATCGAAATATTCCAAAGACAATTTCGATTCAAATCCATTCCAATTCATATATCGGAAATTCTGGCTATTTTTAAAACCATTTCAAATCCAATTTATTTGTTTTAAAAATATTGGATTTATTATTCTATTACCAAACAAGTTCACTTCGATAAAATATATTTTTATCTTTTCAAATATGGAACTTTTCATCCCAATTCTTTCCAAATCATTTATTATGATTTTAAACAAATTATTGATATTTTTAATAATTTTATCAAGGCCCGTGCAGTCGATTTCCATAAACGGCCATCGAACTGCACTTACCTCGACCTTTTCCAAATTTGATTTGGACATAATTCCAAATCCAACCATTAGATTTCAAATCTCTAATATTCGTTAGAAAGATATTTTCGATACGAACCCAATGGTTCCGGTTTTAGGAGAATCCAACGGTCGGATCTTCTGTAATGTCCGTTCGAAGTCAATGGTTGAAATTTGCGAACTACCGCGGCGCGACGCGTTCTATCCAGGCCATTATATTATATATATATAATATATATTTCATCGATTTCCATTTAAAACGTATTTTATAAATCATTTTAAATTTATTTTCAAAATGATTTCAACTTCATATTCAATTTCAAATCAAAATTGAATATTCCATATCATCGATATATAAATGATAATATTTTCAAAACATTATATTTCAAAATCATTTCCTTTTCGATATTCATTACAAAAATGAATACAATTGATATAAATATCGTTCACGTCAAAATGGCATTAATCTAATCAACACGGCTTTATATATTTAAATATTTTCATGTCCATCCCAAATCGAACATCAAAATCAAATTTTGATCTTTTACTGAATATTATTTTAAAATATTCATTATTTTAAAAATATTCCTTCTTTCTGAACTGGAATCAGACACAGCCAATTACCATATAATGTCATTATATGGAGTTCATACAATACATGTATACAACAACAGTGATAAATAATCATTCATCATCTAGAGTGCATTCTACACTGCATAAGCATTGAATATAAATATTTAACGCTTACAACAGCCTGTCAACCAATCGATTGACATACAACTAAATATCGAGATTAATGTATGTCCAATATCATCCCAATACCCGTGTGGGGTTTCAATCAATCAAACACAGATTTTATTTATGCAGTTGGGTGACGTGTAAAATTTTATCGTCCCAACCAATATCAGTCAAATCAGTGGACATAAACAAATCGTCTGATTTGTTTATGAATATTTATTTTATTTAAATACATGTTAAAAATTATATTTTTAACTATAAAATATTTTATTCCATTCCACATCACATAATCAATTTTCATAACACAGTCAAACAAACAAACATTTCGTCCATGGTCTATGGACGACGGGTGTCGGGTGCTGCTAAGCACCGTCTGCATCCTAGTATATATTTTAACTAGAAAATAAAATAAAAGTGACAAGCTCTCACCTTGAAGCTAAACCAAACGCCGCGACTCTTCATTTGTAGAAAATATTAGCCATGTTTTATTTGTCGCATATATAATCTGAAAATCATATTTTTATCGAATTAAAAGTTATTCCATAACATGACTATTTTATTAATAGCATACTTAGGCTAAAAATCCTATTTTTATCTTTCTAAAAATATTTTCATGTCATACTCTAATTAAAAAAATCATATTTTTAACTTGCTAAAAATATTTCCTTTATATGAAAAAAAATCCTATTTTTACATAACTAAAAAACCTAGTCTTCCTATGTTATAAAAATCAAATCTTTTTAATGAACAAAGTCAAATCTTTTCTAATTTAAAAATCTAACCTATTCTAATAAAAAGAAAACTAATCTATTCTAATTTTAAAAATCTCGACCTTACATATTTAAAAATCTCGACCTATTTTAATTTAAAAATATAAACTTTCCTAATTTAAAAATATAAACATTACTTCATAAAAATATAATTTTTACATCATAAAAATATAATCTTTATATCCTAATTAAAACCCTATTTTTATTTTATAAAACTAACTACCTTTAAGGAAATAAAGATAAACAAATATATATATATATATATATATATAAATAAATAAATACTTACAGCATTTTTTTTCGTTTGGAGGGAAGAGGAGGAGCTGAGGTCCGTCGGAGAAGGAGGGTTTGCCGGCCTAGGCGGCACGCGGCCTGAGGCGGAGCGGTTTTGGGCATTAGGGTTTGGGGGTTCGCATGGATCGACTGGCTCCTCGATTGGGAGGTTTGGGCTCGTGGATTGGAGGAAAAGAGAATAGAGGAGGCGCGGTGGTATGGGGTTGGTGGTGATGGATGCGGCGGCGGTTGGAGGGGGCAACGACGAGAATGGCGACGGGTATCCCCATTTTTCTTTTTTTTTTCTTTTTTTATCTTCAACTGATCGGGTCAACGGGGGTGGGGAGGGGGGGAGAGAAAGGTAAGGGGGAATATAATTTATTTATTTTAATTTATCTTCAAAAAGTTGCTTTTTGAATTCGAACACCAAATTGTGCCTACCGACTGTCGCCTTTAGCTAATTACCCCCATTTTGAATGCAATGGGATATGTATCGTAAGCCAGTTCGGCTGTTTCGATCAGTTTTCATTTAAATTACAATCTAAATCAATATATATTTAATTTAAACGTACATTTCAATTTACTGGGGCTACATATGGACTTTAAAAATTCCCGTAAAATATTTCTAGCATCGTATTGATGATACTGTCCTAACAAAACTAATTTCATCAAATTCTGAGACCGTTTGAAAAATGGTCATTTTCTGGTCGATCGAAATTGACTGAAACTAACAAAAAACGTTTTCCTTTGCCACGCTTACATATTGATTCAGAAAATTATGAATTTTGGAATCTAGCAATAACTTGACATCTTGGATCCAACAAAAGTGGTTTCGTTGAAAACGGAGGTCATTTGCAAAACTTCCATTTTTAATGGCCAAAATTCCATAGCGACTATTCTGAATTTTCAACTGGGCATAACATTTTGTTCCTGCTATGAAATTTTGATTTTTCAGATTCGTTGGAAAGATATTCTGAAATAGATTCTAATATTTTTGGTTTCGCTAAAATCCGGTTTATTTCGAATCCTGTACATTCATTTGAAATCGAAATTTACCATGCCATTTCCAATTCCTTTTATAATTAAAAATAAATATTTATATTCTAACGTCGATATATATATAAATATATACGTTCTAATTCTAATCAAAATAAATTTCTCGTCGTTATTATTTAAAATAATTCATTTTAAATATTCAAAATTCATTAAAATTGCTAAAATAAATTTTTTAAATTGGTTCGAATTTTCCGGGTTGTTACAAAAATATTTATTTAATAATTTACCATACATAACTCAGCCGACCTAGGCAGTTTGATGCCCAGGCAGTCGACATGGGGTTCGTTCGGTCGACTGGTTGTCGACCGCCCAGGTCGAACTATTGGACGTCAAAGTGCCCAGTGACAGCTAGGTTTTGGTGGATTGTTTTATTTTATTATTATAATGAGTGGACGTATATAATTTAAAATTAATATGACGGTTTTAAGCCATTTCCACCGCCATAAATAAAGGGGTAGAGCCTTACTCTTTCATCATTGAAATCTATAAAGGCATCGAAGCTTTGTCATTTTTCTTCCTCTTCTAACCTAATTTCTAAATAAAATATATTAATATATATACCAAATCAAATCAAATTCTTACGGAATTGGGAAGAGAAATATATTAAATAGAAGACGGTGCTGAACGTTATATTTCTTCGCTCTTTTCCCTTTTTCTTATATTTCTACAGATCTAGAATTTTCCCCTTTCTAGATAAACTGTAGATTTGGAAGAATTTGGGGATTGTAAGCCTAAGAAGGTTCAAAATTCAGAAATTGGAAGCTATATGGTGAGTAGGAAATTTACTAATACCGATATAATGATTTATCTATTTCGTTTAAACCCAGTCTATGTTTTATGCCTATCAGATCCGTTATTTAAATAATTCTAAAGTGTGATAACCATCATATCTGATTATGAATATGATTGAAATTGGTAAATAATAAAGTTTTGATTATATATAAACATGAATTGTAGGGTATTTATATATATTCCCAAATACCCCTACAAGTTATGTCATGAATTATGAAATATGTTGTACATGCCACATAGCACTATGGATCTGGAAATCTATCCGATTAAACATAAATTTTTTGTAGTTATGTCCAGATCTTTAGTTCAATGTTGAAAACTGAAATATGTAAATTTGGGTAAAAAGATGAATTTGTGTATTATGTGATTTTAAGAATAAAAGAAATATTCCTTGTTTAGATTCAATACTATTGGGGTTTTGGCTCAAGCATTGTAAATTATGCCGCTTTTCTCATTTTTGAATAAAGAGGCATTATTTTAGAATCACAAGAAGTATGTCAAAATGAATTAAAAAGGGAAAAGTGGTGCAAAGGTATATGTAAAAATAAATACATGTTTTGTATGTAATTTGCATAGACTATTTCAAAATAAAAATATAGTACATATATTTTTTGTGATTTGGAAATATCTTTGTTCCACAAAGTAGGCATGATTTACAGTGATTTTGGCTAGCGATCCTTGTGAGACTTGAAACCTTTTTGGCAGGATTGAATGTAAAAAGGGAATGTTTGGTTAATTGATTAGACAAAATCATTGATTTAAAAATAAGTATTGCAAAATAATAAATAATAAATAAATATTAATAATTACATTGACCGCTGAAAACATAAAAATGAATATGTACATATTATCCATCCAAATCAGCGTAAAACGATGAAAAATAAATTATATGGAATATTTGAATGCTTGGAAAGAGTTCAATTATGGAATTATGTGTAAATATAATCCATTTTTAATTAATATATTTGTGGTGACCATTTGTAGCAATAAATATAATTAGTTAACGTAAATGAGACCGCAAATAAAGGGATAACCATTGTAACCAATATTGACTTTGGAAAACAAACTGTGAATAGGAAAATGGTTACGGTTCCTAAATTCAATTAGGATAATTGTTATGGACCCCTAGTAGGAAATTATAATTACAACCGCATTTAGACACGAGGTTAAACTCAACTTGTGGTGTAAGCCTGTCCGGAACCGACCGGAAAATCCAACGACCATAGGTAGTCCGTTTAATATGAGGGGTCTAATGCATAAATATAATCGTACTAAGGCACGAGGTTAAGTTCACTTGTGGAAGATGTCTTCCTGGAACCGACCGACATATGCAGCATCCACCGGTAGTCAACTTAATGTGAGAGGTCTAGTATGTAAAAATATATATAATATCCAATAAATAAATATATATATAAGAACGGGAATTGTACATTGTGGTACAACAAGTATACAACTTGGGACTGATAAATAGTTGTCTTAGGAAAATATGGCCGTTAGAGTCATAAAGGGCAATAAAAAGGAATAAAAATAAACGAGTGTTAAAAAAAGTGATTAATGGATATTGATTGATGTTTAAATACGAAGTCCAAATTAGGGAAGAAATTAAATAAATATTCTGGAGAATAGGGATACAACCTTCCTTATTTATGTCAATAAAACTTTTGAATAAAAACATCGTTGGACTTAGTAGGTTAATAATATATGACATTATTAACCATATAAACCCATAATACAAATAAATGGTGTAAGTATTGTGATGACCCCAAACTCCCGTAGTACGAAAGCAAGGACAATCATTCGAATATAACACATAAACAATAACAACAGTATAGAAATATAGAATTACAGCAGAAAATATACATCAAATTACACTGGGAATAATATATCATCAGAGTTACACAACATAATAGGATCATATTTAGTACATAATACAGTTTTCAACTTAATATAAGATGTCTACAGCGGAATCAAATATAATATACTAAATGAAGTCTGAACAGCATAATAGAAATGATAAGATCCCTTTTCAGCTCCATAGCTATCCAGAATGAGTCTGCTAAACCTGTATACAAGGCTGCCCGTGTGGAAAAGAGGACACCCGAGTTTGCAAAGTGAAACAAACTACGAGTCAGTCACGGGACTGGTATGAGAAATCTTATTTAACCTATTTAATAATAAGGATAATCACAGGACTACGCAGCTAACGCGGAATGGGTTTACTCCATTGGATTGCCAGTGCATAAATAAAGTAAATCGTTAAACAACACAATGCTTTTTAGAAAAATGAAACCATTATAAGACTCAAGTCCCATCACACAATGCAACGCAAACCGGAGGATAGAGTTTTACCTTATAATGGTCAAAAATTCTTGATACGATAAAATGGATTTGATATTATTATTAGTGTATATATGGATTCAAAAACATTTCAATCATAATGTATCAATCATAGACGACATAGCTACCATATACTATGTCGCCATACTAGTTATACAATCAAAACCGTAAGGTGTCATATTGGAAGTTGGATTTCCATCATGAACCAAGGCAAGGGATCGTCCTTACCGAATTCGAGAGACTCTAGCCCGTGCCTCAGGACAAGTACTCAGTCAAGCCTTTAGGAGCGCCAGGTCCGGTCCACAAATATGTTAGTAGCTTGGTTATGCCTGAACAATACGTTTCCCCACCCTATGGGGCATAAAATAGAGCCACTAGGGACTCAAATCTGAGGTTCCTCGCTTTCCATCATCCACATAAGTAAAAATGTCTTTGCTTGTAAAACCCAGACACCACTTCTAGCTAGAAAAAAAGCATGTTCTCCTTGGGGTCCTTCTCCGGTTTCTGGTTCATACCGGGGTGTGAGGCTCGCGAAGTAACGCTATACACAAAGCTATGCTACAATAAAGCTGTTTTTGATCATCAACCACAAGGCTCTGCTTTTCAACAATAAGCCTTGATCATTTGCATCTTGGCATGCCACACTGACAATTCACGCCACGTGATCAATAACTATCAATGTATAACCTCTGAGCTCTTCTTCAGAGAAGGGTGTTAAGCAAGAGATAAATTCTCCGCCACCAAATAGATATATATATTAAATAGAAATCAATCAACACAGAATAAAATCCAACGTCAGACATACATCCATTTACAAGTTCGTTCTGGGTCTGAACGAAACCGGAGACACCTTATTCCTCGTCCCATATGTCCAATACGGAAGAGTGGTGCTCGCTAATCCGGACAATCAACAAGTACTTCCGGACAACTACCACTGTAACCCACTCAAGGCAGCAACTCCAATCAAAGACATTAGTAGTCATCCATTTGATGTGAAGATCGTCGGTCTTCAATCACCGTCTTCAAATCTTCGACTTCCAATCGTCGTATAATTATTTGAAATGAGTTAACTCGGACTTTTCAAATAATTCTCGAATATGTTATAATTTAAATCAATTCTTTTCATTCCATATTGTTTATAATATTTTATAATTATTTATCGCTATTTTTATTTATTCAAAAATAGCCATTTTCAATTAAACGACGCTTTGGGTCATTACATGGCCTTGGCGCTGTTTTCACCAAAATTTGATTTACACATTTATCAAAATATAACCGTTGGATCTTCGCAAATTTTATATCGGTGGAAATATCTTTCCAAAATGAACCCAATGGTTCTTGTTTTGGGAAAAATCCAATGGTCGTATCTTTCGGTATAATCATTTGAAGTTACGATTTCAAAACATGAACTACAGCAGCGCGATTCGTTTTATTTTAGTTTGTATTTATATATAAATATATAAATATATATCGTTCAACGATTTCAACACTATTTCCATTTAACATTGATTTCTTTTATATATGAAATCATATATTACATTAAAATGTAATTTTTTAATGTTAGTACAATTTCTCCCAACATTGAATCTTTTATATGATTCATATATGTGAATATTAGGCACACATCCCTAAAACGAAACTTAATTAGGCTCACATCCGGTCTTAAACTTATTGTAAATTTAGTCCCTATTTTTCGAAAATTCATAAAAAAAATATAAAAAAATCACGATAATTCGTATTTAAATTAAACATGTACTCGCCCAAAAATTCAGATCATAATAAAATCAAAACATGCATCAAAATCAAAAAAATACAGAAAACAACGAAAAATGCAGTAATTTGCATCAAATCATGCACATATTTGGAATACTTGCATTCATCTGTGCAAGTATTTCTCTGTTATATTTTTACATGCAATACTTGCATACATGTGTGCAAGTATTTAAAATAGTTGCATACATGTATGCAAGTTTCTGCACACATTTTATTTTCACATGTAAATACTTGCATACATGTGTGCAAGTATTTCAAATAGTTGCACACATGTATGCAAGTTTCTGCATACATTTTCAACTAAAACAGCTTCAGAAATACTTGCATACATGTATGCAACTATTGGCAAAAGTTGCATACATGTATGCAACTATTTGCAAGTTTTAAATTCACACCACATCCCTGTAATGTTTTCTCTGAACCCGCCCCCTATTTTAGCTGCCGCCTGGAATCTTCCGCCTGCCACTTTCCATACCTCCGCCTCTTTCGTTTTCTGTCCAAATTTTCAGGCGCTATAACTTAAAAAAAAAAAAATTCTAAAATCTATAAATATTCTCGGAAGTCCACAGAAATTAAAAAAAAAAAGTTGCATAAATGTATGCAACTTTTACGAATAGTTGCATACATTTATGCAACTATTCGAATACACATGCATATATTTATGCATGCCTGTTTGAAAAATTGCATACATGTATGCAGTTTTTCTATATAACTGCATACATGTGTGGATATATGTCAAAATATATGCAAACGTGAATAAGTTGCACGTAGGTATGCAGTTTTTAAATAAATGCATCAGTAGATGCATGTTTTAACAATATGTGCATACATGTATGCGTTTATACTGCAGTTTTGACGCAGATTTGAAATAAATGCATACATGTATGCAACTAATCGATTTATATGCATGTTTTGATGCAATTTACTGCATTTCGTTGATTTTCTGTATTTCATGATTTTGACGTTGTTTTTAATGTTTTTTTGATCTGATTTTTTTCACGATTAATTGTTTTAATTAAATACGAATTTACATGGTTTTTTAATTTTTTTTTATATTTTTTTATATGTTTTTGAAAAATAGGGACCTAATTTACAATAAGTTTAGGACCGGATGTGAGCCTAATTTTGAAACTTAATAGGGACCTGTGACAAACGGACCCTTCATATATTACATAAATATGTAATATGTTTTATTCTTCATTTATTACATTAAAAATAAAATCATTATTCTTTTCTTTGATTACATAAAAAATGAAAACTCTATTCTTTTCTTTGATTACATTAAAAATGAAATCTCCATTCTTTTTATTTCATCCTTTATTTGCATTGAAAAATGTAAATTTCAATTTCATTCTTTATTTACGTAGAAAAATGTAATTTTCCATTTCATTCTTTATTTACATTGAAAAATGTAAATTTCTATCTCATTCTTTATTTACAATGAAAAATGTAAATTTCCATTTCATTCTTTATTTACATTGAAAAATGTAAATTTCCATTTCATTCTTTATTTACATTGAAAAATGTAAATTTCTATTTCATTCTTTATTTACATTCAAAATTGTAAATTTCTATTTCATTCTTTATTTACATTGAAAATTGTAAATTTTCTATTACACTGAAAATTGTAAAATTTCTATGTAATCTTTTCTTACATTAAAAATGTGAAATTTCTATGTAAACACATTTTATATAGCAATGGTTATTTTCAATGTTTTCATTCGTAATAAAATGTAAATTTTCAAAGAGAAGACACTTTATATAACAAAGGACATTTTAAATGTTTCCTTTACATTAAAAATGTAAATTTCAACATCAATACATTTTTATTCCAAACTGTTTATTTTTAAATGTTGCACTTTCATTAAAAATGTATAATTCAATATCACAAATGATTATTTTTAATGTTGCATTACATTAAAAATGTATCTCAAAGTAAAGACATTTCTATTTAACAATGTTTATTTTTAATCTTGCTTTACACTAAAAATGTATATTTTAATATAAATGCATTACTATTTAACAAATGAATATTTTTAATGTTGCATTACATTAAAAATATGTATTTTAAGATAAAGACATTTTAATATAACAATGCTCATTTTCAATGTTTTGTTTACATTAAAATGTAAATTTTTAATAGCAATACATTCTATTTTCAAAATGTTTATTTTTAAATGTTGCATTTACATTTAAAATGTATATGTCAATGCCAATACATTTTTATTTACCAATGTTTATTTTTAATGTTGACATACATTAAAAATAAATATGAATTCCATATCAATACATTTCTTTTATTACATTAAAATAATCTTTTTATGTTTCATTTACATTAGTAATGATGTTTTCATGTAAACATTTTATATAACAATGTTTTATTTTAGTGTTTCATTTACATTAAAAAGGAGATTTCCAATGTAGTACATTTCTATATCAAAATGTTGATTTTAATGTTTCATATACATTAAAATGTATATCTAATGTAAATGCATTTCATATTACAGTGTTTTATTTTTAATGTTGTATATACATTAAAAATGTTAAATCCAATATCAAAACATTTTTATTTCCAAAATGTTTATTTAATTTTGCATCACATTGAAAATGTAAAATTCAATGTAAATGCATTTTATATTACAATGTTTATTTTTACTATTTTATTTACATTAAAAATGTAAATTTCAAATGTAAACACATTTTTATTTACAGATGACCATTTTTGATTTACAACAAAAATATGAATTTTATGTTGACATATAATTATCATTTCATATATATATATATATTTTAAAAATATAATTTTCACATTATTCAAACAATTAATATATAATAACATGAATATTTATAACACAAGAATATTTCGAAAATTTCGGCAGCATAACGGCATGGTAATTGAAACCGGCACCGTCTCGATATATGGCTCCTCGCAATACCTTAGGCCTCGCGGCATTTACAAGGGGTTTAATTTTCTAATACATTTTTCTAGGCAATCTAATGCCACAATTTCAATTCAACCACCATCAAACACAAAAATCAACTAATTCCACATCACACTACAATCAAGTCGTATATGGTCTGTGGACGACGGGTGTCGGGAGTTTCTAAATTCCGTCTGCATCCTAATATAATTTTATTTAATTAATTCGGATTCAGAAATCTCACTTCGCTGTTTATTTCTTCTAAGATTGTAGAAGGCCCCAAAAAATTCTCCGATCAGTTCTGAAATGTATATCTCGATTTTACTGTCCCAACGAATCATGTTTCATCGAATTTCGTTATTGTATGACAAAGATATGATATTACGAAGGTTGTAAACAATTTAAATAAAATAAATAAATAAATTTATTAAATACCCAACCTTCTTCTTCCACAACAGTTAAAGTCCGATGGGTTTCACGGTCTTGTTCGATCCTAGGGTTAGGTTTTGCGGGCAATACAGGGCACGGGATGTTGATCGGTCTTTGCAGCGACGTCGGCCTTGGAGAGGCACGCCCAACGGTGGTCCCCACGTCGAACTCGACGCTCTGATGATGGAGGAAACAGCGACGAGGAGGGCGGACTTCCAGAGATCGATTCGACTAAAATACTCCAATATACGATTCTAATCATGTATGGATTTGTAGATGAGAGAATTCTCTATGAAATCTTCCAAAGAAGTGATGGATTTCAATGAGCTGATTTGAAGTAATCGAGGAGAGATGCTGGGAGGTTTTTCCGTCGTTCGACAGTGAGAGGCGTCCTGTAAAGGAAGTTAGGGTTTTGGACCATATACGCGTATTTATATTATATACCATTCTATTTTATTTTATTTTATTCTATTTAATTTCAATTTAATTCCTATATCGCTCTTAACTCCAAATCAAACTCAACGAGTGATGCCCCTAGCAAAATACCCCTATTACGGACACAATGGGATATGTCCTTAAGCCAATTCAATTGTTTCGATAGGTTTTTCTTTAAATTTAAATATAAAACATTCAATTATTTAATTCGATCGTACATTTTAATTTACCGGGGCCACATACTGACTCCAAAAATTCCCGAAAAACAAAAATAGCTATGTTTTGACGATACGGTCCTAACAAAATTAATTTCGTCAAATTTGGAGACCATTTGAAAAATGGCCATTTTCTGGCCGATCAAAATTGACTGAAATTGACAAAACACATTTTCATTTGCCACGCTCACATATTAATTCCAAAAATTACGAAAATTGGAATCCTACAATAATTTGACATTCCAGATCCAACCAGGGTGGTTTCGTCGAAAATGGGAGTCATGTGCAAAATGGCTATTTATACGAGCTATATATTATATTAAATTCCATAGCGACTATTCTTAGTATTCAACTGGCAATAACTTTTGATTTCCGCTATGAAATTTCAATTTTTCGGATTCGTTGGGAAGATATTATTAAATAGATTCTAATATTTTTGGTTTCACTAAAATCTGATTTATTTTTCATCTTGTACAGTCAATCAAAGTAAAATTCAAATTTTTCAAACTATCGCGCTATTTCTAACTACTTTGTAAAATTAAAATAAGTATATTCGTTCTAACTTCGATTTAAATAATTTTTTAATCGTTATTATTTAAAATAAATTATTTCAACTATTAAAAATTCAATAAAATAGCCAAAATAAAAAATTTAAATTGGTTCTAATTTTCCGGGTTGTTACAATCTCCCCCACTTAAAATCTTTACATCCCCGAAAAGGAAACAACAGTAAAGTAGGAAAAAACGGAAAATGAAAAATATGTAAATGCACCTTGCATTAGAGCTAGTCAGAGATATCCACTCTGCACTGGGGATAAGCCTGTTTGATGTTATCCTCGGTCTCCCATGTACAGTCTCTTGGATCTCCGCTCCACTGCACTTTGACTAGATGAATTCTTTTGTTCCTCAGAACTCAGGTTTCTTTGCCAATGATCTTTACCGGCTCTGTAACACCCCGTGTATTCTATAACCGTAAAAGTCATAAATTAAAGTATAATTAATTTTAAATCAAAGAACTAAGGGAAACGGGATACGCCATTGCGTTCGTCTCGGAAAAATACGCGAAATAGAGTCCGAGTTTTCGAAAAACGGAGTCCGTATGAAGAAGATATAGCCTTCGGAAGTTTCTGAATTAAGTTTAAAATTCGAACAGAATAAAACAGTTTAAAAATTAAAACCGGGCCCAATTGGCCAAGGCGGGAAAACTCCCGCCTAAGACACCCAGGTCGACTGGGCTGTCGACCTGGTCTAGCCAGGTCGACAGGGCTGTCGACAGGCATGTCGACCTGGTCCAGACCCAGGTCGAACCCAGTCCAACCTGGCTGGCCTATTCTATGTTGGTCGATTTTCTGTGGGCTGCTTTGTCATTAGGGCTAGGTGGCAGGCTCTAATTGGTCTCTCCTCCGAATGAATGGCTACGATCAATCCAAGCAACATCAAGGGTCCTAATCAGTTCCTAACCTCTATAAAAATGACCCTAGACTCTACCTAGGTTTCTTACACAATTCTCTAGCCTCCATTGCTCTCTTCTTCTAATAAAAATAAAAATGGCGTCTCTGCTCTGCTGGAATTAAAACTAGAAGATAATCAACATCAGCCTAAGCAACTCAATTCAAACTAGAGATTAAAGTTCTGCAAAGATTCTACAACAAGTTAAAGTTCTTTCTTTAATCCAATCAAGGCAAGTACAGTTATTTTCCGCTATAAACGTTAATTATAATTTTGATATGTTTTTAATTCTGAATCTGAGAATGGTGTTCTCTTCTGTCAGATTTGCTTTTCTGTGACTGTTCTGTATCCCTTTTCTTCTTTTCTGTCTTTATAGCCAGGCTACCATGAGCCTGTGCCTAATCTCATAAGAGATGAACGTATGAACGCAAATTCTGGGATAAATAATGAATGATGCGAAATTTGACAAGACTAAATGGAACATATGACTTTAGGTCTGAGGCATAAAATATATTGGACATATGCATAAATTTGACTATGAACATATAATTTATGCATGTTGTATGCATAGTTATGTTGTAATTTAGAACTGTAATTAATGAGCATATATTGTAAACTAGATTTGGATCTATGCATATTCTATGATAGAAGAAAAGAGGAACCATTGTAAGATTACATATGATTTGAGACTTTGGACAAAATGCATATAAAAGGCATGATCTGATTTTTAGAAGATATGATTTAAAGATTTATATTATTGGGTATAGTTTGCATAATGATTCATGACTCAAAAAGAAGAAGATATGGAAGCTTAGGATTTACATTAATTAGGATATCTATTATTGTGATTACACCTAAATAGGGGTTTTTGGATATATGACATGCATTAAAATTAATGGTTATATTTGGTATAATTTATATGTGAATCTGCTGTAAAATGCTAGTTTAACAAAAATTGGAACATATGTTATATGGCAAATTATGTCCATATTCTGCGCTTATGCAAACATGGAGTATATGTTGTGAATCATGACAATTATGTAAGCATATGGATTTAGGCCAATTTATGATTGGGCAAGGCATGTAAATAGAACCTTTAGAATATTAGATTTGCTAAATCTGCTAATTTGCTAAGTTGCCTAAACTGCTAGTTTTGTTATATTGCCTAGACTGCTAATTAGATTGAAATGCCAAATCTGTTAAATTTGTCTGTTGAGATGCCTAATCTGTTATATGCCAAAATCTGCTAAGTGCTAAATCGGTTAAATCTGTTAAGTCACCCAATCTGCTAAAATCTGTTATCTGCTATATCAGTTGAGTTGATGTGATTATTCTGTTATTGATATAATCTGAATTGGCATATATATTGGGCGTGCGCATAAACGGTAAATAATTAATTAATTGGCCGCAAAGATGAATATGGCTAACTCGAGGTTAGAATGAGTTTGCGACGTAAATCTGCCCGGAACCGCCCGGCACATCCAGTGGCCGCAAACAATAGGTTCTAATGTGAGAAGTTAGTCACAACCTGCTTAAGACACGAGGTTAGGTCTGGCTTGTGGCAGAAGTCTGCCCGGAACCGCCCGTCACATCCAGCGGCCACAAGCTAGCGACCTAATGTGAGAGGTCTGGGCATTAATAATTAATTAATGCAAATCTAAGATAAGAATGATGTCTAAAACGTATTGGGGGAAAATAGGGTTAAATCAAATGGATTAATAGGTGTAGAAAACCCGTCCATGAATCTGTAGGCCCAATACAAAGTTAGACAAATCTGAAAAATCTGTACATCTGATCCGTTAGTCTGAAAACTTGTTAACTTAATTTGTGAACTAGTAAATCTGAATTCTGTATGTCTGAACTTGTAAACAAATAAATCTGAAATCTGTTAGTCTGGGGACACAAGGATAGGAGGGGAATTACTTGTGTCATCTGTTGTTTGGGACCCATATTAGTCAGTAACCCTTTCTGGTATCAAAACTTTGACCCAACAGTAGGTAGGGTCCGGGCACGCTTACTGAACTAATTATAAGTGGTTCATTCTGATAATGGCGAGGGGTGTTGATGGTGCGTTCCAACCGGGTCATGTGCGTGCATGGATCCCGGTCTGCCTCTGAGGATGTAAGACGCTGTGACATCTGTAAATAGGTCTGTGCCAATTGGTTGTCACTTTAGGGAGTGATACACCCTACTGTGGGGCCGACACAGGATATTTATGTATTAGGGAGCCGATCGCTTGGGGTAGGGTTTTAGGGTACACTTAGTTCTGTCTGTTTCTGTTGGTACCGTCTGTTTCTGTTGGGTGGTAACACCCGTCCGTTTCTGTGTGGTACCGTCTGTTCGGGTGGTAAAGGCCCATTACTAGTGTACACCTAATTCTACATTCTGTTTCCGTAGGGATTAATCTGTTTCTGCTTCTGTCTGTTTCTGATCGGGTAGTAAAGGCCCATTATTAGCATTCTGTTTCTGTTAAAATATTCTGTACCCGTTCCTGCTTCAATTTAGACATTAGGGTGACCCCTAATTCTGTTATACTAGTATTAGTGCAGAGAAGTGTAAAACAATAGTTTATATCATTCTGTTTTTCTGTTATATCTGCTACACCTGTTATAGTTATCTCACATCCAGTTTTATGTTCATATCATATTATTATTATCTGTTCATATGCTGAAAGTCACTGGACTTGCCAGACTTTTTGTCTGACCCTTGTTGTTTTCGCCTCCTTTCTTCCGTTCCCCCCCCCAGGTTATCCAAGGAGGGAAATACTTTAGCTTGATCCGGATTTCTCTTTGCTTGAAGTGCTTAAAGTATGGCTTGGCTCTGTATAGCTTCCGTTCCATGGGGATTATGATTTTAAACTATGCATTTCGAAGGCTTTTGTACAAGACTGATATTTTGTACTTGAATTCTGAAATTGAAAGGATGTAACCATATAAATTTCTGTTTCCGCTGTAATAAAGTTAAAAAATTTCAAGTACTGTTTTATCTGTCTTGTAAGTTTCTGTTCTGTTTACTAAAATGCTCCACCAAAGTTAAGGCATTCCCTTTGTGAGTGACCTTAACGGAGGTGGGGTGTTACACTTGGTATCAGAGCTAAAGGTTACCAGATTAGATAAAAGTTTTTGAAAATTATTTTCAAAAAGTCTTTTTTTTAAATGAAGTATTTTCAAAATTAAAGCTTATTTTGAAAAACATGATCCCCAAGAGCCATATATCTTTCTTTCAGTCCTTTTTGTATTGAACCTTTCCTTTTTCGTTTCAGCATGTCTGAAGCATCTGAGATACCAGAGGGTGTTCATGTACCCGGTTGGTTTCGTCAATATCTTGAGGCTAGGACCGCCGCTGCAGGTCCAGCAAATGATCCCCCTCCTCCACCCCCTCCTCGTGCAATTGCTTTCTCAAAGATCTGTAGAGATTTTAGGGCCATGGGTGGGAAGGATTTCAAAGGAACTGAACCATTCGTAGAAGCAAGGAATTGGCTCAAAGAAACTGAGGATCTATTCGTTATCTTCGAGGTGGACGATAGGCAGAAGGTACAGTTGGCAGTATGGCTGCTCAAAGACGAAGCTTCCTACTGGTGGGAAGTCACTAACGCCGAGAGGCCGGTTGAGACATGGATGGATTTCAGAACAAGGTTTGAGACAAAATTCCTCTCGCAAGCTGAACGAAGTTTACAATTGGAAAAGTTCTTATCTCTTAAGCAAGGAAGTATGACGGTCAAGGAATACGTCAACCAGTTCAACCAACTAGCTAGGTTCGGATTGGATTTAGTCAACACTCAGCATAAAAAGGCTCTCCGCTTTGTTAAAGGATTGAATGAGCCACTGCACAGCTTAGCCATGACCCACGTACCTATGGGAGCGACTTACGAGAAATTGGTGGACATGGCACTACTGCACGAGGAAGACAAGGACCCGAAAGAGACAAAGAAGGAAGAACCACAGAATAAGAAAGCGGGACCCAAAAAGGAAACACAAAAGAAGGATGAGAAGTCTGAAGATAAGAAGGGGAAAAAGTGCTTTACTTGTGGGAGCTCAACTCATCTGAACAAGGATTGCAGAAAAAGGAAGGGCGCTTGCTTCAACTGTGGGGAAATGGGACACTTCACTAGGGACTGCCCGAAGAGACGAGGACAAGGAAGGCAGGCGAACACTCTTGAGGCTAGTGGCTAGGATAGAAATGGGAAAATTTCTATAGTAGGTTTAATTTCTTTATCTGATTATGGAGTTAAGACTTTTTCTGATTCTGGTATTTTGATTTTGTAATCGATACTCTGCACTTTAATGCTAGTATTGTTTCTGAATTCCGCTATAGACTCAGATCCATAAGGGTTATGGATCATCTGTTTGAGATTGGGGTTTGAGGGATATCTGTGTTAGGAGTCAAGTATGATGCATACATTCTGAGTTTTCGTGGGGTATGATTTTATCATGCTTAGCTTCCTAAGAATTATTAGGGAACCTGATCTGTACCAGTAGTCTGTAAATATCTAAATACTTTTGATAGGATTTCCAGTTTTGACATTGTCTAAAGAAGGTAATCCTCTAGGTGTCAATTTGATGTTGGTTTCGGTCTTTGGGGCCGATACTTAGGACCCATGTCTAATGGGAACCAAATTTTCGTTCTATCTGTACTCACTTCCATCATTCGACTGTATCCTATCGATCGAATATTTGAACTTTAGGTAGAAACTAATGGGTGTAAACATGTGTTTGAGACATGTTATGTTTGATGGTTGCAAGTGGATGCAAGTGGTTGCTAGTGGTTGCTCGTGGATGCATATACACACACTAGGCACTAGATCGGCTCGAAAGCACTCTCATACTGCATATGGATGTGTGAGCATTTTTAAATTTTTATGGATGCAAAATGGTTGAATCAGCATATGGATGTTGCATATGAATGAGCAGTTGTGCACTCATATAGAAATGATATGTCTCAAATAGGAAAATTTGCATACATATTGGACTCATGGCACTAACATGATTTGCATTAAGGAGGTCGACTGAATCAGTGGGCCGCCTGATTTTGCATTAGATACGGACATGAACACACACTGTGCATTTAAACATGAAAGCATTAGAAGTCTATAAGGACAATGGATGCCTGTGGTTGATGATTGAGTAGATGGATGATTGGATGGTAGGACACATTCTTCTTAACTTGAAGATTTCGGGGACGAAATCCTTTTAAGTGGGGGAGAATGTAACACCCCGTGTATTCTATAACCGTAAAAGTCATAAATTAAAGTATAATTAATTTGAAATCAAAGAACTAAGGGAAACGGGATACGCCATTGCGTTCGTCTCGGAAAAATACGCGAAATAGAGTCCGAGTTTTCGAAAAACGGAGTCCGTATGAAGAAGATATAGCCTTCGGAAGTTTCTGAATTAAGTTTAAAATTCGAACAGAATAAAACAGTTTAAAAATTAAAACCGGGCCCAATTGGCCAAGGCGGGAAAACTCCCGCCTAAGACACCCAGGTCGACTGGGCTGTCGACCTGGTCTAGCCAGGTCGACAGGGCTGTCGACAGGCATGTCGACCTGGTCCAGACCCAGGTCGAACCCAGTCCAACCTGGCTGGCCTATTCTATGTTGGTCGATTTTCTGTGGGCTGCTTTGTCATTAGGGCTAGGTGGCAGGCTCTAATTGGTCTCTCCTCCGAATGAATGGCTACGATCAATCCAAGCAACATCAAGGGTCCTAATCAGTTCCTAACCTCTATAAAAATGACCCTAGACTCTACCTAGGTTTCTTACACAATTCTCTAGCCTCCATTGCTCTCTTCTTCTAATAAAAATAAAAATGGCGTCTCTGCTCTGCTGGAATTAAAACTAGAAGATAATCAACATCAGCCTAAGCAACTCAATTCAAACTAGAGATTAAAGTTCTGCAAAGATTCTACAACAAGTTAAAGTTCTTTCTTTAATCCAATCAACGCAAGTACAGTTATTTTCCGCTATAAACGTTAATTATAATTTTGATATGTTTTTAATTCTGAATCTAAGAATGGTGTTCTCTTCTGTCAGATTTGCTTTTCTGTGACTGTTCTGTATCCCTTTTCTTCTTTTCTGTCTTTATAGCCAGGCTACCACGAGCCTGTGCCTAATCTCATAAGAGATGAACGTATGAACGCAAATTATGGGATAAATAATGAATGATGCGAAATTTGACAAGACTAAATGGAACATATGACTTTAGGTCTGAGGCATAAAATATATTGGACATATGCATAAATTTGACTATGAACATATAATTTATGCATGTTGTATGCATAGTTATGTTGTAATTTAGAACTGTAATTAATGAGCATATATTGTAAACTAGATTTGGATCTATGCATATTCTATGATAGAAGAAAAGAGGAACCATTGTAAGATTACATATGATTTGAGACTTTGGACAAAATGCATATAAAAGGCATGATCTGATTTTTAGAAGATATGATTTAAAGATTTATATTATTGGGTATAGTTTGCATAATGATTCATGACTCAAAAAGAAGAAGATATGGAAGCTTAGGATTTACATTAATTAGGATATCTATTATTGTGATTACACCTAAATAGGGGTTTTTGGATATATGACATGCATTAAAATTAATGGTTATATTTGGTATAATTTATATGTGAATCTGCTGTAAAATGCTAGTTTAACAAAAATTGGAACATATGTTATATGGCAAATTATGTCCATATTCTGCGCTTATGCAAACATGGAGTATATGTTGTGAATCATGACAATTATGTAAGCATATGGATTTAGGCCAATTTATGATTGGGCAAGGCATGTAAATAGAACCTTTAGAATATTAGATTTGCTAAATCTGCTAATTTGCTAAGTTGCCTAAACTGCTAGTTTTGTTATATTGCCTAGACTGCTAATTAGATTGAAATGCCAAATCTGTTAAATTTGTCTGTTGAGATGCCTAATCTGTTATATGCCAAAATCTGCTAAGTGCTAAATCGGTTAAATCTGTTAAGTCACCCAATCTGCTAAAATCTGTTATCTGCTATATCAGTTGAGTTGATGTGATCATTCTGTTATTGATATAATCTGAATTGGCATATATATTGGGCTTGCGCATAAACGGTAAATAATTAATTAATTGGCCGCAAAGATGAATATGGCTAACTCGAGGTTAGAATGAGTTTGCGACGTAAATCTGCCCGGAACCGCCTGGCACATCCAGTGGCCGCAAACAATAGGTTCTAATGTGAGAAGTTAGTCATAACCTGCTTAAGACACGAGGTTAGGTCTGGCTTGTGGCAGAAGTCTGCCCGGAACCGCCCGGCACATCCAGCGGCCACAAGCTAGCGACCTAATGTGAGAGGTCTGGGCATTAATAATTAATTAATGCAAATCTAAGATAAGAATGACGTCTAAAACGTATTGGGGGAAAATAGGGTTAAATCAAATGGATTAATAGGTGTAGAAAACCCGTCCATGAATCTGTAGGCCCAATACAAAGTTAGACAAATCTGAAAAATCTGTACATCTGATCCGTTAGTCTGAAAACTTGTTAACTTAATTTGTGAACTAGTAAATCTGAATTCTGTATGTCTGAACTTGTAAACAAATAAATCTGAAATCTGTTAGTCTGGGGACACAAGGATAGGAGGGGAATTACTTGTGTCATCTGTTGTTTGGGACCCATATTAGTCAGTAACCCTTTCTGGTATCAAAACTTTGACCCAACAGTAGGTAGGGTCCGGGCACGCTTACTGAACTAATTATAAGTGGTTCATTCTGATAATGGCGAGGGGTGTTGATGGTGCGTTCCAACCGGGTCATGTGCGTGCATGGATCCCGGTCTGCCTCTGAGGATGTAAGACGCTGTGACATCTGTAAATAGGTCTGTGCCAATTGGTTGTCACTTTAGGGAGTGATACACCCTACTGTGGGGCCGACACAGGATATTTATGTATTAGGGAGCCGATCGCTTGGGGTAGGGTTTTAGGGTACACTTAGTTCTGTCTGTTTCTGTTGGTACCGTCTGTTTCTGTTGGGTGGTAACACCCGTCCGTTTCTGTGTGGTACCGTCTGTTCGGGTGGTAAAGGCCCATTACTAGTGTACACCTAATTCTACATTCTGTTTCCGTAGGGATTAATCTGTTTCTGCTTCTGTCTGTTTCTGATCGGGTAGTAAAGGCCCATTATTAGCATTCTGTTTCTGTTAAAATATTCTGTACCCGTTCCTGCTTCAATTTAGACATTAGGGTGACCCCTAATTCTGTTATACTAGTATTAGTGCAGAGAAGTGTAAAACAATAGTTTATATCATTCTGTTTTTCTGTTATATCTGCTACACCTGTTATAGTTATCTCACATCCAGTTTTATGTTCATATCATATTATTATTATCTGTTCATATGCTGAAAGTCACTGGACTTGCCAGACTTTTTGTCTGACCCTTGTTGTTTTCGCCTCCTTTCTTCCGTTTCCCCCCCCCCCAGGTTATCCAAGGAGGGAAATACTTTAGCTTGATCCGGATTTCTCTTTGCTTGAAGTGCTTAAATTATGGCTTGGCTCTGTATAGCTTCCGTTCCATGGGGATTATGATTTTAAACTATGCATTTCGAAGGCTTTTGTACAAGACTGATATTTTGTACTTGAATTCTGAAATTGAAAGGATGTAACCATATAAATTTCTGTTTCCGCTGTAATAAAGTTAAAAATTTTCAAGTACTGTTTTATCTGTCTTGTAAGTTTCTGTTCTGTTTACTAAAATGCTCCACCAAAGTTAAGGCATTCCCTTTGTGAGTGACCTTAACGGAGGTGGGGTGTTACAGGCTCCCTTCTTACTACTAGGCTCAGCGTAATTTCCAAAACTTGATGTGCAGCTTCTTCCACAATCAAGTCTGTATCATGTACATGCTTTCGAAGTTGAGACACATGAAATACATCATGTACCCCGGCAACCAGTCAGGCAACTGAACCCTGTAAGAGAGAGTTCCAATCCTTTCTAGAATAGGAAATGGACCAATGAATCTAGGAGCCAACTTCCCAGTCTTCCCAAAATGAACAACTCCTCTCAATGGGGAAACTCTCAAGTACACATAATCGCCAACAGAAAATTCTAAATCTGTTCTTGAATTTGCATAACTTTTCTGTCGACTCTGGGTTATTAGTAATCACTTCTTAATGAAATCAACTTTGTCTGAAGCTTATCGAATCATGTCAGGACCCAATACTAGTCTATTGCCTGGTTCAACCCAACATGCGGGAGATCTACAAGGCCTTCCATACAATGCTTTGAATGGCGAAATTTGCAAGCTTGCTTGGTAACTGTTATTATAAGAGAACTTGACCAAATGCAAGTGGTCTTCCCATGACTTGCCAAAGTCAAGAATACATGCCCGCAACAAATCTTCCAATATGCGGTTCACCCTCTCAGTCTGGCCATCTATTTGAGGATGATAAGCGGTGCTTAGATTTAATAAGAGAACTCGACCAAATGCAAGTGGTCTTCCCATGATCCGCCAAAGTCAAGAATACACACCCGCAACAAATCTTCTAATATGCGGTTCACCCTCTCAGTCCGGCCATCTGTTTGAGGATGATAAGTGGTGATTAGATTTAATTTTGTCCCCAGCTCTTCTCGGAAAGCTTCCCAGAATTTAGTAGCGAATATAGGGTCACGGTCACTAACAATGCTACTGGGAACTCCATGCAGTCAAACAATTTCTTTGAAATAATTTTTCACCAAGCTTTGAGCTGTTCTAGTTGATCTGACAGGAATAAAATGCGCAGACTTCGTGTAACAGTCTACGATCACCCAAATATTGTCATTACATTTTCTGGTTCGGGGCAAACCATTTATAAAATCCATGGAGATTTGATTCCACTTCCAGCTTGGAACTTCTAGTGGTTGTAACAATCCGGCAGGTTTCTGCTAATCATTTTTAACTTGTTGGCAAGTTGGACATCTGCTGACATAAATGGAGATGTCTCTTTTCATAGATTTCCACTAGAATGTACACTTGAGATCATGATACATCTTACTCACCCCTGGATGAATACAAAGCTTGGATTTATGAATTCATCCATTACTTCTCTTTTGAGCTCAGGGATATTCGGGACACAAATTCGGCCTTTTAACCTCAGAAATCCTTTGCTATCATTTTGGAAACTGGAGGGTTCGCCTTCCCGAACTCTTTTACTAATTCTCTGAATAAATTCATCATCTTTCTGGAGAGCAGAGATTTTGTCAATCAAAGTAGGTGTAATGATAAGATTGGCGATGATAAGATTGGCGGCGACTGCATTCTTCGTGCTGAGCGCATCGGCTACAACATTGGCTTTCCCTGAAGTATACAAGATGTCTAGATCATAGGCCACAAGAAATTCTACCCAATGTTACTGCCTCAAATTCAAGTCCATTTGTGTAACGACCCGTATTCTACGCATCATAGGATCGTAGAATATTTATTTCTTTCACATACGAAGTCGTATGGTCATGTAACTTTAGGAGACGACTATTGGGGTCATTTTCCATGTTCATGATTTTTGACGATTTTTAAATGACCATTTTACCCTTAATTGGTACTGTTTTGGCCATAACTTTTGACTGGAAAGGAATTTTGACTTGAAACCACTCCTATTGGCTCCGGATGATGGTTTACAATTCCGTAGAGTGGTCACATTAGCCAAACGGCCTCACCGTTTGGGAGATATGGCTGAAACAAGTTTCAGATAGAGAAAAACAGCTTAATTGGGCTTAATCGGGTAATTAGCAGCTAGGCCCAAAGGGGATTTCGGGATTGGAGATGTATAGGGGCTGATTAGGGTTAGAAAACATTTCTTTCAGCCGCCACTTTCATTCTTGAACCCTAACAATGGCCGCCAACATCTAGAAACATCCCCAAATCACTTTCTAATCAAGTTTTGGCTTAATCTACGTCAAATTAAGGAGAGGAAACACGAAAGCAAGGTTAGAGCTGCTGTTAGACACCAGTATTCACCCAAATCAGCAAGGTTTCAGTTCTGAGAAATTTATTTGTGGCCAAGGTGAGTGATTAGCATTGTTTTGACACTAATTACAATTAATTAAGGGTAATTAGTGAAGAATAGCGAATTTATACACTAATAAATTCTGGAAAAATATCCATAAATTCGAAAATAATATTTTATGCCTCTGGTAGAAATTTGTTTTAATTTGGTTAAGTTTTGTTAACCCTATGATTAGTTTTGCTTAAATATGCTTAAGGGAAAATATGGGGTTTTGGGTATATTTGATCCATTTTGACATGTAAATTCATTGTTTTGTTGTTTGTGGTTAGCTTGCTATGCTGCTATGACTGTTTGGAATGATTTGTGGTTGATTATAATAGTTAGATTGGTCGAAAACGTCGTCGAATGGCGTGAACAAGTTGCTGGAAAAAGTTGCAGAAAGTTGTGCAGGGTTTCGGATCGGATCGGTATGGGCTCAGATTGGATAGGAGAGCTGGGCAAGGAATCCGACCCGACCTGGAATCTAGCACAAAAGAAGTTTGGCAAGAAGGAAGGCCACTGCTTAGAGTTGGAGTTGGACAGAGGATCGGATCGGAGCTATGGAGCAGGATCGGATCGGAGTAGGCTAGGGAGCAGGATCGGATCGGGGTAGGCTAGGGAGCGAGATCGGATCGGAGGAGCCAAGCGAGGGGATCGGGTGGGAGCAGGCAAGTTGGAGCAGGAGGGACGAACCGAACCGAATGGAGCGTGATATCCGAACCGAACCAACGTCTGAAGGGGGAGAATCACTGAACCGAACCGCACTCTGGAGTACACTATGAAGCATTGCACCGAACCGAACCGTGTTATACGTATGTATCCGAACCGAATCGAATTTAGGACCACTTCTATGCGACGACTCTTTTGAAGACCAACTCTAATTTGATCAAAACCCGAGATGCAAAGGAAGTCCAAATGGGGAGCTTTGACTCAGGATCCAGCTGGGAACCAATGAGTGAGCTTCATGATTGGGCTTTGCTGCGGGACGTGTGCTAAGAGGCTATCGATGTCTATGACTTTGGATCACTATGTATGGGAGGTACGTGAACGGACTCAGGGCCTCAGTGGCCTAGGTACGACTAAAGGGCTATAGACCAATGATGTGGGGTCATTTGTAAAGATTTGGTCATGACTCCACGTGGTAAGCTTGGTAGTAGCAGTAGCTGTACAAGTTGAACTCCGTCACTACTTCGATGGGTCTAGTGATTGACAGTGGTGGACATCGTATGCTTTACGCACTGAGTGAGAGATGTGCGGATGGTTGCTATGGTTGATTTGTTTGCCATCATTACGACATACACACCCCACCCCCGTAGTCTTTGCACTATCTATTATGGCACCTTAGAGTACTGTACGGTATGTGGTACTAACTCTTTGGTTGCAGGTCCAAGTTCAGGTATGGTTTAGTATACCTGTTATTGTTCTGTTTAGATGCTTATCGCTCATACCAGGCTTTATGTCTGACCCAGAGTTTTATGTCTCCTCTTATTACTCTGGGTGCTCACACGAGCAGACTAGAGACAGGTTAGCTGGTGATGCACGGGTAGATGATCCGGAGACGAGCAGGAGGCTTCCACGTATGATATATATATATAGTATTCTCCCTGTGTTGTTGAAGATCACTGCTTGGGCATTAGTAGTGCATCTTCTACTTCAGCTTTCTTTTGTTTTAGAGACAGTAAATTTGGAAAGTTGTTATAAGCTGTATTTGGATTTCTGCTGCTCTGATGTTGATGTTAGTTTTAGTTATCAGCTTATGCACTGTCTCACCTGTTTTATGTCAAGTATGTTATTATTATATTTTATTCCATGCGCTGTGAGACATTCTACAGGTTTCTTGTTAGTTAATTCCCTTCTTTCCTTTCTTCTGACGACCGTCCCGTGCTAGTCGGGCATGTGTACAGCGCACTTTCGGAGGAAATGCAGGCTGGTGCGGGGCGGGCCGTCACACTTGGTATCAGAGGTCTAGGTTGCGTAGTTAACCTAGGGAAGTTATCAGGGAGAGATAGTATACGTATACGAGAGAGCGTATTTGTGATTACTTTGGTTTTCAAAAGGTATATATATACTATTACTAGTATAAGGATGAAGTCGTACTACACTAGCACCACTATGGGGTCGTTAATCGTTTCCTTTTACAGATTGACGATGAGCCGATATGCTAGAGGTACCGGTAGAGGGGCCAATAATGGGAATGTTGCTGACATGAGGACGATGTTTACTGACCTCATGAGAGAGATGCTTAGGGATGTGCAGAGGGCAGCTCCCAATGGTGGAAATGGTGGTGGTCCAATAGTGCAGGCGCCGAGGGTCGACTTCGCCAAGCTAAATAAGGATTATACTAGTCTGGGTGGGAAGCCGTTCCATGGAACGGAGTCGGCTACAGATGTTCAGGATTGGTTGGATAGTTGCGAACGTATCTTCGAGGATCTGGGTATCGAGGATGCGATGAAGAGAAAGCTAGCGTCCCGTCAGCTGCAAGGGCGGGCAATGAATTGGTGGAATGCTATAAAGGTAGCTACTCCCGAAGATCAGATTACTTGGGAGAAGTTTAAGGTTCGCTTTAGCGAGAAGTTCATTCCAACTGCTCAGAAGTTAGTGTTGTTTAAGAAATTCTTGGAGCTCAAGCAGAATGGCAGAGTTGTCTCGGAGTATATTGCTGAATTCGACACTTTGTCGAAGTATGGGTTATCTCTTATTGATACTGCCGAGAAGAAGAATGAGAAATTCATAACTGGTTTGGATCAGTACTTGGGGGAAAGGCTTATTAACCACATCGATGAGACTATTGAATCGATTATTGGGAAAGCATTGAGATCAGAAAGATTCTACTCTAAGCCGAAGACTGAGGTTGCATCTGCAGAGGAACAAATGCCACAAGCAAGTGGTGGAGGCAAGGGTGGTTCCCAGAATAAGAGAAAGCAGAGTCAGACTAAGGATGGTCAGAAGAAAAAGAATAAGCAAGATGTTGAGTGCTTCAGCTGTGGTAAGAAGGGCCATTATGCTAGTAATTGTCGGGCCAAGCCAGCGAATAGGAAGTGCTTCAACTGTGGCCAAATGGACATCATAAAGACAAGTGTCCACAGCCCCCTAAAGAAAAGCAAATGGTGAAAGCATATGCCCTTAATGCTATTCCTTCTTCGTCAAATGCCCCAACTACGGCGGAGAAAGGAAAGAACGTCGTCATTCAAGGTATGCTTTCTATTTATGATGTTCCTGTTAGAGTTTTGTTTGATACCGGAGCTTCCAGTTCTTTCATATCTAGTGACCTGGTAGATAGGTTGGGATTGGAACCCGAGATTGTCGATAGACCTTTAGTAGTGACGAACCCGATTGGTGGTTCGACTAGCCTTAGCATGATTTGTCGTAATGTGATCTTATCGAGTCGTGGATGCATGTTTGTTTGTGATTGCTTTGTTTTGGGCTTTACTGGGTTTGGCATTATTTTGGGAGTAGATTTGCTCCAAAGATACGGAGTGGTGGTAGACTGTGTGGGCTTTTTGGTGACAGCTAGAGCGGATGATGGGCAGAGGATAGTGTTTGGTGGTCTACCCAGTGAGGGGGTATTGGCTAGTTTTCTAAACTCCCTCGACATTCCGCATAGTGAATTGTCAGGTTTACCCGTGATTGGCCAGTATCCGGATGTTTTCGAAGAAGTGACCGGGCTTCCACCACATCGAGAGATTGAGTTCCGTATTGATTTGGTAAAAGATGCCAGACCTATAGTGATGCCACTTCGTCGTATGGCACCAAGGGAGCAGCGAGAGCTCGAGGTGCAAGTCAGCGATCTTTTGAAGAAGGGATTTATCAGAAGGAGTGTTTCTGAATGGGGAGCACCAGTTGTGTTTGCTACCAAGGCGGATGGTTCCCTTCGTTTGTGTGTAGACTACCGCGAGTTGAATAAAGTGACGAGGAAGAACAAGTATCCTCTACCGCGGATAGATGATTTGTTCGATCAGTTGAGTGGCGCGAGAGTATTTTCTCAGTTGGACCTCGCGATAGGTTTTCATCAGCTTATAGTGGAAGCTGAGAGTAAGCTAAAACGGCATTTCGAACGCCATCCGGATTTTATGAGTGGTTGGTCATGCCATTCGGGCTGACCAATGCCCCAGCATATTTTGTGGATCTTATGAATAGGATATTCAGAGATCAGTTGAATAAGTTTGTCCTTGTGTTCGTTGATGATATTTTGGTCTATTCGAGGATAGAGGAAGAACACAAGGAACATTTAAGAATAGTTATGGAGGTGTTGAGAAAACACCAATCGAAAGCAAAGTTTTCTAAGTGTCACTTCTGGAGGAGGGAAGTGAGGTTCTTGGGTCATGTTGTTTCCGAGAATGGTATTGCCGTGGACCCGGCGAAGGTGGCTACGGTACAGGATTGGCCTACGCCCAAGAATGCAACAGATGTAAGAAGTTTCTTGGGCTTAGCTGGATATTATCGTAAGTTTATCCAAGGTTTCTCCAAGATAGCAGCACCATTGACCCAGTTGACCAAGAAGAATCAAGCTTTTGTCTGGGATGAAAGGTGCGAGAATGCATTCAAGAGTCTAAAGGACAAGTTGACATGCGCACCAGTGTTAGTCATTCCTAAGGGGAATGAAGAGATGACGGTATACACGAATGCCTGTGGTACTGGACTGGGTGCTGTATTGATGCAAGGCGGTAGGGTTGTTGCCTATGCAAGTCGGCAATTGAAACCGCACGAGAGAAGATACCCTACCCATGATTTGGAATTGGCAGCGATCGTGTTCGCGTTAAAGATGTGGAGACACTATCTCTTGGGAGAAAGATTTGAGCTGTTTACAGATCATAAGTCGTTGAAGTATCTCTTCTCCCAGAAGGATCTAAATCTCCGGCAACAAAGGTGGTTAGAATTCTTGGCTTCCTATGATTTTGACATCGCATATACACCGGGAAAGGGCAATGCGGTGGCTGATGCATTGAGTAGGAGACATGCCAGTTTGGGGGCTATGTTTCTTGAATGGAAGCAACTGGAGTATATCGCGGGGTTTGATTTCAGACCAAAGTGCGAATTGGATCCAGTCATGCTAGCAAGTTTGACAATCAGACCCACTTTGATTGAGCGGATCGGCTCTAGTCAGAGGGACGATCCTAACCTATTGGAAATCATCTCCAAGTTAGAGATGGGTATCGATGAGGAGATGAACAAGTATGGGCTTGATCGAGATGGATGGCTTAGAAAGAATGGAAAGCTTGTTGTACCTAATGTCAATGGATTGAGAGATGAAGTGCTTAGAGAATGTCATCACTCAAAACTGACTATACACCCCGGTGGTAACAAGATGTATCGAGATATGAAGCAGACCTACTACTGGGAAGGGATGAAAAGAGACATTGGGAGGTTTATATCCAAATGCATGAATTTCCAGCTAGTTAAAGCCGAGCAAAAGAAGCCTAATGGGTTGTTGCAACCATTAGAAATTCCCGAATGGAAATGGGAGCAAGTCTCGATGGATTTCATCGATGGTTTACCAAGGACTAGATCGGGACATGATAGCATTTGGGTAATTGTGGATCGATTGACTAAAAGCGCAAGATTTATACTAGTCAAATCGACCAGAACGGCAGCTAAGTTAGCAGAATTGTATATGAAGTGGAAAGTGAGATTTCATGGAGTACCTAAAAGCATTGTGAGTGACCGAGACCCGTTGTTCACTAGTGGGTTTTGGAAGAGCTTACAAGAGGCTCTAGGGTCAGAGTTACATCTCAGTACCGCATATCATCCTCAGACCGACGGTCAGACGGAGAGGGTGAATCGTATTTTGGAAGATCTCTTGAGAGCATGTATATTGGATTTTGGTGGATCATGGGATGACCATTTGCATCTAGTAGAGTTTGCATATAATAATAACTACCAATCCAGTATCGGTATGGCTCCATTTGAAGCTTTGTATGGTAGACCGTGCAACTCACCATCATGTTGGATAGAGACTGGCGAGAAGTTTATGCTTGGACCAGATGTGGTGAGGGAAACTTCAGATAAGATCAAGATCATTCAACAACGAATGAAGGCTGCCCAAGATAGGCAGAAGAGTTATGCTGATAAGAGGAGAAGAGACTTAAAATTCTCCGTTGGTGACTTGGTGTTTGTCAAGATTTCTCCGTTGAAGAGCGTGATACAATTTGGCAGGAGAGGCAAGTTAGCACCAAGATTTGTTGGCCCATTCCCTGTTCTTGAACTAGTCGGGAATTTGGCGTATAGAGTTGACTTACCAGAGAAAATGGCAGGAGTTCACAATGTATTTCATGTTTCCCAACTAAGGAAGTTCGTTCACGACTCAGATATGACTATTTCACCTGATCAGTTAGAGGACTTCGAAGTAGAACCCGAGGCGGTTGGGAACTGCAAGTCGATCCGTATTGTCGAGCACGATATGAAGCAACTTCGAAGGAAGGCGGTGAAGCTAGTCAAGGTTCAGTGGGGCGAGAACGAGAATGACTGTACTTGGGAGAAAGAGGAGAGTATTAGAAAGATGTATCCAGAACTCTTCGCCTGGTAAGATTTTAACTTCGATTTAGTTTTCCGCATGCTAGGATAGGCTTGTTTTGCATGTTTGATTGTTGTATGTGGCTGTTAGGCATGCGGGATCTTTTGTATGTTTTGGGTTAAGGAATTTCGGGGACAAAATCTCTTAAGGGGGGGAGAGTGTAACGACCCGTATTCTACGCATCATAGGATCGTAGAATATTTATTTCTTTCACATACGAAGTCGTATGGTCATGTAACTTTGGGAGACGACTATTGGGGTCATTTCCCATGTTCATGATTTTTGTCGATTTTTAAATGACCATTTTACCCCTAGTTGGTACTGTTTTGGCCATAACTTTTGACTGGAAATGAATTTTGACCTGAAACCACTCCCATTGGCTCCGGATGATGGTTTACAATTCCGTAGAGTGGTCACATTAGCCAACGGCCTCACTGTTTGGGAGATATGGCTGAAACAAGTTCCAGATAGAGAAAAACAGCTTAATCGGGTAATTTGCAGCTAGGCCCAAAGGGGATTTCGGGATTGGAGATGTATAGGGGCTGATTAGGGTTAGAAAACATTTCTTTCAGCCGCCACTTTCATTCTTGAATCCTAACAATGGCTGCCAACATCTAGAAACATCCCCAAATCACTTTCTAATCAAGTTTTGGCTTAATCTACGTCAAATTAAGGAGAGGAAACACGAAAGCAAGGTTAGAGCTGCTGTTAGACACCAATATTCACCCAAATTAGCAAGGTTTCAGTTCTGAGAAATTTATTTGTGGCCAAGGTGAGTGATTAGCATTGTTTTGACACTAATTACAGTTAATTAAGGGTAATTAGTGAAGATTGGCGAATTTATACACTAATAAATTCTGGAAAAATATCCATAAATTCGAAAATAATATTTTATGCCTCTGGTAGAAATTTGGTTTAATTTGGTTAAGTTTTGTTAACCCTATGATTAGTTTTGCTTAAACATGCTTAAGGGAAAATATGGGGTTTTGGGTATATTTGATCCATTTTGACATGTAAATTCATTGTTTTGGTGTTTGTGGTTAGCTTGCTATGCTGCTATGACTGTTTGGAATGATTTGTGGTTGATTAGAATAGTTAGATTGGTCGAAAACGTCGTCGAATGGCGTGAACAAGTTGCTGGAAAAAGTTGCAGAAAGTTGTGCATGGTTTCGGATCGGTATGGCCTCGGATCGGATAAGAGAGCTGGGCAAGGAATCCGACCCGATCTGGAATCTGGCACAAAAGAAGTTTGGCAAGAAGGAAGGCCACTGCTTAGAGTTGGAGTTGGACAGAGAATCGGATCGGAGCTATGGAGCAGGATCGGATCGGAGTAGGCTAGGGAGCAGGATCGGATCGGGGTAAGCTAGGGAGCGAGATCGGATCGGAGGAGGCAAGCGAGGGGGACCGGGTCGGAGCAGGCAAGTTGGAGCAGGAGGGACGAACCGAACCGAATGGAGTGTGACATCCGAACCGAACCAACGTCTGAAGGGGGAGAATCACCGAACCGCACTCAGGAATACACTATGAAGCATTGCACCGAACCGAACCGTGTTATACGTATGTATCCGAACCGAATCGAATTCAGGACCACTTCTATGCGACGACTCTTTTGAAGACCAAATCCAAATCGATCAAAACCCGAGATGCAAAGGAAGTCCAAATGGGGAGCTTTGACTCAGGATCCAACTGGGAACCAATGAGTAAGCTTCATGATTGGGCTTTGCTGCGGGACGTGTGCCAAGGGGCTATCGATGTCTATGACTTTGGATCACTATGTATGGGAGGTACGTGAACGGACTCAGGGCCTCAGTGGCCTAGGTACAACTAAAGGGATATAGACCAATGATGTGGGGTCATTTGTAAAGATTTGGTCATGACTCCACGTGGTAAGCTTGGTAGTAGCAGTAGCTGTACAAGTTGAACTCCGTCACTACTTCGATGGGTCTAGTGATTGACAGTGGTGGACATCGTATGCTTTACGCACTGAGTGAGAGATGTGAGGATGGTTGCTATGGTTGATTTGTTTGCCATCATTACGACATACACACCCCACCCCCGTAGTCTTTGCACTATCTATTATGGCACCTTAGAGTACTGTACGGTATGTGGTACTAACTCTTTGGTTGCAGGTCCAGGTTCATGTATGGTTTAGTATACCTGTTATTGTTCTGTTTAGATGCTTATCGCTCATACCAGGCTTTATGTCTGACCCAGAGTTTTATGTCTCCTCTTATTACTCTGGGTGCTCACACGAGCAGACTAGAGACAGGTTAGCTGGTGATGCACGGGTAGATGATCCGGAGACGAGCAGGAGGCTTCCACGTATGATATATATATATAGTATTCTCCCTGTGTTGTTGAAGATCACTGCTTGGGCATTAGTAGTGCATCTTCTACTTCAGCTTTCTTTTGTTTTAGAGACAGTAAATTTGGAAAGTTGTAATAAGTTGTATTTGGATTTCCGCTGCTCTGATGTTGATGTTAGTTTTAGTTATCAGCTTATGCACTGTCTCACCTGTTTTATGTCAAGTATGTTATTATTATATTTTATTCCATGCGCTGTGAGACATTCTACAGGTTTCTTGTTAGTTAATTCCCTTCTTTCCTTTCTTCTGACGACCGTCCCGTGCTAGTCGGGCATATGTACAACGCACTTTCGGAGGAAATGCAGGCTGGTGCGGGGCGGGCCGTCACAATTTGGGTGAACAAATACTTCAAGGATTTATGATCTGTATATAGTTTGAACTTATCACCCAAAGATAGTGCCTCCATATCTTTAAAGCAAATACGATGGCCATCAACTCAAGATCACGAGTGGGGTATTTCTTCTTATACGGCTTCAATTAACGGCTAGCATAAGAAACTACTTTGTCTCTTTGCATTAATACCGCACCAATACCTTCAATAGAAGCATCTGTCCAGACTTTCAAATCTTGATTGCCTCAATAATAGTCAACACTGGAGCAGTTGTCAATCTCAATTTCAGCTCTTGGAAAGCTACCTCACACTCTGGTGTCCAATTAAACTTTGTATGCTTCTTTGTGAGCTTCGTTAATGGACAAGATAGTTTCAAAAAATCTTTAAAGAATTTCCGATAATAGCCAGCCAATCCAAGAAAACTTTTGACTTCGGTAGGAGTGCTAGGCTTCTTCCAATCTTGAATGGTTGTGATTTTACTGGGATCCACTGAAATTCCTTCCTTCGATACTACATGACGGTGGAACTTCACATCTTCTTGCCGGAATACACATTTAGAAAATTTGACTTTTAATACATTCTTTCTCAAAATTTCCAAAACTTGTTCCAAATGCTTTCCATGCTCGACATTTGATTTAGAGAAGATTAAAATGTTGTCGATGAAAACCAACACAAATTTATTTAGGACATCGCAGAATACTCGATTCATTAAATCCACAAAATAGGCAGGAGCATTGCATAAGCCGAACGACATTACTAGCCATTCATAAAATATGTCTGGACCTCTGAAAGTTGTTAAAGGAACACATTCTTCAGCAATATGCAATTGATGGAAACCTGTAGCTAGGTCAATTTTAGAGAACACTTTTGCTCCATTCAAACGATCCAATAAATCATCTATGTGGGGCAATGGATATTTATTCTTGAGTGTCTGCTTATTTAGATCTCGGTAATCCACACACATTTTTAGAGTACTGCTTCACCCCTATTTGAAAAGCTAGGCCTGATTGGACCTTTCCATAACAGCTGTTTAGTTTGATTACCCAGTTATTCTTTCTCATTCCATGTTATTCTTCGAATAGGATGTACCACTGGCCTTGCATTTGGAACTAAATCAATCCTAAAGCCAATTTCTCTTCGCGGAGGTAAACTATCAACTTCTTCGAACACATCCGCATAATTCTTAACAACACGAATATCTTCAATCGCAGCAGGAGAAACATCAAGAGCAGACCAAAATTATTTTCTGTCTGAATCTAGACCTATGCATGGTATCGTTATAAAATTTTTATACTTGGTCTTCGCCTTAACGGTTCTTTCTGCACATTTAACCTCGGCTTCATATTTGGTTAACCAGTCCAGCCCAAGAATGATGTCAAATTCAGATTAATCCATGACGATCAAATCAAAAGGAAACCAGTAACGGAAAAAGGAAACAGGAACTCTACAATATACCCCGAGAATAAGAGAACCTCCTATCGGATTATGAACTCTAACCGATTCCTTAAGGTTCCTTAGTTTTAACTTCAACTTCTTAACTGTATTGCTTGAAATAAAGCTTTATGACGCACCCGTATCAAATAATACTTTAACAGGAATATTGTTGACAGTGAGAGTACCTTCCAAAACATCTGGCCTTTGCTGACTAGCCCAGGGTGTTGGAGTTTTTGCTACTTCATTTACATGAGCAATTACAGATTCCTTTAACAACATGCAATCCCTTGCAACATGACCTATCTGGTGGCACTTATGGCATTTCCTTTTACTATGAGAACTCTTATCGGATTTAGGTCCATCCTTTCTTTGTTTCTTTAGAGATCTGCAATTTATCGCCAAATGTCCTTGCTTATTGCAGTTAGAGCATGTGGTAGTCGTTAATGGTTCTTTCTTAGACCTTGGCCTTTTCTTATTGACTTTTAGCTTCTTACTGACCTCAGGCTTTGTACTTGCTCAGGGCTATTGGTTTCCATCTTCCTTTTGCTGCTAGAACTGCCTTCCTCTTCATTTTCCCAACCATGTTGTTTATCATTATACTCATAGCGATAAGCAATTTGTATCATTTCAGAGAATGGGAGATTCACATGAGCAAGTACTCTACCTTCGTATTTCTTTTGCAATCCTTTGATAAATCTCAGATTCTTCCTTACAGGATCTTGAATTAGTTCTGGGGCAAAGCGGGAAAGTTCATTGAATTTATTCTGATATTCTTGGATGGTTATATCTCCTTGTTTCAGATTATAAAACTCATCATATAGTCGCTCAGTTGCTTCTAAAGGAATAAATCTTTCTCTGAAAATTTCTTTGAATATATCCCAGGTAATATTACCTTCTGGATTTTCCTCAGTAACAGTTTCCCACCAGATTTGAGTGCCCAAGATGCCAGCAATCTTTTCTGATCATCTCCCAGCTTTAAGCCTTGAAAGATTCTCTCAGCAGAACGCATCCATGCCTATGTTTCAATCACGGATTCTTTGCCCGAGAATTGTACTCCACCCAGATTCTGATACTTCATTACTAGAGCTTCTAGATCTCATTCTGGTTGTGGGAGCACGATTGGCTTATTAGATTGTCAAACCATAGTATTACTTCTTTTATTTCTACCACTCATTTCTACTATGTCTGCAAATAGCAGACAAAGAGTCAGGCCAACAGACTAGATATTGTAAAGCATAGAGACATATATTTAAATGTAAATGAATCTATGGGTGTGTGTTTTATTCAACCATACTCATTCTAGGACATTACTAGTCCTATCTATAATGAGTTATTCGTTTTAGAATACTGCTGACTCTACTTCTGTCTAGTTTATTTATATGTTATATTCCAAGCTAAATTTAACCAAACCTCTGATACCAACTGTGACGACCTTAAAATCCTATAGTACAAAAGCAAGGATAATCATTGGAATATAACACATTAACAATAACAACAGAAATATAGAATTACAGCAGAAAATGTACATCAAATTACACTGGGAATAATATATCATTAGAGTTACACAGCATAATAGGACCATACTTAGTACATAATACAGTTTTTAACTTAATACAAAATGTCTACAGCGGAATAAAACATAATATACTAAATGAAGTCTGAACAGCATAATAGAAATGATAAGATCCATATTCAGCTTCATAGCTATCCAGAATGAATCTGCTAAACCTGTATACAAGGCTGCCCTTGTGGAAAAGAGGGCACTCGAGTTTGCAAAGTGAAACAAACTATGAGTCCGTCACGGACTGGTATGAAAAATCTTATTTAACCTAGTTAATAATAAGGCTAATCACAGGACCGCGCTGCTAACGCGGAACTGGTTTACTCCATTCGATTACCAGTGCATAAATAAAGTAAATCGTTAAACAACGCAATGCTTTTTAGAAAAATGAAACCATTATAAGACTCAAGTCCCATCACACAAAGCAACGCAAACCGGAGGATAGAGTTCTACCTTATAATGGTCAAAAATGCTTGATACGATAAAACGATTTTGATATTATTATTAGTGTATATATGGATTTAAAAACATTTCAATCATAATGTATCAGTCATTGACGGCATAACTACCATATACTATGTCACCATACTAGTTATACAATTAAAACCGAAAGGTGTCATATTGGAAGTCGGATTTCCATCATGAACCAAGGCAAGGGATCGTCCTTACCGAATTCAAGACAGTCTAGTCCGTGCCTCAGGACAAGTACTCAGTCAAGCCCTTAGGAGCACCAAGGCCGGTCCACAAATATGTTAATGGATTGGTTATGCCTGAACAATGCGTTTCCACGCCCTATGTGGTGTAAAATAGAGCCACTAGGGACTCAAATCCGAGGTTCCTCGCTTTCCGTCATCCACATAAGTAAAAATATCTGGGCTTGTAAAACCCGGACACCACTTTTAGTTAGAAAGAAACGCATGTTCTCCCTGGGGTCCTTCTCTCGTTTCTGGTTCATATCGGGGTGTGAGGCTCGCAAAGTAACGCTATACACAAAGCTATGCTACAATAATGTCGTTCTTTGATCATCAACCACAAGGCTCTGCTTTTCAATAATAAGCCTTGATCATTTGCATCTTGGCATGCCACACTGACAATTCATGCCATGCGATCGATAACTATCAATATATAACCTCTGAGCTCGTGCGTCTTCAGAGAAGGGTGTTAAGCAAGAGACTAAATTCTCTGCCACCAAACTGATATATATTAAATAGAAATCAATCAGCATAGAATAAAATCTGGTGTCAGACATAAATCCATTTACAAGTCCGTTCTGGGTCTGAACGAAACTGGAGAAACCTTATTCCTCGTCCCTTATGTCCAATACGGAAGAGAGGTGCTCGCTAATTCCGACAATGAACAAGTACGCCCGTACAACTACCACTGTAACCCACTCAAGGCAGCAACTCCAATCAAAGGCAACAGTAGTCATCCATTCGATGTGAAGAACGCCGGTCTTCAATCACCATCTTCAAATCTTCGACTTCCAATCGTCGTATAATTATTTGAAATGAGAGCTAACTCGGAATTTTCAAATAATTCTTGAATATGTATAGTTTAAATCAATTCTTTTCATTTCATATCGTTTATAATATTTTATAATGATTTATCGCTATTTTTTTATTTAAAAATAGCCATTTTCAATTAAACGACGCTTCGGGTCATTACATGGTCTTGGCGCTGTTTTCACCAAAATTTGATTAACACATTTCTCAAAATATAACCATTGGATCTTAGCAAATTTTATATCTTGGAAAGATCTTTCCAAAACGAACCCAAGGGTTCTAGTTTTGGGAAAATCTGACGGTCGGATCTTTCGGTATAATCACTTAAAGTTAAGATTTCAAAACGTGAACTACAACAACGCGATTCGTTTTATTTTAATTTATATTTATGTATAAATATATAAATATAAATTGTTCAACGATTTCAACACCATTTCCATTTAACATTGATTTCTTTTATATATGAAATCATATATTACATTAAAATGTAATTTTTTAATGTTAATACAATTTCTCCCAACATTGAATCTTTTATATGATTCATATATTACATAAAAATGAAATATGTTTTATTCTTCATTTATTACATTAAAAATGAAATCCTTATTCTTTTCTTTGATTACATTAAAAATGAAATCTCTATTCTTTTTATTTCACTCTTTATTTGCATTGAAAAATGTAAATTTCAATTTCGTTCTTTATTTACATTGAAAAATGTAAATTTCCATTTCATTCTTTTTTTACATTAAAAAATGTAAATTTCTATATCATTCTTTATTTACATTGAAAAATGTAAATTTCCATTTCATTCTTTATTTACACTGAAAAATGTAAATTTTCATATTACATTGAAAAACGTAAATTTTCATATTACATTGAAAATTATAAAATTTCTATGTAATCTTTTCTTACATTAAAATGTGAAATTTCTATGTAAACACATTTTATATAGCAATGGTCCTTTTTAATGTTTTCATTTGTAATAAAATGTAAATTTTCAAAGAGAAGACATTTTATATAATAAAGGACATTTTTAATGTTTCATTTACATTAAAAACGTAAATTTCAACATCAACACATTTTTATTCCAAACTGTTTATTTTTAAATGTTGCATTTTCATTAAAAATGTATAATTCAATATCAATACATTTCTATATAACAAATGATTATTTTTAATGTTGCATTACATTTAAAATGTATATCTCAAATTAAAGACATTTCTGTTTAACAATGTTTATTTTTAATCTTGCGTTACACGAAAAATGTATATTTTAATATAAATGCATATCTATTTAACAAATGACTATTTTAATGTTGCATTACATTAAAAGTACATATTTTAAAATAAAAACATTTTAATATAACAATGGTCATTTTCAATGTTTTGTTTACATTAAAATGTAAATTTTTAATGGTAATACATTCTATTTTCAAAATGTTTATTTTTAAATGTTGCATTAACATTTAAAATGTATATGTCAATGCCAATACATTTTTATTTATCAATGTTTATTTTTAATGTTGACATAAATTTTAAAAAAATCCATATCAATACATTTCTTTTATTACGTTAAAATAATGTAATCTTTTTATGTTTCATTTACATTAGAAATGATGTTTTCAATGTAAACATTTTATATAACAATGTTTTATTTTAATGTTTCATTTACATTAAAAAGAAGATTTCCAATGTAATACATTTCTATATCAAAATGTTGATTTTAATGTTTCATATACATTAAAATGTGTATCTAATATAAATGCATTTCATATTACAATGTTTTATTTTTAATGTTGTATATACATTAAAAATGTAAAACCCAATATCAAAACATTTTTATTTCCAAAATGTTTATTTAATGTCGCATTACATTGAAAATGTAATATGCAATGTAAATGCATTTTATATTACAATGTTTATTTTTACTGTTTTATTTACATTAAAAATGTAAATGTAAATGTAAATACATTTTTATTTAACATATGACCATTTTTGATTTACAACAAAAATATGAATTTTATGTTGTCATATATTGATCATTTTCATATATATATATATATATATATATTAAAAATATAATTTTCATATTATTCAAACAATTAATATATAATAACATGAATATTTATAACAGAAGAATATTTCAGAAAATTTCGACAACATAACGGCAGGGTAATTAAAACTGGCACCGTCCCGATGTACGGCTCCTCGCAATACCTTAGGCCTCGCGGCGTTTACAAGGGGTATAATTTCCTAATACATTTTTCTAGGCAATATAATGCCACAATATCAATCAATTTCGACTCAACCACAATCAAACACAAAAATCAACCAATTCCACATCACAATACAATCAAGTTGTCCATGGTCTGTAGACGACGGGTACTGGGAGTTTCTAAACTCCGTCTGCATCCTAATATAATTTTATTTAATTAATTCGGATTCAGAAATCTCACTTCGCTGTTTATTTCTTCTAAAATTGTAGAAGTCCCCAAAAATTCTCCGATCAGTTCTGAAATGTATATCTCGATTTTACGGTCCCAACGAATCCTGTTTCATCGAATTTCGTTATTGTATGACAACGGTATGATATTACGAAGGTTGTAAACAATTAAAATAAAACAGATAAACTAATTTATTAAATACCCAAACTTCTTCTTCCACAACAGTTAAAAGACGATGGGTTTCACGGTTTTGTTCGATCCTAGGGTTGGGTTTTGCGGGCAATACAGGGCACGGGATGTCGATGGGCCTTTATAGCGACGTCGGCCTTGGAGAGGGGCACCTAGCGGTGGTCCCCACATCGAACTCGGCGCCCTGATGATGGAGGAAACGACGACGAGGCGGGCGGACTTCCAAACACCGATTCGACTAAAATACTCCACTATACGATTCGAATCTTGTACGGATTTTGAGATGAGAGAATTCTCTATGAAATCTTCCAAAGAAGTGATGGATTTCAATAAGCGGATTTGAAGTAATTGAGGAGAGATGCTGGGAGGTTTTTCCATCATTCGACAGTGAGAGATGACCTGTAAAGGAAGTTTGGGTTTTGGACCGTATACGCGTATTTATACTGTATACCATTCTATTTTATTTTATTTTATTCTATTTAATTCAATTAAATTCCTATATCTCTCTTAACTCCAAATCAAACCCAACGAGTGATGCCCCTAGCTATGTACCCATATTCCGGACACAATGGGATATGTCCCGTAAGCCAATTCAATTGTTTCTATAGGTTTTTTCTTTAAACTTAAATATAAAACATTTAATTATTTAATTCGATCGTACAAATTAATTTACCGGGTCCACATACTGACTCTAAAAATTTCCGAAAAATAAATCTAGCTCTGTTTTTACGATACGGTCCTAACAAAATTAATTTCGTCGAATTTGGAAACTGTTTGAAAAATGGCCATTTTCTGGTCGATCGAAATTGACTGAAATTGGCAAAACACATTTTCATTTGCCACGCTCACATATTAATTTCAAAAATTACAAAAATTGGAATCCTGTAATAATTTGACATTCCGGATCCAACCAGGGTGGTTTCATTGAAAACGGAGGTCGTTTGCAAAATGGCTATATATACGGGATATATATTATATTAAATTCCATAGCGACTATTCTGAATATTCAACTGGCCATAACTTTTGATTCTCGCTATGAAATTTCAATTTTTCGGATTCGTTGGAAAGATACTATTAAATAGATTCTAATATTTTTGGTTTTATTAAAACTGATTTATTTTGCAACCTGTACAGTTAGTCAAAATTCGAATTCAAATTTTCAAACTGCCGCGCTATTTCTAACTCCTTTGTAAAATTAATATAAATATATTCATTCTAACTTCGATTTAAATAAATATTTATTCGTTATTATTCAAAATAAATTATTTCAACTATTCAAAATTCAATAAAATAGGCATAATAAAAAATTTAAATTGGTTCTGATTTTCCGGGTTGTTACACGTATCATATTTCCGTATAAAGGAATTAAACAGGAATGACTTAATAACATTGCCTACTTTATCCCAAAAAGGGAAGGGTGTTAAAGGCAACTAGGGGACGAACAAATAACCTTCGCGTATAGTCTGGTTCCTTGGATCTTAAGTGGCTAGGGTTAAGGAGTCCACCTAGGAATAGGGCTTTTCGTTTAAGGGTGTAACATCCCAGAAATTTCAGCAGGTAGAATGTGGATTTAACTATTTACAATCAAATTTTATATTGATGCTGGGATTAAAAATCGAATATATGGTTGTGTATAAGCTGAATTCAATATTTAATTTATTTTGGTCGGTTGAGAATCAAATATTGATTGTTGGATATTTGAATTGAATTTGGTTGAATTTTTAAAATAAACATTATTAGCATGAGGATTTTAGTTGTTGAAAACTGGCTTGAATATGTGCTTATTTGTATATATTGAAATGTAACATTCCAAATTTGAAATCAAATGGAGTTGTTTTGTGGACAAACAAAATAAAAATCGATGAACCAATAAATTAAAAATAAAATAACATCATATACAAACAGAATCAAAATCCGACCAGATTAATTTTATTAGATCCAGAATGGGAAGACGAAGAGATACGTATAATTTTTGTCATAATTGAAGACTGCGTTGAAATTAGAGTGTTTTGGGATATTTGCGGTAAAATTTAACCAAGTTATTACCCACCTTAAATTTTACCTCCCTCGGTAATACCATTACTCGCGTAGATCTATTTCTGAATTGCGCAGATCACCTAAGCCCTATGAAAGCTCGCCTTATTTTTCTTCAGCAAAATAAAAAACGAATGAAATCAATCCCTTTTTTCACTTTAATGGTCGCAGCCTTAAATAGCCATGGCCTCTCCACCGTTCACCATCGTTCCTTCCAAAGTTCGTGAGCCGTCGCGTCAACACCAATTCCTTCAGCAAAGTCAAAATTTACTCGCTGCAGCCGTTCGCATTTGGGCCACTAGCAACCGAGTTTCGTCTCACTCAACTCTAACTAAGTCGTCGCCTCCACCTCGAAATAGTAACCTTCGACGGCAACACCAAAGCTGGGTTTTCGCTTGTTCTTTCCATCGCTTCCCTAATGTAAGAATCCTCTTACGATTATCTATTTCAAGTAGATTAATTTTGATTTAACTGAATACATAGTGGGTTCCGATTTCGTTGGTTGCCTTGTGGATCTAACCAAAGATGATACACTATTTTTATTTGTGGGTTGTTTGCAAAATTTGAACCTCTTCCTTAATCCATCACCTGTACACTTTGATATGAAATGCTGGATACAAATGTGTGCTACCATGAATATTTGGCCTTAAGTGCAACTCTAAACTTGGGGACATGTAGCCGACATTTCACACATACATATATGTATTTTTGCAATGGCTTTGTTGTGCATGTATTCTTTGGCTCAAGTATTTTTACTTGCACACATCTATCCTCACACATGGAGTAGGTATTACTTTATTAAGAATGTAAAAAGGAAGAAGACCGGAACCACTCATGCATACTTATTATTTTTTCTAGTCAAATTACTTTCCGTCTCTTCTCCTTGTGTATGCATCATCACTTTACTTGTTAAGGAATTTAACATATGGGGTGTTTTTTTCTTTTATAAAAGAAAATAACTAATAAAGCTAGTTTTGTTATGCCCATTGTGTTGTTGCTAATAGGTGTCTTGGTTTTAACAACAAATCACATGAAAATCAGTTTACATAATTAGTGGAGTGGGTGAATTGAGTCAAATACTTGATATACATGACAACCTTATGGCGTAGGGTAAGTACAGAATTGCACTAAGTTGAGAAAACATTTTATATGCACTGAATATCAATTGACTTCTCACTCTAACATGTTAAAACGCGATATGTAATGAATGATAACACATTACTATATGCCATGACCAATATTGGTGAAATTATATTTAATGTATGTTGGGAATAATAAACCATCAATGAGTCAGAATGGGTGATTATGGCAGTGCATATATACTTGTTTTAAACCTGGGGTGTCTTCTTGTGGGGTACTATCTATGAGTTTTGATATTTACTTATACTATGCTATCTACCTTATACATTCATGTTTTCCATAACATTTCTGGTATTGTTTCATATGCCAGTCGTCTGCCACCTTAAGTTTCATTTGCCGGTATCATCACTGTCCATGTTGTCATGATTACCGACTATGTTTTCATTTCTAATAAGGTCGACCATGTTTGTTCTTCAAGTCATTTGACAGAAAATGTATGTATTAGACATATAAACTGCTCCTTTGTAGTTGTGTTACCCTTGGTTTTAACTCATCTTGCTTGTTGTACTTTAGATCAAAAATGGACATGGGTATGCTGAGTAGTTTGGAAATACCATATACATGTTGTTTACATAATTAATGTCCCTGACCCTTTCTGTTAGCCATAAATTTTTCCTACTGTGTTGATGAACCAATTGTTGGCACTTAAAGTAACAGACCATGATTTTTTTGAAGGTGGTTAGGACCAATTGGTTTCCTCAGGACATATACATATGTATATATGTACATACATATATATTGATTTTTCCTACTTACACATTTGATTTCATGAAAATACAACTGCGGATATTCGTGCATGTTGCTCGTTCATTACATGACTAATGTATTTTGAAAAAACCCTATATCCTGGTATTAACACCGTAATTAAGTTGTTGTCCTATCTTTGACATATTATGTTGATGCCCTTGGTATCCACCTTTGTAGTGTAAACCGAGCTGATCACTATTGCAAAGCAGTTGTGGCCTTCACACCTTACACTATGACATAGATTTCAATAAGCTGCGTATAGTTGTATTTTTATACATGAAAAGCATAGTATTAAACTAGTTTGAAGTTGTATTTTTACATGAACATCATAGTTTTAAATGGGTTTGCTGTCGTATTTTTTTAAATGTACGTCATAACTAAAATGGTTTGCTGGGGATACATAATCTACTTTTGTAAATGTACACCATTAGCTTGTTGTGAATACATAATATATTTACGAGTATCGACACTAATGTACACCAAGTTGTATACACATAATTTGTGCTTAGCCAAGTATATGTTAATATGTTATGGAAAACCCACCCCTGCTCTCACTTATTTAAAGCTTCACACCCTTTTATTTTTGAAATGCATGGGCACTCTGCTATTTTGAACTGTTATACACTGGTTGTTTAAAAATGCAGAGAAAAAAAATAAAAAAATAAAAAAAAGAGTGACTAAATTTTAAGGGAAGCTTTCAACATGTACATTTGATACAAAACAAATGATGTCCATGCTTAAAGTATATATTGGGTCCCTAATACTGCTCGGTCATCTATGCATTCTTTTCCTGTTACTGAGCTTTGTATTATTCCTTCCTTAAATAGTTTGACATGGTGGCATTTTCAACCAATAAATGAAGAAAATCCCATTTGCATATTGCTTTGTACATGCCTGATTCATGCGAGTGAATACATGTTGTTATTTATATACATACACATGTCACTCAAAGAGCCATTCCATTTACTTGTTGTTGTGTTTATGCCAGGCTAAGTGAATGTTGAATATACAAGTTAGGTATACTTGTTTTAAGAGCTGAAACCATTTCATCCATTGCAATTTTGTTGACCGAAATGAAGTTGCTGAATCATTTTGTCCAAGAAATATTGCATTTCATTTTGTGTTTTGTGTAAGCAACGCTGCATTTCATATTGTGTTTTGTCTAAGCAACACTGCATTTCATATTGTTGTCTGGATATATAGAAAAGGGGCGTTGATTAACAGTCTTCCACTTTTTCTAAATCTGGTAACTAGTTTACAAACACATTAGTTGAAGTATGTACCCTGAAATTGCAAGCTGTAGATATATTCTATTAGCTTCATACTTGCACCCGCTTGCTACATGTATACAGCTGAACCCATACACAGTTGTTCACTTTGATGCACCTTCTTTCTATAATGTTTTGTTGTGGCAAAATCAATACAGTGGATTGATGTGTATTCTTTGCCCATTATGTTGAACTAGATCCGTGTGGTCGCTTTACAATTGCTCGCACTGTCCTGAAACTTTTTTGGGATGCTGAGGCAGTACACAAGTGTACATATACATGTGTGTATGTGCAGGATTCTGGGACTGTTTATCCTGAGAGGAAAACTGATATGCACAAATAGTATACTCGAAACTGAATAGGCACTACATCATGTATACGTGACATTTTACATATGAGATACTGATGTTGAGACTAACTATTATATTTTAGTTTACATCGAAATTAATTTACTTGAACAAATGATTAATCCTAACTCGAGTGTTTTATGTTTTTGCACGGAACGCTCGAGTCAGACTCGAGCAGTACAGATTTTAAAGATCACGACTTAGGATTCGAAGATTGGCAAAGCTGGGATATTCCGAAGACGGCGCGCTCTGAAGTTTTGAATCTGTAAATATTTATTTTGTATTCAAACCGTATTTTATTCCATTGTATTGAGAAAAAATTTGTATCAAAAATTCTGATAAATATATAGAAGATTATTTTGTTGTTCAATCTTGTGTTATTTAATTATTCTGTGTTAATTCTGTTTTTTTTACTTTGTAAGATAATAACAATCCGTTAGTTTGGTTGTTTTACATTGGTTTGATCACCAATTTGAAGTGGCCCAAAAGGCGGGCCGTTACAAGTGGCATTAGAGCTTTAGTTTATTCAAAGCGTAGCTTATCAAGTTTGAAATAAGTAGAACCGACACTAGAAAAGGGGATTTTGAAAATAAAATGGTTTCAAAATATAAATTGTAAAAATAAAAAGAGTTTTGAACAATAAATTTTTGGAAGGTTAATTATTTTGGGAATATTATATATTTTGAAAATTAGTGTTTTGGAACTGATACAGCAGAAATAAAAATATTATTTTGAGATTAAAAAAGATAAAAAAATGTTCGGAATCCCTAGTCTTTAAATTTAGATTTGCAAGAGCGAATTCTTCGATAAATCCCCTTGGAGATGAATCTCGAATCCATCGTCGAATGTTATCTAAGGGAAATAAGGATAAGAGAATCGATAAATTTCTCTAATCATGTATTCTAGCAATAAAAAACGATTGGAATTTATTTGAATTAGGAAACTAGATGAGAATTTGAATGGAAAAGAGTAATTTGAAAACCATTTCGAAGACGAAATGATGAATTTTGTTTTGATATTTGGAATGTGGAATTAATAAAATTAGAATAAATAAAGGGTTATAATTGGAACTCGAGGGTATCAAATTTTATTACTAAGCTATTCAGATTTACTTAGAATGGAGCGAAATAAATTATAGTTGGTTTCGAACCAATAGTGCATAATCAAATATATGAATTCGATAGAAAATTGTGAACTTGTAAATTAATTAACGAAAAGTGGATTGTAAACAAGAGTTATAAATGAAGCGGGATATGAAGGAAGATTTTAAAGAAATTTGGACCTATGTTTAAATGGAATCAAAATTATTTTGATGAAATGAGTTCAAAAGAATAATATTTACTTTTTAGAAGTAAATAGCGTTTGGAAGCGAAAATGTTGAAAATGGAATTGGAGATAAAGGAAATAGAGCTAACCAGTACGGTGAGATTATTGTGAAGTTCAAAAATTAATCAAATGAGATTTTTATTTGTAACACCCCGTATTTTCTGAGAATATTAAAATAACAAATTAAAGAATAATTAATTTGAAAATGAAGAATTAGGTGAAACGGGTTGCGCCATTGCGTTCGTCTTGGAATTCTGCTTGAGATAGAGTCCGAGTTTGCGAAAATCGGACTATGTATAAGAAGATATCTTTAAATTAAATATTGCAGCAAAACATGAAAAAGAGGAATGAGAAAAGAATAATGTTCAGCATTGTTCTAAGGTTTGTAAGAAAGAGACTTAGTAGCTCATTTGGTTGGAATATGTGACTTGCATACAAGAGGTACATAGTTCGATCCCCGCCAGTACCTGTAATGACCCGCACTGGCAGAGGTATTATGATTAATATATTTAATTATATAAATGGTGGTTTAGAGAATTAAATGGTCGTGGAATTAAATAATGATGAATATTTAATTTAAAATAATAAATTAAATAATATATTTAATTCTGAAATAATCAGAATTTGCTGAAATGGCGATATGGTGTGAACCGGATCATCTGTGATATTTAATTCAGCTTGGAATTGAATTTGAATAACGAATATATTCAATCGTCGACAGTTGAACGTATAGTTTATATTATAATAAAAATCGAGCTTGAAGTGGCGTTGTAGTTCGCTATTTGGCGATTTGAACTTCAACTAAATATACAGGGTTCGTTTTAAATCGGATTTCTGTGAAATAAGAAACGTTAGGAGCTGGTGGAGTATATTTTTCTAGTGGAAGAGAAAAATCAAGATTTCGTATTGTAGATCGTTAGTTATCGCCAAAACAAATTTCTAGAAAGTCGTTATGAACGATAATGGTTTATTTAATAAAATAAATCGATTATAAATCAAATTGTATATTGATTTAACGTTAAAATGAAATATCGAGTTAAAATTTCAAGTTAGTTCTATTCTGGAATGTATACGAATTCAGTTGGTAAATATATATGATAGTGATAATTTATTATCAATTAAATTGTTTGTTTTTAAACCAGTTTATATTAAGTCGAATTTAATGTAAATCATTAATTTTATTTAATATCTTCTGTATATGGTCGAATTTGACCATGGAAACTGTTCCAGTGTGTTCAGAAGGGTGGTAGAACCCTAGGAATGACTTTAGTTGCGTTCAAATAGGGGTTCGATAACGCCGGATATTTTAAATTTAAGGTACATAGATTAAACTAAATTTATAATTTATTTATTTAATTATTAAATCACACTTAATCAAAATGAATAGGGGACGACTTCATTCCACGCAGGCTACCTCCCGTGTTTCTTCCTTGTCCTTAAGTCTTCCACATGGACACTGTGAATCCACGTCTCCCCATAGTTCACCTTTATATAACCACCCTTTTCTTTGTTAAAATTCCCAATCCTCAAACCAGAAACCGGTCCTTTCTTTTTCAATTCATTCCCCTTTCTAATGAATCGCGAATCCATCTACTGTTAAAAAAAGGAAATCAAAAACCGAAAAGGATAGCGCGCTTTAGGAAGGAATCTGAAGCTCGAAATCACGCTGAGCGATCGTGATTTGGAACCACTGGGAATCTGAAACTCGACGACGTTAGGAACACGGAAGTCCGGTTTTTGCCTAGGGTCGTTTGGTGGTACTGACGTCGATCTGCAAGTCTTAAACTGGGCTGCGATAGTTTGGGAACATGGGATATTGGTGTACTGTTTTCAATCTGGATTGGGTTGCGATGACTGTGATGAACAGAAGTAGGTAATTTGGGGTGTGTGATTTTAGTGGGATCGGTGGTGTATGAATGGGGGAGCTCGATGCTATTGAGATGGAATTGGGGAGTGCGGTTACATTAATAACAGTATGTATGAATTTGGTTTTGAGGAATGTCAAGATGGTGTTGTGTTGAATGTACAGGGAGTACTGCGGTTTTGTACACATGTAGTGGGAAGGAGTTTGAGGAGTGGTGGAGGAGCTGGCATCGTGGATGGAGCTGGAATGGGCCAACGTGTTTTCAGCATTTGGGAAGAAGTCGAAGTTGGTTAGTTTTCTGCCTAGGGAAAAATTGCATTTTTCTTTTAAACTGTAAAATGGTAGGAGGGCGTTCGATTTGGAATATAAGAAAATGGTGATCAGTCTTTATTGGTGAAGTAAATGGTTTTGAGGAGGAGCAAAATTGTCTGAAGCAAGAAATTAGATTGAGGGAGAAAAGTTAATGTGGGCTGAAGCTTTTAAAACGGATTGGGCCAAGGTTTATAAAGGGCGAGCCCATACAAAGGAATTAATAGTTTTAAATAATTCAAGTATTTAGTTAATGATGTTCAAATGTCGTCTTAACTTATAATTGCCATAACTAGCTCATACGATGTCAGATCAACGAACGATCAGGTGCGTTGGATTCATAACGGAAGATACTACACCTATGAACTGGTTTGGAATCTATTGGAGCTCGTCTAAATTTATTACAAAATAAATTTGTATGATCAGAATCAACAACCGTAAATCGTTATTTAACGATTACGGACAATGTGAGTAAATCTCACTAACTCTGAACAGTTTATAATTTCATGTTGTATTTTTAGAACTGTTAAATATTGGCTGATTGATTGTGTGTTGATTGTTTGATTGAACTACTAGTCAGTTAGTTGAATTTCTATATTTGATTCTGTTTAACAGAATATATCATATGGAACTGAAAGTGATGTTATCTATATTGTTTAACATCTGTGATGCAGGGAAACAGGTTGGAGGAATCCAACTGGATTCCTCAACATTTATTTTACTGTTTTTCATATATTGTGATATATGACGTGTTATATAATCTGTTATGTATTATGTGTGTTGGAATGATGTTGATCATTGTTATTCGATATTTTAAATATCATAAAAGACCCTGGGATGTAAAAAGAATTATTTCAATGTATATTGAAATAAAGGGATTTTATAAAATCAACAGATTTTATAAAAGGAAATATTTCAAAAGTAAATAAAAGGGAAAAATGTTTTTAAAATGAATAGAGTTTTATAAAAGGGAAATCATTTGTAAAGTGAAGAACTGTTACTAAAAGTAAATCTTTATCAATGAATAGTTTAATCGAGTTAAAAGGAGTTAATCGATGTTAGTTTAATCGAAAAGGAGTTAATCGAATTAGTTATTCGAATAGAATAAAGGAAGTTATCGAATAAAGTTAAAAGAGGTATTCGAATATAGTTTAGACAAAAGGAGTTATTCGATCAGAATTCATCGAATAGAATTAATTGGTTAGAGTTAATTAACCAAAGTTAATCAGTTAGGGTTAACCAGTTAGAGTTAACTGGTTAGAGTAAATCAGTTAGGTTAAAGCGTAGAGTTAAACCAGTTAGAGTTTATCAGTTAGAGCTAAATTAAACCAATTGGGAGTTAATCGATGTTAGTTTAATCGATTAGAGTTAAAGTAAAAGGAGCTAATCGATGTTAGTTTAATCGATTAGAGTTAAACTAAAAGGAGTTAATCGATGTTAGTTTAATCGATTAAAGTTAAAGTAAAAGGAGTTGATCGATGTTAGTTTAATCGATTAGAGTTAAAATAAAAGGAGCTAATAGATGTTAGTTTAATCGATTAAAGTTAAAGTAAAAGGAGTAAATCGAATATAGTTTATTCGAATAGAATAAAGGAGCTAATCGATGTTAGTTTAATCGATTAGACTTAAAGCAAATGAGTTAATCGAATATAGTTATTCGAATAGAAAGTAAAATGAGTTAATCGAATATAGTTTATTCGAATAGAAAGTAAAATGAGTTAATCGAATATAGTTTATTCGAAGAAAGTAAAAAGAGTTATCGAATATAGTTTATTCGATAGGAGTTAAGTGAATAGAGTTAAAGTTAAATCAAAAGGGTTAATCGAATAGAGTTAAGTGAAAAGAGTCAATCGAATATAGCTATTCGAAGGAGAGTTACGTAAGGAAGTTTGTTAAAGAATTAGAAGGATGAACTTTGTCTATTTCAAGGTTAGAAATGTTGTTCAGTTAAGGTCTGAGAGGTAGTATTACCCCAACTTGATTGACTTCATTTTTAACTAAGGAATGGTTAAGGTTCGATAGTAAAGGATGGTTAAGTGAATTTAGTAATTAAAGGAAATGGTTTGAGTTGGCATCGCGATGGTTTGTTTAACCATCTGTCTAAGTCCAATGAAGAAGCTTTGGAAATGTTTTCCAAATAAGAAACCAGAAATGTTTTCTAATAAAGAAAACAAGAAATGGAAATGTTTTCCATTGTTAATAACGTATATTTTCCAAATTTAGAAAATAAGAAATATTGAATATAGGGAAACAGGTGATAAGTAAATTAATGAAATAAAGAGATAAATGTTGAATGATGTTTGATCAATATAAATTTCCATCTGGAAATAATATCGTTGTTTGCACACTTGTTTTTATTCGATAGTTAGATCACAGACTATCGAAGTTTTGACCATTTTAACGTTGTTAATATGGAGAGACCGGTTGGATTATTATCCAAAGAACCACTCTGTATTGGCATAAATGTTGCGAATAATATATGCCAAAGGAAATTGAAGACGGAGTTATGCAAGGGCTATCCTGTTCACAGAATAGTGCCTTCGGTTTATCCTGTTCCTGGGTGACTTGTATGGACGGATGTCTGACATAGTATTTCCAGACGATCACATATATTGATTTCCCCAACTGTACCAAGAGTGGAAGCGGAGAAGGAAACTTCTTTTAGCTAACACATAATGTATGGTTGAGGACGTCAATCGGTGATTTGATGGATTTGATGATGTGGCATTCAAAGTGAATATGGTGTGATGACAAAGCGTAGCTTCTAGCCTCACATCCGGTAAATGACAGAATCGGGCATGCAGGATGGCTAAGTCGGTCGCACCGAAGTAGGGTGTATAATCACATGATCTAGAGTTTCATTTATTTCTAAAAATCTATTGTTGATGCTGTCCCATTCGGGAAAACGGTTGCTGATCCCAACCGTTGGTGATATACATTCGATACACTCAAGCGAAATGAGTGGTCGGTCATGTGTGGCCGGGTTGCAAGATGTTCTTATTGAACCCAGTGTATTCCTCTCTAGAGGTACACGAGCGAAAGGTGGTTCCTTGCCTTGTCATAGTTGGAAATCCATTACCCAATACGTGCTTGCGGTTTTGATTGTATACTATATATGTAGAACGTGAGATGAAAGCGTTTCTGCTAGATGATTAATATATTGTGGTTGATAGACATTATTATAATATCAAAGGTTTTGATATAAAGATAATTTGGATTCTCATAAGGGAAAAACCCGTTCCGTTATACGGCGTGGTCTTATGAGATATCGATTACCTGCTTGAACTGTTTTTGAACTGTTTTACTCATACCAGTCCCATGACTGACCCGAAGTTTATTTTGTTGTTCTCCCTAAACTCTTGGGTGCCTAAATTTGTATGGGCAGTCAAGTAGGCAGGATTTACAGATATACTGGAAGAGCTTGGAGCAGGAGGCTTCAGGATCATAATAGCTATAGTTATTTCCGCTGTGTTGTAAGTGCTGTACTTTGATAATGATATGTATATTCAAGTACAGATTTGTATTTCAAAGTTATGTTATGAAATATATTTATTCGTTCCGCTGTGAGATTCGTGTTACTCTGATATTGTGTTCTTCTTCTTCCTCTATTCTAAGTTTCTATCTTATCTATCCTCACCCTCTAATTTCTTTCACTATTGACTGGTATTTTTCGATGTTTTGGTTATCGACATCGAGTTTATGTCGATAACCAAAGTCGCTCAAAATCCGGGTCATTACAGTTGGTATCAGAGCTTAAGTTAAGTGAATTACCTTGGCTCTGTGGCGTGACTCAGTAGAGATAGGGTTAGTAATACACTAGACTGAGATTGAGTGTATATATACGAGTGGACGTATTTGTATATGATATAAAAATAATTTTATATTGTGGTGATTTATTGGTTGAGTTGTTTATGGGTTATGGTCGATCAGTTTGATCCACTGTATCGGTAGGAGTTTATAAACACTCAAATACGATGGGTCGTCACGATATGTTTTGAAAAGAGGGTAAATTAAAATAAGTTTACCCAAGGTATATCTTGATATAGAGAAGATATATATATCAAAATTTTAATATAATGGATATATTGGTTGTGATTATAATCGAGTAAGATTATAAATTAAATGGTTATGTGAATAACCAATCAGAATTCATATAAGTGAAATACGTGAAATCAGATGAGTTAAATCTGAAGTTTAAACCAGAAATTGAATTGAAATTCTGGAAAAACTGGATAAGTGGTTGTAAATGGATTTGGATTAAAAATAAGGAAAATTTAACATCCTGGGAGATTTTAAATTTGTTTTACAAGCAGTGTGAATTATATTTTGAAATGAATTTCAAGGTGGAAATTGTAAGAACCCGTAACTTCCCCGTGAAGGAAAGAGCGGATACTTTGAGAACAACACACATATGAACGCAGACGGAAGAACATTTCATTGTTATTACAACAATTCCATCAGAATACAAGAATATACAGAGTATAAATGAATAAATTACATTCGATAAATATCAGAGATTACAATAAATTACATAGCAGCGGAAAATAATACAAAGCACAACTGAAGGTGATATACGGATACAGAGCTTTCCGGATATCATTCCAGCTGTAAACCAGGATCCTGTGAATATAAATCTGTAAAACCAAAACTACTAGCTGCCCGTGCGGAAAATAGGGGCACCCAGAGTTTAGGTTAAAACAATAAACTGCAGGTCAGTCATGTGACTGGTGTGAGAACTAAAACAGTTATTTAAAACTTTATTTTAAAAGAGAGTAATTCAAGGGACCACGCCGTATAACATGGAACGGGTTTCCTCCCAAGAATACCACTGCATAGAATAAACAAAGCAATGCTTTTTCGAAAAATGAAGCTATTATAAGACCCAGGTCCCATCACACAATGCAACGCAAGCCGGAGGATAGGGTTTTCCCTTATAATAGCCAAACATGCTTGGTACGTTTAAAACAAATCATTTGATACTATAATAAGTGTATAGTGTCAAAACAATTTCAATCATAAATATCAATCATAGGCGGCATAGCTACCATCTACTATGTCGCCATACTAGTTCTACAATTAAAACCGAATTACACGTATTGGAAATTGGATTCCGTCATGAGTCGAGGCAAGGGGCAAGCTCCTCTCCACGTTCGAGACACTCTAGCAAATGTCCCAGGGCTACGCACTTTGGGCAACCCCTAGATCTTCAGGGCCGGTCCTCACTTACGTTAGAGGATTAATTATGCCTGAACACACGTTTCCCGGTCCTTACAGACCTATAATCGAGGCGCCTCGCATTCCAACAACCACATAGGTGAAAAGTATAAAAATGTCAGGGCTGGTAAGTCACTGACACCACCAAAGCTAGAAAGAAACGTCGTGCTCTCCCTGCAGTCCGTATCCCGTTTTTGACTCATACCGAGGTGTGAGGCTCGCGAATTCACATTATACACAAAGCTTCCACGTAGGCGTGCTTTGATCATCAACCACAAGACTTTGCTTTTCAACAGAAGCCTTGATCAATGCATCTTAGCGTGCCACACAGGCAATTCATGCCATGCGACTGATGTCCATCGATATACAACCTCTGAGCTCGTACGTCTCAGAGAAGGGCGTTAAGCAAAAGAATAAATTCTCCGCCGCCAAACAGATGTATATTTAATAGAAATCAATCAACACAGAATAAAATCCAATGTCAGACACACAATCCATTTACAAGTCCGTTCTGGGTCTGAACGAAACCGGAGGCACTTTCCTCGCATATCCATCGATCTCCAAGTACGTCTGGACGACCACCAACTATTTCCATCCTCTTGGGTGTACAGCCCAATCAGGATCGTCAGTAATTATCCAAACGATGTGAAGACTTCTGGTCTTCAACCACCGTCTTCATCTTCGACATATCGTCGAATCGGTTATTCAGAATGGGTATAAACCCGGCCTTTCCGAACAATCCGCGTATATTAAAAACAAATGTTACACAAACTCAACATACGCCTCATTCCAATTCAGAATATTCTTTTATTCATAAAATCACATTTTTAGGGAATGGTTCCCATTAATTTTATCCAAGATAAATTCTTTAAAATTTATCCTTTAATCTTCCTTTGGATGGTTTCAAACCAAAATTATGGTTTTCTAAGCTAGTCGAGATTAGCGAACCACACCGAAGTAATTATTTATTTTATTTCCCAATCCCAACCTATTCATCCCATGAAGCAAAACTGGTAATACTCCATATCTAATACTATGGTGTTATTAGTAAAATTAATTACCATTTCACGTTCAAATCTAATTAAAGATTTAACTATCGCTTTGGAGCAAAACTGGCGATACTCCATTCTCGCTCATTTCTAAGTTTGATAATTTAGATTATAGATTCACATTTCAACCTAACTGCAGATTCGTTAAAACTCCTTTTACTGGGTAAAAGAACTAGGTGTTATTTAAAACACAGTTCACGATAAACCCATTTCAAATTCTATTTATTTTCGGGTTAAAGAACTAGTGTTATTTAAAATACAGTTCACGATAAACCCATGAATCAATTCTATTTAAAACCCATTTCAAATCCAATTTATTTATTTGAAAATAAACGGTTTTAAATTTTAGTTCAAAACTAGTTCATTTCGATAAAAATCTATTTTTATCTTTTCAAATATGGAGTTTTTCATCCCAACTTTTCCCAAATCATTTCTTATGATTTTACACAAATTATTGATATTTTTAATAATTTTATCAAGGCCCGTACAGTCGATTTCCATCAACGGCCATCGAACTGCACCTATAGCGACCTTTTTCGAATTTGATTTGGACGTATCTCCAAATCCAACCGTTAGATTTCAAATTTCTAATATTCGTTAGAAATCTCTTTTCGATACGAACCCAACGGTTCCGGTTTTAGGAGAATCCGTCGGTCGGATCTCCCGTAATGTCCGTTTGAAATAAATGGTCGAAATTCACGAACTACCGCGGCGCTGCGCGTTCTATTCAGGCCATTATATTATATATATATATAATATATATAATATATATTTCATCGATTTCTATTTAAAGCGAATTATATAAATAGTTTTAAGTTCGTTTCAAAAGAAATTTCAACTTCCATTTCAATTCAAATCAAAATTGAATTCTTCTTTATAAATTCGTTTTAAAATTCATTTCTATTCAATTCAAATTTCAATTCAATTCGAATTCATTTCAATTCGCTTTCTATTCAATTCGAAATCACTTTTCAATATTCATTTAGAAATCACTTTTCAATATTCATTTTAAAATGAATAAATCGATATAAATATCGTTCGCGTCAAAATGGCGTCAATCTAATCAACACGGCTTCATATATTTCTATTTTCAAATATTCTATTTCAAATATTTCTATTTCAAATATTTCTATTTCAATACACGACTCTATCTCTTTGTCAACACACGACTAATCTCAACGAATGAGTACCGTCCACGTGTGACTATTTTGTTATTTAATATATTTTATGAAAATTAAGGTATCTATCGTTTGATATTAAATCAGACTCCAACCGTAAATTAGTAAGAGAACGATTCCCTGAATATTAACCCCGAAGGCCGAAACCATATCCAGGAGACCACTCATCTTATCTATTTTCCAGTCAGTTTCTAATTTTATATATGATAAAGATGTAGATTTTATTGTTAAAATATTTCGTTCAACACATGACTAATCTCAACGGATGAGTACAGTCAACACATGAACCTTTACTTTATAATATTAAAGATGTAAATTTTATTGTTAAAATATTTCGTTCAACACATGACTAATCTCAACGAATGAGTACAGTCAACACATGAACCTTTATTTTATAATAATAAAGATGTAAATTTTATTGTTAAAATATTTCGTTCAACACATGACTAATCTCAACGAATGAGTACAGTCAACACATGAACCTTTACTTTATAATATTTAAGATGTAAATTTTATTGTTAAAATATTTCGTTCAACACATGACTAATCTCAACGAATGAGTACAGTCAACACATGAACCTTTATTTTATAATAATAAAGATGTAAATTTTATTGTTAAAATATTTCGTTCAACACATGACTAATCTCAACGAATGAGTACAGTCAACACATGAACCTTTACTTTATAATATTAAAGATGTATATTTTATTGTTAAAATATTTCGTTCAACACATGACTAATCTCAACGAATGAGTACAGTCAACACATGAACCTTTATTTTATAATAATAAAGATGTAAATTTTATTGTTAAAATATTTCGTTCAACACATGACTAATCTCAACGAATGAGTACAGTCAACACATGAACCTTTATTTTATAATAATAAAGATGTAAATTTTATTGTTAAAATATTTCGTTCAACACATGACTAATCTCAACGAATGAGTACAGTCAGCACATGAACCTTTATTTTATAATAATAAAGATCTAAATTTTATTGTTAAAATATTTCGTTCAACACATGACTAATCTCAACGGATGAGTACAGTCAACACATGAACCTTTATTTTATATTGATAAAGATGTAAATTTTATTATTAAAATACTTCGTTCAACACATGACTAATCTCAACGGATGAGTACAGTCAACACATGAACCTTTATTTTATAATATTCTTTATCTTCTAAATTGGAATGAGGTCCAATCAATTACCATATAGCGTTAACTATATGGATTTCCATACAACACATGTATATAATAGCATTGAAAAATAATCAACCATCAACCAAAGTGCACTACACTGTATGAGCATCAAATATAGATATCTAATGCTTATAACAGCCTGTCAATCAATCGATCGACATATTTAATCAATCAGGATGAGTGAAATTCATATTTCATCCCAACACCCGTGTGGGGTTTCAAATCAACAAACACAGATTTTTATTTGTGCAGTTGGGCGATGTGTAAAATTTATCGTCCCAATCAAGGTCAGTCAAATCAGTGTACATAAACAAACCGTCCGGTTTGTAAATGAATATTTTATTTATTCACATTCACGTTAAAAATTATATTTTTAACGATAAAACATTTTATTTCAACATATGAATTTCTATTCAGTTCATTCTTTAAATAAAATTATATTTTTATTTTTCTAACTCATTTTAGAAAATTTCGGCGGCATAACGGCACGATACTAGAAACGGGACGAGGCCTAGCCTTATCCCCGGTCTAGTGAAGGCCCACGCCATTCACACATCAATCAAATCCATTCATTTCACCCAACAATTCAATTTCAATCAAATAATCTAACTAATCTTTGTAATCAAACAAACAAGTCCATGGTCTGTGGACGATTGTGTCGGGTGCTACTAAACACCGTCTGCATCCTAGTATATATATATATATAACTAGAAAAAGAAATTGAAAGGTGAGAAATTCTCACCAATAGCTATCCAATACCACGACTCTTCATTTATAGAAATCTTTGTTGTTCTTGCCTTTTTATCACCTTCGTTGCCTGTATTCACTACATATATAAAAATCGAATTTTTACTTCACTATTCAATATATAAAAATCGAATTTTTACTTCGCTATTTAATATATAAAAATCGAATTTTTACTATGCTATTCAATATATAAAAATCGAATTTTTACTATGCTATTCAATATATAAAAATCGAATTTTTACTATGCTATTCAATATATAAAAATCGAATTTTTACTTCGTTGTTCAATATATAAAAATCCTATTTTTACTTCGTTACTATATAGATAAAAATTATATTTTTACAACGATGTTCATATAATAAAGATTATATTTTTACCACGCTATTCTCTATATAAAAATTTCGCCTTTCTAAATATAAAGATTTCACCTTTCTACCTATAAAAATATCGTCTTTTTATATCCTACCATATAAAGATCACATCTTTATTATCTATATAATATGAAAATTATATTTTCAACCTTTACATGCGATAAAAATTATATTTTTAACCTTTCTATATAATAAAAATTATATTTTTTTCCTATAAAAATCCTATTTTTATTATCGCCATTATATAAAAATTCCACCTTTCATTTATTTAAAAATCTTATCTTTACTATCCTAAAAATCCTCTCTTTCCTCTATTAAAAATCGTACATCTTCTCTATTAAAAATCGTATCTCTTCATGACTAAAAATCAGTTTTGAAATTACACAAAAAAATTAGTTTTGTAATTACACAAAAAAACAGTTTTGAAATTAAACAAAAATCAGAAACTTACTGTCTTTCTAAGCAGGGAGGAGGGTTCACCATTCGCCGCGGGGTGCCAGAGCGGAGGTCATGGGGGGTGCGCATCTCGATGGCGGCGGAGGTGGGGCGAATGGTGGTGTCGGCGGTGGAATGGCTCTGGGTGGTTGCGGGTTTCTTGAACTTGGGGTTTCGGAGTAGGTGGAGGTCGAGGAGGGAGTGAGGCTGGATGGAGGGGAGGCGGTGGGTGGCGCGCGGTGGCATCGGCAGTGGAGGAGGCGGCTTCGTGGTTGTCGAGGGTTTTCTTTTTTTTTTTCTTTTTTTTTAATTTCATTTCATCGATCTGAATTAATGATTTGGGTGGGGGGGGGGGGGCAGAGAGAAGTTAAGGGAGGGAGGGGAAGTTTAATTTATTTAATTATTTTAATTGCAAAAAGTTGACTTTCACAAACGACCACTAAACGAGGCCCACCGCCTGTCGTCCATAGCGTTTTACCCCCATTCCGAACACAATGGGATATGTATCGTAAGCCGATTCGATCGTTTCGATCAGTTTTCGTTGAATTTACATTTAAATCGCTATATTGAATTTTAAACGTACATTTCAAATTACCGGGGTTACATACTAACTCTATAAATCCCATAAAAATATTTTCTAGCTTCGTATTGACGATACGGTCCTAACAAAACTAGTTTCGTCGAATTCTGAGACCGTTAGAAAAATGGCCAATTTCCAGTCGATTAAAATCAACTGAAACTGGTCAAACGCGTTTTCCTTTTCCACGCTCACATATTGATTCGAAAAATTATGAAATTTGGAATCTAGCAATAATTTGACACTGCGGACCCAACAAAAGTGGTTTCGTCGAAATCCGAGGTCGTTTGCAAAATTCCCATTTTTAAGGGCCTGAATTCCTTAGCGACTATTCAGAATTTTCAACTGGACATATCTTTTGATTCCCGCTATGAAATTTCGATTCGTCGGAAAGATATCATCAATTAGATCCTAATGTTTTTGGTTTCACTAAAATCCGGATTGTTTTGCACCCGGTACATTCCATTGAAGTTTGAAATCGAATTATCGAACTACCGCGCCGTTTTCAATTCTATTTATAATTATATATAATTAGTTATATTCTAACGACGACGTATATAATATATACATTCTAAATATATTCAAAATAAATTTCTCGTCGATTTTATTTAAAATAATCTATTTTAAGTATTCAAAATTCGCTAAAACTGCCACAATAAAAAATTTAAACTAGCTCAGAATTTCCGGGTTATTACAGAAATGTTTAGAAATGGTTTTATAGTATTGAACTCACTTCGATCGCTGGAAAATAGATTCTGATGATGACAGCTGCATCATCAGTATTCATTTTCGAGTCGTAAGTGACGAATTACTACCAGAGATACTGTTTTGAATTTGTTTTGGGAAAGACAAGTTGTGTTGAATTTCAAAATGGGATTTAAAATATAGAATTTGAATTTTTAAATAGATTTGAAATATTAACTTGTTTAAAGAAATAAAACGAGAAGTTCCTTTATAAACGAAGTTTATAAATAGTTCTTTTATAAACAAAGTTTATAAATGAAGTTAAAAGAATTAATCATTGGATAATTCATAAATAAAAATACAAGTGTGAAATTTGAAGGGGAATCTATTTTCCAAAGGTAGAAATATCGATTTCAAAAGGAATTGAAATCGAGACTTATAATAAAGAATGAATAAAGAAAGGTTGAAATAGAAATTGAATATAGAAATTCAAAGGGAGTTTGAATATATGAAATTCAATGGAATTGAAATAAAAATTGAATATAGAAATTCAAAGGGAGTTTGAATATATGAAATTCAATGGAATTGAAATAGAAATTGAATATAGAAATTCAAAGGGAGTTTGAATATATGAAATTCAATGGAAGTGATATAGAATTTGAATATAGAAATTCAAATGGAATTCAAATATAGAATTTGAATATAGAAAATATAAAGGAAATTCAAATATAGGATTTGAATATAGAAAGTGAAATGGAATTTGAATATAGAATTCAAAAGGAATTAAAATATAGAATTTGAATATATGGAATTTGAATATAAAAATTCAGATGGGATTTATAATATAGAATTTGAATAGAATTTGATATATAGATTTGAATAATAGAAGTGATATAAAATTCGAATAGAAATTGAATAGAATTAATTAAGTCGAAGAGGAATTAGTTAATCGAGTTTTGAATTTGAAGTTGAACTTTGAAAGGTGAATTGGGTTTGTAAATGGATATTCGAAATCGAATATAGAACTTAAATTTGAAATTTGGATTCAAATTAGTTAATAAGCAAGATAAATATATTTTAACATGTCATGTTCAAATATAAAAGTGAAATAGAATAAAGAGTTAATTAACTAATTAATTAACGAATTGAGTTAAAACGATCAGGTATAGTTAAAATAGATTGGGCATGTATAAATACACATGAGATAGGTATGGATAAGGTATGAAGGTATATAAATAGAATGCTCGACGAAAAGGTACGTATTTAATTCATATATGAGATTTTATGCCCCGTATCGGCTAGCCGCTTGGCTTTTTCTTTTTCTTTTGGATTAGTGAGGGCCATGGGAGGCTATTTGAAATATCCCGATGCTCCTGGTACAAAGGAGGTTATGGCGAATTTTTCCGGGAATTTAAGGAGTTAGAATATTTTTAAGATAATTTGATAGTTTGAAATCAACGTATCGATATATATATGGAAGTCGATAAGGAAACGAACTTAGAAATAGAATAGTAAAATCAAAAAGGAAGACTAAGAATAAAATCTAGTAAGAATAGAAAGAGGAAGCGTATGCGTGTTTAAAAGTGAATAAGTAGTTGTATGGTATTGATTATTCGAGTAAGTAGTCATATCTGTTTTGACGTTATAAATGTTATTCAGTCAAGGTCTGAGAGGTAGTTATACCCCAACTTGATTGATTTCATTATTAACAAATAAATAGTAAGATTTCAGGCTCGAAGATCAATGTTGAATAAGAGTTAGTTGAATATAGTATTTGGGTTGTCGTAACGATGTTTTACACAACATCTGTTTTGACCCAAATAAGTGTAAGTATAGAAATAAACGAGATCGGAAAAGAGATAAGTAATTAGAATATTTTCCAATTATAAATAACATATATTTTCTAAAGTTTAGAAAATAAAGGAAGGCGATATTCGGAAATATTTTCCAAATAACGTAAAAGGCCAATATGGTTAACAAATATTGATAAAGAAATAGAGAAGTGATTTAACTAATGGAATATTAATTAAGGGCTCAGTGACATGTTCAAAAGGAAATTTTGATTTTTGAAAAGAGTAATCTGTTTAAAAACTCCCAGGGAAAGACTGTTTGAATTAAAAACAAATTTAACAGAAATTTGTGAAAGCAAAATTTGAATTAAAGTAAAGCCAGTAAAGTGGTGACTGAGATTGAATTAGAATGATATCAAGGCAAATTGGATTGTGAAATCCAAATTTGAAGTGTAATGTGATAATCAAGTTAAGAAGTTGGGAATCGAGAAGAAAACTCGAGTTGAAATGATATTTGGCTCGGATATAAGCGAATGGGTGTGTTGTGGATAAAAGCAGATTGGAATTTGAATGGGATGACCCTTGTATCCGCTGAATTGATAACAGGTGGAAAGGATATAATGATATGCCGACAAAAGGTACAAGTTTATATTTCTATTGGATATAAGATTATGAGCCGAATTGGCAGGCCACTTGGCTGTTTGATTTTCTTTTGGGATAGAGATGGCTCAGAGAGGCGAGTGGGAGTTTGACCGATTGACCAGTACAAAGGAGGTGCTGGCAAAATTTTTCGAAAAGTTAAGACGTTAGAAAATTTTCAGGATTTTTGAAAATTTTCGTTGATAAGAATTAATTAATATTTTAATTGAAATTAAATTGGTTCAGTTGAAACTGGAGTTAAGAAGTGAACAAATATGTTCTAACCAGTCGATAGGGTCGTTCTCTACCTTTTAGCAATTTCGAGGACGAAATTATTTTAAGTGGGAAAGATTGTAATGACCCGCACTAGCAGAGATATTATGATTAATTTATTTAATTATATAAATGGTGGTTTAGAGAATTAAATGGTCGTGGAATTAAATAATGATGAATATTTAATTTAAAATAATAAATTAAATAATATATTTAATTCTGAAATAATTAGAATTTGCTGAAATGACGGTATGGTGTGAACCGGATCATCTATGATATTTAATTCAGCTTGGAATTGAATTTGAATAACGAATATATTCAATCGTCGACAGTTGAACGTATAGTTTATATTATAATTAAAATCGAGCTTGAAGTGGCGCTGCAGTTCGCTATTTGGCGATTTGAACTTCAAATGAATATACAGGGTTCGTTATAAATCGGATTTCTGTGAAACAAGAAACGTTAGGAGCCGGTGGAGTATATTTTACTAGTGGAAGAGAAAAATCAAAATTTCGTATTGTAGATTATTAGTTATGGCCAAAACAGATTTGTAGAAAGTAGCTATGAACGATAACGGCTTATTTAATAAATAAATCGATTATAAATCAAACTGTATATTGATTTAACGTTAAAATGAAATATCGAGTTAAAATTTCAAGTTAGTTCTATTCTGGAATGTATACGAATTCAGTTGGTAAATATATATGATAGTGATAATTTATTATCAATTAAATTGTTTGTTTTTAAACCAGTTTATATTAAGTCGAATTTAATGTAAATCATTAGTTTTATTTAATATCTTCTGTATATGGTCGAATTTGACCATGGAAACTGTTCCAGTGTGTTCAGAAAGGTGGTAGAACCCTAGGAATGACTTTAGTTGCGTTCAAATAGGGGTTCGATAACGCCGGATATTTTAAATTTAAGGTACATAGATTAAACTAAATTTATAATTTATTTATTTAATTATTAAATCACACTTAATCAAAATGAATAGGGGACGACTTCTTTCCACGCAGGCTACCTCCCGTGTTTCTTCCTTGTCCTTAAGTCTTCAACATGGACACTGTGAATCCACGTCTCCCCATAGTTCACCTTTATATAACCACCCTTTTCTTTGTTAAAATTCCCAATCCTCAAACCAGAAACCGGTCCTTTCTTTTTCAATTCATTCCCCTTTCTAATGAATCGTGAATCCATCTACTGTTAAAAAAAAGGAAATCAAAAACCGAAAAGGATAGCGTGCTTTAGGCAGGAATCTGAAGCTCGAAATCACGCTGAGCGATCGTGATTTGGAACCTCTGGGAATCTGAAACTCGACGACGTTAGGAACACGGAAGTCCGGTTTTTGCCGAGGTTCGTTTGGGGGTACTGACGTCGATCTGCAAGTCTTAAACTGGGCTGCGATAGTTTGGGAACATGGGATATTGGTGTACTGTTTTCAATCTGGATTGGGTTGCGATGACTGTGATGAACTGAAGTAGGTAATTTGGGGTGTGTGATTTTAGTGGGATCGGTGGTGTATGAATGGGGGAGCTCGATGCTGTTGAGATGGAATTGGGGAGTGCGGTTACATTAATAACAGTATGTATGAATTTGGTTTTGAGGAATGTCAAGATGGTGCTGTGTTGAATGTACAGGGAGTACTGCGGTTTTGTACACATGTAGTGGGAAGGAGTTTGAGGAGTGGTGGAGGAGCTGGCATCGTGGATGGAGCAGGAACGGGCCAACGTATTTTCAGCATTTGGGAAGAATTCGAAGTTGGTTAGTTTTCTGCCTAGGGAAAAATCGCATTTTTCTTTTAAACTGTAAAATGGTAGGAGGGCGTTCGATTTAGAATGCAAAAAAATGGTGATCAGTCTTTATTTGTGAAGTAAATGGTTTTGAGGAGGAGCAAAATTGTCTGAAGCAAGAAATTAGATTGAGGGAGAAAAGTTAATGCGGGCTAAAGCTTTTAAAACGGATTGGGCCAAGGTTTATAAAGGGTGAGCCCATACAAAGGAATTAATAGTTTTAAATAATTCAAGTATTTAGTTAATGATGTTCAAATGTCGTCTTAACTTATAATTGCCATAACTAGCTCATACGATGTCAGATCAACGAACGGTCAGGTGCGTTGGATTCATAACGGAAGATACTACACCTACGAACTGGTTTGGAATCTATTGGAGCTCGTCTAAATTTATTGCAAAATAAATTTGTATGATCAGAATCAACAACCGTAAATCATTATTCAACGATTACGGACAATGTGAGTAAATCTCACTAACTCTGAACAGTTTATAATTTCATGTTGTATTTTAAAACTGTTAAATATTGGCTGATTGACTGTGTGTTGATTGTTTGATTGAACTGCTAGTCAGTTAGTTGAATTTCTATATTTGATTCTGTTTAACAGAATATATCATATGGAACTGAAAGTGATGTTATCTATATTGTTCAACATCTGTGATGCAGGGAACCAGGTTGGAGGAATCCAACTGGATTCCTCAACATTTATTTTACTCTTTTTCATATATTGTGATATATGATGTGTTATATAATCTGTTATGGATTATGTGTGTTGGAATGATGTTGATCATTGTTATTCGATATTTTAAATATCATAAAAGACCCTGGGATGTAAAAAGAATTATTTCAATGTATATTGAAATAAAGGGATTTTATAAAATCAGCAGATTTTATAAAAGGAAATATTTCGAAAGTAAATAAAAGGGAAAAATGCTTTTAAAACGAATAGAGTTTTATAAAAGGGAAATCATTTGTAAAGTGAAAAACTGTTACTAAAAGTAAATCTTTATCAATGAATAGTTTAATCGAGTTAAAAGGAGTTAATCGATGTTAGTTTAATCGAAAAGGAGTTAATCGAATTAGTTATTCGAATAGAATAAAGGAAGTTATCGAATAAAGTTAAAAGGAGGTATTCGAATATAGTTTAGCCAAAAGGAGTTATTCGATCAGGATTCATCGAATAGAATTAATTGATTAGAGTTAATCAACCATAGTTAATCAGTTAGGGTTAACCAGTTAGAGTTAATTGGTTAGAGTAAATCAGTTAGGTTAAAGCGTAGAGTTAAACCAGTTAGAGTTTATCAGTTAGAGCTAAACCAATTGGGAGTTAATCGATGTTAGTTTAATCGATTAGAGTTAAAGTAAAAGGAGCTAATCGATGTTAGTTTAATCGATTAGAGTTAAAGTAAAAGGAGTTAATCGATGTTAGTTTAATCGATTAAAGTTAAAGTAAAAGGAGTTAATCGATGTTAGTTTAATCGATTAGAGTAAAAGTAAAAGGAGCTAATCGATGTTAGTTTAATCGATTAAAGTTAAAGTAAAAGGAGTAAATCGAATATAGTTTATTCGAATAGAATAAAGGAGCTAAACGATGTTAGTTTAATCGATCAGAGTTAAAGCAAATGAGTTAATCGAATATAGTTATTCTAATAGAAAGTAAAATGAGTTAATCAAATATAGTTTATTCGAATAGAAAGTAAAATGAGTTAATCGAATATAGTTTATTCGAAGAAAGTAAAAAGAGTTATCGAATATAGTTTATTCGATAGGAGTTAAGTGAATAGAGTTAAAGTTAAATCAAAAGGGTTAATCGAATAGAGTTAAGTGAAAAGAGTCAATCGAATATAGCTATTCGAAGGAGAGTTATGTAAGGAAGTTTGTTAAAGAATTAGAAGGATGAACTTTGTCTATTTCAAGGTTAGAAACGTTGTTCAGTTAAGGTCTAAGAGGTAGTATTACCCCAACATGATTGACTTCATTTTTAACTAAGGAATGGTTAAGGTTCGATAGTAAAGGATGGTTAAGTGAAATTAGTAATTAAAGGAAATGGTTTGAGTTGGCATCGCGATGGTTTGTTTAAACATCTGTCTAAGTCCAATGAAGAAGCTTTGGAAATGTTTTCCAAATAAGAAACCAGAAATGTTTTCTAATAAAGAAAACAATAAATGGAAATGTTTTCCATTGTTAATAATGTATATTTTCCAAATTTAGAAAATAAGAAATATTGAATATAGGGGAACATGAGATAAGTAAATTAATGAAATAAAGAGATAAATGTTGAATGATGTTTGATCAATATAAATTTCCATCTGGAAATAATATCGTTGTTTGCACACTTGTTTTTATTCGATAGTTAAATCACAGACTATCGCAGTTTTGACCATTTTAACGTTGTTAATATGGAGAGACCGGTTGGATTATTATCCAAAGAACCACTCTGTATTGGCATAAGCATTGCGAATAATATATGCCAAAGGAAATTGAAGACGGAGTTATGCAAGGGCTATCCTGTTTACAGAATAGTGCCTTCGGTTTATCCTGTTCCTGGGTGACTTGTATGGACGGATGTCTGACATAGTATTTCCAGACGATCACGTATATTGATTTCTCCAACTGTACCAAGAGTGGAAGCGGAGAAGGAAATTTCTTTTAGCTAACACATAATGTATGGTTGAGGACGTCAATCGGTGATTTGATGGATTTGATGATGTGGCATTCAAAGTAAATCTGGTGTGATGATAAAACGTAGCTTCTAGCCTCACATCCGGTAAATGACAGAAATCGGGCAGGCAACATGGCTAAGTCGGTCGCACCGAAGTAGGGTGTATAATCACCTGATCTAGAGTTTCATTTATTTCTAAAAATCTATTGTTAATGTTGTCCCATTCGGGAAAACGGTTGCTGATTCCAACCGTTGGTGATATGCATTCGATACACTCAAGCGAAATGAGTGGTCGGTCATGTGTGGCCGGTTTGCAAGATGTTCTTGTTGAACCCAGTGTATTCCTCTTTAGAGGTACACGAGCGAAAGGTGGTTCCATGCCTTGTCATAGTTGGAAATCCATTACCCAATACGTGCATGCGGTTTTGATTGTATACTATATATGTAGAATGTGAGATGAAAGCGTTTTTTCTAGATGATTAATATATTGTGGTTGATAGACATTATTATAGTATCAAATGTTTTGATATAAAGATAATTTGGATTCTCATAAGGGAAAAACCCGTTCCGTTATACGGCGTGGTCTTATGAGATATTGATTACCTGCTTGAACTGTTTTTGAACTGTTTTACTCATACCAGTCCCATGACTGACCTGAAGTTTATTTTGTTGTTCTCCCTAAACTCTTGGGTGCCTAAATTTGTATGGGCAGTCAAGTAGGCAGGATTTACAGATATACTGGAAGAGCTTGGAGCAGGAGGCTTCAGGATCATAATAGCTATAGTTATTTCCGCTGTGTTGTAAGTGTTATACTTTTATAATGATATGTATATTCAAGTACAGATTTGTATTTCAAAGTTATGTTATGAAATATATTTATTCGTTCCGCTGTGAGATTCGTGTTACTCTGATATTGTGTTCTTCTTCTTCCTCTATTCTAAGTTTCTATCTTATCTATCCTCACCCTCTAATTTCTTTCACTAATGACTGGTATTTTCGATGTTTTGGTTATCGACATCGAGTTTATGTCGATAACCAAAGTCGCTCAAAATCCGGGTCATTACAGCACCCTATTTTTGTTTTAGAACGGCTTAAAAGTGGCTTAGTGTGAATGCAGTTCAAAAAGTGGTTTAGTGTGAAAATGGGTAATTGGGAAGACAAAATAAATAAATAAATAAATATATGACGTGTACACATCATGTGGTGTACGTGGCGCATTTTTGTTTGTCAAGGATTGCTTTTTTTCGTGGCCTTCTCTGATTGGCTTTGTGACAAATTTAATAAATGTGTGGATGCATGCAGTGAAAAGAAAGATTTATGCACGTATAAATAGTTATTTATATATATGGGTAATTAATGTATACAGTAAAGGAAGAATATGTAAACATGTAATTGACCTTAGTTTGTATATGTGTTTGTACTAGTTTGTCATCCATGTCATTTGATTAAAGAAAGAAAAACATTGATTTGTAGATATGTTTAACAAGACATTGATTAGAAAAATTTGTCATTTATGGTCGATTGATTGTCATTTATATTTATTTGATGATACTGTAATTAATCTTAATTTGTATGAGTACTTATGCTAATTTGTCACTTATGTCAATTAACATTAAAATAGAATATGATAATTTAAGGAATATTATAATTTTTCACTTATGCTAATTGACAATAAAGAATAAAAGATGTACATTTGGTACATTAACGTTAAAATAGAAGGTTATTGTAACAACCCGGAAAATCTGAGCCAATTTAAAAATTTTAATTTGGCTATTTTAGTGGATTTTAAATATTTAAAATTAATTATTTTAAATTATAACGACGAAAAGTATGTTTGAATCGACGTTTGAAAATAAATATAATTATTCTTAATTATAAACAAGGCCTGAAATGGAGCGGCAGTTCCAAAATGGGAATTCGAACTTTGACTAACTATACCGGGTCCAAAATAAAACGGATTTTAGTGAAACCAAAAATATCTAAATCTGTTTATGAATATCTTTCTAATGAATCTGAAAAATTGAAGTTTCGTAGTGGGAATCAAAAGTTATGGCCAAATGAATTTTCAGAAAGGTCGCTATAGAGAATATATAGCCCTTGAAAATAGACATTTTGCAAACGACCTCAGAATTCGACGAAACCACTTTTGTTGGATTCGGGATGTCAAATTATTACTAGGTTTCAAATTCCATAATTTTTGAAGTTAATATGTGAGCGAGGTGAAGGAAAATGTGTCTGTTTGATTTTAGTTAAATTGGATCGACCAGAGAATGACCATTTTCAAATGGTCTCAAAATTCGACGAAACTTGTTTTGTTGAGACCGTATTGCCAAAACATAGCTAGATTTATTTTTCTGGAATTTTTGGGATCAGTATGTAGCCCCAGCAAATTGAAATGTACGTTCAAATCGAATATTGAATGTTTTATATTTTAATTTAAAGAAAAACTGACTGTAACAGTCGAATGGGACTATGAAACATATCCCATTGTGTTCGGAATGGGGGTATTTAGCTAGGGACGATTGTCGTTGGGATTGGATTGGAGTTCATTTGAGAAAACCCAAAATTTTAAATTATTATAAATATCGACCAATCACGTTTTTTCAATCATAAAATAAAAAAATAAAAAAAAAGCCACCTTTCTCTCTCCCCGACGTCGATCAAAGGCGGAAATCCTTCACCGCCTTCCCAGCCCGATTCCTCCTCCTATAAGCAAAATTACACCACCCTCCTGTTGGGAATTTTGTAGACCTCTCCACCACCTTCAAATCCATATAAGGAGCATCACCTATCATCGACCCTGCTTCGTGAATCGCGCCCCCAAAGGTCCTGACTTTCTTTCGCCGCCGAGCCTGCCTGGAGCCACCGAAGTGGACCCCACCACCGGCGCCGTGAAGCCTCTTCCAAGCCCTACGACACTGTATACCCCGATCGGCACCTAGCTACACGGATTCGACAAAAATCGATGACCTAGTTTTGAACATATTTTGAAAGGTAACGGCTGAACTATTTTAAACTGATTATAGCTCTTTAAAGCGCTACGGATTTTGATTTCACGATAAAAATCATATCTTTTTGCTATGTTGTCGAAATCCAGTGAAACAAGAGACATTGGACTCGTGTGGACGTCTTCTACATTCTAGAAGAGACCGGATATTTTTCTGAGCCTTCTACAATTTTTGGTGGAGAGGAACCCAATGTGAGATTTCTGAATTATAAACGATATGGAAACAACGATGTATAAATTATATAGTCGATGTATGAGTTATATAAGCGTTGTACACCTCATGTATGAGCGTTGTATAAGTTGTATGTTCGATGTATAAGTTATATATGCATTGTAAAAATGATATATGCGTTGAAATAAATTGAAACGATATTGAAATGAAATCGAAATATAGTTATATACGTATATCAATAAATATGCTCCCCTCGTCCACAGACCGTGGAAGATATATATTGGTTGTGATAGTGTTTGGATTATTGGTTGATTTGGAAATTTGGTGAATATCATGAATGGTTGATTTGGAATGATTGATTGTTGTTGAAATCCCAATAGGATTAGTTTATGGGAAAATTCGTCTGCGTACGAATTAGATATTGAAAATCCCCATTGTCAAAAGCTGCGAGGCTTTAAGGTAGAGCGAGGAGCCGTACTAGGGACGGTGCCAGTTTTAACTTCCCTACCGTTATGCTACCGAAATTTTCTGAAATATTCCTGTGTTTGATTTATATTCATGTGTTGAAATAAAATTCATGTGTTGAAATGAAATTCATGTGTTGAATAAAATTCATGTGTTGAAATAAAATTCATGTGTTGAATAGAAATTCATGTGTTGAATGAAATTCATGTGTTGAATGAAATTCATGTGTTGAATGAAGTTCATGTATTGAATAAATTCTTTGAAAAATAAAAATAACATTTTTATCATATATATAAACTATATAAAGTAATCATGTTTTGAAATAAATTGTTTTACAATAAAAATAACATTTTTATCATATATATAAACTATATAAAATAATAGTGCTTTGGAATAAATTGTTTTACAATAAAAATAACATTTTTATCATATATATAAACTATATAAAATAGTCGTGTTTTGAAATAAATTGTTTTACAATAAAAATAACATTTTCATCATATATATAAACTATATAAAATAATCGTGTTTTGAAATAAATTGATTTACAATAAAAATCACATTTTTATGATATATATGAACTGTTAAAAATAGTGAAGTGTTGAAATAAATAGTTGTTGGATAAAAATATCGTTTTTATCAAATGTGTGAAATGAATACGGTTTTAGAATCAAAGAATGAATTATATATATATATAATTAAAATAAATCAAATAATGAAGCTGCAGTTCGTATTTTGAAACCGTGATTTCAAACGATTAGTGCGGGAGATCCGACCATCGGATTTTCCCGAAACCGAAACCGTTGGGTTCGCTTTGGAAATGTATTTCCAACGACACCAACTTTGTAAAGATCCAACGGTTGGATTGTATGGAATTTTTAATTCAAATATGAAGAAAAACAGCGCCAGAATCGATTATATATATATAATTAAAATAAATTGAATAACAATGCTACAGTTCGTATTTTGAAATCGTAACTTCAAATGATTGTACCGGAAGATCCAACCGTCGAATCTTCCCCAAACTGAAACCGTCGGATTCATTTTGAAAAGATCATTCTAATGATATAAAATTTATGAAGATCCAACGTTTATATTTTCAGATATGTGTAAATCAAATCTGAAGAAAAACAGCGCGACGGCCGCGTTATGGCCTGAAGCGTCGTTTGAATGAATTGGCTATTTTTAAATGAATAAAAATAGCGATAAATCGTTATAAAATATTATAAATGATATGGAATGGAAATAAACCGAATTTACCCGGTTTATTAGATATTTGGTGGTTGAATGTGTTTGCCGTGTAAATTACATTTAAGAACAGAATTATTGATGTCGAATAATTTAACCACTGAAATGAATTGATTTAAATTCTAAATATACGTGAATTATTTGAAAAGGTTGAGTTAAATCTCATTTCAAATAATTGATCGACGATAAGAAGTCGATGATGAAGACGGTGGTTGAAGACCGGAGATCTTCACCTCGGTTGGATGATAACTGATGTCTTGATTGGGAGGCATCCCAAAATATAGATAATAAGTGGTGATCATCCAGACGTACTTGGAGATCGATGGATATGCGAGGTATAAGGTGCCTCCGGTTTCATTCAGACCCAGAACGAACTTGTAAATGGAATATGTGTCTAACATTGGATTTTGTTCTATGCTGATTGATCTCTATAAAATATATATCTATTTAGCGGCGGAGAATTTATTCTCTTGCTTAACGCCCTTCTCTAAGACGTACGAGCTCAGAGGTTATATATCGATAAAAATCAGTCACATGGAGTGAATTGCCTGTATTGCATGCCTAAGTGGTAGAAGATCAAGGCTTTTGTTGAAAAGCAAAGTCTTGTAGTTGATGATCAAATCACCGCCTGTGTGGCATAGCTTTGTGTATAACGTTGATTCGCGAGCCTCACACCCCGGTATGAGCCAGAAACGGGAGAGGACATTAGGGAGGGCATGCGTTTCCTTCTGGCTAGGGTGGTGTCAGTGACCTACCAGCCCTGACATTTATATTATTTTCACCTGTGTGGTTGTTGCTGTTGCGAGGCGCCTCGGATATATCGGTGATTATGTGGAGCCGATGGAGTCATAGGACTCATTTACACCCCAAAGGGCGGGGAAACGCAGTGTTCGGGCATTTTAATCCACATTGGTGGACCAGCCCTGACGATCCAAAGGCTTGACTGAGTACTTGCCTGAGACATGGGCTAGATTGTCTCGAATTCGTTAAGGACTGCCTTTTGCCTTGGTTCATGATGGAAATCCAATTTCCAAATACGACATCGTGCGGTTTTGATTGTATACCTATATATGGCGACATAGTGGTATGGGGCATTAATGCCGCCTATGATTGATACTTATAATTTGAAATTGTTTTTGAAACATATAAACATGAGTAATAATATCAAATGCTTTTGTTTTATTCGTGTCAAGCATATTTTGGCCATTATAAGGTAAAACTCTATCCTCTTGTTTGCGTTGCATTGTGTGATGGGAACTGAGTCTTATAATGGCTGCATTTTTATAAAAAGCATTGCGATGTTTAAAAGATTTACTTGTTTTAAAGCACTGGCAATCCAATGGAGTAAATCCGTTCCGCTAAAGTGGCGTGGTCCAATGATTGGCCATATTATAAAATATGTTAAGTAGATTTCTTATACCAGTCCCATGACTGACTCATAGTTTGTTTCACTTGCAAACTCGGGTGCCCCTTTTTCTACACGGGCAGCCTTGTATTCAGGTTTTAGCAGGCTCTTTCTGGATAGCAGGAGCTGAAGATGGATTCTATCATTTATCTCTTTTTATGTTGTTCAGCTCCTATTGTACATATTATGTTTTGTTTTCCACTGTAGACATTTATGTAGCTGAACTTTATTTGTACTAAGTATGATCCTGTATACTATGTAACTCTGATGATTAGGTTTATCCAGTGTATTCTATTGTACATTATCTGGTGTATTTATTTATTTATGTTCTGCTGTTATCTATTTATGTGTTATATTCCAAAGATTACCCTTGCCACCGTCGTACGGGGTTTGGGGTTGTCACAACGTGGTATCAGAGCTTTGGTTAAGCTTAGTTTTGGAATATAACATATTAACGAACTCGTCAAAAATAGATCCAGTAGCATTCTAAGACGGATCGCTCATTTCAGATGGGATTAGTAATATCCTATAATGAGTGAAGCAGAATGTAATATACCCCAATAGACACATTTACACTCAAGTATATGTCTCTATGTTTTATATTATCTTTTCTGTTGACCTGACACTTTGTCTGCTATTTGCAGATGCACTTGAAAATGAGTGGCAGAAACATAAGAAGGAATACCGAACAAGATATTGAGGCTCTAGTAAAGAGATATCGAAATCTGGGTGGAGTACCATTCTCGGTAAATGAATCCATTATTCAAACTCAGGCTTGGATGAGTTCTACTGAAAGAATTTTTGAACGTTTCTAGCTGAGAAATGATCAGAAAAGATTAGTGGCATCTTGGGCACTCAAAGATGAAGCTTTAATCTGATGGGAAATGATTATTAAGGATAATCCAGAAGGTAATATTACCTGGGATAGATTTTAAGAGATTTTCAGTGAAAAGTTTATTCCTCCAGAAGCAACTGAGCGATTATGTGATGAATTCTGTTATCTGATACAAGGAGATATGACCATTCCTGAATATCATAAGAAATTCAATGAACTTTCTCATTTTGCCCCACATATAATTCAAAATCTGAAGAGGAAGAATCTGAGGTTTATTAACGGGCTTCAAAGAAAGTACCAAAGTAGTGTAATGGGGCATGTGAAGCTTCCTTTTTCTGAAATGATATACATGGCTTATCATTATGAAGATCTCCATAAGAAAGGTCTTTTGAATGACGAAGTGGAAGTCAGTTCTAGTAACAAAGGGAAATCTGAAACTGATAGTCCTGAGGCCAGTACGATGCCAGAGGGGAGTAAGAAGCCCAAAGTCAAGAGGAAAAGGGTTAAATTTGAGGAAGAACCAGTAACGACTGCCATATGCAATAACTGCCATAAGCAAGGGCATTTGCAAGGAAATTGCAGATCTTTAAAGAAACGAAAGAAGAATGAATTTAAATCCAAGAATCCACATGGTGAAAGGAAATGTCATAAGTGCCACCAAGCAGGTCATGTTGCAAGGGAGTGCCAGCTACCAAAGAAATCTGAAGCATTACAGGTGAATGAAGTGGTAGAAACTCCAGCACCCTCAGCTAGTCAGGAAAGGTCTGATGTTTTGGAAGGCACACTTACTGTTAAAAACATTCCAGTTAAAGTACTGTTTGATACAGGCATGTCACGAAGCTTTATTGCAAAGAATGCAGTTAAGAAGTTGGATTTGAAATTGAAAAAGCTCAAAGAACCCATCACTGTCCATAATCCGGTTGGGGTTCCCTCAATCTTAGTTGGGTTTGTGGAGTGCCTGTCTCTTTTTCCTGTTATAAGTTCCCTACCATCTCTATCGTCATGAATTTTACTGAATTCGATCTTATTTTGGGATTGGATTGGTTAACCAAATATGAAGCAGAGGTTAAATGCGCCGAGAGAGTGGTTAAGGCCAAGATTAAATCAGGGAATTATATAACCATACCATGCAAAGGTCCAAATTCGGATAGAAAAGATTTTTGGTCTTTCTCCTGCTCAAATAGAAAATATCCCTGTAGTCAAAGAGAATATTTTGGACATCATAAAAGATATTCCTATCGTTAAGAATTATGCGGATGTGTTCGAAGAAGTTGTTAGCTTACCTCCGAAGAGAAATTGATTTCAAGATCGCTTTAATCCCGAATGCAAGGCCAGTGGTGCACGCTATTCGGGGAATGACTTTAAAGGAGAAAGAGGAATTAGATAATCAAACTCGACAGCTTGTATGGAAGGGTCTGATCAAGCCTAGTTTCTTGGATTGGGGAGCAACAGTGGTGTTTGTCCCAAAGTCAGACGGTACTCTTCGACTATGTGTGGATTATCGTGACTTGAACAAGCAAACATTAAAGAATAAATACCCATTGCCGTGAAATGATGATTTGTTAGATCGATTGAATGGCACACAAGTATTTTCAAGGATGGACCTAGCCACAGGCTTCCATCAGCTTCGTATTGCCGAAGAGTGTGTTCCTATGACAGAATTCAGAGGTCCCGATTTATTCTATGAGTGGTTAGTAATGCCGTTCGGCTTATGTAACGCTTCAGCGTATTTTGTCGATCTGATGAACAGGGTATTCAGAGAAGTCTTGAATAAATTTGTTCTGGTTTTCATTGATGAGATATTGATCTTCTCTAAGTCAGAGAGCGAGCACGCGAAACATTTGGAACAAGTGTTAGAAATTCTCAGAAAGAATGTCTTGAAGGCCAAACTTTCCAAATGTATATTCTGGCAAGAAGAAGTCAAATTTCTTGGCCACGTTGTATCAAAAGAGGGAATTTCTGTGGATCCTGGTAAAATCACCGCTATTCAAAATTGGAAGCAACCTAGTACTCCCACAGAAGTCCAAAGTTATTACAACAATTCCATCTGAATCAGTCGTTAAACCGATCTAGACCGTTCGAAACCCCTGATCGTTTTGAGAACAGGACAAATCAGAACGCAAACGGAAGAACATTTCGTTGTTATTACAACAATTCCATCAGAATACAAGAATATACAAAGTATGAATAAATATTATACAACAAAGAATATCAGAGATTTAAATACAGTATTGCAGTGGAAAAATAATACAAAACACAACTGAAAGTAATACACGGATACAGAGCTTTCCGAGCATCGTTCCAGCTGTAAACCAGGATCCTGTGAATATAAATCTGCAAAACCAAAACTACTAGCTGCCCGTGTCGAAAATAGGGGCACCCAGAGTTTAGGTTAAAACTATAAACTCCAGGTCAGTCATGTGAATGGTGTGAGAACTAAAACAGTTATTTAAAACTTTACTTTGAAAGAGAGTAATTAAAGGGACCACGCTGTATAACACGGAACGGGTTTCCTCCCAAGAATACCAGTGCATAGAATAAACAACGCAATGCTTTTTCGAAAAATGAAGCTATTATAAGACCCAGGTCCCATCACACAATGCAACGCAAGTCGGAGGATAGGGTTTTACCTTATAACAGCCAAACATGCTTGGTACGTTTAAAACAAATCCTTTGATACTATAATAAGTGTATAGTGTCAAAACAATTTCAATCATAAATATAAATCATAGACGGCATAAGTGCCCCATACCACTATGTCGCCATACTAGGCTCTACAAATAAAGCCGAAATACACGTATTGGAAATTGGGTTTCCGTCATGAGTCGAGGCAAGGGGCAAGCTCCTCTCCGCTTCGAGACACTCTAGAAAATGTCCCAGGACTACACACTCTGGGTAACCCTTGGATCGGTTGGGCCGGTCCTCTCTTACGTTTGAGGATTGGCAATTCCTGAACACACGTTTCCCGGTCCTTACAGACCTATAATCGAGGCGCCTCATTCCAACAACCACAAAGGTGAAAAGTATATGAATGTCAGGGCTGGTAAGTCACTGACACCACCAAAGCTAGAAAGAAACGTCGTGTTCTCCCAACGGTCCGTATCCTGTTTTTAACTCATACCGAGGTGTGAGGCTCGCGAATTCACGCTATACACAAAGCTACGCCACAAAGGCCGTGCTTTGATCATCAACCACAAGACTTTGCTTTTCAACAGAAGCCTTGATCATTGCATCTCAGCGTGCCACACAGGCAGTTCATGCCATGCGACTGATATCTATCGATATATAACCTCTGAGCTCGTACGTCTCAGAGAAGGGCGTTAAGCAGGAGAATAAATTCTCCGCCGCCAAACAGATATATATTTAACAGAAATCAATCAACACAGAATAAAATCCAATGTCAGACACACAATCCATTTACAAGTTCATTCTTGGTCTGAACGAAACCGGAGGCACTTTCCTCGCATATCCATCGATCTCCAAGTACGTCTGGACGACCACCAACTATTTCCATCCTCTTGGGTGTACAGCCCAATCAGGATCGTCAGTAATTATCCAAATGATGTGAAGACTTCCGGTCTTCAACCACCGTCTTCATCTTTGACATATCATCGAATCAGTTATTCAGAATGGGTATAAACCCGCCTTTCCGAACAACCCGCGTATATTAAAAACAAATGTTACACAAACACAACATACGCCTCATTCCAATTCATTAGTCACTAACCGTAAATTAGCAAGAGAACAATTTCCCAAATATTAACCCCGAAGGCCGAAACCAACATCAGATCAATACCCAGGAAACCATTCTTCTTAACTAACCTACAACTAGTTTCTAAATTTCAATTCTTAGGGAAAGGTTCCCATTAATTTTATCCAAGATAAATTCTTTAAAATTTATCCTTAAATCTTCCTTTGGATGTCAATTTCAAACCAAATTATGGTTTTCCAAACTAGTCGAGATTAGCGAACCATACCGAAGTGATTATTTAATTTATTTCCCAATCCCAACCTATTCATCCCACGAATTAAAACTGGTGATACTCCATATCTAACACCGTGGTGTTATCGGTAAAATTAATTACCATTTCATGTTCAAATCTAATTAAAGATTTAACTATCGCTTTGGAGCAAAACTGGTAATACTCCATCCTCGCTCATTTTCCAAATTTGATAATTTAGATTATCAATTCACATTTCAATCTAATTGCAGATTCATTAAAACTCCTTTAAATGGGTTAAAGAACTAATGTCATTTAAAACACAGTTCACGACAAACCCAAATCACATTCTATTTATTATCGGGTTAAAGAACAAATGTTATTTAAAACACCGTTCACGATAAACCTACAAATCAATTTTATTTAAAACCCATTTCAAATCCAATTTATTTATTTAAAAATAAATGGGTTTTAATTTCAGTTCAAAACTAGTTCATTTCGATAAAAATCTATTTTTATCTTTTCAAACATGGAGTTTTTCATCCCAATTTTTCCTAAATCCTTTCTTATGATTTTACACAAATTATTGATATTTTTAATAATTTTATCAAGGCCCGTACAGTCGATTTCCATCAACGGCCATCGAACTGCACGTACAGCGACCTTTTTCAAATTTGATTTGGACGTATCTCCAAATCCAACCGTTATATTTTGAATTTCTAATGTTCGTTAGAAAGCTCTTTTCGATACGAACCCAACGGTTCTGGTTTTAGGAGAATCCGACGGTCGGATCTCCCGTAATGTCCGTTTGAAATAAATGGTCGAAATTTACGAATTGTCGCGGCGCGGCGCGTTCTATTCAGGCCATTATATTATATATATAATATATATTTCGTCGATTTCTATTTAAAACGAATTTTATAAATAGTTTTGAATTCGTTTCAAAAACATTTTCAACTTCCCTTTCAATTCAAATCAAAATTGAATTTTTCCTTATAAATTCGTTTTAAAATTCATTTCAATTCAAATTTAAATTCAATTTGAATTCATTATATATTCAATTCAATTCAAATTCGTTATATATTCAATTCAATTCGAATTCGTTTTATATTCAATTCAATTCAAATTGGTTTTCTATTCAATTCAATTCAAATTCGTTTTCGATTCAATTCAATTCAAATTGGTTTTCTATTCAATTCAATTCAAATTTCAATTCATTTTGAATTCACTTCAATTCGTTTTCAATTCAATTTGAATTTGTCTCCAATTCAATTCGAGTTCGTTTTACATTCAATTCGAATCAAATTCGTTTTCTTTTCAAATCAAATCAAATTTGTTATATATCCAATTGAAATCAAACTCGTTATATATTTAATTCAATTCGAATTCGTTTTCTATTCAATTCAGTTCGAATTCGTTTTCTATTCAATTAAGTTCAAATTGGTTTTCTATTCAATTCAATTCAAATTGGTTTTCTATTCAATTCAATTCAAATTCGTTTTCGATTCAATTCAATTCAAATTGGTTTTCTATTCAATTCAAATTGGTTTTCGATTCGATTCAATTCAAATTTCAATTCATTTTGAATTCTTTTCAATTCGTTTTCAATTCGAATTCGCCTCCAATTCAATTCGAGTTCGTTTTACATTCAATTCGAATCAAATTCGTTTTCTTTTCAAATCAAAAACAAATTCGTTATATATCCAATTGAAATCAAATTCGTTATATATTCAATTGAAATCAAATTCGTTTTATATTCAATTCGAATTCAATATATATTCAATTGAAATCAAATTCATTTTCTATTCAAATCAAATTCATTATATGTTCAATTGAAATCAAATTCGTCATATATTCAATTGAAATCAAATTCGTTTTATATTCAATTCGAATTCAATATATATTCAATTGAAATCAAATTCGTTATATATTCAATTGAAATCAAATTCGTTTTCTATTCAAATCAAATTCATTACATATTCAATTGAAATCAAATTCGTTTTCTATTCAAATCAAATTCATTATATATTCAATTGAAATCAAATTCGTCACATATTCAATTCGAATTCAATTCATTATAGATTCAATTCGAATTCGTTTTCTATTTAATTTAATTCAAATTTCATTTCAAAATATTCGATTTCAAAATCACTTTTCAATATTCATTTTAAAATGAATAAAATCGATATAAATATCGTTCACGTCAAAATGGCGTCAATCTAATCAACACGGCTTCATATATTTCTATTTTCAAATATTCTATTTCGAATATTTCTTTTTCAAATATTTCCTTTTCAAATATTTCTATTTCAAATATTTCTTTTTCAAATATTTCCTTTTCAAATATTTCGTTCAACACATGACTAATCTCAACGGATGAGTACTGTCAACACATGAACCTTTATTTTATATTATTCTTTATTTTCTAAATTGGAATGAGGCCCAATCAATCACCATATAATGTTAATTATATGGATTTTCATATATCACACGTATATAATAGCATTGAAAAATAATCAACCATCAACCAAAGTGCACTACACTGTATAAGCATCAAATATAGATATCTAACGCTTATAACAGCCTGTCAATCAATTGATCGACATATTTAATCAATCAGGATGAGTGAACTTCAAATTTCATCCCAACACCCGTGGTGGGTTTCAAATCAACAAACACAGGTTTTTATTCGTGCAATTGGGCGATGTGTAAAATTTATCATCCCAATCAATATCAGTCAAATCAGTGTATATAAACAAATCGGCCGATTTTTTTATAAATATTTATTTATTCACATTCACGTTAAAAATTATATTTTTAACGATAAAATATTTTTAACTATATAAATATTTTCTTTCAACACATTAATTTCTATTTAGTTCATTTACATAATAAAATGATATTTTTATTTTTCTAACCCTTTTTTTTAGAAAATTTCGGCGGCATAACGGCACGATACTAGAAACGGGACGAGGCCTAGCCTTATCCCCGGTCTAGTGAAGGCCCACGCCATTCACACATCAATCAAATCCATTCAATTCACCAAACAATTCAATTCAAACCAAATAATCTAACTAACTACACAATCCAAACAAACAAGTCCATGGTCTGTGGACGATTGTGTCGGGTTCTACTAAACACCGTCTGCATCCTAGTATATATATATAACTAGAAAAGAAATTGAAAGGTGAGAAATTCTCACCAATAGCTATTCCAACTTCACGACACTTCATTTAGAGAAATCTTCATCGTTCTCGCCTTTCTTCAGTTTCGATGCTCGTAGTCACTACATATATAAAAATCGATTTTTTATTTCGCTATTCAATATATAAAAATCGAATTTTTACTTCGCGATTCAGTATATAAAATTCATATTTTTATAGCTACTTCTATATTGTAAAAATAGAATTTTTATTTCACTATTCAATATATAAAAATCGAATTTTTACTATGCTATTCAATATATAAAAATCCCGCCTTTTTACTTCATCACTATAAAACTCTTCGTTAAGATGTTAAAAATTGAATCTCTACGAAGTTCAAAATCAAACCTTTTTATCAACAAAAATCTATTCTTTACTTCTAGAAAAATTCAAACTTTGTTTAACTAAAAATACAAAGCTTTCTTCCCCTTAAAAACTGATTTTTATCCTGATTTAAAACCAACTATATTGAACAAATAAATATATATATAAGTGAATGAACTTACTTTTGTTTTCGCAGAGGGGGGGGGGGAGATCTGCGCGGGTTCGGGACTGGGGGGGGCTTCATGGCGTCGAGTAGGAATAGGGGAGGAGGGGGAAGAAGAAGGAGGGGCGGCGCAGCAGGGGGCTCGGCGTGGTTTTCTGCAGGGGGGTTTCGAGGTTCGAACGAGGAGGAGGGTGGCTGAGGGTAGCGGCGGAGGCAGGGCGGCGGTGGAGGTTGCGGTGGTGGAGGATGGGCGAGCAACGGAGAGGCGGCGCGTTCGATTAGGTCTCCGCGTATTTCCTTTTTTTTATTTATTTGATTTCTGAGCTGGAAGTGAGAGAGAAAGGAGAGGGTGAGGCCTTATTATATAATATATATATATTATAATTTTATTAATTAATTCTCTAAAGAGTTGACTTTTATTGACGAACTCAAAACAAAACCCACCGCCTGTCGTCCATAGCTAATTACCCCCATTCCGAACACAATGGGATATGTATCGTAGGCTGATTCCACCATCTCGATCAGTTTCCGTTAAAATCAACATATAACTCTATATATTGAATTTGAACGCGCATTTCAATTTACCGGGGTCACATACTAACTAGAAAAATTCCTAAAAAATATTTTCTAGCTTCGTATGGACGATATGGTCCTAACAAAACTAGTTTCGTCGAATTCTGAGACCGTTAGAAAAATGGCCATTTTCCAGTCGATTAAAATCAACTAAAACTGGTCAAACGCGTTTTCCTCTGCCACGCTCACATACTGATTCGAAAAATTATGAAATTTGGAATCTAGCAATAATTTGACATCACGGACCCAACAAAAGTGGTTTCGTCGAAATCCGAGGTCGTTTGCAAAATTCCCATGTTTAAGGGCCTGAATTCCATAACGACTATTCAGAATTTTCAACTGGACATATCTTTTGATTCCCGCTATGAAATCTCAATTTTTCGGATTCGTTGGAAAGATATTCTCAATTAGATCCTAATGTTTTTGGTTTCACTAAAATCCGGATTGTTTTGCACCCGGTACATTCAATTTAAGTTTGAAATCGAATTATCGAACTACCGCGCCATTTTCAATTCCTTTTATAATTATATATAATTATTTATATTCTAACGACGATCTATATAACTATATACGTTCTAATTATATTCAAAATAAATTTCTCGTCGATATTATTTAAAATGTTCAAAATTCGCTAAAATTGCCAAAATAAAAATTTTAAACTGGCCCACATTTTCGGGTTGTTACAATCTCCCCTACTTAAAACTTTTCGTCCCCGAAAAGGAACAAAGTCGAAAGTGGTTTGATTAATCAACTCTACGTTCGATCTGGCTTCCATTCTCCAACTTTTTAGTTTCTGAGAATTTTCAAATTTTCAAAAATTTGGCTAACACCCTAAATTTTCGAAAATTTTCGCCATAACCTCCCCTGCACCGGGAGCCACGGGAAAATCCCGAAATTGCCATATAGGCCTTCTGATCTCAAAAAGAAAAAGAAAAAGCCAAGCGGCTAGCCAATAGGCTCATAAAATCATCATCACCCAAACAAAACAGTAAATTGTAGTAAACATGTACCTAATTGTCGGGCAAACAAATTTTATTCTCTGCTCTAGTGTAACAACCCGAAAATCTGGGTCAGTTTAAAATTTTTATTTTGGCAATTTTAGCGAATTTTGATCATTTAAAATAGATTATTTTAAATAATATGGACGAGAAATTTATTTTGAATAAAATTCGACGTATATATTATATACGTCGTCGTTAGAATATAAATAATTATATATAATTATAAATAGAATTGAAAATGGCGCGGTAGTTCGATAATTCGATTTCAAACTTCAATTAAACATACCGGGTGCAACATAATCCGGATTTTAGTGAAACCAAAAACATTAGGATATAATTGAGAATATTTTTCCAACGAATCCGGAAAATCGAAATTTCATAGCGGGAATCAAAAGATATGTCCAGTTGAAAATTCTGAATAGTCGCTGTGGAATTCAAGCCCTGAAAAATAGCAATTTTGCAAACGACCTCGGATTTCGACGAAACCACTTTTGTTGGGTCCGTGATGTAAAGTTATTGCTAGATTCCAAATTTCATAATTTTTCGAATCAATATGTGAGCGTGGCAAAGGAAAACGCGTTTGACCAGTTTCAGTTGATTTTAATCGACTGGAAAATGGTCATTTTTCCAACGGTCTCAGAATTCGGTGAAATTAGTTTTGTTAGGACCGTATCGTCAATACGAAGCTAGAAAATATTTTTCGGGAATTTTTAGAGTTCGTATGTGACCCCAGTAAATTGAAATGCGCGTTCAAATTCAATATATAGAGTTATATGTTGATTTTGACGAAAACTGATCGAAACAGTCGAATCAGCTTACGGTACATATCCCATTGTGTTCGGAATGGGGGTAATTAGCTATGGACGACAGGCGGTGGGCCTCGTTTAGAGGTCGTATGTAAAAGTTAACTTTTTGAAATTAAAATAATAAAATAATATAAATAATTATATATAAAACTATATCTCCCCCCCCCCCCACGGTCATAAGCCTCAAAAAAAAAAGAAGGAAACCTAAATCGATTGCGCGCCTCCCCCCCCCCCCCCCATCAGCCGCCGACGCCTCCACCGTGCCCCTGCTCCGATCGTCGCCTCCACTTCACCCTCCTCCACCTACTTCTCCTTCTTTCCTCCTCCCCCATCTTCGAATTAAACCGACGCAACCCCCTGTGGCCCACCGATGGCCAGCGCCACCACCTGCCAGACCCCCAGCCGACCACCCCGAGTAGCAGCGCCCCTCCAGCGCCATCCCCTACCTCCAAGCCCCTTTGTAAGTCTTTTTATTTTTATTTTCGTTGGTTTAAACATTAAATATATGATGTTAACGTATAAAAAAAAATATAAAAAATAAAAAACTGATTTTGTTTAACGTAGGAAGTTTGGATTTTTAATCGTAGAAAGTTTTGATTTTTACTTTGGTAAAGACATGATTTTTATATAAGGGGCATATAAAAAATTGGATTTTTATTTTATACAAAGCCGGACTTTTATAAAAGAAGGAGTTTGATTTTTATGAAAGAAAAAAATATAATTTTTATAATATAGAAAGGTGAAAAATATAATTTTTATATATAGAAGTATAAAAATATAATCTTTTATATTGTAGAGGTATAAAAATATAATCTTTTATATTGTAGAGGTATAAAAATATAATCTTTTATATGTTGAAGTAAAAATGTAATCTCTATAGTGAAGAAATAAAAATGCGATCTTTATATACGAAATATAAAAATTGGATTTTTATATAGAATGGAGCGTTTTAAAAATACATATGAAGTGGAAATAAAAATATGATTTTTATTTTATTGAAATTTGAAAAGGCGAAATCTTTATATTTGAAAAGGCGAAATCTTTATATAGAGAATAGCGTGATAAAAATATAATCTTTATTATATGAACACCGTTGAATTAAAATATGAATTTTATATATAATAGCATAGTAAAAATTCGATTTTTATATATTGAATAGCATAGTAAAAATTCGATTTTTATATATTGAATAGCATAGTAAAAATTCGATTTTTATATATTGAATAGCATAGTAAAAATTTGATTTTTATATATTGAATAGCATAGAAAAAAATTCGATTTTTATATATTGAACAACGAAGTAGAAATTCGATTTTTATATATTGAATAGCGAAGTAAAAATTCAATTTTTATATATTGAATAGCGGAGTAAAAATTCGATTTTTACATATGTAGAGGATACGAGCAACGAAGGTGATAAAAAGGCGAGAAAGACGAAGATTTCTGCATAAGAAGAGTCATGGCGTTGGATTAGCTATTCTGTGAGAACTTCTCACTCAAAATTCTCTTTCTAGTTATATATATATACTAGGATGCAGACGGTGTTTAGTAGCACCCGACACCCGTCATCCACAGACCATGGATGGCTTGTTTGTTTAATTGTTTGGTTGTGTAGTTAGTTAGATTATTTGGTTTGAATTGAATTGTTTGGTGAAATGGAATGGATTTGATTGATGTGTAAATGGCGTGGGCCTTCACTAGACCGGGGATAAGGCTAGGCCTTGTCCCGTTTCTAGTATCGTGTCGTTATGCCGCCGAAATTTTCTAAAAATAAGTTAGAAAAATAAAGATAACATTTTATTTAATAAATGAACCGAATAGAATATTCATAGGTTGAATAAAATAGTTTGATCATTAAAAATATAATTTTTAACGTGAATGTGAATAAATAAATATTCATTTACAAACCGGACGGTTTGTTTATGTACACCTATTTGAAGGACATTGATTGGGACGATAAATTTTACACATCGCCAACTGCACAAATAAAAATCTGTGTTTGATTGCTTGAAACCCCACACGGGTATTGGGATGATATATGACATACACTAATCCCAATAATTAGTTGTATGTCGATCGATTGATTGACAGGCTGCTATAAGCGTTGAATATTTATATTTGATGCTTATACAGTGTAGAATGCACTTTGGATGATGGTTGATTATTCATCGTTGTTGATATATACATGTGTTGTAGAAAATCCATATAATTAACATTATATGGTGATTGATTGGGCCTCATTCCAGTTTCGAAAAAGAAATATTTGAAAATAGAATATTTGAAAAAAAAAGAAATATTTGAAAAGAAATATTTGAAATAGAAATATTCGAAATAGAATATGTGAAAATAGAAACATATGAAGCCGTGTTGGTTAGATTGACGCCATTTTGACGTGAACGATATTTATATCGATTTTATTCATTTTATAATGAATATCGAAAGTGATTTCAAATCTGATTTTTCGAAAAGAAATGAATTCGAATTGAAATTGAATATAAATGAATTCGAATTGAAATTGAATATAAATGAATTCGAATTGAATTGAATATAAATGAATTCGAATTGAAATTGAATATAAGTGAATTCGAATTGAAATTGAATATATTTGAATTCGAATTTAATTGAATTAGAACTGAAATTGAATTAGAAATCAATTTGAATTGAAATCGATTTGAAATGAATTTAAAACGAATTTATATTGGAATATTCAATTTTGATTTGAAATTGAATATGAAGTTGAAACCGCTTTGAAAATGAATTGAAAACGATTTATAAAGCACGTTTTAAATTGAAATCGACGAAGTATATATTATATATATTATATATATAATATAATGGCCTGAATAGAACGCGCCGCGCCGCGGCAGTTCGCGAATTTCGACCATTGACTTCGAATGGATATTGCGGGAGATCCGACCGTCGGATTCTCCTAAAACCGGAACCGTTGGGTTCGTATCGAAAAGGGCTTTCTAACGGATATTGGAAATTAGAAATCTAACGGTTGGATTTGGAATTATGTCCAAATCAAATTTGAAAAAGGTCACTGTAAGTGCAGTTCGGTGCCCGTTGATGGAAATCGACTGTACGGGCCTTGATAAAATTATTAAAAATAGTAATAATTTGTGTAAAATCATAAGAAATGATTTAGAAAGATTTGGGATGAAAAACTCCAAAATTGAAAAGATAAAAATAGATTTTTATCGAAATGAACTAGTTTTGAACTAGAATTATAATTCTATTTATTTTTAAATAAATAAATTGAATTTGAAATGGTTTTGAATTTAACCAGAATTTCCAATGATTGCATTGGAATGGATTTTGAATCGAAATTTTCTTCGGAATATTTCGATGTTGGATTTCGTGATTATACAGATGTTGTTATGGAAATTTGAAAGATATATATATATTCGTTATTTCCAATACGATATTTGTTAGTCGTAGAATTTGATATTGAACATAAGCCGGTATATTTTCTATTCAGAGCCTTGTGTTTAATATCAAATGTGATTTGGGTTTGTCGTGAATGGTGTCTTCATTAACACTGTTCTTGAACCCAGTTGAGAAAAGATTAAATCTTTTATTTAGATTTAATGAAGTGTAACAATTAAATAATATTTAATTGGAATTGAATTGATATTGATTTTTGGGTTTATCGGGAACAATGTTTTAAATAACACTTGTTCTTTAACCCGATAATTAATGAATGTGATTTTGGGTTTATTGTGGGCCGTGTTTTAGATGACATTGGTTCTTTAACCCAGTTAAAGATTAAAACTAAGTGGAGTTTTAATGAATCTTTAATTAGATTGAAATGATCGAGAATGGAGTATCACCAGTTTTGCTCCAGGCGATAGTTAAATCTTTAATTAGATTTGAACGTGAAATGGTAATTGAATTTACCAATAACACCATGGTGTTAGATATGAAGTATTACCAGTTTTACTTCATGGGATGAATAGGTTGGGATTGGGAAATTAAAACAAATGATTACTTCGGTAAGGTTCGTTAATCCCGACTAGTTGAATCGAAATTCAAAAGAAGATTAGAGAATAAATTCAAGGAATTTATCTTTGATAAAATTAATGGGAACCTTTCCTATGAATGTGAAATTTAGAAACTAACTGTCAGTTAGCTAAGCAGAATGGTTTTCTGGATATTGATCTGATGTTGGTTTCGGCCTTCGGGGTTAATGTTTGGGGAATTATTCACTTGTTAATTTATGGTTAGTGACTGATAAATTGGAATGAGGCGTATGTTGTGCTTGTGTAACACTTATTTAAAATATACGCGAGTTATTCGGAAAGACCGGGTTTATCCCATTCTGAATAACTGATGCGACGATAAGTCGAAGATGAAGACGATGGTCGAAGACCGGAGGTCTTCACGTCGTTTGGGTGCTTACTGATGATCTTGATTGGGGTGTACACCCAAGAAGATGGAAACAGTTGGTGATCGTCCAGACGTACTTGGAGATCGATGGATATGCGGGGTACTAGGTGCCTCCGGTTTCGTTCAGACCCAGAACGGACTTGTAAATGGACTGTATGTCTGACATTGGATTTTAGTCTGTGTGATTGACCTCTATTAAATATATATCTGTTTGGCGGCGGAGAATTTATTCTCTTGCTTAACGCCCTACTCTGAGACGTACGAGCTCAGGGGTTATATACTGATGGATATCAAACGCATAGAGTGAATTGCCTGTGTGGCATGCCTAAGTGGCAAATGATCAAGGCTTCTGTTGAAAAGCAAAGTCTTGTGGTTGATGATCAAAGCACGGCCTGTGTGGCATAGCTTTGTGTAACGTGAATTCGCGAGCCTCACACCCCGGTTGTGAATCAGAAACAGGAGAGGACATCAAGGAGGGCATGCGTTTCTTTCTAGCTAGGGTGGTGTCAGTGACCTACCAGCCCTGACATTTATATACTTTTCACCTGTGTGGTTGTTGCTGTTGCGAGGCGCCTCGGTTATATCGGACGATCCGGGTCCGATGGAGCCATTCGTTTGCTCATTTATGCCCCAAAGGCAGGGAAACGCGTGTTTAGGCATTTTAATCCACATCGGTGGACCGGCCCTGACGATCCAAGGGCCCACCTGAGTCTGGGTCCTGAGGGGCGGGCTAGAGCGTCTCGAATCGGTTGAAGACTATCTTTTTGCCTCGGTTCATAGATGGAAACCCAATTTCCAAATACGTGACATTTGCGGTTTTAATTGTAGAACTAGTATGGCGACATGATATATGGTACCCATGCCGCCTATGATTGATACTTATGATTTGAAGTTGTTTTATACACTATACACTGACAATAGTATCAAATGATTTGTTTTAAAACGTATCAAGCATTCTTTGGCTGTTATAAGGGAAAACCCTATCCCCTGGCTTGCGTTGCATTGTGTGATAGGACCTGGGTCTTATAACAACTTCATTTTTCTCAATTTAGCATTGCGCTGTTCGTTTTATGCACTGGTATTCTTGGGAGGAAACCCGTTCCGTGTTATACGGCGTAGTCCCTTGATTTACCAAACTTTAAAAATAAAGATTAATAACTGTTTTAGTTCTCACACCAGTCACATGACCGACCTGGAGTTTATTGTTTTAACCTAAACACTGTGTAACGACCCGTATTCTACGCATTATAGGATCGTAGGATATTTATTTCTTTCACATACTAAGTCGTATGGTCATGTAACTTTGGGAGACGACTATTGGGGTCATTTCCCATGTTCATGATTTTTCCCAATTTTTAAACGACCATTTTACCCCTAGTTGATACTGTTTTGGCCATAACTTTTGACTGGAAATGAATTTTAACCTGAAACCACTTCCATTGGCTTCGGATGATGGTTTCTCTTTCCGTAGAGTGGTCACATTAGCCAAACGGACTCACCGTTTGGGAGATATGGCTGAAACAAGTTTCAGATGGTGAAAAACAGCTTAATTGGGCTTAACCGGGTGATTAACAGCTAGGCCCAAAGGGAAATTTCGGGATTAGGAGTTTAAAAGGGCTGTTAGGGTTTGGAGAATACCTTTTTCTCATTTTTCAGCCGTCACTATTCATTCCTCTTAACCTAGCCATGGCCTCCACCCTCTAAATCTCTTCAAAACACCTCTTAATCACTTTCTAATTGAAGATTAGGCTTAGCAAACATCAAATCAAGGAGTATTAGCACGAGAACCGAGGTAGAGCTGCTGTGTAAGATTGGGAACAACGCCAAATCAGAGAATATTTCAGTTTTGGGGTTTTAGTTGTGGCCAAGGTGAGTGATAGCATCGTTTTGACACTAATTATAGTTAATTAAGGGTAATTAGTGAAGATTAGCGAATTTATACACTAATAAATTCTGGAAAAATGTTTAGAAATTCTTAAATAATATTTTATGCCTCTGGTAGAAATTTGGTTTAATTTGATTGAGTTTTGTTAACCCTATGATTAGATTTACTTAAACATGCTTAAGGGAAAATAAGGGGTTTGGGCACATTTGATTCATTTTGACATGTAAATTCATTGTTTTGCTGTTTGTGGTTGCTCTTACATGTTGCTATGACTCTATGGTATGTTTTATGATTGATTAGAATAGTTAAATTGGTCGAAAACGTCGTCGAATGGCGTAGAAAGCTCGCTGGAAAGTTGCAGAAATGTGCAGGTTCCGAACCGGTTCGGATCGGAGCAGGGGTCGGATCGGATTAGTGAACTGACCAAGGAAATCCGAACTGGATTGGGACTTGTCACTGGAGGAGGCTTGGCGAGAAGGAAGGCCGTTTACTTAGAGTTGGAGTGGACAAAAAGGGATCGGATCGGAAGAATAATGGAGATCAGATCGGATCGGCTCGAGAATGGAAGGCTACGACTAGAGCAAGGCGAAGGGAGCGGATCGGATCGGAGCAGATGGAGAACGGGAGCGGATCGGATCGGAGTAGATGGAAAACGAGGGAGCTGATCGGAGAAAACTGGAAGAAAGACAGTGACCCGACCCGACCCGGAGGAGGACACCGACCCGACCCGAAGTGGAGTATCCGACCCGAACCGATGAAGGTGATGACTATCGAACCGAACCGACGAGGGTGATGACTACCGAACCGAACCGAATTCTAGGACTTTTACTGCGCGACAACTCTTCTGAAGACCCACTCCAATTCGACCAAACCCGAGATGCAAAGGAAGTCCAAATGAGAAGTTAGAGCTCAAGATTCAGATGGAAATCAACGAGTTCGCTTCATGGTTGGGCTTTGCTGCGGGACGCGTGCCAAGGGGTTATCGACGTCTATAGCTTTGGACCACTATGGTAGGAGGTACGAAGGCGGATTCAGGGCCATTATGGCATTGGTAGGACCAAGGGCTACGACCAATGTGGGGGGTCATTGAAATGTTTGGTCATGACTCCATGTGTTTAGCTTGGTCACAACAGGGTTTCTACAAGTCGGGATTCGTCGTTACCTCAATTTGTCTAGTGTTCCAAAGTGGTAGATATCGTACGCTTTACGCACTGAGTGAGAGATGTGAGGATGGTTGCCATGGATGATTTGTTTGCTATCATTGTGACATGCACACCCCACCCCCCGTATTCTTACACTATTTATTATGGCACCTTAGAGTATTGTACGGTATGTGGTACTAACTCTTTGGTTGCAGGTCCAGGTTCAGGTATGGTTTAGTATACCTGTTATTATTCTGTTTAGATGCTTATCGCTCATACCAGGCTTTATGTCTGACCCAGAGTTTTATGTCTCCTCTTATTACTCTGGGTGCTCACACGAGCAGACTAGAGACAGGTTAGCTGGTGATGCACGGGTAGATGATCCGGAGACGAGCAGGAGGCTTCCACGTAATATATATAATATTCTCCCTGTGTTGATTGAAGATCACTGCTTGGGCATTGGTGGTGCATCTTCTACTTTAGCTTTCTTTTGTTTAGAGACAGTAAATTTGGAAAATTGTAATAAGCTGTATTTGGATTTCCGTTGCTCTGATGTTGATGTTGATTTTAGTTATCAGCTTATGCACTGTCTCACCTGTTTTATGTCAAGTATGTTATTATTATATTTTATTCCATGCGCTGCAAGACATTCTACAGGTTCCTTGATTAGTTCATTTCCTTCTTTCCTTTCTTTGGCGACCGTTCCGTGCTAGTCGGGCATGTGTACAGTGCACTTTCGGAGGAAATGCAGGCTGGTGCGGGGCGGGCCGTCACACTTGGTATCAGAGCTCTAGGTTGCATAGTTAACCTAGGGTAGTTATCAGGGAGGGATAATATACGTATACGAGAGAGCGTACTTGTGATTACTTTGGTTTTTAAAGGCTGTATATATATACTATTACTAGTATAAGGATGAAGTCGTACTGCACTAGCACCACTATGGAGTCGTTAATCGTTTCCTTTTTCAGATTGACGATGAGCCGATATACTAGAGGTGCTGGTAGGGGAGCCAATAATGGGAATGCTGCTGACATGAGGACGATGTTTACTGACCTCATGAGAGAGATGCTTAGAGATGTACAGAGGGCAGCTCCCAATGGTGGGAATGGTGGTGGTCCAATAGTGCAGGCGCCAAGAGTCGACTTCGCCAAGCTGAATAAGGATTACACTAGTCTTGGTGGGAAGTCGTTCCACGGAACGGAGTCGGCTACGGATGTTCAAGATTGGTTGGATAGTTGCGAACGTATCTTCGAGGATTTGGGTATCGAGGATGTGATGAAGAGAAAGCTAGCGTCCCGTCAGTTGCAAGGGCGGGCAATGAATTGGTGGAATGCTATAAAGGCAGCTACTCCCGAAGATCAGATTACTTGGGAGCAGTTTAAAGCTCACTTTAGCGAGAAGTTCATTCCAGCTGCTCAGAAGTCAGTGCTGTTTAAGAAATTCTTGGAGCTCAAGCAGAATGGCAGAGCTGTCTCGGAGTACATTGCTGAATTTGACACTTTGTCAAAATATGGGTTATCTCTTATTGATACTGCCGAGAAAAAGAATGAGAAATTCATAACTAGTTTGGATCAGTACTTGGGGGAAAAACTTATTAACCACATCGATGAGACGTTTGAATCGATTGTGGGGAAAGCATTAAGATCAGAAAGCCTCTACCCTAAGCCGAAGACTGAGGTTGCATCCGCAGATGAGCCAAAGCCACAAGCAAGTGGTGGAGGCAAGGGTGGTTCCCAGAATAAGAGAAAGCAGAATCAGACTAAGGATGGCCAGAAGAAAAAGAATAAGCAAGATGTGGAGTGCTTCAGCTGTGGTAAGAAGGGCCATTATGCTAGTAATTGTCGGGCCAAGCCAGCGGATAGGAAGTGCTTCAACTGTGGCCAAATGGGACATCACAAGGACAAGTGTCCGCAGCCCCCTAAAGAAAAGCAAATGGTGAAAGCATATGCCCTTAATGTTATTCCTTCTTCGTCGAATGCCCCAACAGCGGCGGAGAAGGGAAAGAATGTCGTCATTCAAGGTATGCTTTATGTTTATGATGTTCCTGTTAGAGTTTTGTTTGATACCGGAGCTTCCAGTTCTTTCATATCTAGTGACCTGGTAGATAGGTTGGGATTGGAGCCCGAGATTGTCGATAGACCTTTAGTAGTGACGAACCCGATTGGTGGTTCGACTAGCCTTAGCATGATTTGTCGTAATGTGGTCATATCGAGTCATGGATGCATGTTTGTTTGTGATTGCTTTGTTTTGGGCTTTACTGGGTTTGGCATTATTTTGGGAGTAGATTGGCTCCAAAGATACGGGGTGGTGGTAGACTGTGAGGGCTTTTTGGTGACAACTAGAGCGGATGATGGACGGAGGATAGTGTTTGGCGGTCTACCTAGTAAGGGGGTATTGGCTAGCTTTCTAAACTCCCTTGACATTCCGCATAGTGAGTTGTCAGGTTTGCCCGTGGTTGGCCAGTATCCGGATATTTTCGAAGAAGTGACCGGGCTTTCACCACACCGAGAGATTGAGTTCCGTATTGATTTGGTAAAAGATGCCAGACCTATAGCGATGCCACTTCGTCGTATGGCACCAAGAGAGCAGCGAGAGCTCGAGGTGCAAGTCAGCGATCTTTTGAGGAAGGGATTTATCAGAAGGAGTGTTTCTGAATGGGGAGCACCAGTTGTGTTTGCTACCAAGGCGGATGGTTCCCTTCGGTTGTGTGTAGACTACCGCGAGTTGAATAAAGTGACGAGGAAGAACAAGTATCCTCTACCGTGGATAGATGATTTGTTCGATCAGTTGAGTGGCGCGAGAGTATTTTCTCAGTTGGATCTCGCGACAGGTTTTCATCAGCTTAGAGTGGAAGCTGAGAGTATAGCTAAAACGGCATTTCGAACGCCGTCTGGATTTTATGAATGGTTGGTCATGCCATTCGGGCTGACCAATGCCCCAGCATATTTTGTGGATCTTATGAATAGGGTATTCAGAGATCAGTTGAATAAGTTTGTCCTTGTGTTCGTTGATGATATTTTGGTCTATTCGAGGACAGAGGAAGAACACAAGGAACATTTAAGAGTAGTGATGGGGGTGTTGAGAAAACACCAATTGAAAGCAAAGTTTTCTAAGTGTCACTTCTGGAAGAGGGAAGTGAGGTTCTTGGGCCATGTTGTATCAGAGGATGGTATTGCCGTGGACCCGGCGAAGGTGGCTACGGTACAAGATTGGCCTACGCCCAAGAACGCAACAGATGTAAGAAGTTTCTTGGGATTAGCTGGATATTATCGTAAGTTTATCCAAGGTTTCTCCAAGATAGCAGCACCATTGACCCAGTTGACCAAGAAGAATCAAGCTTTTGTCTGGGATGAAAGGTGCGAGAATGCATTCAAAAGTCTAAAGGACAAGTTGACAAGCGCACCAGTGTTAGTCATTCCTAAGGGGGATGAAGAGATGACGGTATACACGGATGCCTGTGCTACCGGACTGGGTGCTGTATTGATGCAAGGCGGTAGGGTTGTAGCTTACGCAAGTCGGCAATTGAAACCGCATGAGAAGAAGTACCCTACCCATGATTTGGAATTGGCAGCGATCGTGTTCGCGTTGAAGATGTGGAGACACTATCTCTTGGGAGAAAGATTTGAGCTGTTTACAGATCATAAGTCGTTAAAGTATCTCTTCTCCCAGAAGGATTTAAATCTCCGGCAACAAAGGTGGTTAGAATTCTTGGCTTCCTATGATTTCGACATCGCATATACACCGGGAAAGGGCAATGCGGTGGCTGATGCATTGAGTAGAAGACATGCCAACTTAGGGGCTATGTTCCTTGAATGGAAGCAACTGGAGTATATCGCGGGGTTTGATTTCAGACCAAAGTGCGAATTGGATCCAGAAATGTTAGCAAGTTTGACGATCAGACCCACTTTAATTGAGCGGATCGGCTCTAGTCAGAGGGACGATCCTAACCTATTGGAAATCATCTCCAAGTTAGAGATGTGTGTCGATGAGGAGGTGAACAAGTATGGGCTTGATCGAGATGGATGGCTTAGAAAGAATGGAAAGCTTGTTGTACCCAATGTCAATGGATTGAGAGATGAAGTGCTTAGAGAGTGTCATCACTCAAAACTGACTATACACCCTGGTGGTAATAAGATGTATCGAGATATGAAGCAGACCTACTACTGGGAAGGGATGAAAAGAGACGTTGGGAAGTTTATATCCAAGTGCATGAATTGCCAGCTAGTTAAAGCCGAGCAAAAGAAGCCTAGTGGGTTGTTACAGCCCTTAGAAATTCCCGAATGGAAATGGGAGCAAGTCTCGATGGATTTCATTGATGGTTTACCAAGGACTAGATCGGGATATGATAGCATTTGGGTAATCGTGGACCGATTGACTAAGAGTGCAAGATTCATACCAGTCAAATCGACCAGAACGGCAACCAAGTTGGCAGAATTGTATATGAAGTGGGTAGTGAGATTTCATGGAGTACCCAAAAGCATTGTGAATGACCGAGACCCGTTGTTCACTAGTGGGTTTTGGAAGAGCTTACAAGAGGCTCTAGGGTCAGAGTTACATCTCAGTACCGCCTATCATCCTCAGACCGACGGTCAGACGGAGAGGGTGAATCGTATTTTGGAAGATCTCTTAAGAGCGTGTATATTGGATTTTGGTGGATATTGGGATGACCATTTGCATCTAGTAGAGTTTGCATATAATAATAGCTACCAATCCAGTATCGGTATGGCTCCGTTTGAAGCTTTGTACGGAAGACCGTGTAACTCACCATCATGTTGGATAGAGACTGGCGAGAAGTTTATGCTTGGACCAGATGTGGTGAGGGAAACTTCAGATAAGATCAAGATCATTCAACAACGAATGAAGGCTGCCCAAGATAGGCAGAAGAGTTATGCTGATAAGAGGAGAAGAGACCTAAAATTCTCCGTTGGTGACTTGGTGTTTGTCAAGATTTCTCCGTTGAAGAGCATAATACGATTTGGCAGGAGAGGCAAGTTGGCACCAAGATTCGTTGGCCCATTCCCTGTTCTTGAACTAGTCGGGAATTTGGCATATAGAATTGACTTACCAGAGAAGATGGCGGGAGTTCACAACGTATTTCATGTTTCCCAACTAAGGAAGTTCGTTCACGACTCAGATATGACTATTTCACCTGATCAATTAGAGGACTTCGAAGTAGAACCCGAGGCGGTTGGGAACCGCAAGCCGGCCCGTATTGTCGAGAACGACATGAAGCAACTTCGAAGGAAGGCGGTGAAGCTAGTCAAGGTACAGTGGAGCGAGGACGAGAATGGTTGTACTTGGGAGACAGAGGAGGACATTAGGAAGACACACCCAGAACTCTTTGCCTGGTAAGATTTTGACTTCGATTTAGTTTTCCGCATGCTAGGATAGGCTTGTTTGCTTGTTTTGCATATTTGATTGTTGTATGTGGTTGTTAGGCATGCGGGATCCTTTGTGTGTTTAGGGTTAAGGAATTTCGGGGACGAAATTTCTTAAGGGGGAAGAGTGTAACGACCCGTATTCTACGCATTATAAGATCGTAGGATACTTATTTCTTTCACATACTAAGTCGTATGGTCATGTAACTTTGGGAGACGACTATTGGGGTCATTTCCCATGTTCATGATTTTTCCCGATTTTTAAACGACCATTTTACCCCTAGTTGATACTGTTTTGGCCATAACTTTTGACTGGAAATGAATTTTGACCTGAAACCACTTCCGTTGGCTTCGGATGATGGTTTCTCTTTCCGTAGAGTGGTCACATTAGCCAAACGGACTCACCGTTTGGGAGATATGGCTGAAACAAGTTTCAGATGGTGAAAAACAGCTTAATTGGGCTTAACCGGGTGATTAACAGCTAGGCCCAAAGGGAAATTTCGGGATTAGGAGTTTAAAAGGGCTGTTAGGGTTTGGAGAATACCTTTTTCTCATTTTTCAGCCGTCACTATTCATTCCTCTTAACCTAGCCATGGCCTCCACCCTCTAAATCTCTTCAAAACACCTCTTAATCACTTTCTAATTGAAGATTAGGCTTAGCAAACATCAAATCAAGGAGTATTAGCACGAGAACCGAGGTAGAGCTGCTGTGTAAGATTGGGAACAACGCCAAATCAGAGAATATTTCAGTTTTGGGGTTTTAGTTGTGGCCAAGGTGAGTGATAGCATCGTTTTGACACTAATTACAGTTAATTAAGGGTAATTAGTGAAGATTAGCGAATTTATACACTAATAAATTCTGGAAAAATGTTTAGAAATTCTTAAATAATATTTTATGCCTCTGGTAGAAATTTGGTTTAATTTGATTGAGTTTTGTTAACCCTATGATTAGATTTACTTAAACATGCTTAAGGGAAAATAAGGGGTTTGGGCACATTTGATTCATTTTGACATGTAAATTCATTGTTTTGCTGTTTGTGGTTGCTCTTACATGTTGCTATGACTCTATGGTATGTTTTATGATTGATTAGAATAGTTAAATTGGTCGAAAACGTCGTCGAATGGCGTAGAAAGCTCGCTGGAAAGTTGCAGAAATGTGCAGGTTCCGAACCGGTTCAGATCGGAGCAGGGATCGGATCGGATTAGTGAACTGACCAAGGAAATCCGAACTGGATTGGGACTTGTCACTGGAGGAGGCTTGGCGAGAAGGAAGGCCGTTTACTTAGAGTTGGAGTAGACAAAAAGGGATCGGATCGGAAGAATAATGGAGATCAGATCGGATCGGCTCGAGAATGGAAGGCTACGACTGGAGCAAGGTGAAGGGAGCGGATCGGAGCAGATGGAGAACGGGAGCGGATCGGATCGGAGTAGATGGAAAACGAGGGAGCTGATCGGAGAAAACTGGAAGAAAGACAGTGACCCGACCCGACCCGGAGGAGGACACCGACCCGACCCGAAGTGGAGTATCCGACCCGAACCAATGAAGGTGATGACTACCGAACTGAACCGACGAGGGTGATGACTACCGAACCGAACCGAATTCTAGGACTGTTACTGCGCGACAACTCTTCTGAAGACCCACTCCAATTCGACCAAACCCGAGATGCAAAGGAAGTCCAAATGAGAAGTTAGAGCTCAAGATTCAGATGGAAATCAATGAGTTCGCTTCATGGTTGGGCTTTGCTGCGGGACGCGTGCCAAGGGGTTATCGACGTCTATAGCTTTGGACCACTATGGTAGGAGGTACGAAGGCGGATTCAGGGCCATTATGGCATTGGTAGGACCAAGGGCTACGACCAATGTAGGGGGTCATTGAAATGTTTGGTCATGACTCCATGTGTTTAGCTTGGTCACAGCAGGGTTTCTACAAGTCGGGATTCGTCGTTACCTCAATTTGTCTAGTGTTCCAAAGTGGTAGATATCGTACGCTTTACGCACTGAGTGAGAGATGTGAGGATGGTTGCCATGGATGATTTGTTTGCTATCATTGTGACATGCACACCCCACCCCCCGTATTCTTACACTATTTATTATGGCACCTTAGAGTATTGTACGGTATGTGGTACTAACTCTTTGGTTGCAGGTCCAGGTTCAGGTATGGTTTAGTATACCTGTTATTATTCTGTTTAGATGCTTATCGCTCATACCAGGCTTTATGTCTGACCCAGAGTTTTATGTCTCCTCTTATTACTCTGGGTGCTCACACGAGCAGACTAGAGACAGGTTAGCTGGTGATGCACGGGTAGATGATCCGGAGACGAGCAGGAGGCTTCCACGTAATATATATAATATTCTCCCTGTGTTGATTGAAGATCACTGCTTGGGCATTAGTGGTGCATCTTCTACTTTAGCTTTCTTTTGTTTAGAGACAGTAAATTTGGAAAATTGTAATAAGCTGTATTTGGATTTCCGCTGCTCTGATGTTGATGTTGATTTTAGTTATCAGCTTATGCACTGTCTCACCTGTTTTATGTCAAGTATGTTATTATTATATTTTATTCCATGCGCTGCGAGACATTCTACAGGTTCCTTGATTAGTTCATTTCCTTCTTTCCTTTCTTTGGCGACCGTTCCGTGCTAGTCGGGCATGTGTACAGCGCACTTTCGGAGGAAATGCAGGCTGGTGCGGGGCGGGCCGTCACACTCTGGGTGCCCATATTTTGACACGGGCAGCTAGTAGTTTTGGTTTTGCAGATTTATATTCACAGGATCCTGGTTTACAGCTGGAACGATATCCGGAAAGCTTTGTATCCGTATATCTCCTTCTAGTTGTGTATTGTATTATTCTCCGCTGCTATGTAATTTATTGTAATCTCTGATATTTCTGTGTAATATTTATTTGTTTATACTCTGTATATTCTTGTATTCTGATGCATTGTTGTAATATACATTGAAATGTTCTTCCGTATGCGTTCTGATGTGGCTTGTTCTCAACTCAATCCGCCCTTTCCCTTCTCTTCGGAGACCGGGGGAGTTCAGGTCGTCTCATCGTGGTATCAGAGCTTTGGTTTACAAAGCTCAGAGAACAAGGCACATTAGAACCATACGAAAGAATTCATCAGATATTGGATTAGTAATATCCAATGGGAATGACTCGTTAGAGATGGGATCAGTAGTATCTTAGAACGAGTGTGAAGGGTATATTTTTAAAATGAAAACAATTTTTGTTTTGAAAATTTAAATCAATTACTCGTATTTGATTATTTATTCTATATGAATTTGGATAATCTGATATATAAAGATTTTGCATATGCGTCTTGCAAACGTGTATTCGAAGTTTTAATATACTGGATGGTTATAGAATCATACTCTAGTTGCCCAGGGATAATTCTGGTGATGGGGCACTGTCGCCAGTATTTATTTTCGAGTAACGAAAGTGAGATTTCTATATTTCCATTAGACTGGTGTGAGAACCGAAATTAGATAGGGCTTATCGTTGTGAATTGGCATCAAAAACATGATTTTCTATATATGTATATGTATCAAAATTATGAATTTGAAACGTTAATCCACTAATTGATTGATGTTTATGTTGTTTGTTTATTTGTTTGATAATTTTGAACCATTATGCCTAATTGAACCAAGAAGTGAATTGTATTGAAATTGGTCGCATTTGCTTGCATATACATGTACTTACATTGAACAGGTCATAGCAAGGAGGCGAGAGCAGAAGAATAAAATTTGTTTGTCCGACAAATAGGTACATGTTTACAATAATTTACTGTTTTGTTTGGGTGATGATGATTTTATGAGCCTATTGGCTAGCCGCTTGGCTTTTTCTTTTTCTTTTTGAGATCAAAAGGCCTATAGGGCAATTTCGGGATTTTCCCGTGGCTCCCGGTGCAGGGGAGGTTATGGCGAAATTTTTCGAAAATTCCGGGTGTTAGCCAAATTTTTGAAGAATTTGAAAATTCTCAGAAACTGAAAAGTTGGAGAATGGAAGCCAGATCGAACGTAGAGTTGATTAATCAAACCACTTTCGACTTTGTTCCTTTTCGGGGACGAAAAGTTTTAAGTGGGGGAGATTGTAACAACCCGAAAATCTGGGCCAGTTTAAAATTTTTATTTTGGCAATTTTAGCGAATTTTGATCATTTAAAATAGATTATTTTAAATAATATGGACGAGAAATTTATTTTGAATAAAATTCGACGTATATATTATATACATCGTCGTTAGAATATAAATAATTATATATAATTATAAATAGAATTGAAAATGGCGCGGTAGTTCGATAATTCGATTTCAAACTTCAATTGAACATACCGGGTGCAACATAATCCAGATTTTAGTGAAACCAAAAACATTAGGATCTAATTGAGAATATATTTCCAACGAATCCGGAAAATCGAAATTTCATAGCGGGAATCAAAAGATATGTCCAGTTGAAAATTCTGAATAGTCATTGTGGAATTCAGGCCCTGAAAAATAGCAATTTTGCAAACGACCTCGGATTTCGACGAAACCCCTTTTGTTGGGTCCGTGATGTAAAGTTATTGCTAGATTCCAAATTTCATAATTTTTCGAATCAATATGTGAGCGTGGCAAAGGAAAACGCGTTTGACCAGTTTAAGTTGATTTTAATCGACTGGAAAATGGTCATTTTTCCAACGGTCTCAGAATTCGGTGAAATTAGTTTTGTTAGGACCGTATCGTCAATACGAAGCTAGAAAATATTTTTCGGGAATTTTTAGAGTTCGTATGTGACCCCAGTAAATTGAAATGCGCGTTCAAATTCAATATATAGAGTTATATGTTGATTTTGACGAAAACTGATCGAAACAGTCGAATCAGCTTACGGTACATATCCCATTGTGTTCGGAATGGGGGTAATTAGCTATGGACGACAGGCGGTGGGCCTCGTTTAGAGGTCGTATGTAAAAGTTAACTTTTTGAAATTAAAATAATATAAATAATTATATATAAAACTATATCTCCCCCACCCCACGGTCATAAGCTTCAAAAAAAAAAAGAAGAAGGAAACCTAAATCGATTGCGCGCCTCCCCCCCCCATCAGCCGCCGACGCCTCCACCGTGCCCCTGCTCCGATCGTCGCCTCCACTTCCCCCTCCTCCACCTGCTTCTCCTTCTTTCCTCCTCCCCCATCTTCGAATTAAACCGACGCAACCCCCTGTGGCCCACCGATGGCCAGCGCCACCACCTGCCGGACCCCCAGCCGACCACCCCGAGCAGCAGCGCCCCTCCAGCGCCATCCCCTACCTCCAAGCCCCTTTGTAAGTCTTTTTATTTTTATTTTCGTTAGTTTAAACATTAAATATATGATGTTAACGTATAAAAAAAAATAAAAAAAAAATCTGATTTTGTTTAACGTAGGAAGTTTGGATTTTTAATCGTAGAAAGTTTTGATTTTTAATTTGGTAAAGACATGATTTTTATATAAGGGGCATATAAAAAATTGGATTTTTATTTTATACAAAGCTGGACTTTTATAAAAGAAGGAGTTTGATTTTTATGGAAGAAAAAAATATAATTTTTATAATATAGAAAGGTGAAAAATATAATTTTTATATATAGAAGTATAAAAATATAATCTTTTATATTGTAGAGGTATAAAAATATAATCTTTTATATTGTAAAGGTATAAAAATATAATCTTTTATATGTTGAAGTAAAAATGTAATCTCTATAGTAAAGAAATAAAAATGCGATCTTTATATACGAAATATAAAAATAGGATTTTTATATAGAATGGAGCGTTTTAAAAATACATATGAAGTGGAAATAAAAATATGATTTTTATTTTATTGAAATTTGAAAAGGCGAAATCTTTATATTTGAAAAGGCGAAATCTTTATATAGAGAATAGCGTGATAAAAATATAATCTTTATTATATGAACACCGTTGAATAAAAATATGAATTTTATATATAATAGCATAGTAAAAATTCGATTTTTATATATTGAATAGCATAGTAAAAATTCGATTTTTATATATTGAATAGCGTAGTAAAAGTTCGATTTTTATATATTGAATAGCATAGTAAAAATTCGATTTTTCTATATTGAATAGCACAGTAAAAATTTGATTTTTATATATTGAATAGCATAGAAAAAAATTCGATTTTTATATATTGAACAACGAAGTAAAAATTCGATTTTTATATATTGAATAGCGAAGTAAAAATTCGATTTTTATATATTGAATAGCGGAGTAAAAATTCGATTTTTACATATGTAGAGGATACGAGCAACGAAGGTGATAAAAAGGCGAGAAAGACGAAGATTTCTGCATAAGAAGAGTCATGGCGTTGGATTAGCTATTCTGTGAGAACTTCTCACTCAAAATTCTCTTTCTAGTTATATATATATATACTAGGATGCAGACGGTGTTTAGTAGCACCCGACACCCGTCATCCACAGACCATGGATGGCTTGTTTGTTTAATTGTTTGGTTGTGTAGTTAGTTAGATTATTTGGTTTGAATTGAATTGTTTGGTGAAATGGAATGGATTTGATTGATGTGTGAATGGCGTGGGCCTTCACTAGACCGGGGATAAGGCTAGGCCTTGTCCCGTTTCTAGTATCGTGCCGTTATGCCGCCGAAATTTTCTAAAAATAAGTTAGAAAAATAAATATAACATTTTATTTAATAAATGAACCGAATAGAATATTCATATGTTGAATAAAATAGTTTGATCGTTAAAAATATAATTTTTAACGTGAATGTGAATAAATAAATATTCATTTACAAACCGGATGGTTTGTTTATGTACACCTATTTGAAGGACATTGATTGGGACGATAAATTTTACACATCGCCCAACTGCACAAATAAAAATCTGTGTTTGATTGCTTGAAACCCCACACGGGTATTGGGATGATATATGACATACACTAATCCCAATAATTAGTTGTATGTCGATCGATTGATTGACAGGCTGCTATAAGCGTTGAATATTTATATTTGATGCTTATACAGTGTAGAATGCACTTTGGATGATGGTTGATTATTCATCGTTGTTGATATATACATGTGTTGTAGAAAATCCATATAATTAACATTATATGGTGATTGATTGGGCCTCATTCCAGTTTCGAAAAAGAAATATTTGAAAATAGAATATTTGAAAAAAAAGAAATATTTGAAAAGAAATAATTGAAATAGAAATATTCGAAATAGAATATTTGAAAATAGAAACATATGAAGCCGTGTTGGTTAGATTGACGCCATTTTGACGTGAACGATATTTATATCGATTTTATTCATTTTATAATGAATATCGAAAGTGATTTCAAAATCTGATTTTTCGAAAAGAAATGAATTCGAATTGAAATTGAATATAAATGAATTCGAATTGAAATTGAATATAAATGAATTCGAATTGAAATTGAATTGAATTGAATTAGAACTGAAATTGAATTAGAAATCAATTTGAATTGAAATCGATTTGAAATGAATTTAAAACGAATTTATATTGGAATATTCAATTTTGATTTGAAATTAAATATGAAGTTGAAACCGCTTTGAAAATGAATTGAAAACGATTTATAAAGCACGTTTTAAATTGAAATCGACGAAGTATATATTATATATATAATATAATGGCCTGAATAGAACGCGCCGCGCCGCGGCAGTTCACGAATTTCGACCATTGACTTCGAATGGATATTGCGGGAGATCCGACCGTCGGATTATCCTAAAACCGGAACCGTTGGGTTCGTATCGAAAAGGGATTTCTAACGGATATTGTAAATTAGAAATCTAACGGTTGGATTTGGAATTATGTCCAAATCAAATTTGAAAAAGGTCATTGTAAGTGCAGTTCGGTGCCCGTTGATGGAAATCAACTGTACGGGCCTTGATAAAATTATTAAAAATAGTAATAATTTGTGTAAAATCATAAGAAATGATTTAGAAAGATTTGGGATGAAAAACTCCAAAATTGAAAAGATAAAAATAGATTTTTATCGAAATGAACTAGTTTTGAACTAGAATTATAATTCTATTTATTTTTAAATAAATAAATTGAATTTGAAATTGTGACGGCCTGGAATTTCGCTCGATCCGAATCAGTCGTTAAACCGATCTAGACCGTTCGAAACCCCTGATCGTTTGAGAACAGGACAAATCAGAACACAAACAGAAGAACATTTCATTGTTATTACAACAATTCCATCAGATACAAGAATATACAGAGTAATGAATAAATTACATTCGATAAATATCAGAGATTACAATAAATTACATAGCAGCAAAAAAATAATATAAAGCACAACTGAAGGTGATATACGGATACAGAGCTTTCCGGATATCATTCCAGCTGTAAACCAGGATCCTGTGAATATAAATCTGCAAACCAAAACTACTAGCTGCCCGTGCGGAAAATAGGGGCACCCAGAGTTTAGGTTAAAACAATAAACTCCAGGTCAGTCATGTGACTGGTGTGAGAACTAAAACGGTTATAAATCTTTATTTTAAAAGAGAGTAATTCAAGGGACCACGCCGTATAACACGGAACCGGTTTCCTCCCAAGAATACCAGTGCATAAAACAACAGCGCAATGCTAAATAAAGAAAAATGAAGTTGTTATAAGACCCAGGTCCTATTACACAATGCAACGCAAGCCGGGGGATAGGGTTTTCCCTTATAACAGCCAAAGCATGCTTGATACGTTTAAAACAAATCATTTGATACTATAATAAGTGTATAGTGTCAAAACATTTCAATCATAAATATCAATCATAGGCGGCATAGCTACCATCTAATATGTCGCCATACTAGTTCTACAATTAAAACCGAATTACACGTATTGGAAATTGGATTCCAGCATGAGTCGAGGCAAGGGGCAAGCTCCTCTCCGCGTTCGAGACACTCTAGCAAATGCCTTAGGGTTACGCACTCTGGGCAACCCCAGATCCTCCAAGGCCGGTCCTCACTTACGTTAGAGGATTAATTATGCCTGAACACACGTTTCCCGGTCCTTACAGACCTATAATCGAGGCGCCTCGCATCCAAACCACAAAGGTGAAAAGTATATAAATGTCAGGGCTGGTAAGTCACTGACACCACCATAGCTAGAAAGAAACGTCATGCACTCCTTGGGTCCTTATCCCGTTTTTGACTCATACCGAGGTGTGAGGCTCGCGAATTCACGTTATACACAAAGCTGCCACGTAGGCCGTGCTTTGATCATCTACCACAAGACTTTGCTTTTCAACAGAAGCCTTGATCATTGCATCTTAGCGTGCCACACAGGCAATTCATGCCATGCGACTGATGTCCATCGATATACAACCTCTGAGCTCGTACGTCTCAGAGAAGGGCGTTAGGCAAAAGAATAAATTCTCCGCCGCCAAACAGATGTATATTTAACAGAAATCAATCAACACAGAATAAAATCCAATGTCAGACACACAATCCATTTACAAGTCCGTTCTGGGTTTGAACGAAACCGGAGGCACTTTCCTCGCATATCCATCCATCTCCAGATACGTCTGGACGACCACCAACTATTTCCATCCTCTTGGGTGTACAGCCCAATCAGGATCGTCAGTAATAATCCAAACGATGTGAAGACTTCCGGTCTTCATCCACCGTCTTCATCTTCGACATATCGTCGAATCGGTTATTCAGAATGGGTATAAACCCGGACTTTCCGAACAACCCGCGTATATTAAAACAAATGTTACACGAACACAACATACGCCTCATTCCAATTCAGAATATTCTTTTATTCACAAAATCACATTTTTAGGGAAAGGTTCCCATAAATTTTATCCAAGATAAATTCTTTAAAATTTATCTTTTAATCTTCCTTTGGATGTCATTTCAAACCAAATTATGGTTTTCTGAACTAGTCGAGATTAGCGAACCACACCGAAGTAATTATTCATTTTGTTTCCCAATCCCAACCTATTCATCCCATGAAGCAAAACTGGTAATACTCCATATCTAACACCACGGTGTTATTGGTAAAATTAATTACCATTTCACGTTCAAATCTAATTAAAGATTTATCTATCGCTTTGGAGCAAAACTGGTAATACTCCATTCTCGCTCATTTTCTAAATTTGATAATTTAGATTATCAATTCATATTTCAATCTAATTGCAGATTCGTTGAAACTCCTTTTACTGGGTTAAAGAACCAGGTGTTATTTAAAACACAGTTCACGATAAACCCATTTCAAATCCAATCGTTATATGTTAGAAATTCCGATTATTTAAAACCCCTTTTTAAATCTAATTTATTTATTTTAAAAATAAAAACCCGGGTTTTAAATTGAGTTCAAACTAGTTCATTTCGATAAAAATCTATTTTTATCTTTTCAAATATGGAGTTTTTCATCCCAATTCTTCCCAAATCATTTCTTATGATTTTACATAAATTATTACTATTTTTAATAATTTTATCAAGGCCCGTACAGTCGATTTCCAACAACGGCCATCGAACTGCACCTATAGCGACCTTTTTCGAATTTGATTTGGAAGTATCTCCAAATCCCACCGTTAGATTTCAAATTTCTAATATTCGTTAGAAAGCTCTTTTCGATACGAACCCAACGGTTCCGGTTTTAGGAGAATCCGACGGTCGGATCTCCCGTAATGTCCGTTTGAAATACATGGTCGAAATTCACGAACTGCCGCGGCGCGTTCTATTCAGGCCATTATATTATATATATAATATATATAATATATATTTCGTCGATTCCTATTTAAAACGAATTTTATAAATAGTTTTGAATTCGTTTCAAAAACATTTTCAACTTCCATTTCAATCCAAAGCAAAATTGAATTCTTCTTTATTAATTCATTTTAAACTTCATTTCTATTCAATTCAAATTTCAATTCAATTTGAATTCATTTCAATTCGCTTTCAATTCAATTTGAATTCGTTTTCAATTCAATTCAATTTCAAAGTCGTTTTCTATTCGATTCAATTCAAATTGGTTTTCTATTCGATTCAATTCAAATTGGTTTTATATTCGATTCAATTCAAATTGGTTTTCTATTCGATTCAATTCAAATTGGTTTTCTATTCAATTCATTTCGAAATCGTTTTCAATTCAATTCATTTCGAAATCGTTTTCTATTCAATTCATTTCGAAATCGTTTTCTATTCAATTCATTTCGAAATGAATAAAATCGATATAAATATCGTTCACGTCAAAATGGCGTCAATCTAATCAACACGGCTTCACATATTTCTATTTCAAATATTTCCTATTATCAAAATATTTGTTATTATCAAAATATTTCGTTCAACACATGACTAATCTCAACGGATGAGTACAGTCAACATATGAACCTTTATATTATATTGATAAAGATGTAAATTTTATTATAAAAATATTTCGTTCAACACATGACTGATCTCAACGGATGAGTACAGTCAACACATGAACCTTTATTTTATAATATTGATAAAGATGTAAATTTTATTATTAAAATATTTCGTTCAACACATGACTAATCTCAACGGATGAGTACAGTCAACACATGAACCTTTATTTTATAATATTGATAAAGATGTAAATTTTATTATTAAAATATTTCGTTCAACACATGACTAATCTCAACGGATGAGTACAGTCAACACATGAACCTTTATTTTATAATATTGATAAAGATGTAAATTTTATTATTAAAATATTTCGTTCAACACATGACTAATCTCAACGGATGAGTACAGTCAACACATGAACCTTTATTTTATAATATTCTTTATTTTTCAAATTGGAATGAGGCCCAATCAATTACCATATAATGTTAATCATATGGATTTTCATACAACACATGTATATAATAGCATTGAAAAATAATCAACCATCAACCAAAGTGCACTACACTGTATAAGCATCAAATATAGATATCTAACGCTTATAACAGCCTGTCAATCAATCGATCGACATATTTAATAAATCAGGATGAGTGAACTTCATATTTCATCCCAACACCCGTGTGGGGTTTCAAGCAATCAAACACAGATTTTAGTTGTGCAGTTGGGCGATGTGTAAAATTTATCGTCCCAATCAATGTCCTCCAAATAGGTGTACATAAACAAACCGTCCGGTTTGTAAATGAATATTTATTTATTCACATTCACGTTAAAAATTATATTTTTAACGATAAAACATTTTATTCAACCTATGAATATTCTATTCGGTTCATTTATTCAATAAAATGATATTTTTATTTTTCTAACATATTTTAGAAAATTTCGGCGGCATAACGGCACGATACTAGAAACAGGACAAGGCCTAGCCTTATCCCCGGTCTAGTGAAGGCCCACGCCATTCACACATCAATCAAATCTATTCATTTCACCAAACAATTCAATTTCAAATCAAATCATCTAACTAATCTATGCAACCAAACAAACAAGTCCATGGTCTGTGGACGATTGTGTCGGGTGCTACTAAGCACCGTCTGCATCCTAGTATATATATATAGCTAAAAAAAAAGAGATTGAAAGGTGAGAAATTCTCACAGATAGCTATCCTAGCTCCACGGCACTTCATTGATAGAAATCTTCATCGCTATCGCATCTTCGTCTTCTTCGTTGCCCGTAGCCACTACATATATAAAAATCACACATTTTTATATTTTGATGTCTTTAAAATAAAAATCACATTTTTATTTATTCACCTTCAATTTAAAAATCATATTTTTACTTCGATGTTCATAGAATAAAGATTATATTTTTACTTTGATATTGTCTCTACAAATATTTCTTCTTTTCCTACCTAAAAAAAATGTCGTCTTTCACTACAATAAAAATATCGTCTTTCTATATCCTGCTATATAAAGATCACATTTTTAGCATCTACAAAATATGAAAATTATATTTTCTACTTTTGCATACAATAAAAGTTATATTTTGAACTCTCTACAACATAAAAGATCATATTTTTACTATGCCTCTAGTATAAAAATTATGTTTTTATTTAGCTACACATATATAAAAGTCATATATATTTTTGTTTTCGATATTTATAATTAAAAATCACATTTTTAATTGTTTAAACAAGCTAGAAAATGAAGTAAACGCTCACCGCGGTCGGAGGGAGCTCGGGGAAACCACGGACGGTCAACGGCGGCGTCACATTGGTCGGAGCAGCGGATAAACGGGGTTTGGGGTTCCTCGGGTACGGTTTGAGAGGAGAAGGAGGTTGTTGGAGGCGCTGGAGGCCAGGGTAGTGTCTGGTGGCGGCGAAGTGGGGCCCTCAGGCGGCGGGGCGGCGTTGAGGGCGACTCGGTGGTGGTCTGAGGAGGAGAAGGGGGGGGGGGGTTCGTCTTTCAGAAGGGGAGAGGGAGAGTGGAGCGAGCGAGGGGAGGGCACGTCGGAGGGCCTCCGACGAAGGCGCGGCGGCGACAGTCCGCCTGGAGGCGGCGGATTCGAACGACTTCTTCGTTCTTTTTTTTTTTGTTATTTCTGTAAATCGATTATGAACGGGGGGGGGGGGGGGGGGGGCAGAAGATAAGGAAAAGGGGTTTTTTATTTTATTTTATTATATTATTATTTAACTCAACCTAAAGTTGACTTTTTCATACGACCTCGAAACGAGGCCCACCGCCTGTCGTCCATAGCTAATTACCCCCATTCCGAACACAATGGGATATGTATCGTAGGCTGATTCGGACGTCTCGATCAGTTTCCGTTGAATTTACATTTAAATCTATATATTAAATTTGAACGCGCATTTCAATCTACTGGCGTCACATACTAACTCGAAAATTTCTAGAAAAATATTTTCTAGCTTCGTGTTGACGATACGGTCCTAACAAAACTAGTTTCGTCGGATTCTGAGACCATTGGAAAAATGGCCATTTTCCAGTCGATTAAAATCAACTGAAACTGGTCAAACGCGTTTTCCTTTGCCACGCTCACACATTGATTCGAAAAATTATGGAATTTGGAACCTAGCAATAAATTGACATCACGGATCCAACAAAAGTGGTTTCGTCGAAATCCGAGGTCGTTTGCAAAATTTCCATTTTTAAGGGCCTGAATTCCATAGCGACTATTCAGAAATTTCAACGGGACATATCTTTTGATTCCCGTTATGAAATTTCGATTTTTTGGATTCGTTGGAAAGATATTATCAATTAGATCCTATTAATTTTGGTTTCACTAAAATCTGGATTGTTTTGCACCCGGTACATTCAATTGAAGTTTGAAATCGAATTATCGAACTACCGCGCCATTTTCAATTCTATTTATAATTATATATAAATATTTATATTCTAACGACGACGTATATAATATATACGTTCAAACTATATTCAAAATAAATTTCTCGTCGATTTTATTTAAAATAATCTATTTTAAATATTCAAAATTCGCTAAAATTGCCAAAATAAAAATTTTAAACTGGCCCAGAATTTACGGGTTATTACAATCTCCCCCACTTAAAACTATTCGTCCCCGAAAAGGAACAAAGCCGAAAGTGGTTTGATCAATCAACTCTACGTTCGATCTGGCTTCCATTCTCCAACTTTTAAGTTTCTGAGAATTTTCAAAATTTCAAAAATTTGGCTAACACCCTAAATTTTCGAAAAATTTCGCCATAACCTCCCCTGCACCGGGAGCATCGGGGAAATTCAAATATCTTCCCCGGTCCTTCTAATCTCAAAAAGAAAAAGAAAAAGCCAAGCGGCTAGCCAATAGGCTCATAAAATCATCATCACCCAAACAAAACAGTAAATTATGTAGTAAACATGTACCTATTTGTCGGGCAAACAAATTTTATTCTTCGGCTCTAGCCTCCTTGCTATGACCTGTTCAATGTAAGTACATGTATATGCAAGCAAATGCGACCAATTTTCAATATAATTCAATATTTGGTTCAATTAGGCATAATGGTTCAAAATTATCAAACAAATAAACAAACAACACAAACATCAATCAATTAGTGAATTAGAGTTTCAAATTCATAATTTTTGATATATATACAGAAAATCATGTTTTTGATGCCAATTCACAACAATGTGTTCTAGCTATATTAGTTTTGGTTCTCACACCAGTCTAATGGAAATATATAAATATCACACCTTCGAAACACGAAAATAATTACTAATGATGACGCATCAATCATCAGAATCAGGTCCGTGCGACTAGAGTGTGATTCTATATCTATCTAATATATTAAAACTTCGAATATACGTTCATGACGCGTATATGCAAAATCTTTATATATTGGAATGTCCAAATTCAAAATAAATAAATAATCAAATACGTTTAAAATGGTTTAAGTTTCAAAACAAAATTGTTTTCATTTGAAAAATATACTCTTCACACTCGTTCTAGGATACTACTGATCCTATCTCTAACGAGTCATTCTAATTGGATATTGCTAATCCAATATCTGATGAATCCTTTCGTATGGTTCTAATGTGTCTTGTTCTCGAGCTCTGTGAACCAAAGCTCCGATACCAAATGTGACGGCCTGGAATTTCGCTCGATCCGAATCAGTCGTTAAACCGATCTATACCGTTCGAAACCCCTGATCGTTTGAGAACAGGACAAATCAGAACACAAACAGAAGAACATTTCATTGTTATTACAACAATTCCATCAGATACAAGAATATACAGAGTATAATGAATAAATTACATTCGATAAATATCAGAGATTACAATAAATTACATAGCAGCGGAAAAATAATATAAAGCACAACTGAAGGTGATATACGGATACAGAGCTTTCCGGATATCATTCCAGCTGTAAACCAGGATCCTGTGAATATAAATCTACAAAACCAAAACTACTAGCTGCCCGTGCGGAAAATAGGGGCACCCAGAGTTTAGGTTAAAACAATAAACTCCAGGTCAGTCATGTGACTGGTGTGAGAACTAAAACGGTTATAAATCTTTATTTTAAAAGAGAGTAATTCAAGGGACCACGCCATATAACATGGAACGGGTTTCCTCCCAAGAATACCAGTGCATAAAACAACAGCGCAATGCTAAATAAAGAAAAATGAAGCTGTTATAAGACCCAGGTCCTATCACACAATGCAACGCAAGCCGGGGGATAGGGTTTTCCCTTATAACAGCCAAAGCATGCTTGATACGTTTAAAACAAATCATTTGATACTATAATAAGTGTATAGTGTCAAAACATTTCAATCATAAATATCAATCATAGGCGGCATAGCTACCATCTAATATGTCGCCATACTAGTTCTACAATTAAAACCGAATTACACGTATTGGAAATTGGATTCCAGCATGAGTCGAGGCAAGGGGCAAGCTCCTCTCCGCGTTCGAGACACTCTAGCAAATGCCTCAGGGTTACGCACTCTGGGCAACCCCGGATCCTCCAAGGCCGGTCCTCACTTACGTTAGAGGATTAATTATGCCTGAACACATGTTTCCCGGTCCTTACAGACCTATAATCGAGGCGCCTCGCATCCAAACCACAAAGGTGAAAAGTATATAAATGTCAGGGCTGGTAAGTCACTGACACCACCATAGCTAGAAAGAAACGTCATGCACTCCTTGGGTCCTTATCCCGTTTTTGACTCATACCGAGGTGTGAGGCTCGCGAATTCACGTTATACACAAAGCTGCCACGTAGGCCGTGCTTTGATCATCTACCACAAGACTTTGCTTTTCAACAGAAGCCTTGATCATTGCATCTTAGCGTGCCACACAGGCAATTCATGCCATGCGACTGATGTCCATCGATATACAACCTCTGAGCTCGTACGTCTCAGAGAAGGGCGTTAGGCAAAAGAATAAATTCTCCGCCGCCAAACAGATGTATATTTAACAGAAATCAATCAACACAGAATAAAATCCAATGTCAGACACACAATCCATTTACAAGTCCGTTCTGGGTTTGAACGAAACCGGAGGCACTTTCCTCGCATATCCATCCATCTCCAGATACGTCTGGACGACCACCAACTATTTCCATCCTCTTGGGTGTACAGCCCAATCAGGATCGTCAGTAATAATCCAAACGATGTGAAGACTTCCGGTCTTCATCCACCGTCTTCATCTTCGACATATCGTCGAATCGGTTATTCAGAATGGGTATAAACCCGGACTTTCCGAACAACCCGCGTATATTAAAACAAATGTTACACGAACACAACATACGCCTCATTCCAATTCAGAATATTCTTTTATTCACAAAATCACATTTTTAGGGAAAGGTTCGCATAAATTTTATCCAAGATAAATTCTTTAAAATTTATCTTTTAATCTTCCTTTGGATGTCATTTCAAACCAAATTATGGTTTTCTGAACTAGTCGAGATTAGCGAACCACACCGAAGTAATTATTCATTTTATTTCCCAATCCCAACCTATTCATCCCATGAAGCAAAACTGGTAATACTCCATATCTAACACCACGGTGTTATTGGTAAAATTAATTACCATTTCACGTTCAAATCTAATTAAAGATTTATCTATCGCTTTGGAGCAAAACTGGTAATACTCCATTCTCGCTCATTTTCTAAATTTGATAATTTAGATTATCAATTCATATTTCAATCTAATTGCAGATTCGTTGAAACTCCTTTTACTGGGTTAAAGAACTAGGTGTTATTTAAAACACAGTTCACGATAAACCCATTTCAAATCCAATCGTTATATGTTAGAAATTCCGATTATTTAAAACCCCTTTTTAAATCTAATTTATTTATTTTAAAAATAAAAACCCGGGTTTTAAATTGAGTTCAAACTAGTTCATTTCGATAAAAATCTATTTTTATCTTTTCAAATATGGAGTTTTTCATCCCAATTCTTCCCAAATCATTTCTTATGATTTTACATAAATTATTACTATTTTTAATAATTTTATCAAGGCCCGTACAGTCGATTTCCAACAACGGCCATCGAACTGCACCTATAGCGACCTTTTTCGAATTTGATTTGGAAGTATCTCCAAATCCCACCGTTAGATTTCAAATTTCTAATATTCGTTAGAAATCTCTTTTCGATACGAACCCAACGGTTCCGGTTTTAGGAGAATCCGACGGTCGGATCTCCCGTAATGTCCGTTTGAAATACATGGTCGAAATTCACGAACTGCCGCGGCGCGGCGCGTTCTATTCAGGCCATTATATTATATATATAATATATATAATATATATTTCGTCGATTCCTATTTAAAACGAATTTTATAAATAGTTTTGAATTCGTTTCAAAAACATTTTCAACTTCCATTTCAATCCAAAGCAAAATTGAATTCTTCTTTATTAATTCATTTTAAACTTCATTTCTATTCAATTCAAATTTCAATTCAATTTGAATTCATTTCAATTCGCTTTCAATTCAATTTGAATTCGTTTTCAATTCAATTCAATTTCAAAGTCGTTTTCTATTCGATTCAATTCAAATTGGTTTTCTATTCGATTCAATTCAAATTGGTTTTCTATTCGATTCAATTCAAATTGGTTTTCTATTCGATTCAATTCAAATTGGTTTTCTATTCAATTCATTTCGAAATCGTTTTCAATTCAATTCATTTCGAAATCGTTTTCTATTCAATTCATTTCGAAATCGTTTTCTATTCAATTCATTTCGAAATGAATAAAATCGATATAAATATCGTTCACGTCAAAATGGCGTCAATCTAATCAACACGGCTTCACATATTTCTATTTCAAATATTTCCTATTATCAAAATATTTGTTATTATCAAAATATTTCGTTCAACACATGACTAATCTCAACGGATGAGTACAGTCAACACATGAACCTTTATATTATATTGATAAAGATGTAAATTTTATTATAAAAATATTTCGTTCAACACATGACTGATCTCAACGGATGAGTACAGTCAACACATGAACCTTTATTTTATAATATTGATAAAGATGTAAATTTTATTATTAAAATATTTCGTTCAACACATGACTAATCTCAACGGATGAGTACAGTCAACACATGAACCTTTATTTTATAATATTGATAAAGATGTAAATTTTATTATTAAAATATTTCGTTCAACACATGACTAATCTCAACGGATGAGTACAGTCAACACATGAACCTTTATTTTATAATATTGATAAAGATGTAAATTTTATTATTAAAATATTTCGTTCAACACATGACTAATCTCAACGGATGAGTACAGTCAACACATGAACCTTTATTTTATAATATTCTTTATTTTTCAAATTGGAATGAGGCCCAATCAATTACCATATAATGTTAATCATATGGATTTTCATACAACACATGTATATAATAGCATTGAAAAATAATCAACCATCAACCAAAGTGCACTACACTGTATAAGCATCAAATATAGATATCTAACGCTTATAACAGCCTGTCAATCAATCGATCGACATATTTAATAAATCAGGATGAGTGAACTTCATATTTCATCCCAACACCCGTGTGGGGTTTCAAGCAATCAAACACAGATTTTAGTTGTGCAGTTGGGCGATGTGTAAAATTTATCGTCCCAATCAATGTCCTCCAAATAGGTGTACATAAACAAACCGTCCGGTTTGTAAATGAATATTTATTTATTCACATTCACGTTAAAAATTATATTTTTAACGATAAAACATTTTATTCAACCTATGAATATTCTATTCGGTTCATTTATTCAATAAAATGATATTTTTATTTTTCTAACATATTTTAGAAAATTTCGGCGGCATAACGGCACGATACTAGAAACAGGACAAGGCCTAGCCTTATCCCCGGTCTAGTGAAGGCCCACGCCATTCACACATCAATCAAATCTATTCATTTCACCAAACAATTCAATTTCAAATCAAATCATCTAACTAATCTATGCAACCAAACAAACAAGTCCATGGTCTGTGGACGATTGTGTCGGGTGCTACTAAGCACCGTCTGCATCCTAGTATATATATATAGCTAAAAAAAAGAGATTGAAAGGTGATAAATTCTCACAGATAGCTATCCTAGCTCCACGGCACTTCATTGATAGAAATCTTCATCGCTATCGCATCTTCGTCTTCTTCGTTGCCCGTAGCCACTACATATATAAAAATCACACATTTTTATATTTTGATGTCTTTAAAATAAAAATCACATTTTTATTTATTCACCTTCAATTTAAAAATCATATTTTTACTTCGATGTTCATAGAATAAAGATTATATTTTTACTTTGATATTGTCTCTACAAATATTTCTTCTTTTCCTACCTAAAAAAAATGTCGTCTTTCACTACAATAAAAATATCGTCTTTCTATATCCTGCTATATAAAGATCACATTTTTAGCATCTACATAATATGAAAATTATATTTTCTACTTTTGCATACAATAAAAGTTATATTTTGAACTCTCTACAACATAAAAGATCATATTTTTACTATGCCTCTAGTATAAAAATTATGTTTTTATTTAGCTACACATATATAAAAGTCATATATATTTTTGTTTTCGATATTTATAATTAAAAATCACATTTTTAATTGTTTAAACAAGCTAGAAAATGAAGTAAACGCTCACCGCGGTCGGAGGGAGCTCGGGGAAACCACGGACGGTCAACGGCGGCGTCACATTGGTCGGAGCAGCGGATAAACGGGGTTTGGGGTTCCTCGGGTACGGTTTGAGAGGAGAAGGAGGTTGTTGGAGGCGCTGGAGGCCAGGGTAGTGTCTGGTGGCGGCGAAGTGGGGCCCTCAGGCGGCGGGGCGGCGTTGAGGGCGACTCGGTGGTGGTCTGAGGAGGAGAAGGGGGGGTTTCGTCTTTCAGAAGGGGAAAGGGAGAGTGGAGCGAGCGAGGGGAGGGCACGTCGGAGGGCCTCCGACGAAGGCGCGGCGGCGACAGTCCGCCTGGAGGCGGCGGATTCGAACGACTTCTTCGTTCTTCTTTTTTTTTTTTGTTATTTCTGTAAATCGATTATGAACGGGGGGGGGGGGCAGAAGATAAGGAAAAGGTTTTTTTTATTATATTATTATTTAATTATTTAATTCAACCTAAAGTTGACTTTTTCATACGACCTCGAAACGAGGCCCACCGCCTGTCGTCCATAGCTAATTACCCCCATTCCGAACACAATGGGATATGTATCGTAGGCTGATTCGGACGTCTCGATCAGTTTCCGTTGAATTTACATTTAAATCTATATATTAAATTTGAACGCGCATTTCAATCTACCGGGGTCACATACTAACTCGAAAAATTCTAGAAAAATATTTTCTAGCTTCGTATTGACGATACGGTCCTAACAAAACTAGTTTCGTCGGATTCTGAGACCGTTGGAAAAATGGCCATTTTCCAGTCGATTAAAATCAACTGGAACTGGTCAAACGCGTTTTCCTTTGCCACGCTCACACATTGATTCGAAAAATTATGGAATTTGGAACCTAGCAATAAATTGACATCACGGATCCAACAAAAGTGGTTTCGTCGAAATCCGAGGTCGTTTGCAAAATTTCCATTTTTAAGGGCCTGAATTCCATAGCGACTATTCAGAAATTTCAACGGGACATATCTTTTGATTCCCGTTATGAAATTTCGATTTTTCGGATTCGTTGGAAATATATTATCAATTAGATCCTATTATTTTTGGTTTCACTAAAATCCGGATTGTTTTGCACCCGGTACATTCAATTGAAGTTTGAAATCGAATTATCGAACTACCGCGCCATTTTCAATTCTATTTATAATTATATATAAATATTTATATTCTAACGACGACGTATATAATATATACGTTCAAACTATATTCAAAATAAATTTCTCGTCGATTTTATTTAAAATAATCTATTTTAAATATTCAAAATTCGCTAAAATTGCCAAAATAAAAATTTTAAACTGGCCCAGAATTTCCGGGTTATTACAGAAATGGTTTTGAATTTAACCAGAATTTCCAATGATTGCATTGGAATGGATTTTGAATCGAAATTGTCTTCGGAATATTTCGATGTTGGATTTCGTGATTATACAGATGTTGTTATGGAAATTTGAAAGATATATATATATATATATATATCGTTATTTCCAATACAATATTTGTTAGTCGTAGAATTTGATATTGAACATAAGCCGGTATATTTTCTATTCAGAGCCTTGTGTTTAATATCAAATGTGATTTGGGTTTGTCGTGAATGGTGTCTTCATTAACACTGTTCTTGAACCCAGTTGAGAAAAGATTAAATCTTTTTATTTAGATTTAACGAAGTGTAACAATTAAATAATATTTAATTGGAATTGAATTGATATTTTGGTTTATCGGGAACAGTGTTTTAAATAACACTTGTTCTTTAACCCGATAATTAATGAATGTGATTTTGGGTTTATTGTGGGCCGTGTTTTAAATGACATTGGTTCTTTAACCCAGTTAAAGATTAAAACTAAGTGGAGTTTTAATGAATCTTTAATTAGATTGAAATGATCGAGAATGGAGTATCACCAGTTTTGCTCCAGGCGATAGTTAAATCTTTAATTAGATTTGAACGTGAAATGGTAATTGAATTTACCGGTAACACCATGGTGTTAGATATGAAGTATTACCAGTTTTACTTCATGGGATGAATAGGTTGGGATTGGGAAATTAAAATAAATGATTACTTCGGTAAGGTTCGTTAATCCCGACTAGTTGAATCGAAATTCAAAAGAAGATTAGAGAATAAATTCAAGGAATTTATCTTTGATAAAATTAATGGGAACCTTTCCCTATGAATGTGAAATTTAGAAACTAACTGTCGGTTAGCTAAGCAGAATGGTTTTCTGGATATTGATCTGATGTTGGTTTCGGCCTTCGGGGTTAATGTTTGGGGAATTATTCACTTGTTAATTTACGGTTAGTGACTGATAAATTGGAATGAGGCGTATTTTGTGTTTGTGTAACACTTATTTAAAATATACGCGAGTTATTCGGAAAGACCGGGTTTATCCCATTCTGAATAACTGATGCGACGATAAGTCGAAGATGAAGACGATGGTCGAAGACCAGAGGTCTTCACGTCGTTTGGGTGCTTACTGATGATCTTGATTGGGGTGTACACCCAAGAAGATGGAAACAGTTGATGATCGTCCAGAAGTACTTGGAGATCGATGGATATGCGGGGTACTAGGTGCCTCCGGTTTCGTTCAGACCCAGAACGGACTTGTAAATGGACTGTGTGTCTGACATTGGATTTTAGTCTGTGTGATTGACCTCTATTAAATATATATCTGTTTGGCGGCGGAGAATTTATTCTCTTGCTTAACGCCCTTCTCTGAGACGTACGAGCTCAGGGGTTATATACTGATGGATATCAAACGCATAGAGTGAATTGCCTGTGTGGCATGCCTAAGTGGCAAATGATCAAGGCTTCTGTTGAAAAGCAAAGTCTTGTGGTTGATGATCAAAGCACGGCCTGTGTGGCATAGCTTTGTGTAACGTGAATTCGCGAGCCTCACACCCCGGTTGTGAATCAGAAACGGGAGAGGACATCAGGGAGGGCATGCGTTTCTTTCTAGCTAGGGTGGTGTCAGTGACCTACCAGCCCTGACATTTATATACTTTTCACCTGTGTGGTTGTTGCTGTTGCGAGGCACCTCGGTTATATCGGACGATCCGGGTCCGATGGAGCCATTCGTTGGCTCATTTACGCCCCAAAGGGCGGGGAAACGCATGTTCAGGCATTTTAATCCACATCGGTGGACCGGCCCTGATGATCCAAGGGCCAACCTGAGTTTGGGTCCTGAGGGGCGGGCTAGAGCGTCTCGAATCGGTTGAGGACTATCTTTTGCCTCGGTTCATAGATGGAAACCCAATTTCCAAATACGTGACATTTGCGATTTTAATTGTAGAACTAGTATGACGACATGATATATGGTACCCATGCCGCCTATGATTGATACTTATGATTTGAAGTTGTTTTATACACTATACACTGACAATAGTATCAAATGATTTGTTTTAAAACGTATCAAGCATTCTTTGGCTGTTATAAGGGAAAACCCTATCCCCCGGCTTGCGTTGCATTGTGTGATAGGACCTGGGTCTTATAACAGCTTCATTTTTCTCAATTTAGCATTGCGCTGTTTGTTTTATGCACTGGTATTCTTGGGAGGAAACCCGTTCCGTGTTATACGGCGTGGTCCCTTGATTTACCAAACTTTAAAAATAAAGATTAATAACTGTTTTAGTTCTCACACCAGTCACATGACTGACCTGGAGTTTATTGTTTTAACCTAAACTCTGGGTGCCCTTATTTTGACACGGGCAGCTAGTAGTTTTGGTTTTGCAGATTTATATTCACAGGATCCTGGTTTACAGCTGGAACGATATCCGGAAAGCTTTGTATCCGTATATCTCCTTCTAGTTGTGTATTGTATTATTTTCCGCTGCTATGTAATTTATTGTAATCTTTGATATTTCTGTGTAATATTTATTTGTTTATACTCTGTATATTCTTGTAATCTGATGCATTGTTGTATTATACATTGAAATGTTCTTCCGTATGCGTTCTGATGTGGCTTGTTCTCAACTCAATCCGCCCTTTCCCTTCTCTTCGGAGACCGGGGGAGTTCGGGTCGTCTCATCTAGCCTCCTTGCTATGACCTGTTCAATGTAAGTACATGTATATGCAAGAAAATGTGACCAATTTTCAATACAGTTCAATATTTGATTCAATTAGGCTTAATGGTTCAAAATTATCAAACAAATAAACAAGCAACACAAACATCAATCAATTAGTGAATTTACGTTTCAAATTCATAATTTTGATACATATACAGAAAAACATGTTTCGGTGCCAAATCACAACAAATGAATCTATCTATATAAGTCTTGGTTATCACACCAGTCTGATGGAAATATATAGATACCACACCTTCGTCACTCGAAAATAAATGCTGATGATGTTTCGAACCACCATCAGAACATCTCCGGGCTACTAGAGTGCGATTCTATATATATCCGGTATATTAAAACTTTGAATATACGTTCATGACGCGTATATACAAAATCTTTATATATCGGATTGTCCAAATTCAATGTAAATAAATATTCAAATACGTATAAAACGATTTAAATTTCAAAACAAAATTGTTTTCATTTGAAAAATATACTCTTCACACTCGTTCTAGGATACTACTGATCCCATCTCTAACGAGTCATTCTAATTGGATATTACTAATCCAATATCTGATGAATTCTTTCGTATGGTTCTAATGTGTCTTGTTCTCGAGCTCTGTAAACCAAAGCTCTGATACCAAATGTGACGGCAAGGAATTTCGCTCGATCCGAATCAGTCGTTAAACCGATCTAGACCGTTCGAAACCCCTGATCGTTTTGAGAACAGGATAAATCAGAACGCAAACGGAAGAACATTTCATTGTTATTACAACAATTCCATCAGAATACAAGAATATACAGAGTATGAATAAATATTATACAACAAAGAATATCAGAGATTTAAATACAGTATTGCAGCGGAAAAATAATACAAAACACAACTGAAAGTAATACACGGATACAGAGCTTTCCGAGCATCGTTCCAGCTGTAAACCAGGATCCTGTGAATATAAATATGCAAAACCAAAACTACTAGCTGCCCGTGTCGAAAATAGGGGCACCCAGAGTTTAGGTTAAAACAATAAACTCCAGGTCAGTCATGTGACTGGTGTGAGAACTAAAATAGTTATTTAAAAATTTACTTTGAAAGAGAGTAATTCAAGGGACCACGCCGTATAACACGGAACGGGTTTCCTCCCAAGAATACCAGTGCATAGAATAAACAACGCAATGCTTTTTCGAAAAATGAAGCTATTATAAGACCCAGGTCCCATCACACAATGCAACGCAAGCCGGAGGATAGGGTTTTACCTTATAACATCCAAACATGCTTGGTACGTTTAAAACAAATCCTTTGATACTATAATAAGTGTATAGTGTCAAAACAATTTCAATCATAAATATAAATCATAGACGGCATAAGTGCCCCATACCACTATGTCGCCATACTAGGCTCTATAAATAAAGCCGAAATACACGTATTGGAAATTGGGTTTCCGTCATGAGTCGAGGCAAGGGGCAAGCTCCTCTCCGCTTCGAGACACTCTAGCAAATGTCCCAGGACTACACACTCTGGGTAACCCTTGGATCGGTTGGGACGGTCCTCTCTTACGTTTGAGGATTGGCAATTCCTGAACACACGTTTCCCGGTCCTTACAGACCTATAATCGAGGCGCCTCATTCCAACAACCACAAAGGTGAAAAGTATATGAATGTCAGGGCTGGTAAGTCACTGACACCACCAAAGCTAGAAAGAAACGTCGTGTTCTCCCAACGGTCCGTATCCCTTTTTAACTCATACCGAGGTGTGAGGCTCGCGAATTCACGCTATACACAAAGCTACGCCACAAAGGCCGTGCTTTGATCATCAACCACAAGACTTTGCTTTTCAATAGAAGCCTTGATCATTGCATCTCAGCGTGCCACACAGGCAGTTCATGCCATGCGACTGATATCTATCGATATATAACCTCTGAGCTCGTACGTCTCAGAGAAGGGCGTTAAGCAAGAGAATAAATTCTCCGCCGCCAAACAGATATATATTTAACAGAAATCAATCAACACAGAATAAAATCCAATGTCAGACACACAATCCATTTACAAGTTCGTTCTAGGTCTGAACGAAACCGGAGGCACTTTCCTCGCATATCCATCGATCTCCAAGTACGTCTGGACGACTACCAACTATTTCCATCCTCTTGGGTGTACAGCCCAATCAGGATCGTCAGTAATTATCCAAATGATGTGAAGACTTCCGGTCTTCAACCACCATCTTCATCTTCGACATATCGTCGAATCGGTTATTCAGAATGGGTAAAAACCCGGCCTTTCCGAACAACCCGCGTATATTAAAAACAAATGTTACACAAACACAACATACGCCTCATTCCAATTCATTAGTCACTAACCGTAAATTAGCATGAGAACAATTTCCCAAATATTAACCCCGAAGGCCGAAACCAACATCAGATCAATACCCAGGAAACCATTCTTCTTAACAAACCTACAGCTAGTTTCTAAATTTCAATTTTTAGGGAAAGGTTCCCATTAATTTTATCCAAGATAAATTCTTTAAAATTTATCCTTAAATCTTCCTTTGGATGTCAATTTCAAACCAAATTATGGTTTTCCAAACTAGTCGAGATTAGCGAACCATACCGAAGTGATTATTTAATTTATTTCCCAATCCCAACCTATTCATCCCATGAAGCAAAACTGGTGATACTCCATATCTAACACCGTGGTGTTATCGGTAAAATTAATTACCATTTCACGTTCAAATCTAATTAAAGATTTAACTATCGCTTTGGAGCAAAACTGGTAATACTCCATCCTCGCTCATTTTCCAAATTTGATAATTTAGATTATCAATTCACATTTCAATCTAATTGCAGATTCATTAAAACTCCTTTTACTGGGTTAAAGAACTAATGTCATTTAAAACACAGTTCACGACAAACCCAAATCACATTCTATTTATTATCGGGTTAAAGAACAAATGTTATTTAAAACACTGTTCACGATAAACCTATAAATCAATTTTATTTAAAACCCATTTCAAATCCAATTTATTTATTTAAAAATAAATGGGTTTTAATTTCAGTTCAAAACTAGTTCATTTCGATAAAAATCTATTTTTATCTTTTCAAACATGGAGTTTTTCATCCCAATTTTTCCCAAATCCATTCTTATGATTTTACACAAATTATTGATATTTTTAATAATTTTATCAAGGCCCATACAGTCGATTTCCATCAACGGCCATCGAACTGCACGTACAGTGACCTTTTTCAAATTTGATTTGGACGTATCTCCAAATCCAACCGTTATATTTTGAATTTCTAATGTTCGTTAGAAAGCTCTTTTCGATACGAACCCAACAGTTCCGGTTTTAGGAGAATCCGACGGTCGGATCTCCTGTAATGTCCGTTTGAAATAAATGGTCGAAATTTACGAATTGTCGCGGCGCGTTCTATTCAGGCCATTATATTAAATATATAATATATATTTCATCGATTTCTATTTAAAACGAATTTTATAAATAGTTTTGAATTCGTTTCAAAAACATTTTCAACTTCCCTTTCAATTCAAATCAAAATTGAATTTTTCCTTATAAATTCGTTTTAAAATTCATTTCAATTCAATTCGAATTTAAATTCAATTTGAATTCATTATATATTCAATTCAATTCAAATTCGTTATATATTCAATTCAATTCGAATTCGTTTTATATTCAATTCAATTCAAATTGGTTTTCTATTCAATTCAATTCAATTCAATTCAAATTGGTTTTCTATTCAATTCAATTCAAATTGGTTTTCGATTCAATTCAAATTTCAATTCATTTTGAATTCACTTCAATTCGTTTTCAATTCAATTCGAATTCGTCTCCAATTCAATTCGAGTTCGTTTTACATTCAATTCGAATCAAATTCGTTTTCTTTTCAAATCAAATCAAATTCGTTATATATCCAATTGAAATCAAATTCATTATATATTCAATTCAATTCGAATTCGTTTTCTATTCAATTCAGTTCGAATTCGTTTTCTATTCAATTCAGTTCAAATTGGTTTTCTATTCAGTTCAATTCAAATTGGTTTTCTATTCAATTCAATTCAAATTCGTTTTCGATTCAATTCAATTCAAATTGGTTTTCTATTCAATTCAATTCAAATTGGTTTTCGATCCAATTCAATTCAAATTTCAATTCATTTTGAATTCACTTCAATTCATTTTCAATTCGAATTCGTCTCCAATTCAATTCGAGTTCGTTTTACATTCAATTCGAATCAAATTGGTTTTCTTTTCAAATCAAATCAAATTCGTTATATATCCAATTGAAATCAAATTCGTTATATATTCAATTGAAATCAAATTCGTTTTATATTCAATTCGAATTCAATATATATTCAATTGAAATCAAATTCGTTTTCTATTCAAATCAAATTCATTATATATTCAATTGAAATCAAATTCGTCATATATTCAATTGAAATCAAATTCGTTTTATATTCAATTCGAATTCAATATATATTCAATTGAAATCAAATTCGTTATATATTCAATTGAAATCAAATTCGTTTTCTATTCAAATCAAATTCATTACATATTCAATTGAAATCAAATTCGTTTTCTATTCAAATCAAATTCATTATATATTCAATTGAAATCAAATTCGTCATATATTCAATTCGAATTCAATTCGTTATAGATTCAATTCGAATTCGTTTTCTATTCAATTTAATTCAAATTTCATTTCAAAATATTCGATTTCGAAATCACTTTTCAAAATTCATTTTAAAATGAATAAAATCGATATAAATATCGTTCACGTTAAAATGGCGTCAATCTAATCAACACGGCTTCATATATTTCTATTTTCAAATATTCTATTTTGAATATTTCTTTTTCAAATATTTCCTTTTCAAATATTTCTATTTCAAATATTTCTTTTTCAAATATTTCCTTTTCAAATATTTCGTTCAACACATGACTAATCTCAACGGATGAGTACTGTCAACACATGAACCTTTATTTTATATTATTCTTTATTTTCTAAATTGGAATGAGGCCCAATCAATCACCATATAATGTTAATTATATGGATTTTCATATATCACACGTATATAATAGCACTGAAAAATAATCAACCATCAACCAAAGTGCACTACACTGTATAAGCATCAAATATAGATATCTAACGCTTATAACAGCCTGTCAATCAATTGATCGACATATTTAATCAATCAGGATGAGTGAACTTCAAATTTCATCCCAACACCCGTGTGGGATTTCAAATCAACAAACACAGGTTTTTATTCGTGCAATTGGGCGATGTGTAAAATTTATCATCCCAATCAATATCAGTCAAATCAATGTATATAAACAAATCGGCCGATTTGTTTATAAATATTTATTTATTCACATTCACGTTAAAAATTATATTTTTAACGATAAAATATTTTTAACTATATAAATATTTTATTTTCTTTCAACACATTAATTTCTATTTAGTTCATTTATATAATAAAATGATATTTTTATTTTTCTAACCCTTTTTTTTTTAGAAAATTTCGGCGGCATAACGGCACGATACTAGAAACGGGACGAGGCCTAGCCTTATCCCCGGTCTAGTGAAGGCCCACGCCATTCACACATCAATCAAATCCATTCAATTCACCAAACAATTCAATTCAAACCAAATAATCTAACTAACTACACAATCCAAACAAACAAGTCCATGGTCTGTGGACGATTGTGTCGGGTGCTACTAAACACCGTTTGCATCCTAGTATATATATATAACTAGAAAAGAAATTGAAAGGTGAGAAATTCTCACCAATAGCTATTCCAACTTCACGACACTTCATTTAGAGAAATCTTCATCGTTCTCGCCTTTCTTCACTTTCGATGCCCGTAGTCACTACATATATAAAAATCGAATTTTTATTTCGCAATTCAATATATAAATATCGAATTTTTACTTCGCGATTCAATATATAAAAATCATATTTTTATAGCTACTTCTATATTGTAAAAATAGAATTTTTATTTCACTATTCAATATATAAAAATCGAATTTTTACTATGCTATTCAATATATAAAAATCCCGCCTTTTTACTTCATCACTATAAAACTCTTCGTTAAGATGTTAAAAATCGAATCTCTACGAAGTTCAAAATCAAACCTTTTTATCAACAAAAATCTATTCTTTACTTCTAGAAAAATTCAAACTTTGTTTAACTAAAAATACAAAGCTTTCTTCCCCTTAAAAACCGATTTTTATCCTGATTTAAAACCAACTATATTGAACAAATAAATATATATAAAAGTGAATGAACTTACTTTTGTTTTCGCAGAGGGGGGGGATCTGCGCGGGTTCGGTACTGGGGGGGGCTTCATGGCGTCGAGTAGGAACAGGGGAGGAGGGGGAAGAAGAAGGAGGGGCGGCGCAGCAGGGGGCTCGGCGCGGTTTTCTGCAGGGGGGGTTTCGAGGTTCGAACGAGGAGGAGGGTGGCTGAGGGTAGCGGCGGAGGCAGGGCGGCGGTGGAGGTTGCGGTGGTGGAGGATGGGCGAGCGACGGAGGGGCGGTGCGTTCGATTAGGTCTCCGCGTATTTCCCTTTTTTTCTGAGCTTGAAGTGAGAGAGAAAGGAGAGGGTGAGGCCTTATTATATAATATATATATATTATAATTTTATTAATTAATTCTCTAAAGAGTTGACTTTTATTGACGAACTCAAAACGAAACCCACCGCCTGTCGTCCATAGCTAATTACCCCCATTCCGAACCCAATGGGATATGTATCGTAGGCTGATTCGACCATCTCGATCAGTTTCCGTTAAAATCAACATATAACTCTATATATTGAATTTGAATGCGCATTTCAATTTACCGGGGTCACATACTAACTAGAAAAATTCCTGAAAAATATTTTCTAGCTTCGTATGGACGATACGGTCCTAACAAAACTAGTTTCGTCGAATTCTGAGACCGTTAGAAAAATGGCCATTTTCCAGTCGATTAAAATCAACTAAAACTGGTCAAACGCGTTTTCCTCTGCCACGCTCACATACTGATTCGAAAAATTATGAAATTTGGAATCTAGCAATAATTTGATATCACGGACCCAACAAATTTGGTTTCGTCGAAATCCGAGGTCGTTTGCAAAATTCCCATTTTTAAGGGCCTGAATTCCATAGCGACTATTCAAAATTTTCAACTGGACATATCTTTTGATTCCCGCTATGAAATCTCAATTTTTCGGATTCGTTGGAAAGATATTCTCAATTAGATCCTAATGCTTTTGGTTTCACTAAAATCCGGATTGTTTTGCACCCGGTACATTCAATTGAAGTTTGAAATCGAATTATCGAACTACCGCGCCATTTTCAATTCCTTTTATAATTATATATAATTATTTATATTCTAACGACGATCTATATAACTATATACGTTCTAATTATATTCAAAATAAATTTCTCGTCGATATTATTTAAAATATTCTATTTTAAATGTTCAAAATTCGCAAAAATTGCCAAAATAAAAATTTTAAACTGGCCCGCATTTTCGGGTTGTTACAAATAATATCAAATGCTTTTGTTTTATTCGTATCAAGCATATTTTGGCCATTATAAGGTAAAACTCTATCCTCTGGTTTGCGTTGCATTGTGTGATGGGAACTGAGTCTTATAATGGCTGCATTTTTATAAAAAGCATTGCGATGTTTAAAAGATTTACTTGTTTTAAAGCACTGGCAATCCAATGGAGTAAATCCGTTCCGTGAAAGTGGCGTGGTCCAATGATTGGCCATATTATAAAATATGTTAAGTAGATTTCTTATACTAGTCCCATGACTGACTCATAGTTTGTTTCACTTGCAAACTCGGGTGCCCCTTTTTCTACACGGGCAGCCTTGTATTCAGGTTTTAGCAGGCTCTTTCTGGATAGCAGGAGCTGAAGATGGATTCTATCATTTATCTCTTTTTATGCTGTTCAGCTCCTATTGTACATATTATGTTTTGTTTTCCACTGTAGACATTTATGTAGCTGAACTTTATTTGTACTAAGTATGATCATGTATACTATGTAACTCTGATGATTAGGTTTATCCAGTGTATTCTATTGTACATTATCTGGTGTATTTATTTATTTATGTTCTGCTGTTATCTGTTTATGTGTTATATTCCAAAGATTACCCTTACCACCGTCGTACGGGGTTTGGGGTTGTCACAACGTGGTATCAGAGCTTTGGTTAAGCTTAGTTTTGGAATATAACATATTAACGAACACGTCAAAAATAGAACCAGTAGCATTCTAAGACGGATCGCTCATTTCAGATGGGATTAGTAATATCCTATAATGAGTGAAGCAGAATGTAATATACCCTAATAGACACATTTACACTCAAGTATATGTCTTTATGTTTTATATTATCTTTTCTGTTGACCTGACACTTTGTCTGCTATTTGCAGATGCACTTGAAAATGAGTGGCAGAAACATAAGAAGGAATACCAAACAAGATATTGAGGCTCTAGTAAAGAGATATCGAAATCTGGGTAGAGTACCATTCTCGGTAAATGAATCCATTATTCAAACTCAGGCTTGGATGAGTTCTACTGAAAGAATTTTTGAACGTTTCTAGCTGAGAAATGATCAAAAAAGATTAGTGGCATCTTGGGCACTCAAAGATGAAGCTTTAATCTGATGGGAAATGATTATTAAGGATAATCCAGAAGGTAATATTACCTGGGATAGATTTTAAGAGATTTTCAGTGAAAAGTTTATTCCTCCAGAAGCAACTGAGCGATTATGTGATGAATTCTGTTATCTGATACAAGGAGATATGAACATTCCTGAATATCATAAGAAATTCAATGAACTTTCTCATTTTGCCCCCACATATAATTCAAAATCCGAAGAGGAAGAATCTGAGGTTTATTAACGGGCTTCAATGAAAGTACCAAAGTAGTGTAATGGGGCATGTGAAGCTTCCTTTTTCTGAAATGATATACATGGCTTATCATTATGAAGATCTCCATAAGAAAGGTCTTTTGAATGACGAAGTGGAAGTCAGTTCTAGTAACAAAGGGAAATCTGAAACTGATAGTCCTGAGGCCAGTACGATGCCAAAGGGGAGTAAGAAGCCCAAAGTCAAGAGGAAAAGGGTTAAATTTGAGAAAGAACCAGTAACGACTGCCATATGCAATAACTGCCATAAGCAAGGGCATTTGCAAGGAAATTGCAGATCTTTAAAGAAACGAAAGAAGAATGAATTTAAATCCAAGAATCCACATGGTGAAAGGAAATGTCATAAGTGCCACCAAGCAGGTCATGTTGCAAGGGAGTGCCAGCTACCAAAGAAATCTGAAGCATTACAGGTGAATGAAGTGGTAGAAACTCCAGCACCCTCAGCTAGTCAGGAAAGGTCTGATGTTTTGGAAGGCACACTTACTGTTAAAAACATTCCAGTTAAAGTACTGTTTGATACAAGCACGTCACGAAGCTTTATTGCAAAGAATGCAGTTAAGAAGTTGGATTTGAAATTGAAAAAGCTCAAAGAACCCATCACTGTCCATAATCCGGTTGGGGTTCCCTCAATCTTAGTTGGGTTTGTGGAGTGCCTGTCTCTTTTTCCTGCTATAAGTTCCCTACCATCTCTATCGTCATGAATTTTACTGAATTCGATCTTATTTTGGGATTAGATTGGTTAACCAAATATGAAGCAGAGGTTAAATGCGCCGAGAGAGTGGTTAAGGCCAAGATTAAATCAAGGAATTATATAACCATACCATGCAAAGGTCCAAATTCGGATAGAAAAGATTTTTGGTCTTTCTCCTGCTCAAATAGAAAATATCCCTGTAGTCAAAGAGAATATTCCAGACATCATAAAAGATATTCCTATCGTTAAGAATTATGCGGATGTGTTCGAAGAAGTTGTTAGCTTACCTCCGAAGAGAAATTGATTTCAAGATCGCTTTAATCCCGAATGCAAGGCCAGTGGTGCACGCTATTCGGGGAATGACTTTAAAGGAGAAAGAGGAATTAGATAATCAAACTCGACAGCTTGTATGGAAGGGTCTGATCAAGCCTAGTTTCTTGGATTGGAGAGCAACAGTGGTGTTTGTCCCAAAGTCAGACGGTACTCTTCGACTATGTGTGGATTATCGTGACTTGAACAAGCAAACATTAAAGAATAAATACCCATTGCCGCGGAATGATGATTTGTTAGATCGATTGAATGGCGCACAAGTATTTTCAAGGATGGACCTAGCCACAGGCTTCCATCAGCTTCGTATTGCCGAAGAGTGTGTTCCTATGACAGAATTCAGAGGTCCCGATTTATTCTATGAGTGGTTAGTAATGTCGTTCGGCTTATATAACGCTTCAGCGTATTTTGTCGATCTGATGAATAGGGTATTCAGAGAAGTCTTGAATAAATTTGTTCTGGTTTTCATTGATGAGATATTGATCTTCTCTAAGTCAGAGAGCGAGCACGCGAAACATTTGGAACAAGTGTTAGAAATTCTCAGAAAGAATGTCTTGAAGGCCAAACTTTCCAAATGTATATTCTGGCAAGAAGAAGTCAAATTTCTTGGCCACGTTGTATCAAAAGAGGGAATTTTTGTGGATCCTGGTAAAATCACCGCTATTCAAAATTGGAAGCAGCCTAGTACTCCCATAGAAGTCCAAAGTTTTCTTCGATTGGCTAGTTATTATCGGAAGTTCGTTAAAGATTTTTCGAAGATATCTAGTTCCTTAACAAAGCTTACCAAGAAGCACGCAAGATTCAAGTGGACTCCCGAATGTGAGGAGGCTTTTCAAAACCTAAAATTAAGATTAACAACTGCTCCAGTGTTAACGATTATCGATGGCAATCAAGACGTGAAAGTCTGGACAGATGCCTCTACAGAAGCACTTGGTGCAGTATTAATGCAAAGAGGTCAAGTGGTTGCTTATGCTAGCCGTCAACTGAAACCACATGAGAAAAATTACGTTACTCATGATCTTGAGTTGCTAGCCATCGTATTTGCTTTGAAAATCTGGAGACACTATCTTTTGGGTGAGAAATTCGAACTGTATACAGATCATCAGTCGCTAAAGTATCAGTTCACCCAGAAAGACTTGAATCTGAGGCAGCAATGTTGGCTAGAATTTCTTGCAGCATACGATTTTGAGATTTTGTACACTCCAGGGAAAGCCAATGTTGTGGCCGATGCACTAAGTCGAAAGAATGTAATAATCGCTAGTTTTATCATTACGACCTCCTTGATTGACAAAATATCTATTCTTCGGAAAGATGATAATTTTATTAAGGATATGATCAAAAGAATTCGGAAAGGCGAACCCTTGGGTTTTCAAATAGATAACGATGGGATCCTGAGATTGAGAGGGAGGATTTGTGTTCTCGACATCCCCGAGCTTAAAAGAGAAGTGTTAGACGAGTGTCACGAGTCCGAGCTAAGTATCCATCCAGGTGTGAGCAAAATGTATAATGATATCAAGCGAACATTCTGGTGGAAGGCTGTGAAAAGGGACGTTTCAATATATGTTAGTAGGTGCTCTACTTGCCAACTAGTCAAAAGCGACCAACAGAAACTTGTCGGATTGTTGCAACCGCAGGACGTTCCAAGATGGAAGTGGGAACATATTTCCATGGACTTCATAGATGGTTTTCCCTGAACCAAGAAAGGAAATGATAGTATTTGGGTGATTGTAGATCGCTTCACGAAGACCGCCCATTTTATACCTGTCAGATCCAATAGAACCGCTCAAAGTTTAGCACCGATTTATTTCAAAGAAATTGTTAAGCTACATGGAGTACCGATCAGTATAGTTAGTGATAGAGATCCAATATTTAGTAGCAAATTCTGGGAGGCATTTCAAGTGGAACTGGGAACGAAATTGAACTTGAGCACCGCATATCATCCTCAAACAGATGTTCAAACTGAGAGGGTGAATCATATTCTAGAAGATTTATTGCGGGCTTGTGTCCTTGATTTTGGTGGATCATGGGAAGACCATTTGCATTTGGCTGAGTTCTCATACAACAACAGCTACCAAGCGAGCCTGACAATGTCACCATTCGAAGCATTGTATGGTAGACCATGTCGATCTCCTGCTTGTTGGGTAGAACCTGGCAATAGACTTGAATTGGGACCAGATATTATTCGCGAAGTTGTGGAGAAAGTCGATTTCATTAAGAAACGATTGCTAGCAGCTCAAAGCCGACAAAAGAGCTATGCAGACTCGAGAAGGAGGGATTTAGCATTCATTGTTGGTGACTATCTATATCTAAGGGTTTCTCCGATGAGAGGAATAATTTGATTCGGCAAAACTGGGAAGTTGGCATCCAAATTTTAGTCCATTCCCTATACTTGAACGGATTGGAACCCTCGCTTATAGGGTTCAATTACTGGATTGGTTGCCTGGAGTGCATGATGTGTTTCACGTATCTCAACTTCGAAAGCATGTGCATGATCCCGACTTGATCGTGGAAGAAGAAGCGCAATGGGATATAGAAATTACTCCAGAATTGGCTGTGAGAAGAAAGCCGCTAAAGATTATTGGCAAAGAAACCAAAGAGCTGAGGAACAAGAAGGTTCACTTAGTCAAAGTGCAATGGAGTGGAGATCCGCGAGATTGCACTTGGGAAACTTAGGAGAGCATTAAGAAAGCCTATCCTAAGTGCAGGGTGGATATCTCTGATTGACTCTGGTGCAAGGTACATTTGCCATACTTTGCATTACCATTCTGTTCTCTACTTTGTTGTTGTTTTCTTTTCATGGATGTATAACTTTTAATTATATGGTCTGATAATTTAAAAAGAGTATATGAATTAATTGGTATACTTTTGAAAAGTTAATCAACAAATTGATTGTTGTTTGTATTGTGTGATTGTGGAATTGATTAATTAAATTATTAGAATGATAGTTAATTTAATCAATAAGAGAAAGAGGTTAAATGTATGCAATTAAATCAAGTATTGAACTGATTTAAAAATAGATAGAAATATATGTGTGCATTATGTATGTTTGAATAGGTAAATGGATTAGCTGTTGAGTAAAGAATTTATCTGCGTGCCCGACAAATAGGTAAACCTTAATGAGTTGGATGCGCAATTTTATTATTATATCAACTCCTGTGAATGCCATTGGATGCGGAGTGCTGGTTGTTCTATGTGTAATAATAAATGTTGTCATAGAATAGTAACAATTAATTTTGAACTACACTACATGGCATACTTCTTGAAGATAGGCATACTTCATCATATACCACATAAGCATTTGGAGCTTGTGTGACGAGGTTGAAGATTTACCATACGAGCGAGAGGCTTGTATGGCGATGACTATAGATTACAGGTTGAACTGATGACTAATATAGACCATATAAAATGTAAAGGTAAATTGCAAGATTAATAAAAAAAACCCACACGGGTCTGGAGATGACAATAAACACGTCTCTCTGGTCATTAAGGCACAAAAACCATTTATTGGGTGACGAGAATTTATTCTTTGGAGTTATGATCTATACACACTCCCCTATGGACACCGGAATATATCACTATAAATATGTATATGTTATTAGGATTTACTGGGTACCTAATACGGCCCAATAAATTTCCAAACCCCTCCCCGTACAAAGGAGGTTATGGCGAAATTTTTCGAAAATTTAGGGTGTTAGCCAAATTTTTGAAGAATTTGAAAATTCTTAGAAACTGAAAAGTTGAAGATTGGAAGCCAAAATGAAAGTTGAGTTGGTTAATTAAACAACTTTCGACTTTGTTCCTTTTCGGGGACGAAAAGTTTTAAGTGGGGGAGATTGTAACAACCCGGAAAATCTAAGGCAATTTAAAATTTTTAATTTGGCTATTTTAGTGGATTTTAAATATTAAATTATTTTAAATTATAACGATGAAAAGTATGTTTGAATCGACGTTTGAAAATAAATATAATTATTTTTAATTATAAACAAGGCCTAAAATGGCGCAGTAGTTTCAAAATGGGAATTCGAAATTTGACTGACTGTACCTGGTGCAAAATAAAACGGATTTTAGTGAAATCAAAAATATCTAAATCTGTTTATGAATATCTTTTTAATGAATCTGAAAAATTGAAGTTTCGTAGCGGGAATCAAAAGTTATGGCCAAATGAATTTTCAGAAAGGTCGCTATAGAGAATATATAGCCCTTGAAAATAGACATTTTGCAAACGACATCAGAATTCGAAGAAACCACTTTTGTTGGATCCAGGATGTCAAATTATTACAAGGTTTCAAATTCCATAATTTTTGAAGTTAATATCTGAGCGAGGCGAAGGAAAATGTGTTTGGTTAATTTCCGTTAAATTGGATCGACCAGAAAATGGCCATTTTCCAAACGGTCTCAGAATTCGATGAAACTAGTTTTGTTGGGACTGTATCGTCAAAACATAGCTAGATTTATTTTTCTGGAATTTTTGGGATCAGTATGTGGCCCCGGCAAATTGAAATGTATGTTCAAATCGAATATTGAATGTTTTATATTTTAATTTGAAAAAAAAACTAACTGTAACAGTCGAATGGGAATACAAAACATATCCCATTGTGTTCGGAATAGGGGTATTTAGCTAGAGGCGACAGTCGTTGGGATTGGATTTGAGTTCATTTGAGAAAACCCTAATTTTTAAATTATTATAAATATCGACCATTCACGTTTTTCCATTCACAAAATAAAAAAAACAGACGCCTTTCTCTCTCCCCGACGTCGATCAAAGGCGGAAACCCTTCGCCTCCTTCCCAGCCCAATTCCTCCTCCTACAAGAAAAATTACACCGCCCTCCTGTTGGGAATTTTGTAGCCCTCTCCACCACCTTCAAATCCATATAAGGAGCATCACCTATCGTCGACCCTACTTCGTGAATCGCGCCCCAAAGGTCCCGTCTTTCTTTTGCCGCCGAGCCTGCCTGGAGCCACCGAAGTGGACCCTACCACCGGCGCCGTGAAGCCTCTTCCAAGCTCTACGACGCTGTATAACCCGATCGGCCCCTAGCTACACGGATTCGAAGAAAATCGATGACCTAGTTTTGAACAGATTTTGAAAGGTAACGGCTGAACTATTTTAAACTGATTATAGCACTTTAAAGCGCTACGGATTTTGATTTCACGATAAAAATCATATCTTTTTTCTATTTTGTCGAAATCCAGTGAAACAAGAGACATTGGACTCGTGTGGACGTTTTCTACATTCTAGAAGAGACCGGATATTTTTCTGAGCCTTCTACAATTTTTGGTGGAGTGGAACCCAATGTGAGATTTTTGAATTATAAACGATATGGAAACAATGATGTATAAATTATGTAGTCAATGTATGAGTTATATAAGCATTGTACACCTCATGTATGAGCGTTGTATAAGTTGTATATTAGATGTATAAGTTATATATGCGTTGTAAAAATGATATATGCATTGAAATAAATTGAAATGATATTGAAATGAAATCGAAATATAGTTATATACGTGTGTGTGTGTGTGTATATATATACTCCCCTCGTCCACATACCATGGACGATATATATTGGTTGTGATATTGTTTGGATTATTGGTTGATGTGCAAGTTTGGTGAATATCATGAATGGTTGATTTGAAATGATTGATTGTGGTTGAAATCCCAATAGGATTAGTATATGGAAAAATTTGTCTGTGTACGAATTGGATACTGAAAATCCCCATTGTCAAAAGCTGCGAGACTTTAAGGTAGAGTGAGGAGCCATACTAGGGACGGTGCCGGTTTTAACTACCCTGCCGTTATGCTACCGAAATTTTCTTAAATATTCCTGTGTTTGATTTATATTCATGTGTTGAAATAAAATTCATGTGTTGAAATGAAATTCATGTGTTGAATAAAATTCATGTGCTGAAATAAAATTCATTGAATAGAAATTCATGAGTTTAATGAAATTCATGTGTTTAATGAAGTTCATGTATTGAATAAATTCTTTGAAAAATAAAAAAAATATTTTTATCATATATATAAACTATATAAAATAATCGTGTTTTGAAATAAATTGTTTTACAATAAAAATAACATTATTATCATATATATAAACTATATAAAATAATCGTGTTTTGAAATAAATTGTTTTACAATAAAAATAACATTTTTATCATATATATAAACTATATAAAATAGTCGTGTTTTGAAATAAATTGTTTTACAATAAAAATTACATTTTTATCATATATATAAACTATATAAAATAATCATGTTTTGAAATAAATTAATTTACAATAAAAATCACATTTTTATGATATATATGAACTGTTAAAAATAGTGAAGTGTTGAAATAAATACCTGTTGGATAAAAATATCGTTTTTATCAAATGTGTGAAATGAATATGGTTTTAGAATCGAAGAATGAATTATATATATATATATATATATAATTAAAATAAATCGAATAACGAAGTTGCAGTTCGTATTTTGAAACCGTGATTTCAAACGATTAGTGCGGGAGATCCGACCAACGGATTTTCCCGAAACCGAAACCGTTGGGTTCGCTTTGGAAATATCTTTCCAAGACACCAACTTTGTAAAGATCCAACGGTTGGATTGTCTGGAATGTTTAATTCAAATCTAAAAAACAGCGCTAGAATCGATTATATATATATATAATTAAAATAAATCGAATAACGATGCTGCAGTTCGTATTTTGAAATCGTAACTTCAAACGATTGTACCGGGAGATCCGACCATCGGATCTTCCCAAAACAGAAACCGTTGGATTCATTTTGAAAAGATCTTTCTACTGATATAAAATTTGTGAAGATCCAACGGTTAGATTTTCATATATGTGTAAATCAAATCTGAAGAAAAACAGCGCTACGGCCGCGTTATGGCCTGAAGCGTCGTTTGAATGAATTGGCTATTTTTAAATGAATAAAAATAGCGATAAATTGTTATAAAATATTATAAATGATATGGAATGGAAATAAACCGAATTTAACCGGTTGATTAGATATTTGATGGTTGAATGTGTTTGGCGTGAAAATTACATTTAAGAACAGAATTATTGATGTCGAATAATTTAACCATTGAAATGAATTGATTTAAATTCTAAATATACGTGAATTATTTGAAAAGGCCGAGTTAAATCTCATTTCAAATAATTGATCGGCGATAAAAAGTCGATGATGAAGACGGTGGTTGAAGGCCGGAGATCTTCACCTCGGTTGGTTGATAACTGATGTCTTGATTGGGAGGCATCCCAAAATATAGATAATAAGTGGTGATCGTCCAGACGTACTTGGAGATCGATGGATATGCGAGGTATAAGGTTCCTCCGGTTTCGTTCAGACCCAGAACGAACTTGTAAATGGACTGTGTGTCTGACATTGGATTTTGTTCTGTGCTAATTGATCTCTATTAAATACATATCTTCTTGGGGGCGGAGAATATATTCTCTTGCTTAACGCCCTTCTCTGAGACGTACGAGCTCAGAGGTTATATATCGATAGAAATCAGTCGCATGGAGCGAATTGTCTGTGTGGCATGCCTAAGTGGCAGAAGATCAAGGCATCTGTTGAAAAGCAAAGTCTTATGGTTGATGATCAAAGCACCGCTTGTGTGGCATAGCTTTGTGTATAACGTTGATTCGCGAGCCTCACACCCCGGTATGAGCCAGAAACGAGAGAGAACATCAGGGAGGGCATGCGTTTCCTTCTAGCTAGGGTGGTGTCAGTGACCTACCAGCCCTAACATTTATATTATTTTCACCTGTGTGGTTGTTGCTGTTGTGAGGCGCCTCGGATATATCGGTGACTATGTGGAGCCGATGGAGTCATAGGACTCATTTACGCCCCAAAGGGCGGGGAAACGCCGTGTTCAGGAATTTTAATCCACATCGGTGGACCGGCCCTGACCATCCAAAGGCTTGACTGAGTACTTGCCTGAACCACGGGCTAGATTGTCTCGAATTCGGTAAGGACTGTCTTTTGCCTTGGTTCATGACGGAAATCCAATTTCCAAATACGATATCATGCGGTTTTGATTGTATACCTATATATGACGATATAGTGGTATGGGGCATTAATGCCGCCTATGATTGATACTTATGATTTGAAATTGTTTTTGAAACATATAAACACTAGTAATAATATCAAATGCTTTTATTTTATTCGTATCAAGCATATTTTGGCCATTATAAGGTAATACTCTATCCTTCGGTTTGCGTTGCAATGTATGATGGGAACTGAGTCTTATAATGGCTGCATTTTTATAAAAAGCATTGTGATGTTTAAAAGATTTACTTATTTTAAAGCACTGGCAATCCAATGGAGTAAACCCGTTCCGCGAAAGTGGCGTGGTCCAGTGATTGGCCATATTATAAAATATGTTAAGTAGATTTCTCATACTAGTCCCATGACTGACTCGTAGTTTGTTTCACTTGCAAACTCGGGTGCCCCTTTTTCTACACGGGCAGCCTTGTATTCAGGTTTTAGCAGGCTCTTTCTGGATAGTAGGAGCTGAAGATGGATTCTATCATTTATCTCTTTTTATGTTGTTCAGCTCCTATTGTACATATTATGTTTTGTTTTCCGCTGTAGACATTTATGTATAGCTGAACTGTATTTGTACTAAGTATGATCCTGTATACTGTGTAACTCTGATGATTAGGTTTATCCAATGTATTCTATTGTACATTATCTGGTGTATTTATTTATTTCTATTTTGATGTTATCTGTTTATGTGTTATATTCCAAAGATTACCCTTGCCACCATCGTACGGGGTTTGGGGTCGTCGCAGTTATTAATATATTAAATACATTTGCTGAGTCATTAGGGCATAAGTGGCTGTTTCTGGATAACTCTAAAGGGCATGGATGGTTCTGATTATTCCTAGGTTGATCTAACAGCTCTTATTTAATTAAAACTCTATAAAAACACCTACACTCCAACCCTAAAATCTAAATTAAAATTAGTCTTGTGGCCGACATTCTGCTGCTAGAATAAACCTTCTTCTTGAAAGCTTAGGATTTGCAAGACAAGATTAACAACAAACAAATTCTCTTCTCTAATCTTTGTGAGTATGATTTCATTAACAAGATAATTGTTAATCTAATTATGATGAGTTATAATTGGGATTGTGAAGACATGTTTACTGATTCATGTGACATAGTTAATTTGTTATCATCTATGTTGTAAACATACAACAATTTTGTTGTTTTATGTTTGTAGATCTATTTCTTATGCCCTATCACATATGTTTAACTTGCTTTATGTTATGACATTAGAATTATATGAAAGTTGGGATGTGAATTCATATGCATGTTTATTTGTGAATCATATATGTGAGTCATATGTCAGTTTATATGCGAATTCAAGTATACATATATGCAAGTTATGTGATGTCAGTACTTCCATATGTTAGTTTGTATGTAAATTCATATGCAAGTCTGTATGCAAACTATATACAATTTTGTTGTAAATCATATGTTATTTTACATGTGAATTTTTATGCATGTTTGGATATGAATTATACACAAGTTTACACGTGAATTTTATGCAAGTTTGGATACGAATTATACACAAGTTTATATGAGAATCATATGCAAGTTTGGGCATAAATAACCTACGTTAGTAGATCCATTTCATATGTCCTATCACATATGTTTAACTTGATTTAGTTTATGACATCAATCTTATATGTAAGTTTGGATCTAAATTCATATGCAAGTTTATGTGATAATAGTTCACATGTTTAAGTTAGTATGAAATTTATATGATAGCTTAGATGAGAACCATATCCATATATGCAATTTCACACCTACATGTTTAGAACTATATTTAGATCCATAACAATACAAAGTTTATGCAAACTTATGTTTATATGTAGATTATTGACTATGTAAATTTATGTCAATTATAATCATGTAAGTTCATATGCTAGTTTATTTCTTATTTTGCAAGTTTATATACATATATTTGAGTGTGAATCATATGCTAGCTTGTATGTACGTTTGTAAACGTATCATACGCAAGTTTATGTGATGTGTCTAACTACAAATGCAAGTTTTGAAGGCAAGTTAGTATGAAACTTATATGTAAGTTTAGGTGAAAACCATATCTATATATGCAAGTTCACACTCTTATGATTAGATCTACATTTAGATCCATGGCAGTACAAAAATTATGTAAATTTATGTTTTATGTTACTATTACCTATGCAAGTTAATGACTATGCAAATCTATGTCAATATATGTCATAATCATGCAAGTTTATGTGCTACCCAATTCTTATTTTGCAAGTTAGTTTTACTTTTATGTGTTATTCATGTTGTGAAGTTTTATGCGTTAGGCTATGTATTAGCCTACATACCATATTGCGAATAACGTAGGGTCGCAGGGAAGACATTAAATATTAATGTTAATATTTTGAATTGACATAAATTAGCATAAATGCCTTAAAGGCATATAATTAATTCTAGACATAAATTAGCATAATTTATGTGTATAGAAATCATCACCATAATTTAAGTGACAATTATGGACATGGAAATTTATTGATAATTCGAATAGAGATAATTAATCCATATTTGGGATTGAATAATAATGTGTAATAATAAATGCCTAAGACACGAGGATAGACTCGTTTGTGGTATAAGACTGCCCGGACCTGCCCGGCAAATCCAGCAACCACAAACGGTAGTCTAATGTAAGAGGTCAAAGGCACAAATTAAATGCGTAATAAATGCCTAAGACACGAGGTTAGACTCGTTTGTGGTATAAGACTGCTCGGACCTACCCGGCAAATCCAGCAACCACAAACGGTAGTCTAATGTGAGAGGTCAAAAGAAAAAATAAAAGGTGCTTGGACACGAGGTTAAGTCTGGCTTGTTGTGGAAGTATGCCCGGAACCGCCCGACATATCCAGCGGCCACAAGCAATCAACTTAATGTGAGAGGTCTGCGCATTAATAATTAATTAATTCTGATCAAAGAGGAATAGGAATAATAAACAGAAGTTTGGTTGAGTTGAGTAATTCTATGGGTACCAATCTGATGTTGATTTTGGTCTTCGGGGTTGATACTTAGAGAGTTATTCTCTTAACCAATGTATATGTGAATTAAGATGTACTTAATCATGAATTAAGTAAAACATGTTATACGATATATATATATATATATATGATACATAAAACATGTTAAGCGGGTAGGGTTAAGACCAGCTTAACCAATAACACATGTTGATTTGATACATGAGTAACATGGGTAACATGTGGGATATAATTATAAACACTTAACCAAGTTGAAACATGTAAGAAGACATGAGTAAGAGGGGGTTAAGTGAGAAGTCCTAGTGGGGACCAAGCATGGGTGGAAAGCTTGTGTCAAGTGTGGGGACCCTTTTCAACCAGTAACCCATTTAGTATCTAAGTGAGCTCGATCTAAGTCAAGGACGGGACACGCTTACTGGGTTTGATTGTAAGAGGTCAAAACGGGTTAGCGGTGGCAACACAAGTCCAACGGGGTCAAGTGCGTGCGTGGGTCCGGGCTGGTAGGTAAGACGTTGTTGCATCGTGTAGGTATAAGCCGTGCACCTTTAGTAGTATCGGGTTGCCACTTTGGGGAGTGATACACCCCACTGTGGGACCAGCACGGGTATCTATGATTTGGGGAGCCGATCGAATGGGGAAGGTAGTGGGTATGTCTAGTGGAGATAGGAGCAGGAGGCACCTATGAAGACAGCTAGGAGTACAACTACCATATCATAAATATTGTAATTAGGATGGGAAGAGTAGTGGGTACAACTAGTGGAGATAGGAGCAGACGACACCTATGAAGACAACTAGGGGTACACAAAGCTACCATTATCATTATTATGATGTTCAGTAGGCAGGATCAACTTTTAGAGTGACTAGTATTGGTGCAGTATAGTAATTATCCTATAGTGTTTGACGCGCAATTAACATTATCTTTTTCCTCTTGTTTGTTTTGTTATATCCACTTGTTTCACAGTCATTCCTTGTTTTACCAGCTTATGCCTTATCCTGGTTACTTTAATAATTATATTGGTAAAGTTATTGTACTCGCCAGACTTTATGTCTAACCCCCTTTGTTTTCGCTTCTTTTCTTCCTTTCTCCCCCCTCCAAGTTCTCAGGGTGGGACTAGTGCTAGTGGAGCTTGACTGTGATCTTTCCTCTCTCTTTGGAAGTGCTTGGATTGCTGAAGTAAATTTTAGCTCATCTCTTTTATGGTTATTTATGTTGGGGTTATGCTTTTTTACTTTACGTACTCAGAAAACAATTTGTCAAGATGGGTATTGGGTGTACTTGGTTTTACTGTTGGTTTTTGATGTTGTTGTAACCAAACTATTTCTCCGCTGCAATAAAAGTTTTTTTTAATTTTTTTTCAAGTACTAATATTTATATCTATTTTGTTATTTTCTGTTCTATACACTAAAAATACTCCATGAAAGTTAATGGATTCCCTTTGTGAGTGACATTAATGGACGTGGGGTGTTGCATGTGGTATCAGAGCTGAAGGTTACCAGAACAGATAAGAGATTTTGAAAAACTATTTTTTCAAAAGCATTTTTATAAAGAAATACTTTCAAAAATATGTTTTAAGGAGAGTATTTTCAAGAGAAAAGTTTATTTTGAAAAACATAACCCCCAAAAGCCATATATCTTTCTTTTGATTCTTTGCTTCGAATCTCTTCACCTTTCCCTTTTTAGTTTCTTCCTCCACGTATAGACGCTTTATCTAAGATATGTAAGAACTTCCATACGATGGGCGGAAAATCGCTTCATGGGACAAAGACGCTTGTCAAAGCTAAATGGAAGTGGAGGACTTGTTGGTACCTTTGAGGTGGACGATGGGAGGAAGGTTCAACTAGTTGCTTGGTTAATGAACGGTAAAGCTTTATTTTGGTGGAAGGTTACGAAGGGAGAATGTGCAGAAGAGATATGAATAAGACACACGATAAGAAAGTAGATCCAAAGAAAGGCGGTGAGGATAACAAGGGGGCCAAGAGAAAAGGAAGTGCCACACTTGTGAAATACCTGACTACTTAAGGAAGAAGAAGACTAGTTGTTATCGTTATAGAGAAACAGGACATCTTATTAGGATTGTCCAAAGAAGCAAAAGGCAAGGGTAAGGGCAAAGTACAGGATCTTCTAGAGGGCAGACGCGTTCCCTCACGGCTGGCATACCTGATAGAGGTAGAAATATCTTGGTTGAAAGTTTGGTTTCTCTTTTTTGAACTTTAGCGCTTCACATTCGTTTGTATCTGCTTTGTTAGTTGAAACGCTGCACCTAAATACTAGTCTAGTTACAGATCCCATTGTAGTCTCAAATCCTATTGGTGGTTCGGCTCACTTATCTGTGATTTGTCGGGATTTGAGAGTGTCTATCTTGGGCGTTGGGTTGGAATGCAACGCCTTCGTTCTTGGTTTCATGGGCCACGACTTGATTCTAGGCATGGATTGTCTAGCCAGATACGGTGCCATCTTAGACCGTGAAAGAAGGGTAGTTAGATTGTTGACTCGTTGTGGAAAGACCCTTGATATTTCTTTTAACCCTAGGGGTTTAGTGATGCTTAGCTACCTAGAATATCTTGATGCGTCCAACGATGATTTGGAATCTGTTTGGGTGGTCCGTGAGTATGGTGACGTCTTAGATGAAGTTCGGGGTTTACCCCCGAGGCGTGAGATAGACTTTCATATATATCTAGTTGACAATGCAAAGCCAGTTGCATTACCTGTACGACACATGAATCCAAGGGAAAGGAAGGGCTCAATAAACAAGTAAAAGAGTTACTTGAGGAAGGGTTCATAAGGCGAAGTATTTCTGAATGGAATGCTCCAGTTGTTTTCGCTACAAAGGCGGATGGTTCACTTTGCCTGTGCATAGATGATATTTTGGTTTTCTCTAAGAGTGAGGAAGAACATGCTTGGCATCCAAGGGAAGTCTCGGATACCCTCTAGCATAGTAAGTGACCGAGACCCTATCTTTACTAGTGAGTCTTGGAAATGGAGGTGAAGAAGCTTCGCAATCGTGGAGTTAAATTAGATAAGGCACAGTATAGTGAAGCTCAAGAAGATGCGACTTAGAAGACTAGATACGCGCATCATACCCTTTTTGAGGGTATATCCTTGATCTCTTTTTCTAGGAATGTTATGCATACTTGTTTCCATCCTTTTTTAGGTATATCCTCTAGGTCATATCTTCGATCCTTAGGTAGAAGCCAATGGATGTACACATGTATTTGAAACATGTTATGATTGATGGATGCAAGTGGATGCAAGTGTTTGCTAGTGGTTGCTCGTGGATGCATTTACACACACGTTAGGCACTAGATCGACTCAATCACTTTCATATTGCATATAAATATGTGTGCATATTTAAATTAATGGATGTATCATGGTTGTTTTATCATATGGATGCTGCATTTAGATGAATGGTTGTGCACGCATGTAGAATTAATATGTATCATTGGGAATCTTTTGCATACATAATGAACGCATGGCACTATCATGATTTGCATTAAGGAGGTCAACTGAATCAATAGACTGCCTGATTTTGCATTAAGAAAGGAACATATACACACACTTTTTGCATATGTTCATATGGCATTAGAAATCTTTAAGGACAATGGATGCCTGTGATTGATGGCTGAGTAGACAGATGATTGGATGGTAGGTTATACGTTCTTCTTAACTTGAAGATTTCGGGGACGAAATCCTTTAAGGAGGGGAGAATGTAACACCCCGTATTTTCTGAGAATATTAAAATATCAAATTAAAGAATAATTAATTTGAAAATGAAGAATTAGGTGAAACGGGTTGCGCCATTGCGTTCGTCTTGGAATTTTGCTTGAGATAGAGTCCGAGTTTGCGAAAATCGGACTCCGTATGAAGAAGATATCTTTAAATTAAATATTGCAGCAAAACATGAAAAATAGGAATGAGAAAAGAATAATGTTCAACATTGTTCTAAGGTTTGTAAGTAAGAGACTTAGTAGCTCATTTGGATGAAACATGTGACTTGCATACAAGAGGTACAGAGTTCAATCCCCGCCAGCGCCCTATTTTTGTTTTAGGAGAATGGCTTAAAAGTGGCTTAGTGTGAAACGCGGTTCAAAAAGTGGTTTAGTGTGAAAATGGTTAATTGGGAAGACAAAAATAAATAAATAAGTATATATATGTACATATACATATATACATATATATATATATATATATATGACGTGTACACATCATGTGGCATACGTGGCGCATTTTTGTTTGTCAAGGATTGTTTTTTTGGTGGCCTTCTCTGATTGGCTTTGTGACAAATTTAATAAATGTGTGGATGCATGCAGTGAAAAGAAAGATTTATGCATGTATAAATAGATATTTATATATATTTGTAATTAATGTATATAGTAAAGGAAGTATATGTAAACACGTAATTAGCCTTAGTTTGTATATGTGTTTGTACTAATTTGTCATCCATGTTAATTGATTAAAGAAAGAAAAGCATTGATTTGTAGATATGTTTAACATGACACTGATTAGAAAATTTTGTCATTTATGGTCTATTGATTTTCATTTATATTTATTTGATGATAATGTAATTAATCTTAATTTGTATGAATACTTATGCTAATTTGTCACTTGTGTCAATTAACATTAAAGTAGAATATGATAATTTAAGGAATATGATAATTTGTCACTTATGCTAATTGGCAATAAAGAATAAAAGATGTACATTTGGTACATTAACGTTAAAATAGAAGGTTATTAATATATTAAATACATTTGCTGAGTCATTAGGGCATACGTGGCTGTTTCTGGATAACTCTAAAGGGCTTGGATGGTTCTGATTATTCCTAGGTTGATCTAACGACTCTTATTTAATTAGAACTCTATAAAAACACCTACACTCCAACCCTAAAACCTAAACTAAAATTAGTCTTGTGGCTGCCATGCTGCTGCTAGAATAAACCTTCTTCTTGAAAGCTTAGGATTTGCAAGACAAGATTAACAACGAACGAATTCTCTTCTCTAATCTTTGTGAGTATGATTTCATTAACAAGATAATTGTTAATCTAATTATGATGAGTTATAATTGGGATTGTGAGGACATGTTTGCTGATTCATGTGACATAGTTAATTTGTTATCATCTATGTTGTAAACATACAACAATTTTGTTGATTTATGTTTGTAGATCTATTTCTTATGCCCCCATCACATATGTTTAACTTGCTTTATGTTATGACATTAGAATTATATGCAAGTTGGGATGTGAATTCATATGCAAGTTTATTTGTGAATCATATATGTGAGTCATATGTCAGTTTGTATGCGAATTCAAGTATACATATAAGCAAGTTATGTGATGTCAGTACTTCCATATGTAAGTTTGTATGTAAATTCATATGCAAGTCTGTATGCGAATTATATATAAGTTTGTTGTAAATCATATGCTATTTTATATGTGAATTTTTATGCAAGTTTGGATATGAATTATACACAAGTTTATATGTGAATTTTATGCAAGTTTGGATACGAATTATACACAAGTTTATATGAGAATCATATGCAAGTTTGGGTGTAAATAACCTACGTTAGTAGATCCATTTCATATGTCCTATCACATATGTTTAACTTGATTTAGTTTATGACATCAATCTTATATGTAAGTTAGGATCTAAATTCATATGCAAGTTTATGTGATAATAGTTCACATTTTTAAGTTTGTATGAAATTTATATGATAGCTCAGATGAGAACTGTAACAACCTGGAAAATCTGAACCAATTTAAATTTTTTAAATTGGCTATTTGAGTGAATTTAAATTATTTTAAATAAATATTTTAAATAATAATGACGAAAAGTAAGTTGAATCGACGTTTGAAAATAAATATAATTAATTCTAATTATAAACAAGGCCTGAAATGGCGCAGTAGTTTCAAAATTTGAATTCAAACTTTGATTGACTGTATCGGGTGCAAAATAAATCAGATTTTAGTGAAACCAAAAATATTTAAATCTGTTATGAATATCTTTCTAACGAATCTGAAAAATCGAAGTTTCATAGCGGGAAGCAAAAGTTATGGCTAAATAAATTTTCAGAAAGGTCGCTATAGAGTTTATATAGCCCGTGAAAATGGCCATTTTACAAACAACCTCAGAATTCGACTAAACCACTTTTGTTGGATCCGGGATGTCAAATTATTGCTAGGTTTCAAATTTCATAATTTTTGAAGGTAGTATGTGAGCGTGGCAAAAGGAAAATGTGTTTGGTCGATTTTTATTAAATTGGATCGACCAGAAAAGGGCCATTTTTCAAACGGTCTCAGAATTCGACGAAACTAGTTTTGTTGGGACCGTATCGTCAAAACATAGCTAGATTTATTTTTTGGGAATTTTTAGAATCAATATGTGGCCCCGGCAAATTGAAATGTACGTTCAAATTAAATATTGAATGTTTTATATTTTAATTTGAAGGAAAACTGACTGAAACAGTTGAATGGGCCTTCGAAACATATCCCATTGTGTTCGGAATGGGGGTATTTAGCTAGGGGTGACAGTCGTTGGGTTTGGATTGGTGTTCGTGTGTGAAAAGGGGTATTTTCGGATTTTTAAAATTTATAAATATAAAAAAATACCATTGGACAATGCTTTTTCTCTCTCCCCGATATACATCGACGCACGGCGATATACCCTTCAATATTTCCCGTCCACTTTCCGACCAAACCAAGAAAAATCAGTCCCTCCTCCAGTTGAAGATTTTGAAGAGCTCGAGACGAGCTTCAAATCCATATGAAGTTTGGATTTTTTTCATGACCTGTAGAGCTCGAATTGAGCCAGGGAAGTTCGGACGTTCGAACCGCCGCCGCCGTCTGCTCCGACAACCGAGTGGGCCCCACCGCCGTGCGCAGGTGCGCCGTTCCTCCCCCTCCGACGCTGCAAAGGCCAATTGACAAATAGCTACACGGATTCGAAGAAAAATCGAAACCTAGTTTCGAACCCTTCAGCTGAGGTATGGTTGATTTTAATTAAACTATATTATAGCATTTTAAAGCGCTACGAATTTTGATTTCACTGTAAAAATCATATCTTTTTCGTTTGTTGACGAAATTCAGTGAAACAAGAGACAATGGACTCGTGTGGACGTCTTCTACATTCTAGAAGAGACCGCATATTTTTCTAAGCCTTCTGCTATTTTTGGTGGAGTGTAACCCAATGTGAGATTTCTGAATTATAAACGATATGGAAAACGACGATGTATAAATTATATAGTCGATGTATGAGTTATATAAGCATTGTACACCTCATGTATAAGCGTTGTATAAGTTGTACGTTCGATGTATAAGTTATATATGTGTTGTAAAAATTATATATGTGTTGAAATAGAAGTGATATACTTATACAAATATATATACATATATATACACACGCCCCTAGTCCACAAACCATAGACGATATTTATTGGTTGTTATTGGTGTGAAAATTGGTTGATAGCGAATGGTTGATTAGAATTGTTTGTGGTTGAAATTGTTTGATTGTGGTTGAAAAATACCCATTTGTGGTTGAGAATTATTTGGTTGAAACCACATAGGATTAGTTTGTGGAAATGAAAAAAATATACATGCCGCCTGCGTGCGAACTAGATGCATGAAATCCGCATTGTCAAAAGTTGCGAGGCTTTAAGGTAGAGCGAGGAGCCATACTAGGGACGGCCCCGGTTTTAACTACCCTGCCATTATGCTGCCGAAATTTTGAATAATATTCATGTGTTAGAATTATTTTCATGTGTTGAAACTATATTCGTGTGTTGAATAGAAAACATTCATGTGTTGAATAGAAATTCATTCGTTGAATAGAAATTCATGTGTTGAATGGTATTCATGTTTTAAATAAATTGTTTTAACAATAAAAATCACATTTTTATTTTATATATACGAACTATAGAAAACATTCATGTGTTGAATAGAAATTCATTCATTGAATAAAAATTCATGTGTTGAATGGTGTTCGTGTTTTAAATAAATTGTTTTAACAATAAAAATCACATTTTTATTTTATATATACGAACTATAGAAAACATTCATGTGTTGAATAGAAATTCATTCGTTGAATGGAAATTCATGTGTTGAATGGTATTCGTGTTTTAAATAAATTGTTTTAACAATAAAAATCACATTTTTATTTTATATATACGAACTATAGAAAACATTCATGTGTTGAATAGAAATTCATTCGTTGAATAGAAATTCATGTGTTGAATGGTATTCGTGTTTTAAATAAATTGTTTTAACAGTAAAAATCACATTTTTATTTTATATATACGAACTATAGAAAACATTCATGTGTTGAGTAGAAATTCATTCGTTGAATAGAAATTCATGTGTTGAATGGTATTCGTGTTTTAAATAAATTGTTTTAACAATAAAAATCACATTTTTATTTTATATATACGAACTATAGAAAATATTCATGTGTTAAATAGAAATTCATTCGTTGAATAGAAATTCATGTGTTGAATGGTATTCGTGTTTAAATAAATTGTTTTAACAATAAAAATCACATTTTTATTTTATATATACGAACTATAGAAAACGTTCATGTGTTGAATAGAAATTCATTCGTTGAATTGAAATTCATGTGTTGAATGGTATTCGTGTTCGAAATAAATTGTCTTATAATAAAAATCATATTTTTATCATCTATATGAACTATATAAAATAGTCGTGTTTTGAAATAAATTGTTTTATAATAAAAATAATATTTTTATCATCTATATGAACTGTATAAAATAGTCGTGTTTTGAAATAAATTGTTTTGCAATAAAAATCACATTTTTACTATATACATGAATTGTTAAAAATAGTGAAGTGTTGAAATAAAAGTTTATTGGATAAAAATATCATTTTTATCAAATGTATGAAAAGAAAATAGTTTGTAAATCGAAGAATCGATTATATTTATATATATATAATTGAAATATATCGAATAACGAAGCCGCAGTTCGTGTTTTGAAACCGTGATTTCAAACGATTAGTGCGGGAGATCCTACCATCGGATTTTCCCGAAACCGAAACAGTTGGGTTCGCTTTGGAAATATCTTTCCAACGACACCAACTTTGTGAAGATCCAACGGTTGGATTGTCTGGAATGTTTAATTCAAATCTGAATAAAAACAGCGCTAGAATCGATTATATTTATATATATATATATATATATATAATTAAATTAAATCGAATAACGACGTTGCTGTTCGTATTTTGAAATCGAAACTTCAAACGAGTGTACCGGGAGATCCGACCGTCGTATTTTCCCAAAACTAGAACCGTTGGATTCGTTTTGAAAAGATCTTTCTAATGATATAAAATTTGTGAAGATCCAACGGTTAGATTTTTGGATATGTGTAAAACAAATCTGAAGAAAAACAGCGCCACGGCCACGTTATGGCCTGAAGCGTCGTTTGAATAAATTGGCTATTTTTAAATAAATAAAAATAGCGATAAATCATTATAAAATATTATAAATGATATGGAATGCGAAATTTAGAAACTAACTGAAGGTTAGCTAAGTCGAATGGTTTCCTGGGTTTTGATCTAATGTTGGTCTCGGCCTTCGGGGTTAAGATTTGGGAAATCTTTCTCTTACTGATTTACGATTAGTGACTAATGAATTGGAATAAGGCGTATGTTGTGTTTGTGTAGCACTTGTTTATTATATACGCGAGTTGCTCAGAAAGACTGGGTTTATCCCATTCTGAATAACTGAATCGACGATAAGAAGTCGATGATGAAGACAGTGGTTAAAGACCAGAGATCTTCACCTCGGTTGGATGATAACTGATGTCCTGATTGGGAGGCATCCCGAAATATGGATAATGAGTGATGATCGTCTATATGTACGTGGAGATTGATGGGTATGCGAGGTATATAGTGCCTCCGGTTTCGTTCAGACCCAGAACGGACTTGCAAAAGGACTGTGTGTCTGACATTGGAATTCATTCTGTGTGATTGATAGCAATCAGTTGCATGGTGGGAATTGCCTGTGTGGCATGCTAAGATGCAATGATCAAGGCTTCTGTTGAAAAGCAAAGTCTTGTGGTTGATGATCAAAGCACCGCCTGTGTGGCGTAGCTTTGTGTATAACGTGAATTTGCGAGCCTCACACCCCGGTATGAACCAGAAACGGGAGAGGACATCAGGGCGGGCATGCGTTTCCTTCTAGTTAGAGGTGGTGTCGGTGCTTAAAATGGCCGACATATATATTATTTTTTTCACTTGTATGGTTGTTGCTGTTGCGAGGCGCCTCGGATATATCGGTGACTATGTGAAGCCGATGGAGCCATTAGTTGGCTCATTGACGCTCCAAAGGGCGGGGAAACGCAGTGTTCAGGCATTTTAATCCACATCGGTGGACCGGCCCTGACGATCCAAGGGTCGATGCGTTCTGATCCTGAGACATGGGCTAGAGCATCTCGAATTCGGTAAGGACTATCTTTTGCCTTGGTTCAAGACGGAAATCCAATTTCCAAATACGTGACTGTGCGGTTTTGATTGTATACCTATATATGGCGACATGATATATGGTACCCATGCCGTCAATGATTGATAGTTATGATTGAAATTGTTTTTGAAACTTATAAACACTAGTAATAATATCAAATTCTTTTGTTTTATTCGTATCAAGCGTATTTTGGCCATTATAAGGTAAAACTCTATCCTCCGGTTTGCGTTGCATTGTGTGATGGGAACTGAGTCTTATAATAGCTTCATTTTTATAAAAAGCATTGCGATGTTTAAAAGAATTACTTGTTTTAAAGCACTGGCAATCCAATGGAGTAAACCCATTCCGAGAAAGTGGCGTGGTCCTGTGATTAGCCAATTATATAATGTGTTAAGCAGATTTCTCATACCAGTCCCATGACTGACTCATAGTTTGTTTCACTTGCAAACTCGGTTGCCCCTTTTTCTACACGGGCAGCCTTGTATTCAGGTTTTAGCAGGCTATTTCTGGATAGCTGGAGCTGAAGATGGATTCTATCATCTATCTCTTTTTATGCTGTTCAGCTCCTATTGTACATATTATGTTTGTTTTCTGCTGTAGACATTTATGTATAGCTGAACTATATTTGTATTAAGTATGATCCTGTATACTGCGTAACTCTGATGATTATGTTTATCCAGTGTATTATTTGTACATTATTTGGTGTATATATATATTTCTGTTCTGCTGTTACCTATTTATGTGTTATATTCCAAAGATTACCCTTGCCACCGTCAGTACGGGGTTTGGGGTCGTCACAAGAACCATATCCATATATGCAAGTTCACACCTACATGTTTAGATCTATATTTAGATCCATAACAATACATAGTTTATGCAAACTTATATTTATATGTAGATTATTGACTATGTAAATTTATGTCAATTATAATCATGTAAGTTCATATGCTAGTTTACTTCTTATTTTGCAAGTTTATATATATATATATATTTGAGTGAGAATCATATGCTAGCTTGTATGTAAGTTTGTAAACGAATCATACGCAAGTTTATGTGATGTGTCTAACTACATATGCAAGTTTTAAAGGCAAGTTAGTATGAAACTTATATGTAAGTTTAGGTGAAAACCATATCTATATATGCAAGTTCACACTCTCATGTTTAGATCTACATTTAGATCCATGGCAGTACATAAATTATGTAAATTTATGTTTTATGTTACTATTACCTATGCAAGTTAATGACTATGCAAATCTATGTCAATATATGTCATAATCATGCAAGTTTATGAGCTACCATATTCTTATTTTGCAAGTTAGTTTTACTTTTATGTGTTATTCATGTTGTGAAGTTTTATGCGTTAGGCTATGTATCTGCCTACACACCATATTGCGAAAAACGTGGGGTCGCAGGGAAGACATTAAATATTAATGTTAATATTTTGAATTGACATAAATTGGCATAAATGCCTTAAAGGCATATAATTAATTCTAGACATAAATTAGCATAATTTATGTGTATAGAAATCATCACCATAACTTAAGTGACAATTATGGACATGGAAATTTATTGATAATTCGAATAGAGATAATTAATCCATATTTGGGATTGAATAATAATGTGTAATAATAAATGCCTAAGACACGAGGTTAGACTCGTTTGTGGTATAAGACTGCCCGGATCCGCCCGGCAAATCCAGCAACCACAAACGGTAGTCTAATGTGAGAGGTCAAAGGCACAAATTAAATGCGTAATAAATGCCTAAGACATGAGGTTAGACTCGTTTGTGGTATAAGACTACCCGGACCCGCCCGACAAATCCAGCAACCACAAACGGTAGTCTAATGTGAGAGGTCAAAGGCAAAATTAAAAGGTGCTTAGGTACAAGGTTAAGTCTGGCTTGTGGTGGAAGTCTGCCCGGAACCGCCCGACATATCCAGCGGCCACAAGCAATCGACTTAATGTGAGAGGTCTGCGCATTAATAATTAATTAATGCTGATCAAAGAGGAATATGAATATTAAACAGAAGTTTGATTGAGTTGAGTAATTCTCTAGGTACCAATCTGATGTTGATTTCGGTCTTCGGGGTTGATACTTAGAGAGTTATTCTCTTAACCAATGTATATGTGAATTAAGATGTACTTAATCATGAATTAAGTAAAACATGTTATACGATATATATATATATATATATGATACATAAAACATGTTAAGTGGGTAGGGTTAAGACCAGCTTAACCAATAACACATGTTGATTTGATACATGAGTAACATGGGTAACATGTGGGATATAATTATAAACACTTAACCAAGTTGAAACATGTAAGAAGACATGAGTAAGAGGGGGTTAAGTGGGAATTCCTAGTGGGGACCAAGCATGGGTGGAAAGCTTGTGTCAAGTGTGGGGACCCTTTTCAACCAGTAACCCAGTTAGTATCTAAGTAAGCTCGATCTAAGTCAAGGACGGGACACGCTTAATGGATTTGATTGTAAGAGGTCAAAACGGGTTAGCAGTGGCAACACAAGTCCAACGGGGTCAAGTGCGTGCGTGGGTCTGGGATGGTAGGTAAGACGTTGTTGCATCGTGTAGGTATAAGCCGTGCACCTTTAGTAATATCTGGTTGCCACTTTGGGGAGTGATACACCCCACTGTGGGACCAGCACGGGTATCTACGAGTTAGGGAGCCGATCGAATGGGGAAGGTAGTGGGTATGACTAGTGGAGATAGGAGCAGGCGGCACCTATGAAGACAGCTAGGAGTACAACTACCATATCATAAATATTGTAATTAGGATGGGGAGGGTAGTGGATACAACTAGTGGAGATAGGAACATACGACACCTTTGAAGACAACTAGGGGTACATGAAGCTACCATTATCATTATTATGATGTTCAGTAGGGGCGATCAACTTTTAGAGTGACTAGTATTGGTGCAGTATAGTAATTAACCTATAGTGTTGGAGGCGCAACTAATGTTATATTTTTCCTCTTGTTTGTTTTTTCATATCCACTTGTTTCACAGTCATTCCTTGTTTTACTAGCTTATGCCTTATCCTAGTTACTTTAATAATTATATTGTTAAAGTTATTGTACTCGCCAGACTTTATGTCTGATCCCCTTTGTTTTCACCTCTTTTCTTCCTTTCTCTCCCCCCCCCCCCCAGGTTTTCAGGGTGGGACTAGTGCTAGTGGAGCTTTACTTGGATCTTTCCTCTCTCTTTTAAAGTGCTTGGATTGCTGAAGTAAAGTTCAGCTCATCTCTTTTATGGCTATTTATGTTGGGGTTATGCTTTTTATTTTATGTACTCAGAAAACAATTTGTCAAGACGGGTATTGAGTGTACTTGGTTTTACTGTTGGTTTTTGATGTTGTTGTGACCAAACTATTTCTCCGCTGCAATAAAAGTTGTTTTTAAATTTTTTCAAGTACCAATATTTATATCTGTCTTGTTATTTTCTGTTCTATACACTAAAAATACTCCATGAAAGTTAATGCATTCCCTTTGCAAGTGACATTAATGGACGTGGGGTGTTACATTATTAAGTTCAGAATATATTATCGAACAAGAGATTATTCGAAAGGAAGTTATTTATGCGAGTCAACTATGTCGAATTTCGGGAAAATACTGTTTACTTTCTGTCTTAGTTGAAAATTAAAAATTAAAAATATTATTAATTAATCGTTTATATATTTATATTAAAGAATAAAGTATATTTTTAAATGTTACATATCTTGAAGGCGTGAATTATTGTAAAGGAAATAAATTCTTAACTTAAAATCAGAAATTTCGAGAATAATGTTTTGTTGGTGTTTAAAGTGGTGAATTTTATCTGTTTCAAAGATAATAATGTTTTTCAGTTGAGGTATGAGAGGTAAATATACCCCAAATTGATTGACTTCAATGTTAACTAAGAAATGGTTAAGAATAGATGATAAGAATTGATTAAGAGAAGTCGGTTAATGAGTGACAACAGTAAGTGGGAATAACGATGTTTTATTTAACATCTATTTTAATCTAAATAACGAATTTAGAAATGTTTCCCAAGATGAATAACATATATTTTCTATGGAGAATAAAGATTTGCGAATATATGGAAATGTTTCCCAATAAGAATTATAGGAAATAAATATGATAATTGGAAATGTGTTAAGCAGATAAAATGGCCGACATATATATTATTTTTTTCACCTGTATGGTTGTTGCTGTTGCGAGGCGCCTCGGATATATCGGTGACTATGTGAAGCCGATGGAGCCATTCGTTGGCTCATTGACACCCCAAAGGGCAGGGAAACGCAGTGTTCAGGCATTTTAATCCACATCGGTGGACCGGCCCTGACGATCCAAGGGTCGATGCGTTCTGATCCTGAGACACGGGCTAGAGCGTCTCGAATTCGGTAAGGACTATCTTTTGCCTTGGTTCAAGACGGAAATCCAATTTCCAAATACGTGACTGTGCGGTTTTGATTGTATACCTATATATGGCGACATGATATATGGTACCCATGCCGTCTAGTTATGATTGAAATTGTTTTTGAAACTTATAAACACTAGTAATAATATCAAATTCTTTTGTTTTATTCGTATCAAGCGTATTTTGGCCATTATAAGGTAAAACTCTATCCTCCGGTTTGCGTTGCATTGTGTGATGGGAACTGAGTCTTATAATAGCTTCATTTTTATAAAAAGCATTGCGATGTTTAAAAGAATTCCTTGTTTTAAAGCACTGGAAATCCAATGGAGTAAAACCATTCCGCGAAAGTGGCGTGGTCCTGTGATTAGCCAATTATATAATGTGTTAAGCAGATTTCTCATACCAGTCCCATGACTGACTCGTAGTTTGTTTCACTTGCAAACTCGGGTGCCCCTTTTTCTACATGGGCAGCCTTGTATTCAGGTTTTAGCAGGCTATTTCCGGATAGCTGGAGCTGAAGATGGATTCTATCATTTATCTCTTTTTATGTTGTTCAGCTCCTATTGTACATATTATGTTTGTTTTCCGCTGTAGACATTTGTGTATAGCTGAACTGTATTTGTATTAAGTATGATCCTGTATACTGCGTAACTCTGATGATTATGTTTATCCAGTGTATTATTTGTACATTATTTGGTGTATATATTTATTTCTGTTCTGCTGTTACCTATTTATGTGTTATATTCCAAAGATTACCCTTGCCACCGTCAGTACGGGGTTTGGGGTCGTCACAAGAACCATATCCATGTATGCAAGTTCATACCTACATGTTTAGATCTATATTTAGATCCATAACAATACATAGTTTATGCAAACTTATGTTTATATGTAGATTATTGACTATGTAAATTTATGTCAATTATAATCATGTAAGTTCATATGCTAGTTTACTTCTTATTTTGCAAGTTAATATATATATTTGAGTGAGAATCATATGCTAGCTTGTATGTAAGTTTGTAAACGAATCATACGCAAGTTTATGTGATGTGTCTAACTACATATGCAAGTTTTAAAGGCAAGTTAGTATGAAACTTATATGTAAGTTTAGGTGAAAACCATATCTATATATGCAAGTTCACACTCTCATGTTTAGATCTACATTTAGATCCATGGCAGTACATAAATTATGTAAATTTATGTTTTATCTTACTATTACCTATGCAAGTTAATGACTATGCAAATCTATGTCAATATATGTCATAATCATGCAAGTTTATGTGCTACCCTATTCTTATTTTGCAAGTTAGTTTTACATTTATGTGTTATTCATGTTGTGAAGTTTTATGCGTTAGGCTATGTATCCGCCTACACACCATATTGCGAAAAACGTAGGGTCGCAGGGAAGACATTAAATATTAATGTTAATATTTTGAATTGACATAAATTGGCATAAATGCCTTAAAGGCATATAATTAATTCTAGACATAAATTAGCATAATTTATGTGTATAGAAATCATCACCATAACTTAAGTGACAATTATGGACATGGAAATTTATTGATAATTCGATTAGAGATAATTAATCCATATTTGGGATTGAATAATAATGTGTAATAATATATGCCTAAGACACGAGGTTAGACTCGTTTGTGGTATAAGACTGCCCGGATCCGCCTGGCAAATCCAGCAACCACAAACGGTAGTCTATTGTGAGAGGTCAAAGGCACAAATTAAATGCGTAATAAATGCCTAAGACATGAGGTTAGACTCGTTTGTGGTATAAGACTACCCGGACCCGCCCGACAAATCCAGCAACCACAAATGGTAGTCTAATGTGAGAGGTCAAAGGCAAAATTAAAAGGTGCTTAGATACGAGGTTAAGTCTGGCTTGTGGTGGAAGTCTGCCCGGAACCGCCCGACATATCCAGCGACCACAAGCAATCGACTTAATGTGAGAGGTTTGCGCATTAATAATTAATTAATGCTGATCAAAGAGGAATATGAATATTAAATAGAAGTTTGGTTGAGTTGAGTAATTCTCTAGGTACCAATCTGATGTTGATTTCGGTCTTCGGGGTTGATACTTAGAGAGTTATTCTCTTAACCAATGTATATGTGAATTAAGATGTACTTAATCATGAATTAACTAAAACATGTTATACGATATATATATATATATATGATACATAAAACATGTTAAGTGGGTAGGGTTAAGACCAGCTTAACCAATAACACATGTTGATTTGATACATGAGTAACATGGGTAACATGTGGGATATAATTATAAACACTTAACCAAGTTGAAACATGTAAGAAGACATGAGTAAGAGGGGTTAAGTGGGAAGTCCTAGTGGGGACCAAGCATGGGTGGAAAGCTTGTGTCAAGTGTGGGGACCCTTTTCAACTAGTAACCCAGTTAGTATCTAAGTAAGCTCGATCTCAGTCAAGGACAGGACACGCTTAATGGATTTGATTGTAAGAGGTCAAAACGGATTAGCGGTGGCAATGCAAGTCCAACGGGGTCAAGTGCGTGCGTGGGTCCGGGCTGGTAGGTAAGACGTTGTTGCATCGTGTAGGTATAAGCCGTGCACCTTTAGTAGTATCGGGTGGCCACTTTGGGGAGTGATACACCCCACTATGGGACCAGCACGGGTATCTACGAGTTTGGGAGCCGATCGAATGGGGAAGGTAGTGGGTACGACTAGTGGAGATAGGAGCAGGCGACACCTATGAAGACAGCTAGGAGTACAACTACCATATCATAAATATTGTAATTAGGATGGGGAGGGTATTGGATACAACTAGTGGAGATAGGAACAGACGGCACCTATGAAAACAACTAGGGGTACATGAAGCTACCATTATCATTATTATGATGTTCAGTTGGGGGGATCAACTTTTAGAGTGACTAGTATTGGTGCAGTATAGTAATTATCCTATAGTGTTGGAGGCGCAACTAATGTTATATTTATCCTCTTGTTTGTTTTGTCATATCCACTTGTTTCACAGTCATTCCTTGTTTTACTAGCTTATGCCTTATCCTAGTTACTTTAATAATTATATTGTTAAAGTTATTGTACTCGCCAGACTTTATGTCTGATCCCCTTTGTTTTCACCTCTTTTCTTCCTTTCTCTCCCCCCCCCCCCAGGTTTTCAGGGTGGGACTAGTGCTAGTGGAGCTTGACTTGGATCTTTCCTCTCTCTTTTGAAGTGCTTGGATTGCTGAAGTAAAGTTCAGCTCATCTCTTTTATGGGTATTTATGTCGGGGTTATGCTTTTTATTTTATGTACTCATAAAACAATTTGTCAAGACGGGTATTGAGTACTTGGTTTTACTGTTGGTTTTTGATGTTGTTGTGACCAAACTATTTCTCCGCTGCAATAAAAGTTGTTTTTAAATTTTTTTCAAGTACCAATATTTATATCTGTCTTGTTATTTTCTGTTCTATACACTAAAAATACTCCATGAAAGTTAATGCATTCCCTTTGCGAGTGACATTAATGGACGTGGGGTGTTACATTATTAAGTTCAGAATATATTATCGAACAAGAGATTATTCGAAAGGAAGTTATTTATGCGAGTCAACTATGTCGAATTTCGGGAAAATACTGTTTACTTTCTATCTTAGTTGAAAATTAAAAATTAAAAATATTATTAATTAATCGTTTATATATTTAGATTAAAGAATAAAGTATATTTTTAAATGTTACATATCTTGAAGGCGTGAATTATTGTAAAGGAAATAAATTCTTAACTTAAAATCAGAAATTTCGAGAATAATGTTTTGTTGGTGTTTAAAGTGGTGAATTTTATCTGTTTCAAAGATAATAATGTTTTTCAGTTGAGGTATGAGAGGTAAATATACCCCAACTTGATTGACTTCATTGTTAACTAAGAAATGGTTAAGAATAGATGATAAGAATTGATTAAGAGAAGTCGGTTAATGAGTGACAACAGTAAGTGGGAATAACGATGTTTTATTTAACATCTATTTTAATCTAAATAACGAATTTAGAAATGTTTCCCAAGATGAATAAAATATATTTTCTATGGAGAATAAAGATTTGCGAATATATGGAAATGTTTCCCAATAAGAATTATAGGAAATAAATATGATAATTGGAAATGTTTTTTAAAAGACCACGAGAGGCTAACGGGTTTTGATAAATCAGAATGGCTAGAACTGAAGAACAAAGAGCTGCACATTGAAAATGAAGGGCGGAGGAATGTAAGAGGAATGGAATTGTAATTTGAATTCAAAAATTTCGTTAGATATGATTTGATAAGAAATTAGAAATAGAGTTAAGGAAATTAGAAACTGAATGGAGATTAGTTGAGTTGAATGACTTTCTGAATGTTGATCTGATGTTGGTTTTGGCCTTCGGGGTTGATACTTAGGAAGTTGTTCGCTTGCTAGTTTACGGTCAAGGATGTGAATATGAAGGAGTGATGATGCGTGAAGGAGAAATTTGCGATAAGAAGAAAATTCTGAAATTTTGAGAATATAAAGATTTAGTTTATAACCAATAGATTCGATTTTGGCAAGGTATCGAACATCTGAATTGATTAAGGGATCATAACCAAAATTTTGAAATTGGAATGGAATTTGAGAATAATTGATTTTGGATAGTGGATATAGAAGTTTCTGGAACTTATATGGAAAATTAAATAATAAAGTGAATTTGAAACTACTGGATGGGATGGTAATGAAATTATATGAATGAGATATTTGAAAATATGATTTTGAAAATCGTAAGTATAATTTATGAGGAGTATGAAATGAAGTACTATATGTATAGTATTATATGTTTTTAAAACATATTAAGGAAATTACCTTCCTTCACCTGTGAATTTCGAGCTTAATGAGATGTTCTGCTGGTGGTAGTAGGTTATCCGGACATAAAACTCGAGTTGTCTGAAAGAACACGACCGTGTAGCGTAATTCGTAGGGTTGTAGATGGCCTACGGTAGACAGATGTCTCTTGGGGGAACCAAGCGTAACCATGGTGTCTACTGCGATCTACAGTCGTGATAATGGCGTAATCCGTAGAGCTGTGAAAGCTTAAGGGTATGATGTTTCCTGGGTGACCCAGGCATAACCATTGTGTACCTGCGGTCCACATGACATATTTACAAGTGAAAGAGATGTAACCACTAGAGTTACTAAAGGTAGAAAGGAGCCATGCGATGTTGATATATCTTAGTGATGTGGAGCCACCTATTTGATGCAACAATGTATCTTCGTGACCTGATTCGTCTTCGTGATGTGAATTGTCCTTGTGACTTGATTGATATTTGTGTCTTGATTTATTTTCATATTTTGTTTCGTGACCCTGAGATAGACTATCAACGCTCAGTGACCTCAGATTTTCTTTTGATTTTAAAATTTCTTCTGTTGACCTGTCCATGACGAAATTCGCAGGGAAGTGATTTCCTATTATTACGGATGTTTTTTGGGGGATCCAGACGGAACTGTTATGTATCTGCGATTCATGAACAATCAACATATCAATATCACACTGGTACTTTCCGTATCTGTTTTCTTTTAAAAAGAATTTTTGAAATATTTTTCACTGGGAGTTGAAGCAAGAATATTTAGTACATGGAAATTTTTGTCGTGCACCTGGCCATCATATGCCTAACAACTGTAAGAATGACAATAGACTTGTTAAACTTTGAGTCATCAAATATTTTCAAATCAATAATTTGAATTTAAAATGTACTTCATTTAATAAGTAAAGGATTTCAGAATATTTTTGAAGTAATAATACAAATATTTCTACATGAATTTCGTCTTCTATATAAAAATGGTATAAATTATTTAGATTTTTGAAAATTTCAAAGAGATAATTGGTAACTTGAAAAGGGAATGTTATTTACACTCTTAAATGAGTATTTGAAAAAAAAATTAATGGATTGAATGTAAGGAGATTTGGTTGAACTTGGATTGTAAGTGCAACAATAAATGAGTAAACATTGGCAGATAAGGGTTATAAAGAGATTTGGGATAATTTGAGATGCATAAATTCAAATTATTAGAAATTGAAATTTAAAAAGAAATTGATTTTGAAAAGGAATTATCTGATTTTGAATCCCTTGAGATTAAATAAAATGAGAAATTGGGAGATATCTCAAAATAATTTGAGATAGAAATTGGTCTAAGAAAATTGAATATAGCTTACAACCATGTAAATAAATAAATCCGATTCGTAAGATAAAGATAATCATGTTTGATCAAAATTGATCTTTGACTATAAGAAAGGAGATTTGATTTTCTGAGTCAAATGTATATGATGGATAAACAAAGAGGATCGACGACTTGAATATCGATAAATAAAATAGTTATGGAAAAATTTCACATAAATATGAAATTTGGAGTATACATTGATTTAACTCTACCAATCTCTCCTTTTCGAGGACGAAAAGCTTTTATGGGGGGAGATTATAACGTCCCAGAAATTTTGACAACTAGAATGTGGATTTAACTATTTACAATCAAATTTTATATTGATACTGGGATTAAAATCGAATATATGGTTGTGTATAGGTTGAATTCAATATTTAATTTATTTTGGTTAGTTGAGAGTCAAATATTGATTATCGAATATTTGAATTGAATTTGGTTGATTTCTTAAAACGTTATTAACATGAGGATTTTATTTGTTGAAAACTGGCTTGAATATGTGCTTATTTGTATATATTGAAACGTAACATTCCAAATTTGAAATCAAATGGAGTTGTTTTGTGGACAAACAAAATAAAAATCGGTGAACCAATAAATTAAAAATAAAATAACATCATATGCAAATAGAATCAAAATCCAACCAAATTAATTTTATTGGATCCAGAACGCGAAGACGAAGAGGTACATATAATTTTTGTCATAATTGAAGACTACGTTGAAATTAGAGTGTTCTGGGATATTTGCGGTAAAATTTAACCAAGTTATTACCCACCTTAAATATTACCTCCCTCGGTAATACCATTACTCGTGCAGACCTATTTCTGAATTGTGCAGATCACCTAAGCCCTATGAAAATACATTGTTCTTATCCCTTAATTTTTCATCTATAAAAAATCACCTCACCTCATTTTTCTTCATCAAAAAAAAATCAATCCCTTTTTTCACTTTAATGGCCGTAGCCTCAAATCACCATGGCCTCTCCACCATTCACCATCGTTCCTTCCAAAGTTCGTGAGTCGTCACATCAACACCCATTCTTCCAGCAAAGTCAAAATTTACTCGCTACAGCCGTTCGCGTCTGGGCCACTAACAACCGAGTTTCGTCTCGCTCAACCGTAATTAAGTCGTCGCCTCCACCTTGAAATCGTAACCTTCGAAATTAACACTGAAGTTGGTTAGGACTAATTGGATTCCTGGGGACATAAATAAATAAATATACATGTGTGTGTGTGTGTATATATATATATATTGATTTTTTTACTTACGCATTTGATTTCATGAAAATACAAATGTGGCTATTCATGCATGTTGCTCGTTCATTGCATGGCTAATGTATTTTGAAAAACCCCTACATCCTGGTATTAACACCATAATTAAGTTGTTGTCGTACCTTTGACATATTATGTTGATGCCCTTGGTATCCACCTTTGTAGTGTAAACTGAGTTGATCACTGTTGCAAAGCAGTTGTGGCCTTCACGCCTTACACTATGACACAGATTTCAATAAGCTGCCTATAGTTGTATTTTTATACATGAAAAGCATAGTATTAAACTAGTTTGAAGTTGTATTTTTACATGAACATCATAGTTTTAAATGGGTTTGCTGTCGTATTTTTATAAATGTACATCATGACTAAAATGGCTTGCTGGGGATACATAATCTACTTTTGTAAATGTACATCATTAGCTTGTTGTGAATACATAATATATTTACGAGTATTGACACTTATGTACACCAAGTTGTATACACATAATTTGTGCTTAGCCAAGTATATGTTAATATGTGATGGAAAACCCACCCCTGCTCTCACTTATTTAAAGCTTCACACCCTTTTATTTTTGAAATGTATGGGCACTCTGCTATTTTGAACTGTTGTACACTGGTTGTTTAAAAATGTAGAGAAAAATAATAAAAATAAGAGTGACTAAATTTTGAGGGAAGCTTTCAACATGTACAGTTGATACAAAACAAATGCTATCCATGCTTAAAGTATATATTGGGTCCCTAATACTGCCCGGTCGTCTATGCATTTGTTTCTTGTTACTGAGCTTTATATTATTCCTTCATTAAATAGTTTGACATGGTGGAATTTTCAACCAATAAACAAAGAAAATCCCATTTTCATACTGCTGTGTACATGCCTGATTCATTCGAGTGAATACAAGTTGTATTTATACATATACACATGTCACTTAAAGAGCCATTCCATTTACCTGTTGTTGTGTTTATGCCAGGCTAAGTAAATGTTGAATATACAAGATAGATATGTAACTTGACTTGTTCTAAGACCTGAAACCATTTCATCCATTGCCATTTCATCTACCGAAATGAAGTTGCTGAAATCATTTTGTCTAAGAAATACTGCATTTCATTTTGTGCTTTGTCTAAGCAACACTGCATTTCATATTGTGTTTTGTCTAAGCAACACTGCATTTCAGATTGTTGTCTGGATATATAGAAAAGGGCGTTGATTAAAAATCTTCCACTTTTTTTAAAAAAAATCTGGTAACTAGCTTACAACCATATTAGTTAAAGTAGGTACCCTGAAACTGCAAGTTGTATATATATTCCATTAGCTTCATACTTGCACCCTTTTGCTACATGTTACGGTTGAACCCATACACAGCTGTTCACTTTGATGCACCCTCTTGCTATAATGTTATGTTGTGGAAAAATCAATATAGTGGACTGATGTGTATTCTTTGCTAAATATGTTGAACTAGATTTGTGTAGTCGCTCCATAGTTGCTTGCACTGTCCTGAAAGATTTCTGGGATACTGAGGCAGTACACAAATGTACATATACACGTGTGTACGTGCAGGCTTCCGGGACCGTTTATCCTGAGAGGAAAACTGATATGCACAAATAGTATATGTTCGACGCTTTCCTATGAGTTAGAAAAGCGCGATTTATGAAATAATACTACAAGCGTACAGGTGTGTAGCATACAGGTCGAACACAGGGAGGCAAATTAAATCAAATTATTTAAATAATTTCTTGGGCGAGTTAGACGAAGCTTGGGGATTGATTTTGAAAAACAATAAAACTATTATTGAATTGAGTACAAATCTGAATCTAATCAAATCTATATTCAATCCAATATGACCTAAGGACGCAATAAAAAGAACAGAAATTAAAACTGCAGAAATTGAAATAACAAATAGGAATTAAAATTAGGATTACCGCTGAATCTAATCAGACGGTCAATCACTAATGAAAAGAAGTGCAAAATACAACTAGTACTCTACCAAACCTAATTGTGTAGATGGAACTAGTTACTAAGAGAATAAAAAATACAGAAAAATAAAAGAGAACTAGAAGCTTTATTAATGAAGAAGAAGAGAAAATAGGATGGTGGCTACAATGATATTACAAGGGTATTTATAGGAGATAACCAAACCCTAACCCTAATACAATGATAAATGGGCCTTAGGGAATTCACAAAAGAGTTTACAATGAGAATTACAAATGGGCCTTAGTGAAATCTAGTAAATTTGGGCCTTTTGTCATTTGGAACAAGTTCTAGGCCTTTTCTCCTTTTCTCTTGCAAGCCTCCTTTAATTTGAGATGTGCATGGCCTTTTTATCAATCATTTTCTTGTCCAACAACAACTAGATGTGAGATCTTCAACTACAATTCTTCAAAATGTAAATATATAGCAATCTGATCTCCATTTCTCTATTTTTCTGGTTGCATGCGGGCTGGGTTGGAATATCTGTAAAAGTAACAAAACAGTACCCAAGTAATATTTATTTATATACAAAAGATAAGATATAAGAGCATAAAATAAACACATTTCTATATTAATCAAATACCCCCACACTTATCTTTTACTCGTCCTTGAGTAAAACAAAAAATGAAAAACTAAACTAGATAGGTCACACTTTCGTAGGAAACACGATTGCATTGAGCGTATGCAACACCGTTAAACCTCTAGGTGTCCCTAGTAGGACGAGTGGTGTCTCGTGAGGGTTTTCAGCGGATACTACCCACAAAATCCAAATGCAGTATGATATGGTTTTAATGTAACTACATGAATGCAGAGGACTTATGCAATTGAAAACAAAAAATGAAAACACGACTTATTTCAGGATAGTGGTACAACAAATTAAGTTAACAATTTCTAGTCAGTTGATTTTATTTTAGATACCTCATCTTGTCACAAATTTTCAATATAATTCAAGTTTTCAATGTTAAACTCTAGCTTGGCCAGTTGGTTCGGTTGATAACATAGTGCAGCCATGAAATAGATTCTTAGTTTGCTTAGCAAAATTTGCAAAGTGGTATTATTATTTTCTCATGTATGGCTAGTCAAATCAATAAGGTCAAGAAGTGTTTGGGCATCATCGCTTATTATCTATTCTATAAAATTTTAAAATTTATGATTAATTACATACACCTAACTTAAAAGACCAAGGTATACCACCCATACACTGCCTTGCGGACTGACGGAGAGTTAGGACAGAGCTTGGCGGATTGTGCAGACCGACGCTGACTTTGTCAACAACATGTCGGTAATCCTTAGGTGTCCAATCTCATAAAATGAGACCAAGATATTCCAACGCTGACTTTGTCAACAACATGTCGGATAGAGCTTGGCGGGTTTGCACACTAACGCTTGATATACAAGCAATGTTGGATACCCTTGGATAACTATTGTTATTATTGAAATTATAAGCACAAAAGAGAGTTACGCGAATTCAGCTTAACACAACTTAGTTTTAATGATTCGAAAAGCCAATATAAGTGTTTTAAGTCCTCCTCTAATTAAACAAAGACTACAATTTAGAATAAATTTCATGGCCATCACCCAAGAATCTCCCTATGTACCGGTTACATTATTATCCCTCAAAAATTCAACTTTTCATTATATTTCTAATTCGATCTTAGTTGAGAGAAAAAAATACCATCAACTGATTAACAATCCTTAACTTATTTTATTGTATCAAATCTAAAATGAGTCATATTTTCAAAAAAAATAAAAAAATGGCATCTTACTATGATCTAAAATGCATGATGGTCCTATTTAAATGGCTGAAAATGAAAAGAAAGAAAAATGAAAAATGAATGAAATGCAGACTCCCCCCACACTAGAACTAAACAGTGTCCACACTGTGAACGTTTCCTAAATTTGAAAGATCGTACCCAAAGGTGAATGAGATGCAAAATTATTTGAAGAATGAAATGCAGTCTAGCCACTATATGTGAATGCCAATAATAAACAAAATGAAATCTATAGCGGTGATGAGTGTTATGTGAAAAATGATATTTTCTTTTTCCCCTACACCTGCCTCTATCGAAAATGATGTATGATGATTTCCTATCTGGTTTTTGAGGTACAAGAGGCATGTCAATAAATTCCGAAATCAAAATCTTTCTTATGAAAATGTTGTCGTGCCAATGATTTATATAATTAAGATGCAGATTATCCCGTAAAATTTTCTCAGGTTTTTCTTCTTGGTCCTCGGTAAGATCAGAGGCCAAGATTATGGGAGAATTTTTTGAAAAGTCCAAGTGATCATACTCAAAGTCTTGTTGCAGGGGTTTGAGGTCTAACTTAGGAAGTTCGTGTATGACATTGGTCAATGTTCCTTGGTTAGATTCAGATGACATAGGTTTTGGGTCAAGAAGTTCATTTAATTCAGAAATGTATTCGAGCTCATCAAAATCAGAGTTGAAATGGTTAAAACACATTTTCAAGGCTTCAGAAGTGTCAATAAAAGTTTCTTCAACTGTGGTCTGAATCGTGCTAATTTTATCAATCTCCAAATCCCTAGAAGAATTATGGTGGCTAAGACTTTTCTCAATAATCGTTATTAAATTTGGAAAATACAAAACTTAAATTTGACACATGTAGCTATTATTACAAAATAAATAATGTACTCAAATATATTTTATTAGTTGATAATCTCGATTTGAAGGGGGAAGAGGGTCTTATGGCCGTTCACGTATAGTATAAATACTAAGGGATACGACCAATGTTTTACGGGTAGTATGCAACCTCTTTTGCTAGAAGTTCAATAAATTGAACTAATATATATCCGCGATCAAACCGTGGAGACAATCAATTTCATAAAATACACTCTAGTAGTTAAATATTTTGAAAATCAAATTAGATTTTATTCTTGAAAAGCGATAAGAGTGATGCTTATAATTATGGAAATTCGTTCCTCACCAAATCAATGTTGAAATTTCAGGCAACACAACAGTCACACAAGAATAATTACAAAAATAAAAATTGTACAAGCAAGCCGCTGCCCTGCAGAATTTTTTTACAAGCAATGTCTATATTTTTCTTTGTAGCAGAGCACCTGTAGAGTTCAAAAATTATTACAGTGGGGCATGGCTGTCCATCCAGAAAAAATGAGTAGCGTCAATGATTGAAATCTCACTATTTGCAATTTCTTTTTATTTCTGAAATCTTGATTTGTTGCTTGAACTCTAGTCACCTTGTCCTTAGTCGAAACTCTTTCTTTTTTTTTTGGTTTTTATTTGAATGAATTGAATAACAAAAAAAGCACAAGAAAAAGAAAAAGGAATTAACAAAAAAAGCTAACTTTTTGGAAAAGATGGTGCTGAAGTGTGGATTGAAAAAAAAACTATGGTGAAATGAGATTATGTGAGAGGGAGGGGTATTTGATCAGAGGGAAGAAATGAAGCAGGGAAAAATAATTGAAAAAAAAAGAATCTTTTTATAACCTCCCTTTTTTTATTATTGTTGAAAAAGTGGACAAATAGGAAAGAAACAAAAGACAAAAAAAAAATGGGAAGAGGGATTTCAGGAAAGAAAGAGAATTGTAAAGGAAGAAAGGAAAGTAATTGTAAAAGATTTGGAAAAGAAATTGAGAAGGAAAAGCAAAAAAAGTGAAGACAAAAACAGAAAGAATTTTTTTCTTTTGTTTATTGTTGTAAAATTAGAAGAGACAGAAAAAAATGAAAAAGGAAAAACTTGAAAAGGGAAAGAAATAAATGGAGAAAGGAAAGAAAATTAATTACAAGGCAGAGAAGAGAAATTTATATAAGGAATTTTTTTTCTTCAGCAAATTGTAAAAGAAGAAAGGATGCGAGATATTAGTAAGAGGGGAAACAAACGAAAGAAAGGGGAAAGAAGTTGGAAACAGGGAAGAAATAAAAGAAAAATGGCAAGATTTTTTTTTGAACTTGTAAAAGAAGAATGAGAAGTAATTGTATTGAAAATTGGAAAGGAGGAATAAAGAGGAAAGAAATCAAAAGTGGATTTTTTTTTCTTTTTTGAAAAGAAAGGAAATTTGTAAGAGAACAAAAGAAATCAAATGTATTGAGAACAAGAAAGACAAAAGAAGAAAGGAAAAAATTTGCAAAAGAGGAATCTTTTTTTTTTGAAATTTGTAAAAAGAAAAAGAATGTAGATGATTGGAAAAAAAGTGGAAAGATGGAAAGAATAAAGGAAAATTGAAAGTTGTTTTTTTTAATGAAGGAGAGAGCCGGAAAGAAATAAATGAAAAAATGGAAAGAGAGATTGTAGGAGGTGAATGAGAAATGCAATTGGAAAGAAATAAATAAATAAATAAAATGCAAGTTTTTTTTATGAAAATTTGAACAAGAAGAAAGGGAAAGAAAAGAATGGGAAAAACCAAAACAAAAAAGGAAAAAAAATAAAAGAGAAAGGAAATAAGAGAAAAAAAGCAAGGTTTTTTGAGTTGAGAGGAAGGGTAGAAGGAATTGAGGAAAGAAATAAAAGCAGACAAAAACAAGAAAGAAATCAAAGTAGACAGAGAAGAAATTGCAAAAGTTTTTTTTTTAGAAAGTTGTAGACAAAAGATGGAAAAAAATAAAAAGAAAAGGAAAGGGAAAATAAAAATGTGAAAATCAACGAGGTGGTAGAAAGATGGAAAGAAATTGAAGAAAAATTAGCAAGTTTCTTTTTTTGTATATATATTTTTTTCTTTTTGAAGAAGGAATTAGATTGGAAGAAATGCAAACAAAAAAAAAGAAATAAATGAAAATAAAATGAAGGAAAATTAAAAGAAAAAGGGGCAAGATTTTTTTCCTTGTCTTAGAGATTATAATATAAATATGTGATACACAATCAACTAATCAAGATTTTTATCTATATATATGTACAAGAAAACAATAGGAAAATAAAAGAAATTTTAGCAAGATTTTTTTTTAACAAAATCAAATAAAAAGAAAAAAAACTAACACGAATCATAAATTAAATAAATAATAAAATTCAATTGTTACCTCCCCGGCAACGGCGCCAAAAACTTGTTCGACGCTTTCCTATGAGTTAGAAAAGCGCGATTTGTGAAATAATACTGCAAGCGTACAGGTGTGTAGCATACATGTCAAACACAGGGAGGCAAATTAAATCAAATTATTTAAATAATTTCTTGGGCGAGTTAGACGAAGCTTGGGGATTGATTTTGAAAAATAATAAAACTATTATTGAATTGAGTACAGATCTGAATCTAATCAAATCTATATTCAATCCAATATGACCTAAGAATGCAATAAAAAGAACAGAAATTAAAACTGCAGAAATTGAAATAACAAATAGGAATTAAAATTAGGATTACCGCTGAATCTAATCAGACGGTCAATCACTAATGAAAAGAAGTGCAAAATACAACTAGTACTCTACCAAACCTAATTGTGTAGATGGCACTAGTTGCTAAGAAAATAAAAAATACAGAAAATAAAAGAGAAATAGAAGCTTTATTAATGAAGAAGAAGAGAAAATAGGATGGTGGCTACAATGATATTACAAGGGTATTTATAGGATATAACCAAACCCTAACCCTAATACAATGATAAATGGGCCTTAGGGAATTCACAAAAGAGTTTACAATGAGAATTACAAATGGGCCTTAGTGAAATCTAGTAAATTTAGGCCTTTTGTCATTTGGAACAAGTTCTAGGCCTTTTCTCCTTTTCTCTTGCAAGCCTCCTTTAATTTGAGATGTGCATGGCCTTTTTATCAATCATTTTCTTGTCCAACAGCAACTAGATGTGAGATCTTCATCTATAATTCTTCAAAATGTAAATATATAGCAAACTGATCTCCATTTCTCTACTTTTCTGGTTGCATGCGGGTTGGGTTGGAATATCTGTAAAAGTAAAAAAACAGTACCCAAGTAATATTTATTTATATACAAAAGATAAGATATAAGAGCATAAAATAAACACATTTCTATATTAATCAGTATACTCGAAACTGAATAGGCACTACATGTGTATACATGAAATTTTACATATGAGATACTAATGTTGAGATTAACTATTATACTTTAGTTTGCATCGAAATTAATTTATTTGAATAAATGATTAATCCTAACTCAAGTATTTTATATTTTTGCATGGAACGCTCGGGTCAGACCCGAGCAATACATATTTTAAAGATCACAGCTTAGGATTCGAAGATTGGCAAAGCTGGGGTATTCCGAAGACGACGCGCTCTAAAGTTTTGAATCAATAAATATTTCTTTTGTATTCAAATCGTATTTTATTCTGTTGTATTGAGAAAATTCTTATATCAAACTTTCTAATAAATATATAAAAGATTTTTTGTTGTTCAATCTTGTGCTATTTAATTATTCTGTGTTTTATGTGTTAATTCTAACTCTATAAGCTAATAACGATCCGTTAATTTGGACGTTTTAAGTTGGTTTAATCACCAATTTGAAGTGATCAAAAAGGCAGACTATTATACGGGGTCTTAAATGGCAGGTGTGTGGGCCTACCCAAACTTGGAAACTAAAAAAATCAGCAATGGCTACCTATCCAACGGGAAGTAATAAGCAACTAAGGGGGTTATCTAATAAGGTCAGCTAGAAGGTATAACGAACGATAAAATACCTACTCTCACCTTATGCGGGGCAAGGGTATATGCGTGAATGATGGAAGCCTTAACTAGTAGGGCCCATAGCTAGTACCCCCTAGTTTTATGTTAACATTTAATATTTTATCGAGGTTTAATAAGTGACCAATAGGTCCGCCTAGGGTCTTAAGTGATCATTGATAGTGAGGATTTAAATAATAAATAATAGTGGATGAGGATATAGATAGAAACACCGAAATTAGGGGCCCACTCTCGATATAATTAACTAATTAAACTCTGGTATAATAGCTTCAAAAAAATGTATGTAAATGTCCTATCTCGGTAATATAATTTGGGAATACTACTTTGGGCTACATAGTAAAGTCGTGCGTAAACATCTACTAGGTTGGGCTAGAATCACCAACCTAGTTAGGCATATAGCTTGGGTTGAACCAAATGGAATATATCTGTGTAATTGACCGTGTTGTACATTTCTTAGTCACTAGAACTTGTTGTTCTGAACCCCCCATTACAACCTTTAGGTTTCATAGAGAAGGTCGGGTTCTCAAAGATGTTTATGTTTGTCTTTCGGTTCTCATTCTCTCTCATGCTCGGTATTGGCACAGTGATTTACTTTGAAAAAGGTAGCTGCTTGAGTTAATACTAATTTACCCTAGTTTGTTTCCGCTGTAAGTTATATTATCGTACTCCGATTATGCTCATGCTCATTTATTGCAGGTACTAGATATACGCTCTATGCTTGGATGTGTTCAAGTTTTTTTTTTTTTAATTTGGGTGCAGAAAAGTGAGAGGTGTTACAACCCCTCACATTAAGCTGACCACCTGTGGATGTTGGACTTGCCGGCTGGTTCCGGACAGACTTCTTCCACAAGTTAAGCTTAAGCTCGTGTCTAAATGCGGTTATAATTCAAATTTCCATATTAGGGTTTACAACATTTATCCTAATTGATTTTAGGAACTGTAACCATTTTCCTATCACATTTATTTTCCCATATTGGTTACAATGGTTATTTATTGATTTGACGTACTATTTATGACAATTAATTATATTAATTGCCACAAATGGTCACCACAAATATATAATTCAATATGGATTACATTTACATATAATTCCATAATTGAACCTTATCCAAACTTTCAATACAATATATATTTTACCCATTTACGCTGATTTGTACATATAATATGCATTTTTTTTATATTTTATATTATCGTGTAGTCAACGAAGTTATTATTATTATTAATGTTTTTAAATTTAATGATTTGGTTTAATCAATAACCAAATATTCATTTTTGCATTCAATCTTGGCAAAGGGTTTCAAATCTCACAAAGACCTTTAGCAGTAATTATTGTAAATAATGCCTAATTAGTGGAATTGACATATTTCCAAATCACAAGAAATATATGTAAATATATAATTTGGAATAGTTGATGCAAATTACGCACAAATATACATACACACACACACACACACATATATATATATATGTATATATTTATACATACCTTTGCAACTTTTCCCTCTTTAATCCTTTTTAATCATATCTCTTGTGATTTCAAAATAATGCCTTTTTATTCAAAAGAGGAAAACGACGTATTTACAACAATTAAGCCAAAAACCAACAATATTGAATACAAACAGACATATTTCTTTTAACATTACAATCTCATAATTTACCAATTTCGTCTTTTTACCCAAATTCACATACTTTATTATTCCACATTGAACTAAAGATCTAGAATGTAACAACATCTAATTAGTGTTTAATGGGACTGATTTCCAGATCTACAGTGCTATACAACAACTACAACATATTTTCAACATAACTGTCGGAACATGTGTGAACAAGTTTAACAATTGATATTTAGCATAACCACATCATACAGCTCACATGTTTTAACAATGTTTATAATCAGATCTGATGGTTATCAATCTATTTGCAATACTTAAATGAACAGATCTGATAGAAAATAGGCATATACATTTAGATCCAATTTAAACGAAATAGATAAGTCATTATAACTTTATTTGTAAATTTCCCACTCACATTATAGTCTTTAAATCCAAAGTTTGAACCCTTTAGGCCTACAATCCCCAAATTCTTATAAATCTATAATTTATCTGGAAAGGGGAAAACTCCAGATCTGTAGAGATGTAAGAAAACAGGAAGAGAGGGAAGAATCTGATTTGGAGCGTCAATTTACATCCTTTTACATTAGATCTGCTAATTCTCTCAATTTCATATGAATTGGATTTGATTTGTTTATATGAATATATTTTTATATTAGAAATTAGGTTTATAGAAGGAGGAAAATGGCAGAGCTCCGCTGCCACTGCTGATTTGTGTGGAAAAGAATGAGGCCTTACCCCTTTATTTATAGGGGTGGAAATAGCCTTAAACCTTTGAATCAGTTTTAAGTTATATTCGTTCATCTGTTTTATAAATATTATAAGCCAAATCCTAAAAACCTAATTGTCACTGGGCAAATGACGCCCAGTAGGTCGACCGCTATGGTCGGCCGCCTAGGCCTCAAATGCCCAGGTCGGCTAGTTATATAAGGTATAATATATTTTTAAATTGTGATTTATTTATTTTTTGTCCATTTTTGTATTTCGTCCGTAACTTTTCATACAGACTCCGTTCGCGGAACTCCAAACATGAAAGTTGACCAGAATTTCGAGACAAATGCATCGGTTCAAGTTCGTGGCCAAATTCCATCATTTGTAGAAATTCCTTTTTTGAAATTCTAATAATTAATTTATATTGTCAAAATTCTTGGTTATTACAGAATAGGTCTGTGTCTTATTGTTGACGGGTTAGGGATTGATATTCCCTACTGTTGTGGCCGGCACAGGTTATTTGCGTAGTATGGAGCCGATCGTATGGGTAGTAATAAAGGTAACACCTAATCATGATAATCTAGTAATTGGTGTAGAAACTTGTTCTTGGGATATGATTGAAGAAGCATACATGATCTTTACCTTACCCTGTTATATTTTATCTCTTTATCATGCTATCTCGCTTACTTCGTACTTGTCTATTTACTGTAGTTTCATGTTCAACATTATTTACCTGTCTTGATATTTTCTATCGTATCCTACTACTGAAAGTCTCTGGAACTCGCCGGACTTTATGTCTGACCTATTTTTCTTTTCCTTCTCCCTCTTCCTTTCCCCCTTAGATTCTCAGAGTGGTGGTGGATAATAGCTCTGACCATGATTCTATTCTGGTTGGGCTTGGATTGCTTTCATTTCCATGTATTTCTCTAGTTCATTTATCTATTTTTATTGTTATTACATTTTAGGGAGATTATTTGTGGTTTTTGTACTCTGATGATTCATGAGACAGATATTTATGGTTTTCAACATTGGTGGTTCATTTTAAAAAATGTAATGTCATATTTGATTTGAAATAAAATGTTGAAATTTTCCGTTGCTTATTTATATTATGTCTTGTTAAAATCGGTCTCTGTATTATTATTGCGCTTCACAGAATTTAGTGCATTCTCATGTGGGTGACATTAAGGAACGTAGGGTGTCATATACTCCCCCGTACTTCATTAACTCCTTCTCAAACTACTAACTCCCCCTTAGTATAAGCCCTATTTTATAATTCTCCCCCTTTGTCTTCAACAAAAACTATATATCTTTATAATACTCCCCCTAAAACCGAGACATAGTTCTAATATCTAAAACTAGCATAGAGCTAATTACAAAACACCTAATCTAGGATAGAACAAGTTATAATATCTAATACTATTCTTAAGCTAATAAATTAGAAAACTACCTTATTAATCTTTTTAAGAGCATAATTTAAAAACATGAATAGTTGTTTTTCCCACAAATTCAAAATACGAGAACATACAACAAATATTTACGAGCATTAGAGAATATACGTGTAACAACCCGAAAATGTGGGCCAGTTTAAAATTTTTATTTTGGCAATTTTAGCGAATTTTGTACATTTAAAATAGATTATTTTAAATAAAACGATGAAAAATTTATTTTGAATAGAACTCGACGTATATATTATATACGTCGTCGTTAGAATATAAATATTTATTTTAAATTATAAAAGGAATTGAAAATGGCGCGGTAGTTCGATAATTCGATTTCAAACTTCAATTGAATGTACCGGGTGCAAAACAATCCGGATTTTAGTGAAACCAAAAACATTAGGATCTAATTGATGATATCTTTCCAACGAATCCGAAAAATCAAAATTTCATAGCGGGGATCAAAAGATATGTCCAGTTGAAAATTCTGAATAGTCGCTATGGAATTCAGGCCCTTAAAAATGGGAAATTTGCAAATGACCTCGGATTTCGACGAAACCACTTTTGTTGGGTCCGTGATGTCAAATTATTGCTAGGTTTCAAATTTCATAATTTTTCGAATCAATATGTGAGTTTTGAGATCCAGGGCCATAAAGCCCCACCGTTCGCGAGCCAATTCCGGCTCAAGGGGACCGTCGATCTTCAAGCCACCCCTGGCGTGGGTAGAGGAGGCTCGTGGCATTCGGGTGGTGACGACGGATCAGCGGTCAAGTGCTTCTAGTTGCGTGCGTGGGAGGAGGACTGATGACGACGGGTTTCGATTTTTGTACAGAGGAAGATGATGGATTTAATTGTAATTAGAGGGGTAATTAGTTCTAATTAATTAATTTAGTATTTAATTATTTTAAACTATGTAATGCAATGTTTAAAATGCCGTAATTATTTCATACGAGATCGGATTCACGAACCGTCAGTTGCGTTGGAATCGCATGAACAAACTCTACAATATGGAACTGACTAGGACTGAAAAGGAGCAAATCGGAATTTCTAGCAAATTTGAACGCGAACGGAATCAAAACAGAAATTCAGAAATGAAACCGACCACTGTGAGAATTCTCTCACTTTAAATTTTATGTTCAGTTATTTATTTCATAACTGCACATATGATCTGTTCCCTGTCGTCCACAGACCATGGACGACTTGTTTGTTTGGTTGTATTCTGTGTGAAAATTGATGTGAAAAAAATATTATATATATTAGAAGTGTATGAAATATATATATTGAAAATGAAAATATCGTATATATGAAAAGTGAAAATATCGTATATATGAAAAGTGAAAATATCGTATATATGAAAAGTGAAAATATTATATATATAAGTGAAATTTATATATATAGCGAAGTGAAATTCATATATATAGAGAAGTGAAATATATATATATAAGTGAAATTTATATATATAGCGAAGTGAAATAACATGTATATATGAAATGAAAATGATATATGTACATATATATATATATGGAATGTGAAAATGGTTTGATTGTTAAAAATATAATTTTTAACATATATATATATACACTGTATAAAATTGTCATGTATATGAAATATTCGATTTTGATATAAAATAGAAAATGAAATCGAATTGAATTGAATAAAATAGAAAATGAATTCGAATTGAATTGAATTAAATAGAAAATGAATTCGAATTGAACTGAATAGAAAATGAATTCGAATTGAACTGAATAGAAAATGAATTCGAATTGAATTAAATAGAAAATGAATTCGAATTGAACTGAATAGAAAATGAATTCGAATTGAACTGAATAGAAAATGAATTTGAATTGAACTGAATAGAAAATGAATTCGAATTGAACTGAATAGAAAATGAATTCAAATTGAATTGAATTTGAAATTTGAATTGAAATGAATTTAAAACGAATTTATAAGGAAAAATTCAATTTGGATTTGAATTTGAATATGAAGTTGAAATCGTTTTGAAAACGAATTTAAAACGATTTATAAAATACGTTTTAAAGGGAAATCGACGAAATATATATTATATATATAATAAAATGGCCTGAATAGAACGCGCCGCGCTGCGGCAGTTCGCAAATTTTGACCATTGACTTCGAACGGACATTACGGGAGATCCGACCGTCGGATTCTCCTGAAATCAGAACCGTTGGGTTCGTATCGAAAGGAGCTTTCTAATGAATATGAGAAATTTGAAATCTAACGGTTGGATTTGGAATTATGTCCAAATCAAATTTGGAAAAGGTCGCTGTAAGTGCAGTTCGATGACCGTTGATGGAAATCGACTGTATGGGCCTTGGTAAAATTATTAAGAATATCGATAATTTGTGTAAAATCACAAGAAATGATTTGGGAAAAATTAGGATGAAAAACTCCATAATTGAAAAGTTAAAAATAGATTTTTATCGAAATGAACTAGTTATTAACTAGAAAAATAATCCAATGGTTATAAATAAATAAATTGGATTAGATTTGAATTGAAATTACCTTTGGATATTTTCGATATTAGATTCCGTGATTATATAGATATTGTGATGGGAATTTGGAAGATATCGATATCGTTATTCCCGATATGATATCTATTGGTTTCAGGATTTGATGTTGAATATAAGTCGATACTATCTTTATTCAAACCCTTCTATTTAATGTCAAATTGGATTGATTGATTGTTTGGATTGTGCTCGACCAGTTTATGAGCAGAATATGCTTTTACATTTAGCATTGGGTTGGGTTGAAAATATCTATGTGTTAACGCCTTGTGAAACACTTCACGATTTGACGATAAGGTGTTTAGCGATGTGGTGAAATGATATTTTTCTTAAGTGAAAAGAAAGATATTCCCGATTTTGGACAGGGAATGTTTTATAAAAATGTTTTATAAAACAGAAAGGATTTCGAGGCCCAAAACCCGATAATTTCTAAAATGATTTAGAAATGTATAATATGTTACATTGTGGTTCATCGCATATTCGATTAGTTGCTATTGATGATGTATCTGTTTGGTGGCGGAGAATTTATTCTCTTGCTTAACACCCTTCTTTGAGACGTACGAGCTCAAAGGTTATGTGATTAATAGTGACTGATCATATGCGTGAATTACTGATGTGAAGTACTATATTTTGAAAGTACTTGTGATTATTACGTTGTGAAATGATTTTCCCTACTTCGGAATATGAAATGATTTAGTATGTGGCTAAAGATTCGGGTAACCCTGAGACTAAAAGTATGGGTGAGAGGGCGGTGTATGCTCTTCATGTGTGGAAGGTGCATCGTCGGTGTAGCCTACTCCTACGTGGGGTAGGTGCACATTTATATATCGAGTTGCGAGGTGCGTATCCTTTGCCTTGTCGATGGGGAGCACGATATTTGGTTGCATACTTGTTTGTATGCATTGTTATGTTTTGGAATTCACATTTCCAAACGATTTGATTTGAGATCCCGAAGTGAAATCTACTTTGATATAGAAAGTTAGATATGTATTTCAAATGATTTGAAATAAGAAATCGGGAATAAAATCCAAAGGAATGATTTCTATAAATTAAATTGGATTTAGAAAATCTAAGTGTAGTGATTAATCTAAGTGGGTAGATTGGGATATTTCATGTTGATTGATGCATAGTAGATCCATATATCTATATTGATTGTTGTTTATACACTGGTATTCATGAGGGTAAACCCGTTCCGCGTTAGCGGCGTGGTCCCGTTATATACCATATTATCAAATAAGTTAATTATAATTGTTAGAGTTTCTCACACCAGTCCCATGACTGACCTGTAGTTTGCTTTTCCCTTGCGAACTCGGGTGCCCCTATTTTCCACACGGGCAGTCGAGTAGTTTTATTTTGCAGATGTATTGAGCAGGATTCTGGATTGAAGCTTTAAGCTGTGTCCAGGCATTTACAGTCTTCCGCTGTGTAGTTTATATTTCTGCTGTGCACTGTTGTACATTTATGTAAATTTATCTTCCGCTGTGTATTATATTTCGATATACTCTGATATTCTGTACTCTGATGTAACATTATTATGATGTTTATAGAAGTCTTCTGTTATTTGTTCTGATGTGTTGTATACCCAAAGTTAGCGTATGCGGGATTCGAACGGTCTTGGTCGGTTTAGCGATCGATTAGGTCCGGGCGAAATCCGTGTCGTTACATATGGTATCAGAGCTTTGGTTAAACTCAAATCTTTGGGGTACAACTCGTTAGAACAAAATAAAAGACTCATCAGAGGTAGGATTAGTAATGTCCTATAAAAGAATCCTTATTAGAGATAGAATCAGTAGCATTCTAGAATGAGTGACTCGTTAGAGATGGGGTTAGAAATGCCCTAGAATGAGTCGAGAGTTATTTGTTTATAAATAACGTATTTGTGATTATATATATAATCTGGTTTTAGAAAATATGATTTTAGATATATAAAATTATATATTTGAAAATATAATCAATTAATTGATTGATGTTTGTGTTGTTTGTTGATTTGTTTGATAATTTTGAACCATTTAGCCTAATTGAATCAAATATTTAATTGTATTGAAAATTGGTCGCATTTGCTTGCATATACATATACTTACATGAACAGGTCATAGCAAGGAGGTAGAGCAGAGAATAAAATTTGTTTGCCCGACAAATAGGTACATGTTTACTATATAATTTACTGTTTTGTTTGGGTGATGATGATTTTATGAGCCTATTGGCTAGCCGCTTGGCTTTTTCTTTTTCTTTTTGAAATCAAAAGGCCTATATGGCAATTTCGGGATTTTCCCGTGGCTCCCGGTGCAGGGGAGGTTATGGTGAAATTTTTCGAAAATTTAGGGTGTTAGCCAAATTTTTGAAATTTTTGAAAATTCTCAGAAACTGAAAAGTTGGAGAATGGAAGCCAAATCAAACGTAGAGTGGATTAATCAAACCACTTTCGACTTTGTTCCTTTTCGGGGATGAAAAGTTTAAAGTGGGGGAGATTGTAACAACCCGAAAATGTGGGCCAATTAAAAATTTTTATTTTGGCAATTTTAGCGAATTTTGTACATTTAAAATAGATTATTTTAAATAAAACGATGAAAAATTTATTTTGAATAGAACTCGACGTATATATTATATACGTCGTCGTTAGAATATAAATATTTATTTTAAATTATAAAAGGAATTGAAAATGGCGCGGTAGTTCGATAATTCGATTTCAAACTTCAATTGAATGTACCGGGTGCAAAACAATCCGGATTTTAGTGAAACCAAAAACATTAGGATCTAATTGATGATATCTTTCCAACGAATCCGAAAAATCAAAATTTCATAGCGGGGATCAAAAGATATGTCCAGTTGAAAATTCTGAATAGTCGCTATGGAATTCAGGCCCTTAAAAATGGGAATTTTGCGAACGACCTCGGATTTCGACGAAACCACTTTTGTTGGGTCCGTGATGTCAAATTATTGCTAGGTTTCAAATTTCATAATTTTTCGAATCAATATGTGAGTTTTGAGATCCAGGGCCATAAAGCCCCACCGTTCGCGAGCCAATTCCGGCTCAAGGGGACCGTCGATCTTCAAGCCACCCCTGGCGTGGGTAGACGAGGCTCGTGGCATTCGGGTGGTGACGACGGATCAGCGGTCAAGTGCTTCTAGTTGCGTGCATGAGAGGAGGACTGATGACGACGGGTTTCGATTTTTGTACAGAGGAAGATGATGGATTTAATTGTAATTAGAGGGGTAATTAGTTCTAATTAATTAATTTAGTATTTAATTATTTTAAACTATGTAATGCAATGTTTAAAATGCCGTAATTATTTCATACGAGATCGGATTCACGAACCGTCAGTTGCGTTGGAATCGCATGAACAAACTCTACAACATGGAACTGACTAGGACTGAAAAGGAGCAAATCAGAATTTCTACCAAATTTGAACGCGAACGGAATCAAAACAGAAATTCAGAAATGAAACCGACCACTGTGAGAATTCTCTCACTTTAAATTTTCTGTTCAGTTATTTATTTCATAACTGCACATATGATCTGTTCCCTGTCGTCCACAGACCATGGACGACTTGTTTGTTTGGTTGTATTCTGTGTGAAAATTGATGTGAAAAAATATATTATATATATTAGAAGTGTATGAAATATATATATTGAAAATGAAAATATCGTATATATGAAAAGTGAAAATATCGTATATATGAAAAGTGAAAATATCGTATATATGAAAAGTGAAAATATTATATATATAAGTGAAATTTATATATATAGCGAAGTGAAATTCATATATATAGAGAAGTGAAATATATATATATATATATATAAGTGAAATTTATATATATAGCGAAGTGAAAATTGATTGAACATTGATTCTATTTACCATTATCGCATAGTGAAGTGAAAATGATGTTATTTGTGTTGATTAACATCTGTGGATGCAGGGAAACAAGTTACAGGGATCCAACCGGATTCCTCAACATTTATATTACTGTTTTCATTGATTGTGTTATTTTGTGTGATATATAATTGGTGATTGATTATGTTGTGTTAAATTACACTGGCCCTAGAATTTTGATATGTAAATACCGTAAATATTTTCGAATATAGAAAAGAAAATTTGAGTTTTAAAATGGAAATTTATTTCAAAAAATAGAAAATTTAATTTCAAATAAAATTAAATATCCGTTTAATGGAGGGAACAAGAAGTGGTTTATAAATGAGGTCATGAATTAAGTGAAATTTTTAACATTGGATAAATAATAATATAAATTAAAGTTTGAATGTATATAGAAATGTGGAAATTGGTTTTGAAACCGATATATGAAAAAACAAAGACTTGAACTTAGCAATTATAATGAAAATTCTGACCGAGATTATAAATAGATGGAATAAAAATAAGATTTTTATCAAAATAATTATACCAATGGATGTTACTAAGGAGAGTTAGTATTTTTTAATATTATTTAAAAATATGAAAATTAGGTGGACTGGTAATATTAAAGAAATATTATTCACAATTAAAGTGACTAATGGTTTAAAGCAGATAATTTGTAAATGAAGTTATCTAAAATGGAAATCTGAATTTGTTTTATATAAAGAGAAAGGTGTTGTTAGCAAGCGTTATAAATAGAATTTTTTATAAATATGATGAAGTAACTTGATTCAAATCTATAATGATATTTACAAATAAAAATCAAGTTGATTTGATAAACGAGCCTAGATTTCTATAAAGAAATAATATTCATATTTAAAAATGAATAATGATTTAAAAGAAAAGATTTTGCAAATAAGTGTAGTTATAGTGGAACTTTTGTTAACCTAAAAAGGTAAAATTATTTCGAAGTTTGGAATATTAATCAAATATAGATTAATCGGAATAGAATTATTTATTGAAACCTAACTATATCCAATTCAGGGAAGTATTATTTACTTTCCATTCTGATTAATATTTATTTATTTATTCGAAGTAACGAATACCAGTTATATTTTAAATTAAAATATTTCGGAAAAAAGGGTTATAACGTTATCATTATAATTGATATTTTCCGTAAAAGAAGTGGATTCTTAAATTGAATCCAAGGATTTCATCAACAAGATTTTGTTGGAATTTGAAGTTGTGAGCCTTATCTATTCGAAAGTTGATAATGTTGTTCAGTTAAGGGTTGAGAGGTAATTATACCCCAACTTGATTGACTTCAAGATTTACTGAGAAATGGTTAAGGTTCAGTAGCAAATATTAGTTAGTGATACAGTGAGTTATAATGATGTTTTATATAAGATCATTTTAATTCAATAAAAAGATTTTGGACACGTTTTCCAAATTAAATCAAAGATATTTCTTAAGTGTAGGAAATGAAATGAAATGGTTAACAAGAATTTAAAGAATGGAAATTGGAAATGTTTTCCCATGTTAATAACGTATATTTTTCGAAATATAGGAAATAAGATCACATGAGTTTGTAAAAATGTTTTCCAACCGTGATATGTAATATTTCTGAAATATAGAAAATAAGAATTTATAAAATTCGGAAATGTTTTCAAGAATCATGAGAGGCTAAAACGGATTTTGAGGAGTATCTAGAAAGATATGGGAAATTAGGAAATGATAATTTAATAAGAGATTGATTTAAAAGGGCAAGTATTGTTTGATGATTGATCGATAAAATTTCCATTTGGAAATAGGACCGTTGATTGTATGGATGTTCCATTTGGAAATAGAATGGTGCCTTCGGTTTGTCAAGTCCCAGGACAATGCATATGGACGAATTTCTAACGATGTGACATTCAAAGTAAATAGTGACAAGATGTTCTAAAAGGATAATTGTGACCTCAAGCCTCGTCAACGGGGAAATTGAAGAAATTGGGCAGGCAACATGGCCAAGTGGTTCATCCCATAAGGGGTTTTAGCACCTGATCTAGAGAAATTTCATTTGCTTCTTGTTGATACCAAAAATTGGTATAACACCAAAAAGTGAGACTTGTGTAGAGATTAAAATGAAGATTAACAAATATATGAAATGCAAAACAGAAAGAATCACACACAGATTTATAGTGGTTCGGCGTTAAAGAGCCTACGTCCACTTTATAAACTTTTATAGATCGTTTCAGGAGCTAGGAAAATGTTTACAATGGTAGAACAGAAGAATTAAAATTATAAACAGTTTTTGCTATCGTTCCTCTCTGGTCATAAAATTGAAGATTGATCCCTTTTTCCCAATTGTAAAGGAGTATTTATAGATGATATAATATCAAGCCGCCTTGAGTATGTGCCGTGAGATCCAAAAAGATAGCTGATTTTGAATGAGTCGGTTTTTCCCGGAAGAGTTGGTATTCTTTGCGGATTATAGGCGTCAATTGGTATTGAACCCTTCCAGCTTGAGTGATTGAAAAGAAAAAATCTGGGGCGAGCTGATCCTAAGGCTGGTTTTCCGGATCTCATCTGAGGATGGCAAGGCTAGTCAAGCCCGGTCATGCCGAACACCTCAGGGTCATGTCAAGGGAAGAGAGCCCTGTCGTTGGGCCTCACAGCTCGATCCACACCGAACACTTCAGCAGCATTCCTTCCTCGTCATTTCTCCTTGATGGGCTTCCCGAAAGGCCCATCAACACTTTTCCCCCCAAAGTATGGTGTGTTGGAAACGAAACATACTTTGAAAACACGTGTCCTGAACAAACTTTTTTACTTTAATCAGATTTTCAGAAGCTTGGCCGAGTAGTCCATCCGACGGACCTTGAAATCTGTAACGGATCCGCAAATTGCTTCGGCGATCTCAAAAGGCTCAAGCAATAATGATGTTTTACTTGGTATTCACCTCATTGGCTGGCCCTTGAGTTACCATCTGCTTCACGCATCAGTCATGTCTAATCTGAAGGTTATATCAACTAAGTTTGAGTAGTCTTTTTACCATACTATATAACAAGGGAAAATCCTTATACCATTCCCCTCTTCTCTTGCTACGAAATATTACTTTATTGCTTGAAGTGAAGGATTGGAAATTGTTCATCGCCTTCGCATTAACCCATCTTTCTCAGGTAAAAGATCTCTTCTTTATATCATTTTCATCATATCAATTTCATTTTGGTATGAGATCCATGGTCAGGGTCGCCGATGTCGGTTCGCCATATCAAAGGCGCTACAATGGATTCTGGTGATTCGACTAGTCCATATAGGGGACGAAGTTTTCCATTCTTCTGTGGTCTGGGCGAAGTTGATTCCTTCTTGAATCTGCTTTTTTTATTTCAAACCAATGTCTTGATCAACCATGGTTGAGTTACGGGGCGACCCTAAACAGGAATCAGTCAAGAACTTATCTTCTTCTACCTGGGTTGATAGCTCCTCCGAGTCCTCGATCGACTCGAGTCCAAACTTAAATGATGTTTCCTACAATCGAACGACAGAGGACCCGTGTCTCGAGGAAGTGGCGGTCGTATTGAATGTGGCAGATCAAATTCAGATGGCACCCGACATGCATCTAGAAGCTGAAATTTTGAAGAGCCCTCCAGATGCCTTAGAATCTGAAATAACTCGCACACAGTTAGAGAACTTGACAGCTAAACATAAGATTCCCTTTACAGACGTTCTTCCACAAGACACTTCTCGACCTCACAATCCTCCGACAGGCTACATGGCGATGTCTCTTCCGATGTGTAACGTAGGATCCATTCCCCTTTTTCATCCATTCATCGTTGACTTCTTGCGACGCATGAACTTAATCCCCATGATATTTCATCCGATCTACTACGGCAGCCTGCTATCTGTGTACTTCTTGTTCATGACATATTTGAGTTACCCCCTAACCTTTGAGCACCTAACTTTCTTTTTCCATTTCAAGCACAATGAGAAACAATCTCCTTCTCTTCTTTATTTTGAGTCTGCTCGAGGTTGGAAGATTATTGAGGATATTCCCAGCAAAGCTGGTGATCCAAAGCGGGAGTGGTTCTGGATTAAGGAACAGCCGGGATGGCCTGATATTGGCTACAATGTAGCAAGTCCATTTATTAATTTGGACGTTTACGACGAACCTCCATTTCTCTTCTTCTCCTCAATCTTCCTCTCTCGTTCCCCCCTTTTTTTACGTTTGATTTCTTCTTCTTTAATAGGAGATTATCCCGCAAGGTCCGAGGGGGTGATGTTCGAGAAAAGATACATGCAACTCATCAATTTAGATATCAAGCATTGGCGGTTTTGGGATTATTTGTCCGACCAACACCTTCATCAATATGCTCTCTTAAATGAAAACAGATCCATCGGGCCCCACAAGGAAGGAGTCGGGTCGATTGCCCCCAGTCTGAATGAGACAACTCCATCAAAAAGAAAGTCATAGGATGACAAGTCAACTCCCCTAGTCGGGGAATCCTCCGCCCGCCCTTTACTCAAGGAAAAGAAGAATTTTGGGTCGAAGAAACTTGTGTCTAAAGCATGGGTTAGGGAGGCCGAAAGTCGAGAAGCCAAACGCCGGAAGCTCAAATGCCGAGGAAGGGAGGGAGTTTCTGTCGACAAATCTTCAAAGGAAAAGAAGAGCCAACACGGGAAATCCCCATTAAAAACTACTTGAGGGGTCCTATGGTCGATAAAGATTCCCTTCCGGCCTGTAGCTAGCAAGGAGAGCATGTCACGTCACCTCTGCATGTTTAAAGTCACTACAGATGGCCTGTGTCATCCTTTCACCATGGAGTTTAGATCCAAATCGATTTTTTGACAACTAGTCTGATGGGATGTCAATCGGGCAAGAAAACATTGGAGGTATGACTTCGCACTCAGCTTTAAGATCATTTTGAATGATTTGTCATATAACGTTCGTGTTGCACGTCACAACATTATTTTCTTAACATTCAACTCAAATGTGGATTGTTTTAACTTCCATTCATCCTTTCTTTTTAGGAGACATCGACGAGGAGTTTTATGGCAATCTTTTCGCCTCCCTTCCAGCAGATGTCAAATCTAACGAGCCCATTTTACAACACTTTGGGAAAGGCGATGACATGGCAGTTAACAATAGTTGGAGGGAGAAAGGGGAGAAAGATGGAAATATGGAAAAATACAAAGAGGTAGGAAGTGAGAAAAGTGAGAGAAACAAGCACGAAAAAGATGATGGGAAAGCAGAGAAAAAGAAAGAGTTGGCACGAGATCGAAGCAGGCAGAAGAAGAGAAGCTTAGAGAAACATGTCCGAATATCGGAAGATATAGAAGAGCTGGGAGGTTCACTCAAAAAGAAAAAAGAGAATGAGTCCTCTAAGCTTCGAGTTTCCCCATTTCTTCGTAAAAAGGGTCTTGAAGAAAAGTCGAAATCCGAACATTCCCGGGCTGCACTAAATCGACCTGGATCTTTGGTCGAGCCTTCTTCGGTCGATCGAATCAGAGAATTGGAAAGGGAATTTCCGGATTTCCTATTTGCGAGGGTTGAACCTGTCCCCGAGTTACAGCCAATGTCGGGTGGTTTCTATCATCGTATTCGCAACAACCTTGATCACGTCCTTTCTCTATACGACATATTGCGTGAGTACGTCGGAAAAGTAAGTGGAGTACTGAAAGAAAAAATAACCGAGATTACCAGTTTGAAAATGGATGTGGCGAAGGACAGGAAGGCTTTCTGTTCTCTTGAGAAGAAGGTTAAGGGCCTAGAACTATAGGCGGCTGCTGACAAAGCGGAGCATGAAAAGATGATAAAGGATTTGGATGCCCAGATCAAGCAAGGGAGTCGGGAGTGCGACTCCATGAAAGGTGGAATATAATCTTTAAGGGCTGACAAGGTTCGATTAATTTTGAAGTGCAGAATCTCAAGTCCACACTTCATTCGTCCGAATTGGCCAAAGGACTGGCCAAACAGAATGTCGTTTCATCTATCGAGTCAGCCAGCAACCTGAGGCTCCAGCACGACATTGACATCCAAGTAGTCGATTCAAAGCATGCTCAAGAAAATATGAGTTAAAGAAGGGGCACGCTCGTCAGGTTCTCGAGTTCTTTGCTAAGTTCCTTCATCACAAGGATCTATCCTGGATGCCGAAGTATTCCATGGTTTTAGCTGATGTGTGGGGAATAATCCTAGGTGAGGAAAAAAGAAAAGCGCGAGGGCAACCTGTAGATGAAGAACTTTTAATGACTCAAATTCTGAACGATAAAGAACAGGCAATGCTGGTCAAACGGAGAAGGCAGGAAGAGGTTGCAATAGAGGCAGAGCGTTGTAGGTTAAAAGGGAAGTTGGTCCCTGTAGAGGAAAATGATAGTGGCCAGGTTGAGATGCCTGCCATTGCTAACATTAAGAGAGGCCTATCATCCACCATTTCGCCTGACCCAATCGGAGTTGCTAAAGAGAAACCAACCGAGCCTGATGTCAAAGGTAGGGTTACTTATTGATTTTAAGCCACTCTATCACACCTTGATCTATGCATTACCTTCTTCCTTTCCTTCTTTTAGGCATCGCCGGAGCAAACGAAAGTGTAGAAGTGGACACCACTAATGAGAGAGAAGATGATGATGACATAGTTAGAGGATCGAAGGCAGGGAAAATTAACATATGACCATCAGAGGACGACGATATCAAAATAGTCTCAGAATCGAGAAAAGGTGATCGTCCTCCTATGGTAGAGGTTCAAGCTCGAATGGAGATGCAAATTTCTACCATAAAATCTGAACCGTCCGAAGATTTTATGAACACTCAGCCTGTTCGAGCTATTCCCCAACTATCCTTTTTTTGGTTGAAGTTCCTCCATTTCCAGATTCTGTTAACACACAGGCCCCGACTTTAATCTTAATTCCTTCGGGAGTATGCTTTGGGGAATTCGACGCTCGTTGAGTTCCGGGAAGGCAATGAATATTGATGAACAGAAAGATTCAGCTGATGCGCTCGAGCGCGTGGAGATGTCGCCCTTATCTTGAGCTTTAGTTGTGAATTTTTTTTTTAGTTTTTCAGGAAGCCTTATGCAAAATATGATCCTCGCGTCTTTGTAATTATTGGACTTCCTGTCTTGAAGGCAATGCTTGAAATGCAACTGTCATGCAACAACGTTTTGTAATCATGATAACACAAATGATATTTTATGCGTTCTACAAGTATTCATGTCACTTTTGTGCAAAAATATTATTCAAATTTCTCGTCTTATCTTAGCTCCGAGGTTTATTTAGTCGTTTCCATAACCAGAGTTGTTTATCGGCTTTCTCTTCCCTGGTGTTAGGGGAGCCATTTGGAACAGCGAACCATTTAGTTGCGCTCATGTGGATCCAACCCTGGTCAGGGGTTGGGTGTCATTGAGTGGGTTACACTTTCAGTCCTTTATACTCACCCATCTTAGTCTGTAAGAGAGGGGAGTTTTGTCAAGATTCAAGCAATCTCTAGTCCGGGTGCACCTTTCACGCTCTTTCATCGTTTATACTCGTCCTCAAGTCGTGAGGATTAGAGTCACGTCCATATGATTAGTTATATTATTCAGTTGGCATCACCCTTATAGTTTCCAAAGAAGGGGCCAGAAACTAATCAATCATTCCAAGTTTACAACAAATAATTAGACCAAGAACAGAGCTTTTTATTTATAAACTACTTCAAATGACAAATTATTGCTTATTACAATGCTATAACAAATAGGGAAATAAAAATATTTGGAAAATTTAAGAAAGATAAAGTCGTAAATGCTCTGCGTTCCATGCTCTTGGGAAAAGCTCGCCGTCAACGGTCGATAATCTAAAACTCCCATTATCTAGTTTTCTTTGTATGACGTAGGTTCCTTCCCATCGAGGGCCCATATGAATTGGAACCGGGAAGATCCGCTTCAAAACAAGGTCGCCTATTTCAAAAGTCTTTGGCCAGACCTTTTTGTTGTAATACCGTGCGACCCTCTGCCTATAGGTCGTTGCACGAAGGTTCGCCTCTTCCCTTTTTTATCAATCTTGTCCAACGACGTCGAGAGGAGTGCTTTGTTAGTTAAATGGTCGTAGTAAGTCATTCAATGTGACGGGACTTCAAGCTCTATTGGGAGAGCTGCTTCCGAACCATAGGACAAGGCGAAAGGAGTATGATATGTTGCGGTTTTGTGGGTGGTTCGATAGGCCCAGGAGGCCAGTGGCAATTCATCAAGCCATTTTCCTTTTGCTCATTCTAGTCGCTTTTTTAGAATGGTATTGTTGATTTTGTTAACCTCCTCGACTCGTCCATTAGACTGGGGATGTGCGATCGCGGTATACTTTTTCTCAATATGATATTTCTCACAAAAATCCCTGAACTCTAAGCTATCGAACTAAGTCCCGTTGTTAGTGATGATGGTTCGAGGGACCCCATACCAGCATATAACGTTCTAACAATAAAGTTGATAACCTTCTTAGTCGTTATCGTGGTCATCTACTCGGCTTCTGCCCATTTTGTGAAGTAATCTACTGCTACTACCGCGTATCTAGCACCACCCTTCGAAATGGGCATGGTTCCGATAATGTCTATTCCCCAAACAGCGAATGGCTAGGGGCCAGCCATTTGGGTGATCTCCGTTGGGGGAGCTCGCGGAATCTATGTGAACCTTTGACATTTGTCTCATCTTTTAGAGTAATTGGCGGCATCTTTGTTAACAGTCGGCCAAAAGTATTCATAGCGTAGTATCTTCCTGGCCAAAGTATGCCCCCCGGCGTGCGCCCCACAATCTCCTTCATGTATTTCATTTAGTATCTTCTTGATATAATCGTTGGCCACACATCGAAACATGGGAACGAAGAACCCCTTCGGTATATCTGGTCTTGTTTGATCATATATCTGGAAGATTGCCGCACCAAAGCTCGTCTTTTATTCTTTCTTTCGGGTAATGTGCCATGGAGGAGGAAATTCTTGATGGGGGGTCATCCATGACTCTTTCTCGGGTTCAATGTCGACATGATAGATCTCCATTTGCTCGATGCTCGGCATACTTAGGGTTTCTATGGGGACTAACTCCGTTTCTCCAGGGTGGTCTGAGCTGGCAAATTTAGCCAACCAGTCCGCCTTCTGATTCTCTTTTCAAGGAATGTGTGAAATGCTGTATTGGCTAAAATTTTGCAATAATTTCTCAACTTGTTTAAGATAAGAACTTAGCCGCTCTTCCTTGGTAAGATATTCTACAAACTTGTTGTATCACAAGTTGTGAATCAAAAAAAATATCGAGTGACGCTATCTTCAGGTCCTTTGCGAGCCTTAGCCTGGCGATCAGGGCTTCATACTCGGAATCATTGTTTGTCACAAGAAACTCGAGCCTTAAGGCATAGTAAACCGATCGTCCTTCAAGGGAAAGTAATACTATGCCGGCCCCCGACAGACACCCATTTCAAGCTCCAGCTGTATATAGCTTCCAAGCAATTGGTTCAGGTTTGTCCCTTAAAGGCTCGTGATTTTCATTCCGGTCTTCATCCTCTAGAGTAGTGAATTCTACTATAAAATCAGCCAAGGCCTGCCTTCGGACGGACTTTCGGGGCACAAAAGTTAAATCGAACTGACTTAACTCAATGTTCCATTTTAACAATCTCCCACTGGCTTCCTGTCACTGCAAAACTTTGCGAAGGGGTTGGTCAGTGAATATCTTAATTGGATGGGCTTGGAAATAATGTCGGAGTTTCCTCGACGCGATCAATGAGCTATAAGCAATCTTCTCAATCTTCGAATAATTGCACTCGGCACCTGTCAATTTTTTGCTTACATAATTGACCGGTCGCTATACCTGTTCTTCTTCTCGAATTAGGACCGAGATGATCGCATGTGCAGATACCGCTAAATAAACGAATAGGTCTTCGTGATCGATAGGCTTAGAGAGGATGGGTGGTTACTCTAGGTGACCGAGTAAACCTTGGAAAGCTTCGACACAGTTGGGCGTCCAAGTAAAGTTTCGCTTCCCTCTTTTAATTAACTCAAAGAAGGGTATGCTTTTATCAGTTTCCTTCGAAATGAACCGACCCATAGCTACTATCTTACCTGCCAGGCTTTGTACATCCTTGATCCGTAAAGGCTCTTGAATTCTTTTGAGGGCCGAAATTTAGTCGGGATTAATCTCAATCCCTCGTGAACTCACAATGAAACCCAGGAACTTACCAGAAGCTACTCCAAAGGAACACTTCAAAGGATTTAATTCCATACTGTACTTCCGGAGATGTTAAACATCCTTGAGAGATCATTCACATGCTCAGATGATTGTTTCGATTTTACTAACATGTCATCCGCATACACCTCCATCGTTTTCCCAATCTGCTCGTGGAACATTCGGTTGACTAGCCGTTGATAGGTTGCTCCAGCATTTTTCAGGCCTGTAACAACCCGAAAATCTGGGCCAGTTTAAAAATTTTATTTCGGCAATTTTAGCGAATTTTGAATATTTAAAATGAATTATTTTAAATAATATCGACGAAAATTTATTTTGAATATAGAAATCGAACGTATATATTATATACGTCATCGTTAGAATATAAATAATTATATATAATAATAAATAGAATTGAAAATGGTGCGGTAGTTCGATAATTCGATTTCAAACTTCAATTGAACATACCGGGTGCAAAACAATCCGGATTTTAGTGAAACCAAAAATAATGGGATCTAATTGATAATATCTTTCCAACGAATCCGAATAATCAAATTTTCATAGCGGGAATCAAAAGATATGTCCGGTTGAAAATTCTGAATAGTCGCTATGGAATTCAGGCCCTTAAAAATGGACATTTTGCAAATGACCTCGGATTTCAACGAAACCACTTTTGTTGGATCCACAGTGTCAAATTAATGCTAGATTCCAAATTTCATAATTTTTAGAATCAATATGTGAGCGTGGCAAAGGAAAACGCGTTTGACCAGTTTCAGTTGATTTTAATCGACTGGAAATTGGCCATTTTTCAAGCGGTCTCAGAATTCGACGAAACTAGTTTTGTTAGGACCGTATCGTCAATACGAAGCTAGAAAATATTTTTATGGAATTTTTCTAGTTAGATGTGACCCAGGTAAATTGAAATGCGCGTTCAAATTCAATATATAGAGTTATATGTTGATTTCAACGGAAACTGTTCGAAACGGTCGAATCAGCTTGTGATACATATCCCATTGTGTTCGGAATGGGGGTGAAATGCTATGGACGACAGGCGGTGGGCCTCGATTAGAGGTCGTATGTAAAAGTCAACTTTTTGAATTTTAAAATAATAAAAAAAAACTATTCTCTCTCTCCTATATTTCTGGCCCCCCCCTTTTCGTTTTCATTTCGATCCAATTAAAAAAAAGAAGGGGAAACGACGGAGGCCGCTACCCCTCGCTCGCCACCGCCGATCCTTCCGCCACCCCCTCCCCAGGCATGCGCGCCTCCGACCCACATCACCGACGCCCCCCCCCCCCTCCTCGAAAGTCGATCGACGAGAAGAACTCCCCCCCTCGTTTCAGAATAGCGACGAAGACCCCCCCCCCTTGATGTCGACCGCAACGCCCTAAACCCTCCCCCTAGCCTCTCCTCCCTTCCAAGCACCCACACAAACCCTCCTCTGCCAGTAAAGGCCGCCGCCGCCCCTCCATTGGCCCCCCCGCCGCGTCAGACTTTTCACCACCCCTCCGATGAACTGCGAAACCCTTCCCCCTTCGAAACAAAGGTAAAGTTTATTTATTTTAGTTTATTTATTTCAGTTTCTTTTAATTATTACTTTTATATAAATCTGAAATTAAAGTTTAGTTTTTTACATATGGAAAACTGATTTTATTCTATAGGAAAACTTTGGTTTTTATTTATAGAAAAGAATAGATGTTTGTGCATAAAAAGATTCAGTTTTTATATATTTTTTAATATGATAAAAGATCTGATTTTTAATGGATTAAAAATATAATTTTTATTGTAAGTGAAGATTAAAAATATAATTTTTATATCGTGGAAAGAATAAAGATATAATTTTTATATAAGGAGGATAATCAAAATATGATTTTTATATTTTTAAAGTATTAAAAATATAATCTTTACTATATAAAAGATGTAAAAATATGATTTTTGTTTATGTAGAGAAGTAAAAATATAATTTTTGCATGATAGGAATATTAAAAATAGCATCTTTATATGTGTAGCAAAATAAAAATGTGATTTTTATAGTGATGAAATTGAAAAGGTAAAATCTTTATATGAAGAATAGCGTGATAAAAATATAGTCTTTACTATATGAACATCGATGTGAAAATATAATTTTTATCTATATAGTAGCGGTATAAAAATTCGATTTTTATATATTGAATAGCAAAGTAAAAATTCGATTTTTAAATGTAGGAAGCGATTATAAAAATATGATTTTTAAATTGAAAGTGAATAAATAAAAATGTGATTTTTATTTTAAAGATATCAAAATATAAAAATGGGTGATTTTTATATATGTAGTGGCTACGGGCAACGAAGATGACGAAGATGCGATAACGATGAAGATTTCTCTAAAAGAAGAGTCAAGAGTTTTGGATAGCTATCGGTGAGAATTTCTCACCTTTCAATTTCTTTTTCTAGTTATATATGTATACTAGGATGCAGACGGTGCTTAGTAGCACCCGACACAATCGTCCACAGACCATGGACTTGTTTGTTTGGTTGCATAGATTAGTTAGGTGATTTGATTTGAATTTGGTTGTTTGGTGAATTTGATTGATGTGTGAATGGCGTGGGCCTTCACTAGACCGGGGATAAGGCTAAGCCTTGTCCCGTTTCTAGTATCGTGCCGTTATGCCGCCGAAATTTTCTAAAATATGTTAGAAAAATAAAAATATCATTTTTATTGTGTAAATGAACTGAATAAAAATTCATGTGTTGAAATAAACTATTTTATCGTTAAAAATATAATTTTTAACATGAAGTGAACAAGATAAAATATTCATTTACAAACCGGACGGTTTGTTTATGTACACTGATTTGACTGACATTGATTGGGTCGATAAATTTTACACATCGCCCAACTGCACAAATAAAAATCTTTGTTTGATTGCTTGAAACCCCACACGGGTATTGGGATGATATTTGACGTACACTAATCCCGATTGTTTAGTTGTATGTCGATCGATTGATTGACAGGCTGTTATAAGCATTGAATATTTATATTTGATGCTTATACAGAGTAGAATGCACTTTGGATGATGGTTGATTATTCATCGATGTTGATATATACATGTATTGTAGAAAATCAATATAATTAACATTATATGGTAATTGATTGGGCCTCATTCCAGTTTTAAAATAGAAATATTTGAAAAGGAAATATTTGAAATAGAACATTTGAAAATAGGAATATATGAAGCCGTATTGAATAGATTGACGCCATTTTGACGTGAACGATATTTATATCGATTTTATTCATTCTTCAATGAATATTGAATAGATTTGAAATTCGAACTATATTGAAATGAATTGAAATTCGAATTATATTTAAAGTGAATTGAAATTCGAATTAAACTGAATTGATTTGAAATTCGAAATACACTGAAAGGATTTGAAATTGAATATAAATAAATTCAAATTGAAATTGAATATAAATGAATTCGAATTGAATTCGAATAGAAATGAATTCGAATTGAAATTGAATTAAATTGAAAACGAACTGAAATTGAATTAGAAATCAATTTGAAATGAATTTAAAATGAATTTAAATTGCAATATTCAATTTTGATTTGAAAATTGAATATGAAGTTGAAACCGTTTTGAAAAATGAATTTAAAACGATTTATAAAGCACGTTTTGAATTGAAATCGACGAAGTATATAGTATATATATTATATATATAATATAATGGCTTGAATAGAATGCGCCGCGCCGCGGCAGTTCGCGAATTTCGACCATTGACTTCGAACGGATATTACGGGAGATCCGACCGTCGGATCCTCTTGAAACCAGAACCGTTGGGTTCGTATCGAAAAGAGCTTTCTAACGAATATTAGAAATTAGAAATCTAACGGTTGGATTTGGAATTATGTCCAAATCAAATTTGGAAAAGGTCGCTGTAAGTGCAGTTCGATGGCCGTTGATGGAAATCGACTGTACGGGCCTTAATAAACTTATTAAAAATAGTAATAATTTGTGTAAAATCATAAGAAATGATTTAGAAAGAATTGGGATGAAAAACTCCATATTTGAAAAGATAAAAATAGGTTTTTATCGAAATAAACTAGTTTTGAACTAGAATTATAATTCTATTTATTTTTAAATAAACAAATGGAATTAGAAAAGGGTTTTAAAAATAACCAGAATTTCCAATGGTTGCATTGGAGTGGATTTGAATCGAAATTGTCTTCGGAATATTTCGATGTTGGAATTCGTGATTATACAGATGTTGTTATGGAAATTTGAAAGATATATATCTATATCGTTATTTCCAACACGACATTTGTTAATCGTAGAATTTGATATTGAATATAAGCCGATATATTTTCTATTCAGAGCCTTGTATTGAATATCAAATGTGATTTGGGTTTGTCGTGAATGGTGTCTTCATTAACACTGTTCTTGAACCCAGTTGAGAAAAGATTAAATCTTTTTATTTAGATTTAATGAAGTGTACCAATTAAATGATATTTAATTGGAATTGAATTGATATTGATTTTTGGGTTTATCATGAACAGTGTTTTAAATAACACTTGTTCTTTAACCCGATAATTAATGGAATGTGACTTTGGGTTTATCGTGAACCGTGTTTAAAATGACACGAATTCTTTAACCCAGTTAACGATTAAAACTAAGTGGAGTTTTAATGAATCTTTAATTAGATTGAAAGGATCGAGAATGGAGTATCACCAGTTTTGCTCCAGGCGATAGTTAAATCTTTAATTAGATTTGAACGTGAAATGGTAATTGAATTTACCGATAACACCGTGGTGTTAGATATGAAGTACTACCAGTTTTACTTCATGGGATGAATAGGTTGGGATTGGGAAATTAAAACAAATGATTACTTCGGTAAGGTTCGCTAATCCCGACTAGTTTTGAATTGATATTCAAAAATAGATTAAAGAATAATTTCAAGAAATTTATCTTGGATAAAATTAATGGGAACCTTTCCCTATGAATGTGAAATTTAGAAACTAACTGTCGGTTAGCCAAGTAGAATGGTTTTCTGAATATTGATCTGATGTTGGTTTCGGCCTTCGGGGTTAATATTTAGGGAATTATTCTCTTGATTAATTTACGGTTAGTGACTGATGAATTGGAATGAGGCGTATGTTGTGTTTGTGTAACACTTATTTAAAAATATACGCGAGTTATTCGGAAAGACCGGGTTTACCCCATTCTGAATAACTGATACGACGATAAGTCGAAGATGAAGACGATGGTCGAAGACCGGAGGTCTTCACGTTGTTTGGGTGATTACTGATGATCTTGATTGGGCTGTACACCCAAGAAGATGGAAACAATTGGTGATCGTCCAGACGTACTGGGAGATCGATGGATATGCGGGGTACTAGGTGCCTCCGGTTTCGTTTAGACCCAGAGCGAACTTGTAAATGGACTGTGTGTCTGACATTGGATTTTAGTCCGTGTGATTGATCTCTATTAAATATATATCTGTTTGGCGGCGGAGAATTTATTCTCTTGCTTAACGCCCTTCTTTGAGACGTACGAGCTCAGGGGTTATATATTGATGGATATCAAACGCATGGAGTGAATTGCCTGTGTGGCATGCCTAAGTGGCAATTGATCGAGGCTTCTGTTGAAAAGCAAAGTCTTGTAGTGATGATCAAAGCACAGCCTGTGTGGCACAGCTTTGTGTAACGTGAATTCGCGAGTCTCGCACCCCGGTTGTGAACCAAAAACGGGAGAGGACCTCAGGGAGGGAATGCGTTTCTTTCTAGCTAGGGTGGTGTCAGTGACCTACCAGCCCTGACATTTATATACTTTTCACCTATGTGGTTGTTGCTGTTGCGAGGCGCCTCGGTTTGATCGGACGATCCGGGTCCGATGGAGTCATTCGTTGGCTCATTTACGCCCCAAAGGACGGAGAAACGCATTGTTCAGGATTTAAGTTTAATCCACATCGGTGGACCGGCCCTGACGATCCAAGGGGCGATGCGTTCTGCTCCTGAGACTCGGGCTAGACAGTCTCGAATCGGTTGAGGACTATCTTTTGCCTCGGTTCATAGATGGAAATCCAATTTCCAAATACGTGACTTTGCGATTTTGATTGTATAACCTATATATGGCGACATAGTGGTATGGGGCATTCATGCCGCCTATGATTGATACTTATGATTCGAAGTTGTTTTATACACTATGCACTTATAATAGTATCAAATGATTTGTTTTAAACGTATCAAGCATTCTTGGCTATTATAAGGGAAAACCCTGTCCCCCGGCTTGCGTTGCATTGTGTGATAGGACCTGGGTCTTATAATAGCTTCATTTTTCTTTATTTAGCATTGCGCTGTTGTTTTATGCACTGGTGTTCTTGGGAGGAAACCCGTTCCGTGTTATACGGCGTGGTCCCTTGATTTACCTAACTTTAAAAATAAAGATGAATAACTGTTTTAGTTCTCACACCAGTCACATGACTGACCTGGAGTTTATTGTTTTAACCTAAACTCTGGGTGCCTCTATTTTGACACGGGCAGCTAGTAGTTTTGGTTTTGCAGATTTATATTCACAGGATCCTGGTTTACAGCTGGAACGATATCCGGGAAGCTTTGTTTCCGTATATCTACTTCTAGTTGTGTATTGTATTATTTTCCGCTGCTATGTATTTAAATGTAATTTAAATCTCTGATATTTCAGTGTAATATTTATTTGTTTATACTCTGTATATTCTTGTAATCTGATGCATTGGTGTAATATACAATGAAATGTTCTTCCGTCTGCGTTCTATTTTGTCGTGTTCTCAAAACGATCAGACGTTTTGAACGGTCTAAATCGGTTTAGCGACTGGTTCGGACCGAGCGAAATTCCTTTTCGTCACATTTGGTATCAGAGCTCAGAGAACAAGGCACCTTGGAACCATACGAAAGAATTCATCAGATATTGGATTAGTAAAATCAAATGGGAATGACTCGTTAGAGATGGGATCAGTAGTATCCTAGAACGAGTGTGAAGAGTATATTTTTAAAATGAAAACAAAGTTTGTTTTGAAATTTAAATCAATTATTCGTATTTGATTATTTATTTGTAATGATTAGGACAATTCAGTATATAAAGAATTTGCATATACGCCTTGCAAACGTATATTCAAAGTTTTAATATATTGGATAGATATAGCATCAAACTCTAGTCGCCCGAAGATGATATTGATGATAGCGATCGCATCATCAACATTTATGTTCGAGTTTCGAAGGTGTGATTTTCTATATATTTCCATTAGACTGGTGAGAGAACCAAAACTAATATAGCTAGAATGCATTGTTGTGATTTGGCATCAAAACATGATTTTCTTTATATATATCAAAATTATGAATTTGAAACGTTAATCCACTAATTGATTGATGTTTGTGTTGTTTGTTTATTTGTTTGATAATTTTGAACCATTATGCCTAATTGAACCAAATTTTGAATTGTATTGAAATTTGGTCGCATTTGCTTGCATACACATGTGCTTACATTGAACAGGTCATGGCAAGGAGGCTAGAGCAGAGGATAAAATTTGTTTGCCCGACAAATAGGTACATGTTTACTATATAATTTACTGTTTTGTTTGGGTGATGATGATTTTATGAGCCTATTGGCTAGCCGCTTGGCTTTTTCTTTTTCTTTTTGAGATCAGAAGGCCTATATGGCAATTTCGGGATTTTCCCGTGGCTCCCGGTGCAGGGGAGGTTATGGCGAAATTTTTTGAAAATTTAGGGTGTTAGCCAAATTTTTTGAAATTTTTGAAAATTCTCAAAAACTGAAAAGTTGGAGAATGAAAGCCAGATCGAACGTAGAGTTGATTGATCAAACCACTTTCGACTTTGTTCCTTTTCGGGGACGAAAAGTTTTAAGTGGGGGAGATTGTAACAACCCGAAAATCTGGGCCAGTTTAAAATTTTTATTTCGGCAATTTTAGCGAATTTTGAATATTTAAAATGAATTATTTTAAATAATATCGACGAAAATTTATTTTGAATATAGAAATCGAACGTATATATTATATACGTCGTCGTTAGAATATTAATAATTATATATAATTATAAATAGAATTGAAAATGGCGCGGTAGTTCGATAATTCGATTTCAAACTTCAATTGAACATACCGGGTGCAAAACAATCCGGATTTTAGTGAAACCAAAAATAATGGGATCTAATTGATAATATCTTTCCAACGAATCCGAATAATCAAATTTTCATAGCGGGAATCAAAAGATATGTCCGGTTGAAAATTCTGAATAGTCGCTATGGAATTCAGGCCCTTAAAAATGGACATTTTGCAAATGACCTCGGATTTCGACGAAACCACTTTTGTTGGATCCGCAGTGTCAAATTATTGCTAGATTCCAAATTTCATAATTTTTAGAATCAATATGTGAGCGTGGCAAAGGAAAACGCGTTTGACCAGTTTCAGTTGATTTTAATCGACTGGAAATTGGCCATTTTTCAAGCGGTCTCAGAATTCGACGAAACTAGTTTTGTTAGGACCGTATCGTCAATACGAAGCTAGAAAATATTTTTCTGGAATTTTTCTAGTTAGTATGTGACCCAGGTAAATTGAAATGCGCGTTCAAATTCAATATATAGAGTTATATGTTGATTTCAACGGAAATTGTTCGAAACGGTCGAATCAGCTTGTGATACATATCCCATTGTGTTCGGAATGGGGGTGAAACGCTATGGACGACAGGCGGTGGGCCTCGATTAGAGGTCGTATGTAAAAGTCAACTTTTTGAATTTTAAAATAATAAAATAAAATAAAAACTATTCTCTCTCTCCTATATTTCTGCCCCCCCCCCTTTCGTTTTCATTTCGATCCAATTAAAAAAAGGGAAACGACGGAGGCCGCTACCCCTCGCTCGCCACCGCCGATCCTTCCGCCACCCCTCCCCAGGCCTGCGCGCCTCCGACCCACATCACCGACGCCCCCCCTCCTCGAAAGTCGATCGACGAGAAGACCCCCCCCCCTCGTTTCATAATCGCGACGAAGACCCCCCCCCCCCTTGATGTCGACCGCAACGCCCTAAACCCTCCCCCTAGCCTCTCCTCCCTTCCAAGCACCCACCCAAACCCTCCTCTGCCAGTAAAGGTCGTCGCCGCCCCTCCATTGCCCCCCCCCCCCCCGCCGCGTCAGACTTTTCACCACCCCTCCGATGAACTGCGAAACCCTTCCCCCTTCGAAACAAAGGTAAAGTTTATTTATTTTAGTTTATTTATTTCAGTTTCTTTTAATTATTACTTTTATATAAATCTGAAATTAAAGTTTAGTTTTTTACATATGGAAAACTGATTTTATTCTATAGGAAAACTTTGGTTTTTATTTATAGAAAAGAATAGATGTTTGTGCATAAAAAGATTCAGTTTTTATATATATTTTAATATGATAAAAGATCTGATTTTTAATGGATTAAAAATATAATTTTTATTGTAAGTGAAGATTAAAAATATAATTTTTATATCGTGGAAAGAATAAAGATATAATTTTTATATAAGGAGGATAATCAAAATATGATTTTTATATTTTTAAAGTATTAAAAATATAATCTTTACTATATAGAAGATGTAAAAATATGATTTTTGTTTATATAGAGAAGTAAAAATATAATTTTTGCATGATAGGAATATTAAAAATAGCATCTTTATATGTGTAGCAAAATAAAAATGTGATTTTTATGGTGATGAAATTGAAAAGGTAAAATCTTTATATGAAGAATAGCGTGATAAAAATATAGTCTTTACTATATGAACATCGATGTGAAAATATAATTTTTATCTATATAGTAGCGGTATAAAAATTCGATTTTTATATATTGAATAGCAAAGTAAAAATTCGATTTTTAAATGTAGGAAGCGATTATAAAAATATGATTTTTAAATTGAAAGTGAATAAATAAAAATGTGATTTTTATTTTAAAGATATCAAAATATAAAAATGGGTGATTTTTATATATGTAGTGGCTACGGGCAACGAAGATGACGAAGATGCGATAACGATGAAGATTTCTCTAAAAGAAGAGTCAAGAGTTTTGGATAGCTATCGGTGAGAATTTCTCACCTTTCAATTTCTTTTTCTAGTTATATATGTATACTAGGATGCAGACGGTGCTTAGTAGCACCCGACACAATCGTCCACAGACCATGGACTTGTTTGTTTGGTTGCATAGATTAGTTAGGTGATTTGATTTGAATTTGGTTGTTTGGTGAATTTGATTGATGTGTGAATGGCGTGGGCCTTCACTAGACAGGGGATAAGGCTAAGCCTTGTCCCGTTTCTAGTATCGTGCCGTTATGCCGCCGAAATTTTCTAAAATATATTAGAAAAATAAAAATATCATTTTTATTGTGTAAATGAACTGAATAAAAATTCATGTGTTGAAATAAACTATTTTATCGTTAAAAATATAATTTTTAACGTGAAGTGAACAAGATAAAATATTCATTTACAAACCGGACGGTTTGTTTATGTACACTGATTTGACTGACATTGATTGGGTCGATAAATTTTACACATCGCCCAACTGCACAAATAAAAATCTGTGTTTGATTGCTTGAAACCCCACACGGGTATTGGGATGATATTTGACGTACACTAATCCCGATTGTTTAGTTGTATGTCGATCGATTGATTGACAAGCTGTTATAAGCGTTGAATATTTATATTTGATACTTATACAGAGTAGAATGCACTTTGGATGATGGTTGATTATTCATCGATGTTGATATATACATGTATTGTAGAAAATCCATATAATTAACATTATATGGTAATTGATTGGGCCTCATTCCAGTTTTAAAATAGAAATATTTGAAAAGGAAATATTTGAAATAGAACATTTGAAAATAGGAATATATGAAGCCGTATTGAATAGATTGATGCCATTTTGACGTGAACGATATTTATATCGATTTTATTCATTCTTCAATGAATATTGAATAGATTTGAAATTCGAACTATATTGAAATGAATTGAAATTCGAATTATATTTAAAGTGAATTGAAATTCGAATTAAACTGAATTGATTTGAAATTCGAAATACACTGAAAGGATTTGAAATTGAATATAAATAAATTCGAATTGAAATTGAATATAAATGAATTCGAATTGAATTCGAATAGAAATGAATTCGAATTGAAATTGAATTGAATTGAAAACGAACTGAAATTGAATTAGAAATCAATTTGAATTGAAATCAATTTGAAATGAATTTAAAATGAATTTAAATTGCAATATTCAATTTTGATTTGAAAATTGAATATGAAGTTGAAACCATTTTGAAAAATGAATTTAAAACGATTTATAAAGCACGTTTTGAATTGAAATCGACGAAGTATATAGAATATATATTATATATATAATATAATGGCTTGAATAGAACGCGCCGCGCCGCGGCAGTTCGCGAATTTCGACCATTGACTTCGAACGGATATTACGGGAGATCCGACCGTCGGATCGTCCTGAAACCGGAACCGTTGGGTTCATATCGAAAAGAGCTTTCTAACGAATATTAGAAATTAGAAATCTAACGGTTGGATTTGGAATTATGTCCAAATCAAATTTGGAAAAGGTCGATGTAAGTGCAGTTCGATGGCCGTTGATGGAAATCGACTGTACGGGCCTTGATAAAATTATTAAAAATAGTAATAATTTGTGTAAAATCATAAGAAATGATTTAGAAAGAATTGGGATGAAAAACTCCATATTTGAAAAGATAAAAATAGGTTTTTATCGAAATAAACTAGTTTTGAACTAGAATTATAATTCTATTTATTTTTAAATAAACAAATGGAATTAGAAAAGGGTTTTAAAAATAACCAAAATTTCCAATGGTTGCATTGGAGTGGATTTGAATCGAAATTGTCTTCGGAATATTTCGATGTTGGAATTCGTGATTATACAGATGTTGTTATGGAAATTTGAAAGATATATATCTATATCGTTATTTCCAACACGACATTTGTTAATCGTAGAATTTGATATTGAATATAAGCCGATATATTTTCTATTCAGAGCCATGTATTGAATATCAAATGTGATTTGGGTTTGTCGTGAATGGTGTCTTCATTAACACTGTTCTTGAACCCAGTTGAGAAAAGATTAAATCTTTTTATTTAGATTTAATGAAGTGTACCAATTATATGATATTTAATTGGAATTGAATTGATATTGATTTTTGGGTTTATCGTGAACAGTGTTTTAAATAACACTCGTTCTTTAACCCGATAATTAATGGAATGTGACTTTGGGTTTATCGTGAACCGTGTTTTAAATGACACGGATTCTTTAACCCAGTTAACGATTAAAACTAAGTGGAGTTTTAATGAATCTTTAATTAGATTGAAAGGATCAAGAATGGAGTATCACCAGTTTTGCTCCAGGCGATAGTTAAATCTTTAATTAGATTTGAACGTGAAATGGTAATTGAATTTACCGATAACACCGTGGTGTTAGATATGAAGTACTACCAGTTTTACTTCATGGGATGAATAGGTTGGGATTGGGAAATTAAAACAAATGATTACTTCGGTAAGGTTCGCTAATCCCGACTAGTTTTGAATTGATATTCAAAAATAGATTAAAGAATAAATTCAATAAATTTATCTTGGATAAAATTAATGGGAACCTTTCCCTATGAATGTGAAATTTAGAAACTAACTGTCGGTTAGCCAAGTAGAATGGTTTTCTGAATATTGATCTGATGTTGGTTTCGGCCTTCGGGGTTAATATTTGGGGAATTATTCTCTTGATTAATTTACGGTTAGTGACCGATGAATTGGAATGAGGCGTATGTTGTGTTTGTGTAACACTTATTTAAAAATATACGCGAGTTATTCGGAAAGACCGGGTTTATCCCATTCTGAATAACTGATATAACGATAAGTCGAAGATGAAGACGATGGTCGAAGACCGGAGGTCTTCACGTTGTTTGGGTGATTACTGATGATCTTGATTGGGATGTACACCCAAGAAGATGGAAACAGTTGGTGATCGTCCAGACGTACTTGGAGATCGATGGATATGCGGGGTACTAGGTGCCTCCGGTTTCGTTCAGACCCAGAGCGAACTTGTAAATGGACTGTGTGTCTGACACTGGATTTTAGTCCGTGTGATTGATCTCTATTAAATATATATCTGTTTGGCGGCGGAGAATTTATTCTCTTGCTTAACGCCCTACTCTGAGACGTACGAGCTCAGGGTTTATATATTGATGGATATCAAACGCATGGAGTGAATTGCCTGTGTGGCATGCCTAAGTGGCAATTGATCGAGGCTTCTGTTGAAAAGCAAAGTCTTGTGGTGATGATCAAAGCACAGCCTGTGTGGCACAGCTTTGTGTAACGTGAATTCGCGAGTCTCGCACCCCGGTTGTGAACCAAAAACGGGAGAGGACCTCAGGGAGGGCATGCGTTTCTTTCTAGCTAGGGTGGTGTCAGTGACCTACCAGCCCTGACATTTATATACTTTTCACCTGTGTGGTTGTTGCTGTTGCGAGGCGCCTCGGTTTGATCGGACGATCCGGGTCCGATGGAGTCATTCGTTGGCTCATTTACGCCCCAAAGGGCGGAGAAACGCAGTGTTCAGGATTTAAGTTTAATCCACATCGGTGGACCGGCCCTGACGATCCAAGGGGCGATGCGTTCTGCTCCTGAGACTCGGGCTAGACAGTCTCGAATCGGTTGAGGACTATCTTTTGCCTCGGTTCATAGATGGAAATCCAATTTCCAAATACGTGACTTTGCGATTTTGATTGTATAACCTATATATGGCGACATAGTGGTATGGGGCATTCATGCCGCCTATGATTGATACTTATGATTCGAAGTTGTTTTATACACTATGCACTTATAATAGTATCAAATGATTTGTTTTAAACGTATCAAGCATTCTTGGCTATTATAAGGGAAAACCCTATCCCCCGGCTTGCGTTGCATTGTGTGATAGGACCTGGGTCTTATAATAGCTTCATTTTTCTTTATTTAGCATTGCGCTGTTGTTTTATGCACTGGTGTTCTTGGGAGGAAACCCGTTCCGTGTTATACGGCGTGGTCCCTTGATTTACCTAACTTTAAAAATAAAGATTAATAACTGTTTTAGTTCTCACACCAGTCACATGACTGACCTGGAGTTTATTGTTTTAACCTAAACTCTGGGTGCCTCTATTTTGACACGGGCAGCTAGTAGTTTTGGTTTTGCAGATTTATATTCACAGGATCCTGGTTTACAGCTGGAACGATATCCGGGAAGCTTTGTATCCGTATATCTACTTCTAGTTGTGTATTGTATTATTTTCCGCTGCTATGTATTTAAATGTAATTTAAATCTCTGATATTTCAGTGCAATATTTATTTGTTTATACTCTGTATATTCTTCTAATCTGATGCATTGGTGTAATATACAATGAAATGTTCTTCCGTCTGCGTTCTATTTTGTCGTGTTCTCAAAACGATCAGACGTTTCGAACGGTCTAAATTGGTTTAGCGACTGGTTCGGACCGAGCGAAATTCCTTTTCGTCACAAGGCCAAAGGGCATTACCACATAACAATACAATCCAAGGTCGGTGATGAAGCTTGTATGCTCTTGTTCCGGTATATGCATAGCGATCTGGTTATACCCTGAGTACGCATTCATAAACGAGAGCAGCTCATGTCCTGTGGTCGAGTCGACCAACTGATCAATCCTAGGTAGTGGGAAGCTATCCTTAGGACATGCCTTGTTTAAATCAGAAAAATCAATGTAGGTTCTCCAGTTTCCATTTGTAACAACCCGCAAATTCTGAACCAATTTAAAAAATTTATTTTAGAAAATTTTAATGAATTTTGAGGATATAATATGATTTATTATTAATAATAATGGCTAGAATTTATTTTTATCGAAGTTAGAACGAATAAATTGAATTTAAATATAAAAGGAGTTAGAAATGGCGCGGTAGTTTAAAATTTGATTTTAAACTTTAATTGAATGCACAGGATTCAAAATAAATCAGAATTGAGTGAAACAAGAAATATTTAAATCTGTTTAACCATATCTTTCTAACGAATCTTAAAAATTGAAATTTCATAACGGAAATCAAAAGTTATGGCCAATTCAATTTTTAGAAAGGTCGCTCTAGAATTTATATATATAATATATATGGCCTGAAAAGCTACTTTTCACATATGAAGGAATTTTGACTCGAAACCACTTCCATTGAGTCTGGAATGATGATTCTGCATTTAAAAAGTATGAACACTTATATATTTTGAGTTTCAGAAATTATTTGTTTAAAAATGTATTTTTAATATTAAATATATTAGCCTTGAAAATAGTCATTTTTCAAACGACCTCCGTTTTCTACGAAACCACTTTTGTTGGAACCGGAATGCCAAATTAATGCTAGGTTTCAATTTTTAGAATTTTTCAAATCAATATGTGAGCCTGGCAAAAGAAATTGTGTTTTGACCATTTTAGTAAAATTTAATCAGCTTAAAAATAGCCATTTTTCAAACAGTCTCAGAATTCGACGAAAATAATTTTGTTGGATTCGTATCGTCATAAGAAAGCTAAAAATATTTTTTTAAGAATTTTCTGAGGTCGTATGTGGCCCCGGCATATTTATATGTACGGTCAATAATTAATTAATTATTTTTTAATGGGAATTTAAATAAAATTTCTACAGATTTCGAAATTGGACCCCGAGACCTGTCCCATTGCGTTCAGAAGGTCTCAAAACGTTAAGATCGACAGTAAGCAAGCCCAATTCGGAGACAGCCCGCATTTTCACCTTTATAACACGTTTTTCAATGATTTAGTAATAAAATAATATAAAAAATCAAACCCTAACCCTAAAAACGCAGCCGCCGCCTATTCCTTTATATGGCCATAAACTTCCCAATTTCAAACATCAATTTCTCTCAATCCGTCTAATGAAAATATTCAAACTATATGCCGAATCGAAGAGGATGGAGAGCTCTACAAATCCGTACGGTTAAGATCGGGTTTTGGTACACGGATTTCGCGAATTCTGGCGAGCAAGTGGCTGCGTTCGTGTTCGGATTTCGAGGCGAGGAGGGGGCCAAGTTGGCTGGACTTCTGGGCAGTGGTGGCTCGCGGGCAGAGCTTCGGAGTGGCGGAGTTTGATCGGTGCCTGGGTGACCCTAGGGGGCGTGCGCAGGAGGATTGGAGGGCGATTTGGGTTCAGCTGTAGCGACGTGAAAAGGAGGAAGAAAGAGTATATTTTAATATTATTTTATTTATTTAATATTTAATTTATCCGATCTTTAAAAATCAATATCTCTTTCATACTAGGGCCGATTGACGAGCCGTAAGTTGCGTTGGACTCGTCTTTCCGAGATTTTCGCGATGGCGCAGACCAGAGCTGATTCCGAGACAGTCGAATTTTCAGCAAAAATCAATGTCAGAATTCTGAATTTTATTATTTAATTAATTATAAATCATTTTTCTTGTGATAAAAATAATTGTATTGTGATGTAATTCAGATTTGAAATGTTCTGTGATTGATGAATGGTTGATTGTTGTTGGTGGTTCGTTTTGTTGTTCATGATATGCTAGATCCACGTTGAATTTAATATATTGTTGAATTTTATTTGCGATTGGAAATAAATCTAAATTTAGATTTAATCATATGTTATTCAGATCTAGTTATTCTAATTTATTTTAAAAATATTATTTTTACAATTCTGAGATGAACAATAGAATTTGATCGACAAACAAAAACTTATTTTTATTCGTTTATATTACATTAGAAGTTGATCGACAAATAAAAACTTTACTTTTGTTTATTTGTTTACTTTGCAACAGAATATGAACAATAAATAAAACCTTACTTTTATTTGTTTACTTTGCAATAAGATTTGAACGACAAATAAAATACTCTCTTTATTTGTTTATTTACAATAGAATATGAACAACAAACAGAATATATTTTTATTACTATAGAATTTGGCTAACTAATAAAAATCCTATTTTTTTGTTTACATTTAGAACACGGTTTATGAATTACAATAAAAACATAAAACGTTCATTTGTTTGAATTGAAACCATGTTAACGATAAAATTTACATTTTTATCGTATATATAGAATAGACTAAAAATGTTCATCTATTTGAAATGAAAACATGAAACATTAAAAATCTTATTTTTAATGAAAAGAATTATTCATATGAAAATTGCTCATGTTAAAATAAAAGTGTTGAAACATTAAAAAAAATCCCATTTTTAATGAATGATTCATATGAAAATTGTTTATGCTAGAATTGTCGAATAGAAAAAAACAAAGTTATCCTTTTATTTATTTTTTGTTGAAATGTTAGAAATAAATCAAAAAGATTACATTTTTAATGTAATTAGAAATAAATTAAAAAGATTACAGTTTTTTCAATGTAATTAAATTTGAAATAAATTGATTACATTTTTCAATGTAATTAAAATTGAAGTAGAATGATTATATTTTCAATATAATTAATATTGAAATAAAAATAAAGTTTTATTCTTCATTTTGTGTTCAAAAATGTAAACATGTTTTGAAAATAAAGTTTGTACTTCTATTTACATTCAGCCATGCAAACATATATAGTAAATAGAAATTGTTCTTTTATTTGCATTTACCAATGCAAATGGATATTCAAACAAATTAGTCATTTGCACTCACCAATGCAATACATACATATATTGAAAATAAAGTTTATTTCTTTGTTTGCATTTATCAATACATATATGCATTGAAATTAAGGTTTATTCTTTTATTTGCATTTATCAATGCAAATATTCAATGAAACTATAGTCTATTTTCTTTATCTACATTTACCAACACAAATGTACACACTTTTATACATTTAATAGAATTTGTTTAAAATATACTTTGAAAATAAATTTTGTTCTCTTATTTACATTCACCAATGTAAATATAATTTGTAAACATAACTATTCTTTGTTTGTATTCATAAATGCAAATACTCATTTAAATAAAATTTGTTTCTTTTATGTAAATACACTTTGGAAATGAGGTTCTTTTTACATTTTGTAATGTCCCACATTTTTATTAGTTTGTATCTGAATATTTAAATCAGTTTAAATATTGAATTCGTAATATAAGTGGATTTATATATTAATTAAAACGAAGTTGAATGTATAAAAATATATATTAAATATAATCGAGCCGTAATATCGCGACAGTTCGTAATTCGACGCTTTGAACTTCAACTGAGTATACAAGACTCGTTATAAACCGGATTTCTTCGAAACAAGAAACGTTCGGATCTATTGAACTGTATTTTTCTAAGGGAAGTGGAAAAGGGAGATTTCGTCGTATAGATTGCAAGATATGTCCAAATCAAATTTTCAAATAGTCGCTATAGAATCGTTCATCGACCATAACAGTTTATTTGAAATAACTGCATACTGGATTCGAATTTAGACAAGGTTCTTTTGAGACGCAGTGATAATTTAATTTTTAGAATTTTTCTGTAATTTTTAATTAATTAAATAAGCAACTTTTTATTTGGATTATTGTGCACCCTATATCGATATTTCGGGGTTTCACAATACAAGTTAAACTACCGATTTTTTTTTTTTTGGGATCATGGCACCTCACTGGACACGACAGTATTTTTATCTTTGTCCGTAGCAGTCAGTAAATGAATGAATTTTTTTTTACCATCGTCATCACATACACCTTAACAAATATCTATGGACATTAAATGAAACCCATACCGATTCCTTAGTTTATCTTCATCAAATTAAATGGACTTCATGGCTACCGAGGCAATACCATACCAATGTTCTGACCAAAAATATAAAATAAAGCCTACCATCAACATATCAACGTCAATCCTTTCATGGCCATACGTCCCTGTTTTGCATAAGGCAGACCATAACCTGCTATTGAGCTGCGTGCATGTAACGACCCGTGTTTTTCGACCATTTGAATATAAATATTTAAAGTAGTTTCAAATATTATATTGGAATATTAATGAAATTTAATATTGAATTCGTTATTAAAAACGAAGTTGAACGTTATAATTTATATATAATTATAAATCGAGCTTGAAAATGGCGTGCAGTTCGTAAATTGGAATTTTGAACTTCAACTGAGAATACAGGATTCGATATAAGGCGGATTTCTGGGAAACAAGACACGTTGGGAGCGTGTTGATGATAATTTTCATATAAAAGAGAAAAATCCAGATTTCGTGTTATAGTTTGATAGTTATGGCTAAATCAAATTTTGAAATAGTCGCTATGGAAAATCGTTATTTAATTATAAGCCTTTAAAATGGCTGTTTTGCAAACGGACTCAGATTTCGACAAAATCAGTTTTATTAGAACCGTATCGCTAAATTATTGTACGGTGGTGAATTTCGTGGAAAAACCGATGTCATATGTGACCACGGTAGCCGTAAACGCTCGCTCAAATTCTATAGCGCGTATTCAAATAAATACAAGGAGTATTTGAGTATAACTTGAGCAGACGATTGAATTAGGCCACGAAACCAGTTCCATTGAGTTCGTATCGTCGATTAGAGTCAGGATAGGCATATGGTTTGTTATTTTTAGAGACCGGAAAAATTTGGAGTTAAAAAGGGTAGGGCGGTTCGGGGTAAAAACAGCCTATCGGGCAAACAGTCTCAGAATGCGACGAAACTAGTGCCGTTGGGTTCGTATCGAAAAGTTATTGTAAGATTGGGAAGTTTCAAGTTGATTTGATTTATCTGGTGACCGTAAAAAAATAAAATGCGTGTTAAATTCTGGTTTTATAAAGGAAATTTTTCCATACGACCTCGGATTTCGATGAAACTTGTTCCATTGGATCCGGAATATCGTTTTACATTAAGAACAGCCTTTTTATCAGTAGACAGAAATCGTTGCGGTGGTTTTTATCAACTACTTCACGGTCAAGCTTTGTAAATAATATTTAAAATACACTAGAACTCTATGATTTGCGTTTTTCAAGACCTCACATGCGAGTGGTACGTTATTTTGTGACAACTGACAATTGAAAGGAAGCAACGTGCAGCTTCATTTGAAAAAGGAGCCTCTACCCTAAAGCATAGGAGCCTACTTTACGTGGTTGCCAAACAAGAATAAAATAATAAACCGTGGTTGGCACGGTATCCCTTCTTCTATAAATATAATTTCTTGCTTCACTTCCAACCGAATGAAACCATCTCAGCTTAACAAATAAACCAAACTTCCCTTAATCACTCTGTTTGCAAAACGTGGCAGCATAGTACCACGAGAGTAAGGATGGGCGGATCTTTGCTGGTGGTAGCCGTGGGGTTCCCTGACATTCGGAGCCGGGTCCAGTGGAGAAGTGGCGTTGGTTGGTGGAAGTTGGAAGTATACGGCATGGTGACAATGATCCGCAGTTGCGTGAACAGGTAGGGTGGTGCGCTTCTGTAGATCGGAGAGGAAGTAAAAGAACTGTAGCAAAGAAGTAAATAAGTAGCATGGGGCGAAGAGTGAAGGCGGGATGTGGTTTGATACAAAGAAAAATAAAATAACAGAGAGAAGTATGGGCTGATGATGCTTGAACAGGAATTAACGGCAAATGGAGGAAATGCAACGGATTGAAGAAACAAATCAGTTCGGGTTACAGTGAAGTATTTAAGTGAATTAAAACTTAATTAAGGGGAATGGATTGTTTAAATAAAGGTTTTATTACTGATTTTGGGGTTTGCTTATGCAGAACGAACAACAGGATCGAAACATACACAAAAGGAGGATGGCCAGTATTCTTTGAGAATGGAGAATAGGATCGGCCTTTCTATTCTCAATTCGAAATACACATGGACTGTGAAGACCAGAACGAAACAGTTCATGAGTGCTGCCGAGTCCTTTATCAAGTTGAAAGGAAAATTCAGGAACGAAAGTAAAGGACAGGATTTGAGAACAGCTGCGGGATGAAATCCTGAACAAAACAAAAATCTGATCAACCGTATAATAAAGGAATGGGATAAAACAACTTGTGTTACGGTCGTGACGACGGGCTTAACGTGATGGAACTTATCTGGAAGATGCAAGAGACAACTAGAATTTACAGCTAAATTAAACAGCTGTTTAATTTTACTGTAACCGAACCGGAAATGAACGAAATCAAGGTGAGTTAAACTCACTCAGTTACCCTTTTTATATTTTATATAAATTGGGTATTTTTATTTTATATGCTCTGCTTGCTGATGGTTGCCTGTTGCTAGTTATACCCTTGGTTGTTGATTTAACCAATGAAATTAAACTGTGTTTAATTTCGGTGAAATACTAAATCGTATATTTTAACGATTGGTTCCAATAAAGGTAACTCACCTTGGTTGGTCACGTTTATTTATAAACGTGTTTTAAAATGGTTGCATTGTTTGAATTGCTTGTGGTTAATGTTAAATGGTTGTTATTTTAGTTCATCAGTTAAACAAAACTGAACAGTCTGATTTGAGAAAACCATTTGAATACAGGGAAGAACAGGTTGGAGGGATCCAACCGGATTCCTCAAATGTATTATTTATTTTCATATTATCATATATGAACTGATCGGTTTGTGTGATTGATTTGATGGTGGATTATTGACTGGATATTCAACATCTGTTTGGTTTAAACCAATGGGCGATATTGGTTAAGTGTTTGGCAGAGTATGGCCTTTAAAACCAATCGAGTTATAGATATTGATTCACCGTCAGGTGAATCGATAGAGTTGAGGTTATAAGAATTTATTTTTATAACCAGAGTTAAATTTGAATTATATTATTTGAATAAAAGTCATTTAAGAGAAATAAGAAATATTTTATTTGTTTAGGACTTTGATTTGTTATGAATTTATTTTGCAAAGCAAATGCTGATGTTAATCAGATTTACCAGTGGAAGAATAAGAAATGAATTAAATGGATAAACCTTGAAAATTTGCTTTGTAAAGAAACAAATAATTAGAATTTATTTAAATTAATTATATTTTTAATTAATTTAAAGCGAGGATTGTTGAAATCAGTTAATGAGATAATCAAGTTTTTGAGTTAATTAAATCGACCGTTTGAAATTAGAATTGTTTATCAAGTTAATGTGTTTTGACTAAAATAGTTAAACGAATATTGTTTGAATTTAAATAAGGATTTAAAAGGGATTTGATATTTAATTTAGTAAATAAAGGGATTAACTACTAAAGTAGTTAATGTTTGGAATAAGTTATTATTGTAATTAATGATGAATTTAGGAAAATATTTTTAAATGGGAATTCATTTAAAAGGTTACCGAATGTGAGATGCAAGCCAATTGAATGGTGAAAGGAAATAAACGTACTCAATTATATGAATTAGGTGAAAGGAGATTACGATAAAAGGGTTTATTATAAACCAGAGGTCTTAAGTGAGATTTAAAGTGTTAAGACGTTAATTTTACATTAACGTTATTTGAAAACGAGATCAAGTAAAAATGAGAAGTTTAAATGAGATTTCAAAATGGGAAATTGAATATATTTATTCGAGATAGAATTAGCCAAACATAATTATTGGGCTAAGTTGCCATTGTGTACGACTGCTAGCGTAATTCGCAGGGCTGCAGATAGCCTACGACGGTCGGATGTTTCCTGAGGGAACCAGGCGTAACCATTGTGATCGCTGCGATCTAGGGTCAAGCGAATGGATTGAAGTCGAGTATTAGTTAATCAATTAGAGTTAATCGATTAGGGTTAAATCAAAATTAGGAGTATTCAAATATCGTATTTTTGAATATTTGAAGGAGTTAGAAGTTTTAATTTAACAAAAGTAAACCAGTTTGTTAAAGGCCAAGTAATGCTGAATGCTGAACCAGTGAACTCATTGGAGTGTCATGTTGAGACACTGTATATTTTGATAGTTAAAACACCGACTATCAAATCTGTCCAATGCGATTGTTGGTACGGAAAGACCGGGATCGAATTTATATTCGAAAACCATTCCGTCCAACAAATACGTGAAGATCTCAGAAGATGATCGAGATGGAGCATTGAAGACCGTGGATCTTCGTAAACGGAAGAACCACAAATATTCTCTGCCTGGCAAGCAGAGAAAAACTGTGATTCTGTCGTAGTTGGAATCTACGGGTTGCAAGGACTTCTCGCTACTGATCCATGGGGTGATTCCTATATTGGATGCAGTAGGAGAGTGCCTTCGGTTCATCCTGTTCCTGGATGACGTATATGGACGAATGTCTGACAGAGTATTTCCGAAGGATCACGTACGTTGATTTCTTCAAACGTACTATAGTGTTGGCGGGGAATCGCCGTTCTCTTAGCTTAACTGCTAGAGTATTTTTGTGGATGTCAATTAGTGATATCTGATGGATTTGACGATGTGGCATTCAAAGTGAATGACGACCAGATGATCAGAAGTTGATTCTGGCCTCAAGCCTCATCAACTGGGAAATGACAAAAATCGGGCAGGCAGCATGGCTATGTGGGTCGCTCCCATTAGGGTGTATGATCACCTATCTAGAGGAAGTCCTATTTGTTTCTTAAATCTATGTTTCGATGCTGTCCCTTGTCGGGAGACGGTTGCTGATCCCAACCGTCGGTGATATACATTCGATACACTCAAGCGAAATGAGGGGTCGGTCATGTGAGGGCCGGGTTGCAAGAAGTTCTTGTTGAACCCAGTGTATTCGTCTCTAGAGATACACGATCGGAAGGTGGACCCATACCTTGTCAAGTCGGAATCCAATTCCCAATAAGCGCCTGCGGGTTTTGATTGTATACTATATATGTGGAGCGTGAGATGCAAGCGTTCCACTAGATTGATATTTACTTGTATTTAGACATTATTATAATATCAGACAAGATATTGATTTCAAAACTGTTTTGGGTTATCGTAAGGTAAAAACCGTCCGTATTTATGTGTGGATTTGGTCTTACGATTATCCTTTTCTTTTGAAAAGGTTTTGAACTTTAAAATCAAGATTGGATGGTTCACCCTTATTACTGTGCGAGTTTATCTCACTCTGGTTCACCAGACTGACCCGGTGTTTTGTAAATGCTCGGGTTAGGCCGGGTTGTACAGGTGCAGGTTATCGACTACTGTGAAGAGACGAGCTGGAAGAGTCCAGACGTATGATATTACTAGTATTCAGCTGTGTGTTGTATAAGGACAGATTATCACTGTCCAGATGTTGATGTACTCTGATATTGTAAGTATTTTTCAAAGTTCTCAATAAAGATTTACTTCTGTATTATATTTTGTTCCGCTGCGATGTGAGACTCTGTGTGTGATGTTTCTTCTTCTTCTATTCTAATATTTCTATCTTATCTATTCTCACCCTCTAACTTCTTTCTATTAATGATCTGGAATGTTCGATGTCTGAATGGTCAACATGATAGTTTGATGTTGATTTTCGGAGTCGAAAATCCCGGTTCGTTACAGTGGTATCAGAGCTATTTGTTAAGTAATTACCTTGGCTCTGTGGCGTGACTCAGTAGAGATGGGGTTAGCAATACCCTAGATTGAGTTTGAGTGTATATATATGAGCACGTATTTGTAAATTGATATAAAAACTGTTTATATTGTGTTGATTGGTTTGTCGAGTAGTTTATGAATTCTGGTCGATACAGTAATGCAAACTGTGTCGATAAGTGTTTCTAAACTCTTGAACAGAATAATTCGACACAGTATGTTTTTGAAAGAGGGTAAATGAAATAATTTTACCCAAATGATATTTTGATATAAAAGAAGGATATATATTTGAAGTATTTTAGTATATTGGATATGTTGGTTGATTATAATTGAAAAAAAAAAGTTATATAGATAACCAATTCAAATTCGTATAATATAAAAGCAGATTAATTGAATCTGAATTAAATCAGAACTAGAATTAAAATGCTGAAACTGGGAAAAGTGTTCATAAAGGGTTTTGAATTGAATATATGATAATTTTTAAAATCCTGGGAGATTTTAATTTTGTTACAAGCACTGAAAAGGATATTTTGAAATGGATTTCAAAATAAAAGTGTTTAGAACTGGTTTTGAAAGTGACATAGTATTGAACTCACTTCAATAACTGGGAAATAGATTCCGATGATGATCCGGACATCATCGGTGTTCATTTTCGAGTGGTAAGTGACGGATTACTACCAAAGATTTTGTTTTGAATTGCTTTGAGAAAAACAAGTTGTTTTGAATCCTGAAAGGAAATATTTGATTTTTGAAAGAGCTGAACTGTTTAAAAACTCCCAGGGAAAGTGTTTGAACAAAGGCAAAATTAAATAGAAATTGGAAAAGCAAAGATGAATTGAATTGAAACCAATTAACTGAAAATTTAATCGAGATATAATATATCTAGTCGAATCAGGTTTTGAATTTGGGAGACAGGAATCTGAAATGGTATTGGACTGGTGAGTTAAGAGGTGAAATTGATAATGGATGGAAATTGAGTTAAGAATGGGATTTGGCTTGGACACGTGAAGGATTTGGTTTTGAGGATAAAGTTGGAATTTTGTTGGGAATGCATTTGTATATGCTGACAAGATAGCAGATGGAGAGGATATAATGATATGCCCGACAAAAAGGTACACGTTTATTTCTATATGGGTTTGGTGATTTATGAGCCTATTTGGCAAGCCGCTTGGCTGTTTCATTTTCTTTTGAAGTGGAAAAGGCCTAGAAAAGGCGAGTTGGAGTTGTACCGATTGAGCCGTACAGAGGAGGTGCTGGCAAAATTTTTTGGAAATTTAAAGTGTTAGAAAATTTTCGATATTTTTGAAAATATTTATTTACAGTATTGAATTGGTTTCTAATTTAATATAAAATTTGATTTGAAGTTAATGAATTTATAACGTTCTTTCTTACCCTAGCAATTTCGAGGACGAAATTATTTTAAGGGGGGAAGAATGTAACGACCCGTGTTTTTCGACCATTTGAATATAAATATTTAAAGTAGTTTCAAATATTATATTGGAATATTAATGAAATTTAATATTGAATTCGTTATTAAAAACGAAGTTGAACGTTATAATTTATATATAATTATAAATCGAGCTTGAAAATGGCGTGCAGTTCGTAAATTGGAATTTTGAACTTCAACTGAGAATACAGGATTCGATATAAGGCGGATTTCTGGGAAACAAGACACGTTGGGAGCGTGTTGATGATAATTTTCATATAAAAGAGAAAAATCCAGATTTCGTGTTATAGTTTGATAGTTATGGCTAAATCAAATTTTGAAATAGTCGCTATGGAAAATCGTTATTTAATTATAAGCCTTTAAAATGGCTGTTTTGCAAACGGACTCAGATTTCGACAAAATCAGTTTTATTAGAACCGTATCGCTAAATTATTGTACGGTGGTGAATTTCGTGGAAAAACCGATGTCATATGTGACCACGGTAGCCGTAAACGCTCGCTCAAATTCTATAGCGCGTATTCAAATAAATACAAGGAGTATTTGAGTATAACTTGAGCAGACGATTGAATTAGGCCACGAAACCAGTTCCATTGAGTTCGTATCGTCGATTAGAGTCAGGATAGGCATATGGTTTGTTATTTTTAGAGACCGGAAAAATTTGGAGTTAAAAAGGGTAGGGCGGTTCGGGGTAAAAACAGCCTATCGGGCAAACAGTCTCAGAATGCGACGAAACTAGTGCCGTTGGGTTCGTATCGAAAAGTTATTGTAAGATTGGGAAGTTTCAAGTTGATTTGATTTATCTGGTGACCGTAAAAAAATAAAATGCGTGTTAAATTCTGGTTTTATAAAGGAAATTTTTCCATACGACCTCGGATTTCGATGAAACTTGTTCCATTGGATCCGGAATATCGTTTTACATCAAGAACAGCCTTTTTATCAGTAGACAGAAATCGTTGCGGTGGTTTTTATCAACTACTTCACGGTCAAGCTTTGTAAATAATATTTAAAATACACTAGAACTCTATGATTTGCGTTTTTCAAGACCTCACATGCGAGTGGTACGTTATTTTGTGACAACTGACAATTGAAAGGAAGCAACGTGCAGCTTCATTTGAAAAAGGAGCCTCTACCCTAAAGCATAGGAGCCTACTTTACGTGGTTGCCAAACAAGAATAAAATAATAAACCGTGGTTGGCACGGTATCCCTTCTTCTATAAATATAATTTCTTGCTTCACTTCCAACCGAATGAAACCATCTCAGCTTAACAAATAAACCAAACTTCCCTTAATCACTCTGTTTGCAAAACGTGGCAGCATAGTACCACGAGAGTAAGGATGGGCGGATCTTTGCTGGTGGTAGCCGTGGGGTTCCCTGACATTCGGAGCCGGGTCCAGTGGAGAAGTGGCGTTGGTTGGTGGAAGTTGGAAGTATACGGCATGGTGACAATGATCCGCAGTTGCGTGAACAGGTAGGGTGGTGCGCTTCTGTAGATCGGAGAAGAAGTAAAAGAACTGTAGCAAAGAAGTAAATAAGTAGCATGGGGCGAAGAGTGAAGGCGGGATGTGGTTTGATACAAAGAAAAATAAAATAACAGAGAGAAGTATGGGCTGATGATGCTTGAACAGGAATTAACGGCAAATGGAGGAAATGCAACGGATTGAAGAAACAAATCAGTTCGGGTTACAGTGAAGTATTTAAGTGAATTAAAACTTAATTAAGGGGAATGGATTGTTTAAATAAAGGTTTTATTACTGATTTTGGGGTTTGCTTATGCAGAACGAACAACAGGATCGAAACATACACAAAAGGAGGATGGCCAGTATTCTTTGAGAATGGAGAATAGGATCGGCCTTTCTATTCTCAATTCGAAATACACATGGACTGTGAAGACCAGAACGAAACAGTTCATGAGTGCTGCCGAGTCCTTTATCAAGTTGAAAGGAAAATTCAGGAACGAAAGTAAAGGACAGGATTTGAGAACAGCTGCGGGATGAAATCCTGAACAAAACAAAAATCTGATCAACCGTATAATAAAGGAATGGGATAAAACAACTTGTGTTACGGTCGTGACGACGGGCTTAACGTGATGGAACTTATCTGGAAGATGCAAGAGACAACTAGAATTTACAGCTAAATTAAACAGCTGTTTAATTTTACTGTAACCGAACCGGAAATGAACGAAATCAAGGTGAGTTAAACTCACTCAGTTACCCTTTTTATATTTTATATAAATTGGGTATTTTTATTTTATATGCTCTGCTTGCTGATGGTTGCCTGTTGCTAGTTATACCCTTGGTTGTTGATTTAACCAATGAAATTAAACTGTGTTTAATTTCGGTGAAATACTAAATCGTATATTTTAACGATTGGTTCCAATAAAGGTAACTCACCTTGGTTGGTCACGTTTATTTATAAACGTGTTTTAAAATGGTTGCATTGTTTGAATTGCTTGTGGTTAATGTTAAATGGTTGTTATTTTAGTTCATCAGTTAAACAAAACTGAACAGTCTGATTTGAGAAAACCATTTGAATACAGGGAAGAACAGGTTGGAGGGATCCAACCGGATTCCTCAAATGTATTATTTATTTTCATATTATCATATATGAACTGATCGGTTTGTGTGATTGATTTGATGGTGGATTATTGACTGGATATTCAACATCTGTTTGGTTTAAACCAATGGGCGATATTGGTTAAGTGTTTGGCAGAGTATGGCCTTTAAAACCAATCGAGTTATAGATATTGATTCACCGTCAGGTGAATCGATAGAGTTGAGGTTATAAGAATTTATTTTTATAACCAGAGTTAAATTTGAATTATATTATTTGAATAAAAGTCATTTAAGAGAAATAAGAAATATTTTATTTGTTTAGGACTTTGATTTGTTATGAATTTATTTTGCAAAGCAAATGCTGATGTTAATCAGATTTACCAGTGGAAGAATAAGAAATGAATTAAATGGATAAACCTTGAAAATTTGCTTTGTAAAGAAACAAATAATTAGAATTTATTTAAATTAATTATATTTTTAATTAATTTAAAGCGAGGATTGTTGAAATCAGTTAATGAGATAATCAAGTTTTTGAGTTAATTAAATCGACCGTTTGAAATTAGAATTGTTTATCAAGTTAATGTGTTTTGACTAAAATAGTTAAACGAATATTGTTTGAATTTAAATAAGGATTTAAAAGGGATTTGATATTTAATTTAGTAAATAAAGGGATTAACTACTAAAGTAGTTAATGTTTGGAATAAGTTATTATTGTAATTAATGATGAATTTAGGAAAATATTTTTAAATGGGAATTCATTTAAAAGGTTACCGAATGTGAGATGCAAGCCAATTGAATGGTGAAAGGAAATAAACGTACTCAATTATATGAATTAGGTGAAAGGAGATTACGATAAAAGGGTTTATTATAAACCAGAGGTCTTAAGTGAGATTTAAAGTGTTAAGACGTTAATTTTACATTAACGTTATTTGAAAACGAGATCAAGTAAAAATGAGAAGTTTAAATGAGATTTCAAAATGGGAAATTGAATATATTTATTCGAGATAGAATTAGCCAAACATAATTATTGGGCTAAGTTGCCATTGTGTACGACTGCTAGCGTAATTCGCAGGGCTGCAGATAGCCTACGGCGGTCGGATGTTTCCTGAGGGAACCAGGCGTAACCATTGTGATCGCTGCGATCTAGGGTCAAGCGAATGGATTGAAGTCGAGTATTAGTTAATCAATTAGAGTTAATCGATTAGGGTTAAATCAAAATTAGGAGTATTCAAATATCGTATTTTTGAATATTTGAAGGAGTTAGAAGTTTTAATTTAACAAAAGTAAACCAGTTTGTTAAAGGCCAAGTAATGCTGAATGCTGAACCAGTGAACTCATTGGAGTGTCATGTTGAGACACTGTATATTTTGATAGTTAAAACACCGACTATCAAATCTGTCCAATGCGATTGTTGGTACGGAAAGACCGGGATCGAATTTATATTCGAAAACCATTCCGTCCAACAAATACGTGAAGATCTCAGAAGATGATCGAGATGGAGCATTGAAGACCGTGGATCTTCGTAAACGGAAGAACCACAAATATTCTCTGCCTGGCAAGCAGAGAAAAACTGTGATTCTGTCGTAGTTGGAATCTACGGGTTGCAAGGACTTCTCGCTACTGATCCATGGGGTGATTCCTATATTGGATGCAGTAGGAGAGTGCCTTCGGTTCATCCTGTTCCTGGATGACGTATATGGACGAATGTCTGACAGAGTATTTCCGAAGGATCACGTACGTTGATTTCTTCAAACGTACTATAGTGTTGGCGGGGAATCGCCGTTCTCTTAGCTTAACTGCTAGAGTATTTTTGTGGATGTCAATTAGTGATATCTGATGGATTTGACGATGTGGCATTCAAAGTGAATGACGACCAGATGATCAGAAGTTGATTCTGGCCTCAAGCCTCATCAACTGGGAAATGACAAAAATCGGGCAGGCAGCATGGCTATGTGGGTCGCTCCCATTAGGGTGTATGATCACCTATCTAGAGGAAGTCCTATTTGTTTCTTAAATCTATGTTTCGATGCTGTCCCTTGTCGGGAGACGGTTGCTGATCCCAACCGTCGGTGATATACATTCGATACACTCAAGCGAAATGAGGGGTCGGTCATGTGAGGGCCGGGTTGCAAGAAGTTCTTGTTGAACCCAGTGTATTCGTCTCTAGAGATACACGATCGGAAGGTGGACCCATACCTTGTCAAGTCGGAATCCAATTCCCAATAAGCGCCTGCGGGTTTTGATTGTATACTATATATGTGGAGCGTGAGATGCAAGCGTTCCACTAGATTGATATTTACTTGTATTTAGACATTATTATAATATCAGACAAGATATTGATTTCAAAACTGTTTTGGGTTATCGTAAGGTAAAAACCGTCCGTATTTATGTGTGGATTTGGTCTTACGATTATCCTTTTCTTTTGAAAAGGTTTTGAACTTTAAAATCAAGATTGGATGGTTCACCCTTATTACTGTGCGAGTTTATCTCACTCTGGTTCACCAGACTGACCCGGTGTTTTGTAAATGCTCGGGTTAGGCCGGGTTGTACAGGTGCAGGTTATCGACTACTGTGAAGAGACGAGCTGGAAGAGTCCAGACGTATGATATTACTAGTATTCAGCTGTGTGTTGTATAAGGACAGATTATCACTGTCCAGATGTTGATGTACTCTGATATTGTAAGTATTTTTCAAAGTTCTCAATAAAGATTTACTTCTGTATTATATTTTGTTCCGCTGCGATGTGAGACTCTGTGTGTGATGTTTCTTCTTCTTCTATTCTAATATTTCTATCTTATCTATTCTCACCCTCTAACTTCTTTCTATTAATGATCTGGAATGTTCGATGTCTGAATGGTCAACATGATAGTTTGATGTTGATTTTCGGAGTCGAAAATCCCGGTTCGTTACAGTGCATGAAATCAAAGACATATTTATGTAGATGCTACGACTAGGTTCATGTTTTTTCTCAAAGCACAGTGAAAATTGAAAGCTACAGGAAATGGGTAAGCACATGTTTTAGTTCATTATTATTATTGAGCATTCAAGTTGTAAACCACTCGTTAGTTTTCACTTTTCATAATTTAACAAGTGAAGACGCTACAAGAAAATACAACCTGTCCAGTTTCAACCTTAAGTTCCTTCGTCCCCAAGTGTCGTACCCTATCTTTTCTCCAACACAGGCTACCCTATATGAGAATGCATACTTCTCCTTACTGCAACTTCACACATGGCCATCACTTCATGCAGACTTGTCTATGCCTCTACGTACCCTAATACGTGCCTATCAAGTAATGAACACCTTGCGTGCCAAGGTTCATTCTATTATAAATACATGATGCGAAGAGGTTTTCCTCTAGTTGTTTCAGCGAGGAACCCATTGAGACCGAGAGCTTCAATGGCGATTAAAACTAAAATAAAATCAGTTGCTTCAAATTAAAATAAAATGAACTTGAAAAAAAAGGAGAGCTGACGTATGTCCATGAAGGGGAGGACGTATGGTCCAGGAAGTTGTCTAGGAGTGTACAGTCAGCATGCGAACAAAATGAGCAACGGGGTTTTGAGGAGTGAGACCGAGTTCGTCATCGACGCCGACTGTTTGAAGGCGGCAAGACAAAGAGGGAGCGAGTTTCGTTTGAAGGGGGAGCGTATTTGTTTGAAGTTTGGGAAAGAAAAAAAATAAAGGGGGGATTCATTACCTGGAGCGGAAGGACCGAAAGGTTTTGTGGGGAGAAGAAACTGTGTTATGCGGGTAGGCTTTCTCATATTGGGCTTGGGCCAGTTATTTAAAAAAAAATGAAAAAGAGCCCGAAACGTTGGGAAGAGCTGTATAGTGGCGGAAGGAATGATACTGAAGGGGGCATGCTATATTGGGAAAGCAAGTGTAGTGGCATGACCATTTGGGCAGTTTACACATGAATGGTGCAGGCGGGTTTTTGTTTGGGTTAGTTAGGAAAGAAATGGTACATGCATGAACGTGAGTCATGGATGAAATGGTAAACATGAATTCGAACGGTAGAAGCGTGGAACCAGAAAAATAAGGCTGGTCTGGTCTCATGATTTTGGGCCAATAAATATGAAATTTAACGCAGTTGGAAGCGTTGGAATCGTATGGACGATATTTGCTGACTGAAATTGGTTTAAAGAGATTAAAGATCGCTTCAAATTCATGACATAATTAAACGCCTGATTGGATCAACTGACGCAAATCGTTATTCAACGGTTAACGCGCCAAGGTGAGTAAATTCACTAACTCTGTTTTATTTAAAATATTTTAATTATATTTTAAATAATGGTTGAATGCTGTGTGATGGTTGTTTAGGCAGATTATGGTTAAATTTGTTGAAATATTATATATCGTTGTATATGTACACATCACCGGTTGGATACTGATGATTATAATATTCCCTAGGATGGAACCAGTGATAATTGTTGACTAACATCTGTGGATGCGGAAACCGGTTGGAGGAATCCAACCGGATTCCTCAATATTTATATGTACTGTTTGTTTTATATAGATGCATTGTTTGAACCCAAATGACTTTTGAAACCTTGTGTTGATATTAGCGTTAAATGCAAATTTAAACGTTATCTTGATTTAATCAATAGATGATATCGATTAAGGAAGTGACAACAACCAACCATAAATGTATCATTTGTTTTACCCACTATTGTTTTACCAAAATCCCACCGTGTGCGAAGCACGTGTTTCACCATACTTACTAAATGATTTGGTGAAGTGTATTCTTATATTAATAAGATTAATAAGTAAGTAGGCGGAGATTAACTGGATGATTAATAACAAGATTTTTTTTTTTAAGAACAATTAAATGAGATATTTACAAATAGATTATGGTTGATTTCATATTAAGTAAGATTAGTTAGAATCGATTATTGTTATTTAATAGTAAATGAGGTTACTTAGAAATAAATTATTATTTTTATAGTAATCGATACAAGTGAAATTATTTGGATTAATAAATGTTAATTATTCAAAATGAAAAGATTTGTTAGAATTGATTAGTGGGTTAATCATGGCTAAATATTTACCAAGCAGATTGTTTTGATCAGTAATTGGTTATTTGATTAAATTAGATTGGGCTGATTAATCTAATGTAATAAATTAATGAATAGTTGATTTAGTTTAAATAAGATTTTAAAGTATAAGGGATTTGTCTAAGAAAGACGAAGCGGAGAGAAATGTTTAAAAATGGATTTGTATAAGCTAATGTAAATAACCGAGTTTTCAAAATAAGGATATGGCGTCATAAAACCATATTTAAATTATAGCAAGAAGCACGTTTACGGATTTTAAAGTATAAGGGGGTAGAGTTACGAACTTATATCTATTCTAAGGTAAGAATGTTGTTGATCAAGGTCTGAGAGGTAATTAAAATACCCCAACTTGAACAACTTCACTATTATCGAAGGATGGTATTTGTTTGTAACGGAAAGAGATGTCAAGATTTTTGTAATAGAAAGAGATGTCAAGATTTTTGAAATGGAAAGAGATGTCAAGATTTTTGTAACGGAAAGAGATGTCAAGATTTTTGTAACGGTAAGAGATGTCAAGATCAGTATAAGGTGGTATATAGCAGCGTATTTCAAGTATTTGAACTACAGCGATAAAACAACGCTGTTGACTAGGCTTAAGCGTGACTGTTATGTTGAGATTTGTTATAAAAGGGGAATATCACAGCGTATGACGAGTTTTGAACTATAGCGTTAAATTAACGCTGTTGGCTAAGCTTAAGCATGATTTTTATATAGCACTACTCCCTAGGGAATGTAAACAGTTTGTTTTGAAATCCACTTATTCTAAAGTAATAAGTAACGATGATTGTCTAAAGAAATATAAGAACGAGTAGTGGAGAATCGTTTCAGAAAACGATGACATCATTTCGATGTTTGAAATATGATTAGAGTTAAATAACACTATTAGAAATGGGAACTATAATTCGACGATGATGAATGTTAAATAAAAGTGCCCATGGTTGTGTGATGATAATTATACAATTGATTGGATGTTTGTTTTACTTCGATAGTTAAATAACCGACTATCGAAGTGTTTGACCATCGTTGTCAATACGGAGAGACCGGTTGGATATATTATCGAAAACCACTCCGTATAGGCATAAGCGCTGCGAATTTTATTATGCTGAAGAAAATTGAAGACGGAGTGAAATGTAAGGGTCGTCCTGTTTCAGAATGGTGTTTTCTGTTTATCCAGTCCCAGGACAACTTGTATGGACGAATGTCTGACAGAGTATTCCTAACGGTCACATAAGACGATCTTTTCAAAGTATTACGTCTGGTGGCGGAGGAATTCGTTACTCTTAGCTTTTATACCCGTAATATTTTTGGGAAGATCAACTAGTGATTTGACGGGTTTGACAATGTGGCATTCAAAGTGTATGGTGGCCAGATGTTCTAAAAGGTAGACATAGCCTCAAGCTTCACAACCGGGAAATGACAAAAATCGGGCAGGCAGCATGGCTATGTGGGTCGCTCCCATTAGGATGTATAATCACCTATCTAGAGAAATTCCTTTTGTTTCTAAATCTATCGATTCTGCCCATTCGGGAACGGTGGTTTGAGCCCAACCGTTGGTGATATACATTCGATACACTCAAGCGAAATGAGTGGTCGGTCATGTGTGGGCCGGGTTACAAGACGTTCTTGTTGAACCCAGTGTATTCGCCTCTAGAGATACATCATCGGAAGGTGGTCCCATACCTTGTCATAGTTGGAATCCAATCTCCAATAAGCGCCCTGCGGTTTTTGATTTTTATACTATGTATGTAGAGCGTGAGATGCAAGCGTTCTGCTATTTGGTTATTTACTTGATTAGACATTATTATAATATCACTGGATTTTGATATCAAAATATTTTGGGTTATAGTAAGGTAAAAACCGTCCGTGTTTATGTGTGGGCTGGTCTTACTATTATCCTTTTTGTTTCAAAAAGGATTTTCAAAGTTAAACCGAATGGTTGGAGTTTACTCACACCAGTCCCATGACTGACCCAGAGTTTATTTTGTTTGTTTTTCCCTAAACTCTTGGGTGCCCAAATTTGTACGGGCAGTCAAGTGTTTCAGGCTTTACAGATGCACTTGGAGGAGCTTGAAGTAGGAATCTTCAATGTTGGTTATTTAGAGTTATCTCCGATGTATGAAATGTTATGTTGTACTCTGATATGGTATGTATATACAAATCAGATTTGTATATCAAAGTTATGTTATATAATATATTTTATTCGTTCCGCTGTGAGATTCGTGTTTACTCTGATTCTACTCAGTTGTGTTCTCCTACTTCTTCTTCTTCTGTTCTATTAGTTCTATCTTATCTTTCTCATCCTCTTATTTCTTTCTATTAATGATCCGGTATTTTCGATGTCTGAACAGTCGACGCTGGATTTTGTGTCGATTTTCGGAGTCGAAAATCCCGTGGTCGTTACACATTCACTCAAATATACTTTTAAATAAAAATAAAAGTTACATTTGTTATTTGCATTCCTTGTTGCAAATAAAACCTTAAAATAAAGTTCATCTTTGTTTGCAATTCATTAATGCAAACAAATCATCAAATTGAAAATTATATTCTTGATTTATATTTTTGATTTGAATAAAGATTGTTTGAAATAAAGGATAGAATTTAAAAGTTACATTTTAATAACTAAACATTCACATTTTTTATCATTAAAGTAAAATAGACAAAAACATTCATTTTGTCTAAATTAAAAGAATGAAACAAAATATAGCATTGGCATATTTTATCAGAATTGAAACACAAATTATTCATTTTTGTAAATTTATATTAGTTAAACCCAATTATTCATTTTTGTTAATTTACATTAGTTAAAAATAATTATTCGTTTTAGTCAATTTATACTAGTTAAACCAAATTTTACATTTTGTCAGAAATATTCATTTTTGTCAAAATGAATTAGTTGAAGCAATATATATATATATATATATATATATGTATGTATGTATGTCTGGCAAGAAATATACTTGTCAAGATAGGTTAGTTAAATCAAAATATTTATCATTTTTGTCTTATTAGAATTGCCAAAACAAAATAATCATTTTTGTTTAGAGTTTAAATTAGCAAAATAGAAATTGTCAATAGAGACAAAGTTGTTGTGCTTATTCATTCATTGCAATAGAGATATTTTCTTGTCGTCATTATATGTATTGTGTATTACACTTCCATTCACAAGTTGCCCGACTTATGTATGTGATTGGGACGATAATTTTTCACACATCGCCCAAGTGCACAAATTAGCTTATTATTTGTTTGTTGGTTGAAACCCCACACGGGTGTTGGGATGAAATTTATATACATTAATCCCAATATTTAGTTGTATGTTGATCGTTAGATCGACAGGCTACGATGAGCATTATTATTTAATTTTAACGCTTACACAGTGGAAATTACACTTTGGATGTAGATGGATGATTTGATGATTTTACTATTATTGTCATATATATGATGTGTGTGAAATCCATATAATCCAAATTATATGGTAAATGTTTGAGTCGCATTTCGATTCAGGTGTTCTTTTAAATAGGAATATTTTTACATTAGAAATACTTTTTATATAAAGTGCATATATTTCCATAATATATTTTTAATCAATTATATGTTAAAACAAAGAATATTTGTAAAAGATAAAGAAATTGTAATATAAAGAATAATTCTCATTTAGAGTCTTTATATAAAGAATATTTTTATGATTATTTTAAAATATGTTTTTAAAAGATTACTAGCATTTGCAATTATATTTTGTGATCTGAAATAAATTGAGATGTGAAGTGGATTTATAGTGGACATTGTTTTAAACGACATTTGTCCTTTAATCCAATTTACATTGAAATTATTATTTGGAATTTATAAATCTATTTTATAGATTTAAAAGGGCATTTTCTAAAAATCAAGTTTTCAATTTAATATATTAAATCGGAATTAAGTGGAAATTCGATTGGTAAAAATCGGAATGGGCTTCTGTAAAAGAAGACCGATATTATATGTGGAATTTAAGAGGCTTTGTCGTTATTCCATTTATATTATTAGTCTGATACAGAAATCTATATCGATTATGTATTGATTTGATTTCTGTGGAATTCCATATTTCGGAAATTGGTTTATAGAATTTATTTTCAGTGTTTATCTTTGATAAAATTAATGAGAATCTTTTAAAACGAATATCTTATTAAAAGAATACTCGGAGTTGGAATGTGGTGTAATGTGTGATTTTCCAATATTTGCTTTCTAATCACAAAATACGCGAGTTATTCAGAAAAAACCGGGTTTAACCCATTCTGAATAATCATCACGACGATCAAGAGTCGAAGACGAAGGCGATGATTGAAGACCGAAGGTTTTCACATCGTTGGGATGATGATGACTGGTATCTTGAATTGGGATTGGCCTTCCAAGGCAAGGTATTTGGTAATGATCGTCCAAACGCATATGGAGATCGACGGACACATTGTTTCACTCAGACCCAGAGCGGACTTGTAAATGGATTGTGTGTCTGACATTGTATTCGTTTCTGCTGTATTTGTTGAACGCTACTGATTATATATTTCTATTTGGTGGTGAAGAATTTATTCTTTACTTATCACCCTTCTCTAAGACGTATGAGCTAAGAAGTTATATATATATTGGTAGATGATCAATAATATGGTAGGGTCTGACAATGTGACATGCTAAGATGCAAATGATCAAGGCTTTGTTGAAAAGCAGGCCTTGTGGTTGATGATCAAAGCATAGCCTATTCAGGCATAGCTTTGTGTATAGCGTGACTTCGCGAGCCTCACACCCCGGTATGAGTCAAAAACGGGATATGGACCGTAGGGAGTGCACACATTTCTTTCTAGCTAGGAGTGGTGTTTGGGCTTTAACACGGCCCGACATTTTACTTATGTGGATTATGGATTGAGGTACCTCGGGTTTTTATAGGCCGGAAGTGGTCATATTATAGGTCCATAGGGACCGGGAAACATGTGTTCAAGCATAACTAATCCACTACCATTAGGTATGGACCGGCCCTACCGCATCCAAGGGTTCACTGCGGGGGATCGTGAGGCATTTGCTAGAGTGTCTCGAATCGGAAGAGGACGATCCCTAGCCTCGATTTCATGATAGAAAACCAATTTCCAATACGACATCTCGTTTTCGATTGTATAACCAGTATGGCGACATAGTATATGGTACCTATGCCGTCTAAGATTAATACATTTATATTGAAATGTTTTAAATATATATATACACACTAATAATAATATCATTTTTTACGTATCAAGCATCTTTTGACCATTATAAGGTAAAACCCTATCCTCTGGTGTGCGTTGCATTGTGTGATGGGACCTGGGTCTTGTAATGGTTTCATTTTTTCTAAAAAAGCATTACGTTATTTGACGATTTACTTTAATTATGCACGGGCAATCCAATGGAGTAAACCCATTCCGCGTTAGCGGCGTGGTCCTGTAATTAGCCAACTTATTAGATAAGTTAAGTTAAGAATTCTCACACCAGTCCCACGACTGACCTGTAGTTTGTTTCACTTTGCAAACTCGGGTGCCCTCTTTTCACACGGGCAGTCGAGTAGATTTTTGCAGATATAGTTAAGCAGGATCCTGGATTGAAGTCTGAAGCTGGGTCCAGAATATTGATGGCCTTCCGCTAAGATTAGTTCCGCTGCAATGTATTTAATTTATTGTAAATGTATCTTCCGCTGTATTATTTATTGATGTACTCTGATATAGTCTGTACTCTGATGTAACATTTTATTATTGATGTTATAAAAGTCTGTGTTGTTGTTCTGATGTGTTGTATGCCCAAAGTTAACGTACGCGGGTTTTGAATGGTCTTGATCGATCTTGCAATCGATTGGGGTCGGGTGAAATCCGGGTCGTTACAGCTGATATCGGAGCTAGGTTAGCTCAAATCTTTGGGGTACAATTAGTTAGAACTAAACAGAAGACTCATCAGAGGTTGGATTAGTAATATCCAATAAGAATACTCAATAGAGATAGGATCAGCAGTATCCTAGAATGAGAATACTCATTAGAGATGGGGTTAGCAATGCCCTAGAATGAGTCAGATTGGAAAATTTATAATTAACGTACTTGTAACTACATATATAATTCGATTTTAGAAAATATGATTTTTGAATATATAAAAAATATATATTTTTGAAAATTTAATCAACTAATCGGTTGATGATTGTATTGTGTGAATTTGAATTTAACTAATAAAATTATTAAACAATTAAAGAATGAAAATTAAATTGGTTAAATAAACAACTTTAGCTTCATTTCCTTTTCGAGGACGAAAAGATTTTAAGTGGGGGAGATTGTAACAACCCGCAAATTCTGAACCAATTTAAAAATTTTATTTTAGAAAATTTTAATGAATTTTGAGGATATAATATGATTTATTATTAATAATAATGGCTAGAATTTATTTTTATCGAAGTTAGAACGAATAAATTTAATTTAAATATAAAAGGAGTTAGAAATGGCGCGGTAGTTTTAAAATTTGATTTTAAACTTTAACTGAATGCACAGGATTCAAAATAAATCATAATTGAGTGAAATAAGAAATATTTAAATCTGTTCAACCATATCTTTCTAACTAATCTGAAAAATTGAAATTTCATAATGGAAATCAAAAGTTATGGCCAATTCAATTTTTAGAAAGGTCGCTGTAGAATTTATATATATAATATATATGGCCCGAAAAGCTACTTTTCACATATGAAGGAATTTTGACTTGAAACCACTTCTATTGAGTCTGGAATTATGATTCTACATTTAAAAATTATAAACACTTATATATTTTGAGTTTCAAAAATTATTTGTTTAAAAATGTATTTTTAATATTAAATATGTTGGCCTTGAAAATAGTCATTTTTCAAACGACCTCCGTTTTCGACGAAACCACTTTTTTTGGAACCAGAATGTCAAATTATTGCTAGGTTTCAATTTTTAGAATTTTTCGAATCAATATGTGAGCCTGGCAAAAGAAATTGTGTTTTGACCATTTTAGTAAAATTTAATCAGCTTAAAAATAGCCATTTTTCAAACAGTCTCAGAATTCGACAAAAATAATTTTGTTGGATTCGTATCGTCATAAGAAAGCTAAAATTATTTTTTTAGAATTTTCTGAGGTCGTATGTGGCCCCGACATATTTATATGTACGGTCAATAATTAATTAATTAATTAATTTTTAATGGGAATTTAAATAAAATTTCTACAGATTTCGGAATTGGACCTCGAGACCTGTCCCATTGCGTTTAGAAGGCCTCAAAACGTTAAGATCGACAGTAAGCAAGCCCAGTTCGGAGACAGTCCGCATTTTCACCTTTATAACACGTTTTTCAATGATTTAATAATAAAATAATATAAAAAAATCAAACCCTAACCCTAAAAACGCAGCCGCCGCCTATTCCTTTCTATGGCCAAAAACTTCCCAATTTCAAACATCAATTTCTCTCAATCCGTCTAATGAAAATCATCAAACTATATGCCAAATCGAAGAGGACGGAGAGCTCTACAAATCCGTACGGTTAAGATCGGGTTTTGGTGCACGGATTTCGCGAATTCTGGCGAGGAAGTGGCCGTGTTCGGGTTCGGATTTCGAGGCGAGGAGGGGGCCGAGTTGGCTGGGCTTCTAGGCGGTGGTGGCTCGTGGGCGGAGCTTCGGAGTGGCGAAGTTTGATCGGCGCCTGGGTGACCCTAGGGGGGCACGCGCAGGAGGATTGGAGGGCGATTTGGGTTCGGCTGTAGCGACGTGAAAAGGAGGAAGAAAGAGTATATTTTAATATTATTTTATTTATTTAATATTTAATTTATCCGATCTTTAAAAATCAATATCTCTTTCATACTAGGGCCGATTGACGAACCGTAAGTTGCGTTGGACTCGTCTTTTCGAGATCTTCGCGATGGCGCAGACCAGAGCTGATTCCGAGACAGTCGAATTTTCAGCAAAAATCAATGTGAGAATTCTGAATTTTATTATTTAATTAATTATAAATTATTTTTCTTGCGATAAAAATAATTATACTGTGATGTAATTCAGATTTGAAATATTCTGCGATTGATGAATGGTTGATTGTTGTTGGTGGTTCGTTTTGTTGTTCATGATATGCTAGATCCGTGTTGAATTTAATATATTGTTGAATTTTATTTGCGATTGGAAATAAATCTAAATTTAGATTTAATCATATGTTATTCAGATCTAGTTATTCTAATTTATTTTAAAAATATTATTTTTACTATTCTGAGATGAACAATAGAATTTGATCGACAAACAAAAACTTATTTTTATTCGTTTATATTACATTAGAAGTTGATCGACAAATAAAAACTTTTCTTTTGTTTATTTGTTTACTTTGCAACAGAATATGAACAATAAATAAAACCTTACTTTTATTTGTTTACTTTGCAATAAGATTTGAACGACAAATAAATACTCTCTTTATTTGTTTATTTACAATAGAATATGAACAACAAACAGAATATATTTTTATTACTATAGAATTTGGCTAACTAATAAAAATCCTATTTTTATTTGTTTACATTTAGAACACAGTTTATGAATTACAATAAAAACATAAAACGTTCATTTGTTTGAATTGAAACCATGTTAACGATAAAATTTACATTTTTATCGTATATATAGAATAGACTAAAAATGTTCATCTATTTGAAATGAAAACATGAAACATTAAAAATCTTATTTTTAATGAAAAGAATTATTCATATGAAAATTGTTCATGTTAAAATAAAAGTGTTGAAAACATAAAAAAAATATCCCATTTTTAATGAATGATTCATATGAAAATTGTTTATGTTAGAATTGCCGAAAAGAAAAAAAACAAAGTTATCCTTTTATTTGTTTTTGTTGAAATGTTAGAAATAAATCAAAAAGATTACATTTTTAATGTAATTAGAAATAAATTAAAAAGATTAAATTTTTTCAATGTAATTAAATTTGAAATAAATAGATTACATTTTTCAATGTAATTAAAATTGAAGTAGAATGATTATATTTTCAATATAATTAATATTGAAATAAAAATAAAGTTTTGTTCTTCATTTTGTGTTCAAAAATGTAAACATGTTTTGAAAATAAAGTTTGTACTTCTATTTACATTCAGCCATGCAAACATATATAGTAAATAGAAATTGTTCTTTTATTTGCATTTACCAATGCAAATGTATATTGAAACAAATTATTCATTTGCACTCACCAATGCAATACATACATATATTGAAAATAAAGTTTATTTCTTTGTTTGCATTTATCAATACATTTATGCATTGAAATTAAGGTTTATTCTTCTATTTGCATATATCAATGCAAATATTCAATGAAACTATAGTCAATTTTCTTTATCTACATTTACCAACACAAATGTACACACTTTTATACATTTAATAGAATTTGTTTAAAATATACTTTGAAAATAAATTTTGTTCTCTTATTTACATTCACCAATGTAAATATAATTTGTAAACAAAACTATTCTTTTTTTGTATTCATAAATGCAAACACTCATTTAAATAAAATTTGTTTCTTTTATGTAAATACACTTTGGAAATGAGGTTCTTTTTACATTTACTCAAATATACTTTTAAATAAAAATAAAAGTTACATTTGTTATTTGCATTCCTTGTTGCAAATAAAACCTTAAAATAAAGTTCATCTTTGTTTACAATTCATTAATGCAAACAAATCATCAGATTGAAAATTATATTCTTGATTTATAATTTTGATTTGAATAAAGATTGTTTGAAATAAAGGATAGAATTTAAAAGTTACATTTTAATGACTAAACATTCACATTTTTTATCATTAAAGTAAAATAGACAAAAACACTCATTTTGTCTAAATTAAAAGAATGAAACAAAATATAGCATTGGCATATTTTATCAGAATTGAAACACAAATTATTCATTTTTGTAAATTTATATTAGTTAAACCCAATTATTCATTTTTGTTAATTTACATTAGTTAAAAATAATTGTTCATTTTAGTCAATTTATACTAGTTAAACCAAATTTTACATTTTGTCAGAAATATTCATTTTTGTCAAAATGAATTAGTCGAAGCAATTTATATATATATATATGTATGTCTGGCAAGATATATACTTGTCAAGATAGGTTAGTTAAATCAAAATATTTATCATTTTTGTCTTATTAGAATTTCCAAAACAAAATAACCATTTTTGTTTAGAGTTTAAATTAGCAAAATAGAAATTGTCAATAGAGACAAAGTTATTATGCTTATTCATTCATTGCAATAGAGATATTTTCTTGTCGTCATTATATGTATTGTGTATTACACTTCCATTCATAAGTTACCCGACTTGTGTATGTGATTGGGACGATAAATTTTCACACATCACCCAAGTGCACAAATTAGCTTATTATTTGTTTGTTGGTTGAAACCCCACACGGGTGTTGGGATGAAATTTATATACACTAATCCCAATATTTAGTTGTATGTTGATCGTTAGATCAACAGGCTGCGATGAGCGTTATTATTTAATTTTAACGCTTACACAGTGGAAATTACACTTTGGATGTAGATGGATGATTTGATGATTTTACTATTATTGTCATATATATATATGATGTGTGTGAAATCCATATAATCGTGACGACTCCATTTCCCGTACAGACGGTGACAAGGGTAATCTTTGGAATATAACACATAAACAGGTAATAGCAGAACAGAATTAAATAAATACACCAGATAATGCACAATAGAATATACTGGATAAAAGTAATCATCAGAGTTACACAGTATACAGGATCATACATAGTACAAATACAGTTCAGCTATACATAAATGTCTACAGCGGAAAAACAAACATAATGTACAATAGGAGCTGAACAGCATAAAAAGAGATAAATGATAGAATCCATCTTCAGCTCCAGCTATCCAGAGAAAGCCAGCTAAAACTTGAATACAAGGCTGCCCGTGTAGAAAAAGGGGCACCCGAGTTTGAAAGTGAAACAAACTACGAGTCAGTCATGGGACTGGTATGAGAAATCTACTCAACATATTTATAATATGTCTAATCATAGGACCACGCCACTTTTGTGGAACGGGTTTACTCCATTGGATTGCCAGTGCTTTAAAACAAATCATTCTTTTAAACATCGCAATGCTTTTTATAAAAATGAAGCCATTATAAGACTCAGTTCCCATCACACAATGCAACGCAAACCGGAGGATAGAGTTTTACCTTATAATGGCCAAAATATAATTGATACGAATCAAACAAAAGCATTTAACATTATTACTAGTGTTTATATGTTTTAAAAACAATTTCAAATCATAACTATCAATCATAGACGGCATTAATGCCCCATACCACTATGTCGCCATATATAGGTATACCATCAAAACCGCACAGTCATGTATTTGGAAATTGGATTTCCGTCATGAACCAAGGCAAAAGATAGTCCTTACCGACTTCGAGACGCTCTAGCCCTCCCCTCAGGCAAGTACTCGGTCAAGCCTTTGGATCGTCAGGGCCGGTCCACCGATGTGGATTAAAATGCCTGAACAATGCGTTTCCCCGCCCTATGGGGCGTAAATGAGCCAACGAATGACTCCATCGGACCCGGATCGTCCGATCTAACCGAGGCGCCTCGCAACAGTAACAACCACATAAGTCAAACTCGTCAGGGCGTGTAAAACCACTGACGCCACTTCTAGCTAGAAAGAAACGCATGCCCTCACTGAGGTCCTACCTCCCGTTTCTGGTTCATACCGGCTGTGAGGTTCGCGAATTCACGTTATACACAAAGCTACGCCACACAGGCGGTGCTTTGATCATCACCACAAGACTTTGCTTTTCAACAGAAGCCCTGATCACTGCATCTTAGCATGCCACACAGGCAATTCACACCGTGAAACTGATGGCTATCAATCACACAGAATAAATTCCAATATCAGACACACTGTCCATTTGCAAATCCGTTCTGGTTCTGAACGAAACCGGAGGCACTATATACCTCGCAAACCCATCGATCACCACGTACGTCTGGACGATCACCACTCATTATCCATATTTCGGGATGCCTCCCAATCAGGACCTCGGTTACTATCCAAACGAGGTGAAGATCTCCGGTCTTCGACCGCCGTCTTTATCTTCGATTTCTTATCGTCGATTTAGTTATTCAGAATGGGATAAACCCGGTCTTTCTGAGCAACTCGCGTATATGATAAACAAGTGCAACACAAATACACATACGCATCATTTCAATTCATTAGTCGCTAACCGTAAATCAGTAAGGGAACGATTTCCCGAATATTAACCCCGAAGGCCGAAACCAACATCAGATCAATACCCCAGAAACCATTCGACTTAGCCAACCTTCAGTTAGTTTCTAAATTTCACATCCATATCGTTTATAATATTTTATAACGATTTATCGCTATTTTTTTTATTTTAAAATAGCCCATTTATTCAAAACGACGCTTCGGGCCATAACGCGACCGTGGCGCTGTTTTTCTTCAGATTTGATTTACACATATCTGAAAATGTAACCGTTGGATCTTCACAAAATTTATATCATTAGAAAGATCTTTTCAAAACGAATCCAACGGTTCCAGTTTCGGGAAAATCCGACGGTCGGATCTCCCGGTATAATCGTTTGAAGTTTCGATTTCAAAATACGAACTGCAGCGTCGTTATTCGATTAAATATAATTATATTTTTATATATATATATATAAATATAATCGATTCTGGCGCTGTTTTTCTTCAGATTTGAATTAAACATTCCAGACAATCCAACCGTTGGATTTTTTGGATTTTTACAAAGTTGGTGCCGTTGGAAAGATATTTCCAAAGCGAACCCAACGGTTGCGATTTCAGGAAAATCCGATGGTCGGATCTCCCGGTATAATCGTTTGAAATCACGGTTTCAAAATACGAACTGCAGCGTCATTATTCGATATATTTTAATTCTATTTATATATATATATATCGATTCTTCGATTTCAAAGCTATATTCTTTTCATACATTTGATAAAAATGATATTTTTATCTAACTGTCTTCTATTTCAACATTTCACTATATTTAACAATTCATGTATATAATAAAAATGTGATTTTTATTGTAAAACAATTCATTTCAAAACACTATTATTTTATATAGTTCATATAGGTAATAAAAATAGGATTTTTATTATAAAACAATTTCTTTCAAAACAAGATTATTTTATATAGCTCATATAGATGATAAAAATGTGATTTTTATTATAAAACAATTTATTTCAAAATATGAATACCATTCAACACATGAATTTCAATTCAACAAATGAATATCGTTTCAACACATGAAGGTTTTCTATAGTTTATATATATAGATAAAAATGTGATTTTTATATTTAAAACACGAACACCATTCAACACATGAATTTCAATTCAACGAATGAATATCGATTCAACACATGAAGGTTTTCTATAGTTTATATATATAGATAAAAATGTGATTTTTATATTTAAAACACAAACACCATTCAACACATGAATTTCAATTCAACGAATGAATATCGATTCAACACATGAAGGTTTTCTATAGTTTATATATACAGATAAAAATGTGATTTTTATAGTTAAACCAAGAATACCATTCAACACATGAATTTCTATCCAACGAATGAATATCGAATCAACACATGAAGGCTTTCTATTCAACGAATAAATATAGTTTCAACAAATGAAAATAATTCAAACACATGAATATTATTCAAAATTTTGGCAGCATAATGGCAGGGTAGTTAAAACCGGGACCGTCCCTAGTACGGCTCCTGCTCTACCTTAAAACCTCGCGGTTTTTGACAATGAGGATTCATGCATCTAGTTCGCACGCAGGCGGCATGTATATTTATTTCATTTCCACAAACTAATCCTATGTGGTTTCAACAAAATATTTCTCAACCACAAACGGGTATTTTTCAACCACAATCAATCAATATCAACCACAAACAATTCCAATCAACCATTCGCTATCAATCAATTTTCACACCAATCACAACCAATAAATATCGTCCATGGTTTGTGGACGAGGGGCTTATATATATATATATATATATATATATATCATTTCACTTCTATTCCAACACATATATAATTTTTACAACGCATATATAACTTATACATCGAACGTACAACTTATACAACGCTTATACAAGAGGTGTACAACGCTTATATAACTCATACATCGACTATATAATTTATACATTGTCGTTTTCCATATCGTTTATAAATTAGAAATCTCACATTGGGTTGCACTCCACCAAAAATAGCAGAAGGCTCAGAAAAATATGCGGTCTCTTCTGGAATGTAGAAGACGTCCACACGGTCACGATGTTTCCTGTTTCATCGAATTTCGTCAACACAAGAAAAGATATGATTTTTCAAAGTTTGCAATGGTTTTAAACTGTTAAAAACAGTTAATTATATTCAAACCTGTACCTTTTCAAAACAGTTCGAAACTAGGTTTTAAAAATTCAGGAAATCCGTAGCACTTCGTCCCGATCGGTTGCGTGACGTCGAAGAGGGTAGAAAGGGCTTCGCGGCGCCGGGGTTTTTGGCCAATTCGACGCTGGCAGGTGGTCGGGGCGGCGGTCTGAAGGTGGCGACATTGGAGGAGAATATCTCGTCGACGGCGCAACGATAGGGGATGCTTCAGTTATGGATTTGAAGAGCTCGACGTGGGCTACAAAATCCTCAACAAGAGGAAAGTGTAATTTTTCTTGTAGGAGGAGGAATCGGGGAGGAAAGGATTGAACGAATTCCGCCGTTCGCGATTTGGGGAGAGGGAGAATAGCGGGGGGGGGGGGGGGGGGTTTCTGACGTGGACCAGTTATTTTATTATTATTTATTTATAAAGTTTTAGAAATCCGAAAATACCCCTTGCCTCCTGCGAACCCCAATCCAAACCCAACGACTGTCGTCCCCAGCGTTTTACCCCCATTCCGAACACAATGGGATATGTTTCGAAGGCCCATTCGAATGTTTCAGTCAGTTTTTCTTCAAATTAAAATATAGAACATTCAATATTAAATTTGAACGTACATTTCAATTTGCCAGGGCCACAAACTGATTCGAAAAATTCCATAAAAATAAATCTAGCTATGTTTTGACGATACGGTCCCAACAAAACTAGTTTCGTCGAATTCTGAGACTGTTTGCAAAAAGGCCCATTTCTGGTCGATCCAATTTAACTGTAATTGACCAAAACAAATTTTCCTTTGCCACACTCACATACTAGCTTCAAAAATTATGAAATTTGAAACCTGGCAAAAACTTCACATCCCGGATCCAACAAAAGTGGTTTCGTTGAATTCCGAGGTCGTTTGCAAAATGGCCAATTTCACGGGCTATATAAATTCCATAGCGACCTTTCAGAAAATTCATTTGGCCATAACTTTTGCTTTCCGCTCGGAAACTTCGATTTTTCAGATTCATTAGAAAGGTATTCACTAACAGATTTAAATATTTTTGGTTTCACTCAAATCCGTTTTGTTTTGCACCCGGTACAGTCCGACAAAGTTTGAATTCAATTTTTGAAACTGCAGCGCCATTTCAGGCCTTGTTTATAATTAGAATTAATTATATTTGTTTTCAAACGTAGATTCAAACTCACTTTTCATTACTATTGTTTAAAATATTTATTTTAAATATTTAAAATCCACTATTTTAGCCAATTTTAAATTGGTTCAGATTTTCTGGGTCGCTACAATAATCCAAATTATATGGTAAATGTTTGAGTCACATTTCGATTCAGGTGTTCTTTTAAATAAGAATATTTTTACATTAGAAATACTTTTTATATAAAGTGCATATATTTTCATAATATATTTTTAATCAATTTTATGTTAAAACAAAGAATATTTGTAAAAGATAAAGAATTTGTAATATAAAGAATACTTCTCATTTAGAGTCTTTATATAAAGAATATTTTTATGATTATTTTAAAATATGTTTTTAAAAGATTACTAGCATTTGCAATTATATTTTGTGATATGAAATAAATTGAGATGTGAAGTGGATTTATAGTGGACATTGTTTTAAACGACATTTGTCCTTTAATCCAATTTACATTGAAATTATAATTTGGAATTTATAAATCTATTTTATAGATTTAAAAGGGCATTTTCTAAAAATCTAGTTTTCAATTTAATATATTAAATCAGAATTAAGTGGAAATTCGATTGGTAAAAATCGGAATGGGCTTCTGTAAAAGAAGACCGATATTATATGTGGAATTTAAGAGGCTTTGTCGTTATTCCATTTATATTATTAGTCTGATACAGAAATCTATATCGATTATGTATTGATTTGATTTCTGTGGAATTCCATATTTCGGAAATTGGTTTATAGATTTTATTTTCAGTGTTTATCTTTGATAAAATTAATGAGAATCTTTTAAAACGAATATCTTATTAAAAGAATACTCGGAGTTGGAATGTGGCGTAATGTGTGATTTTCCAATATTTGCTTTCTAATCACAAAAATACGCGAGTTATTCAGAAAGACCGGGTTTAACCCATTCTGAATAATCATCACGACGATCAAGATTCGAAGACGAAGACAGTGATTGAAGACCGAAGGTTTTCACATCGTTGGGATGATGATGACTGGTATCTTGAATTGGGATTGGCCTTCCAAGGCAAGGTATTTGGTAATGATCGTCCAAACGCATTTGGAGATCGACGGACACGTTGTTTCGCTCAGACCCAGAGCGGACTTGTAAATGGATTGTGTGTCTGACATTGTATTCATTTCTGTTGTATTTGTTGAACGCTACTGATTATATATTTGTGTTTGGTGGTGAAGAATTTATTCTTTACTTATCACCCTTCTCTAAGACGTATGAGCTTAGAGGTTATATATATATTGGTAGACGATCAATAATATGGTATGGTCTGACAATGTGACATGCTACGATGCAAATGATCAAGGCTTTGTTGAAAAGCAGGCCTTGTGGTTGATGATCAAAGCATAGCCTATTTAGGCATAGCTTTGTGTATAGCGTGACTTCGCGAGCCTCACACCCCGGTATGAGTCAAAAACGGGATATGGACCATAGGGAGTGCACACGTTTCTTTCTAGCTAGGAGTGGTGTTTGGGCTTTAACACGGCCCGGCATTTTACTTATGTGGATTATGGATTGAGGTACCTCGGGTTTTTATAGGCCGGAAGTGGTCATATTATAGGTCCAAAGGGACCGGGAAACGTGTGTTCAGGCATAACTAATCCACTACCGTTAGGTAGGGACAGGCCCTACCTGTAACAACCCTGAATTTTGGGGTAAATTTAAAAATTTATTTTAAGTAATTTTAATGAGTTTTGATATTTAAAATAGTATACTTTAAATAATAATGATTAAAAATTGATTTAAATCGAAGTTAGAATGAATAAATTAATTTTAATTATAAAAAGAGTTAGAAATAGCGCGGTAGTTTGAAAAGTCAAACTTGAACTTTGGCTGATCGTACAAGATGCAAAGTTTAACGGATTTTAGTGAAACCAAAAATATTAGAATCTATTTAAAAATATCTTTCTAACGAATCTGAAAAATTGAAATTTCATAGCGGGAATCAAAAGTTATGCCCAAATTAAAATTTAGAAAGGTCGCTATGAAATTTATAAAGGTCAAAAATGCTACTTTTTGCATATGAAGGAATTTGAACTCGAAACCACTTCCATTGAGTTCAGAATGATGTTTCTACATTGAAAAACAGTAAACACTTATATATTTCGAGTTTCGGAAATTATTTGTTTAAAAATGTATTTTTAATATTAAATATATACGCCTTGAAAATAGCCATTTTTCAAACGACCTCTGTTTTTGACGAAACCACTTTTGTTGGATTCGGAATGTCAAAATATAGTTAAGTTTAATTTTTCATAATTTTTTGAATTAATTTGTGGCCGTGGCAAAAAGATTTCAGTTTTGTCAATTTCGGTCAATTTTAATCGCCTTGAAAATAGTCATTTTTCAAATAGGCTCAGAATTCAACGAAAATAATTTTGTTGGATTCATATCGTCAAAACATGGCTAAATATATTTTTCGGGAATTTTTGAAGTTAATTTGTGGCCCTGGTGAATTTATTTGTACGGTTGAATTATAAATAAAGGACTTAAATTTTAAATCTGAAAAACGGAGGCCAAGATTACCATTTGGACTGACAAGACATATCCAGATGAGTTCGGAATGGGGGCTATTAGGTATGAACGACAGTCGTTAGGCTGAAATCAGACAAAGTTGCAAAACGGGCCTTTATGGGGAAATTAGGGAATAAAATGATATTTTATTATATAAAGGTACGAACGCTCCTTCCTCCCCGATTCATTCACGCACCAGAGAACCCATAGCCGCCATACCCTTCCAAACTTTTCTCCTCCTTCTCTCCCAATCCGCAAAGAATTAGACTTAGGTTATGTTGAACTTTTTGAAGCTCTTCTCACTCTCTTTAATCTCCAACAAGTTTCATCCATTTTCATCGACCGTAGGTGAAGATTGAGCACCGCTAACCGGCGACCTTGGCACCCAAACCGCACCTTCCATGTGCCACCATCCATCACCCTATTTTCTGAGCTTGTAGATCTCTCGTAGCTGATCGTTTTGCTGCAAACCGTTCGCAAAACCATCAACTACAGAGAGAGAAATCTTGATCCAAAGATTTGAACAAAACTAAAAAGAAGGTATGAACATTTCAGAATCTGCCATGCTTTTAGATGTGGCAACTGCAGTTGTAAAAAGTCAGTTTCTAATTTATACATATGAACTTCAAATTTAAATCTTTCAGATCCGAAATCGCCGTGACTTCGAACACGAGATCTGGCCGAGTTTGGACCTTCATTTCAATCCCAAGCAATGTGAGAATTTATTTTTAATTAAATTTAATTAATTTAATTATTATCCTAGTGTTATGTGAAGTTTGAATGGTAAATATCATGCTTACGATACAGATCTATTTTGTTTTGTCATATTTGATGATGGTTGGTATGTGTTTGTGATGGATAGTTTAGATCCGTATGATTATCACCTCTTATGTAATCACTTGTGTTGATTTGGATTGATCTAATTTATCAATTCAAAATAGTAGAAATATGATTGTCACATTCTTATGTTATCGCTTTTGTATGATTTGAATCAATCAAACTTATCGATTCATAATAAAAGAGACATGGTTTGCCATCGTTATGTTAGTGCTTTTGTTTTAATTGAATTGATCTAGATTATCAATTCAACATAGAAAATAAAGATTTGTCTTTTTATTTGAATTGATCTAGATTATCAATTCAACATAGTAAATAAAGTTTACATTTTTCTATGTAATTAAAATGTGAATTTACAACGTATGATAAAAATTACATTTTTCTATACAATTAAAATGGGAATTTTTACCGTATGATAAAAATTACATTTTTATTTGAAATTATGATATGCAGTTGGCGATGAAAATAAAAATTACATTTTTATTTGAAACTATGATATGCAGTTGGCGATGAAAATAAAAGTTACATTTTTATTTGAAATTATGATATGCAGTTGGCGATGAAAATAAAAATTACATTTTTATTTGAAACTATGATATTCATTTGGCGATGAAAATAAAAATTACATTTTTATTTGAAACTATGATATGCAGTTGGCGATGAAAATAAAAATTACATTTTTATTTGAAACTATGATGTGCAGTTGGCAATGAAAATAAAAAGTACATTTTTCTATGCAACTAAAGACATGAGGTTTGCAATGCAAATAGAAGTTACATTTTTCTTTGTAGCTATGAATGAGATTTGAAAGACGAAAAGAAATCATTTTTTTTAGAATGAGAAATTGCATAGAGATTGAAAATTCACATTTTATATGTGGATTAAGGACGATGATTTACATAGTAAGAAAATTTTCATTTCTATTATGTAAGTGAAAAGTAGAATTTACATAGCGAAATAAAATTTACATTTTTATAAGGTAAGTTAAGATATGAATTTGTAGAGTAAATATAAATTTACATTTTTATATGTGAATAAAAGTAGGAACTTGCATTTGAAATAAAATTTACATTTTTATATGAAAATAAGAAGTAGGAATTTACAATAAAGAAAATTTACATTTTTCTTATATGTAAACAAAAATGAGAATTAGCATGTAGTTAAAAACTTCATTTCTATAATGTAAATTAGAAGTAGAATTTGCATGTAAGTAACAATTACATTTTTCATATGTAATTAAAGTAAAGAACTTGCATGTAAATTAAATTACATTTTTATAATGTAAGTTAGAAGTAGAACTAGCATGTAATTAAAAATTATATTTTTATAATGTAATCAAAAAGTAGGATTTGCATTGTAATATAAATTTACATTTTCATATGTAATTAGAAGTGTAAAATTTATATTGAAAATAAAAGTCATTTTTATATGTAATTAAGAATGAAAGTTTACAATGCAAATTAAAGATTACATTTTTCTTATATGTAATTAAGAATGGTATTTACATTGTAAATTAAAATTGCATCTTTATCATGTAACTTAGGAATAGGATTTACAATGTAAATTGAGATTACATTTTTTTATGTAATTAAAAGGCGTGAAGTTATACCGCATAGAAAATCACATCTTTATATGTGAATTAAGGAAGAGAATTTACATCGTAATGAAAATTACATTATTTTTAATGTGATTAAAATATGAATTTACACCGTAAAATAAAGTTACATTCTTTTTTATGTAATTAGGATGAGATTTTACATTGTAAGATAAAAAAGTACATTTTTATATGTAATTAGAAAAGTGAATTTACATTGTAAAATAAAGAATACATTTTTTTTAATGTAGTTAGAATTGACAATTTACACCGTAGGTTAAAAAGTACATTTTTATATATAATTAGAAATGAGAATATATATTGTAATTAGAAATTACATTTTTAGAGAAGAAGAACTCAGTGTAAGTAAAATTACATATTTTTAATGTAATAATAAATTAAAAAAAGAGCCGATTTGGACGGTGTAATTAAAATTACATTTTTAATGTAATTTATAAAGATGGAATTTTTCACCATTATGATTAAGTACATTTTGATGAAATTAGAAAGAGAATTTGATGTGGAAATAGATTTACATTTTTATAATGTAATTAAAAAGAAAAATTGAGCGTTGTATTCAAAAGAACATTTTTTTTTGTAATAGAAATTGTTGTAAATTAAAAAGATAAATAAATTAACACAGAATGTTAATTACATTTTTATCATGTAACTAAAGAAGATTTTGCATTGTAGATTAAAAGAATAAATTGAATTATGAATTATAATTGACATTTTAATGTAAATATTAGATTAAAAGAATGAATTGGACGATGAATTATAATTTACATTTTAATGTAAATATAAGATGAAAAGAACGAATTCCGACGTTGAAATATAATAGACAATTCCAATGAAAATAGAATATTAGAAATTTACATTTCTAAGGAATAGATTTTATTTAGGAAAATAATGAAACCAAATATACATTTTGTGTAAATTGAAGGATGGAAGAAGAAAATAAACATTGTTATGTTTAGGATGTGTATGTAAAGTAAAAATAGCGATAGATCGTTATAAATGATTAACAACGCTATGAAATGGTTTTCAAATTTATATATGCGAGAGTTATTTGGAAAGTCCGAGTTTACTCTCATTCCAAATAATGATACGACGTTTGAAGAATTGAAGATGGCGATTGAAGACCGACGATCTTCACATTGAATGGGTAACTAGTGTTAAGGCCCTTGATTGATTTGCTCCCAAGACGAGGCTAAAATGGTAGTTATCCGGACGTAGTGCTGATTTATATGGATTTGACTTTCGCTCAGACCTAGAGCATAAGCTTATAAATGGTATGTGTGTCTGACATTGTACTCCTTTATATTGTATTTATTGATTTTCTGTCGAATGTATGAATGCTTGGTGGCGGAGAATTTATTCTCTTGCTTAACACCCTTTCATATATTTCGGCAAAGGATTGGTAGTGTGATATGGAGTGACGATGTGGCATGCTAAGATGCATATGATCAAGGCTTTGTTGAAAAGCAGGCCTTGTGGAATGATCAAAGCATAGCCTGTTTAGGCATAGCTTTGTGTATAGCGTGACTTCGCGAGCCTCACACACCGGCGTAGTCTAAAACGGGAGAAGGGAACGCAGGGAGAGCAGCACGTTTCTTTCTAGCTAGAAGTGGTGTTTGGGCTTTAACACGGCCCAACATTTTACTTATGTGGATGATGGAATGAGGCGCCTCGGATGATAGGTCCTATAGGACCGGGAAACATGTGTTCAGGAATAACTAATCCGCAACTCGTATGGTGGACCGGCCCTGCAGCTATCCAAGGGTTCACTGCGGGGGATCCTGAGACATTAGCTAGAGTGTATCGAATCGGTAAGGAGCCCCTCCCTAGCCTTGACTCATGATGGAAACCCAATTTCCAATACGACCTAATGCGGTTTTGATTGTATTACTAGTATGCAAGCATAGTATTATGGTATCTATGTGTCCTAGGATTGATACATTATGATTGAACTGTTTTTGAAAACATATATACACTAATAATAATATCAAATTCGTTTTTATCGTATCAAGCATTTTTGACCATTATAAGGTAAAACCCTATCCTCCGGTTTGCGTTGCATTGTGTGATGGGACTTGGGTCTTATGATGGTTTCATTTTTCTAAAAAGCATTGCGTTGTTTAACGATTTACTTTAATTTATGCACCGGTAATCCCTTGGAATAAAACCCGTTCCGCGTTAGCGGCGCGGTCCTTGGATTTGTTTTATTGTTATCAGTAAAATTAGTTAAGATTTCTCACACCAGTCCCATGACTGACCCGTTGTTTGTTTCCACCTTTGCAGACTCGGGTGCCCTCTTTCCACACGGGCAGTCGAGTAGTTTGTCTACAGGTTTTTATCTCGAGCAGGATTCTGGATTGAAGCCTAAAGCTATGCCCAGAGCTTAGTTATCCTCCGCTGCCTTAGTTATTCTATTTCCGCTGCACTGTATTGTATTAAAATATTGTAAAATTATCTTCCGTTGTAATTATTTGTCAATGTACTCTGATATTCTGTACTCTGATGTAACATTTATTATTGATGTTATAAAAGTCTGTTGTTGTCGTTCTAATGTATTGTATTCCCAAAGTTAAAGTATTCGTGGATTTCCAACCTTTGGGTCAGACTTGTGTGGTTTATGGTCGATCCAAAGAGTAGGAATTTACGGGTCGTTACAGTTGGTATCAGAGATTTGGTTAGCTCAAATCTTTGGGATACAACTCATTAGAACTGAACAAAAGACTCATCAGAGATTGGATTAGTAATATCCAATAAGAATACTCATTAGAGATAAGATCAGCAGTATCCTAGAATGAGAAAACTCATTAGAGATGGGGTTAGTAATGCCCTAGAATGAGTTGAGAGTGACAAGCTTATAATATACGTATTTGTAATCATAATCTATTTTAGAAAATATGATTTTTGAATATATAAAAGTTATAAATATTTAAAAGTTAATCAACTAATTGATTGATGGTTGTGTAGTGTAATTATTAGTTCAACCAATAAAATTATTGAAATCAACAAAAAAAAGATGAGTTAATTAATTAAACACTTTTAGCTTCGTTCCTTTTCGAGGACGAAAAGTTTTTAAGTGGGGGAGACTGTAACAACCCTGAATTTTGGGGTAAATTTAAAAATTTATTTTAAGTAATTTTAATGAGTTTTGATATTTAAAATAGTCTATTTTAAATAATAATGATTAAAAATTGATTTAAATCGAAGTTAGAATGAATAAATTAATTTTAATTATAAAAAGAGTTATAAATAGCACGGTAGTTTGAAAAGTCAAACTTGAACTTTGACTGACCGTACAAGATGCAAAATTTAACGGATTTTAGTGAAACCAAAAATATTAGAATCTATTTAAATATATCTTTCTAACGAATCTGAAAAATTGAAATTTCATAGCGGGAATCAAAATTTATGCCAAATTAAAATTTAGAAAGGTCGCTATGAAATTTATAAAGGTCAAAAATGCTACTTTTTGCATATGAAGGAATTTGAACTCGAAACCACTTCCATTGAGTTCAGAATGATGTTTCTACATTGAAAAACAGTAAACACTTATATATTTCGAGTTTCGGAAATTATTTGTTTAAAAATGTTTTTTTAATATTAAATATATACGCCTTGAAAATAGCCATTTTTCAAACGACTTCTGTTTTCGACGAAACCACTTTTGTTGGATTCGGAATGTCAAAATATAGTTAACTTTAATTTTTCATAATTTTAAAATTAATTTGTGGCCGTGGCAAAAAGATTTCAGTTTTGTCAATTTCGGTCAATTTTAATCGCCTTGAAAATAATCATTTTTCAAATAGGCTCAGAATTCAATGAAAATAATTTTTTTGGATTCATATCGTCAAAACATAGCTAAATATATTTTTCGGGAATTTTTGAAGTTAATTTGTGGCCCTGGTGAATTTATTTGTACGGTTGAATTATAAATAAAGGACTTAAATTTTAAATCTGAAAAACGGAGGCCAAGATGACCATTTGGGCTGACGAGACATGTCTAGATGAGTTCGGAAAGGGGGCTATTAGGTAAGAACGACAGTCGTTGGGCTGAAATTAGACAAAGTTGCAAAACGGGCCTTTATAGGGAAATTAGGGAATAAAATAATATTTTATTATATAAAGGTACGGACGCTCCTTCTTCCCCGATTCATTCACGCACCAGAGAACCCATAGCCTCCATACCCTTCCAAACTTCTCTCCTCCTTCTCTCCCAATCCGCGAAGAATTAGACTTAGGTTATGCTGAACTTTTTGAAGCTCTTCTCACTCTCTTTAATCTCCAACAAGTTTCATCCATTTTCATCGACCGTAGGTGAAGACTGAGCACCGCTAACCCGCGGCCTTGGCACCCAAACCGCACCTTCCATGTGCCACCATCCATCACCCTATTTTCTGAGCTTGTAGATCTCTCATAGCCGGTCGTTTTGCCGCAAACCGTTCGCAAAACCATCAACTACAGAGAGAGAAATCTTGATCCAAAGATTTGAACAAAACTAAAAAGAAGGTATGAACATTTCAGAATTTGCCACGCTTTTAGATGTGGCAACTGCAGTTGTAAAAAGTCAGTTTCTAATTTATACATATGAACTTCAAATTTAAATCTTTCAGATCCGAAATCGCCGTGATTCGAACACGAGATCTGACCGAGTTTGGACCTTCATTTCAGTCCCAAGCAATGTGAGAATTTATTTTTAATTAATTTAATTATTATCCTAGCGTTATGTGAAGTTTGAATGGTAAATATCATGCTTACGATACAGATCTATTTTGTTTTGTCATATTTGATGATGGTTGGTATGTGTTTGTGATGGATAGTTTAGATCCGTATGATTATCACCTCTTATGTAATCACTTGTGTTGATTTGGATTGATCTAATTTATCAATTCAAAATAGTAGAAATATGATTGTCACATTCTTATGTTATCGCTTTTGTATGATTTGAATCAATCAAACTTATCGATTCATAATAAAAGAGACATGGTTTGCCATCGTTATGTTAGTGCTTTTGTTTTAATTGAATTGATCTAGATTATCAATTCAACATAGAAAATAAAGATTTGTCTTTTTATTTGAATTGATCTAGATTATCAATTCAACATAGTAAATAAAGTTTACATTTTTCTATGTAATTAAAATGTGAATTTACAACGTATGATAAAAATTACATTTTTCTATACAATTAAAATGGGAATTTTTACCGTATGATAAAAATTACATTTTTATTTGAAATTATGATATGCAGTTGGCGATGAAAATAAAAATTACATTTTTATTTGAAACTATGATATGCAGTTGGCGATGAAAATAAAAGTTACATTTTTATTTGAAATTATGATATGCAGTTGGCGATGAAAATAAAAATTACATTTTTATTTGAAACTATGATATTCATTTGGCGATGAAAATAAAAATTACATTTTTATTTGAAACTATGATATGCAGTTGGCGATGAAAATAAAAATTACATTTTTATTTGAAACTATGATGTGCAGTTGGCAATGAAAATAAAAAGTACATTTTTCTATGCAACTAAAGACATGAGGTTTGCAATGCAAATAAAAGTTACATTTTTCTTTGTAGCTATGAATGAGATTTGAAAGACGAAAAGAAATCATTTTTTTTAGAATGAGAAATTGCATAGAGAGTGAAAATTCACATTTTATATGTGGATTAAGGACGAGGATTTACATAGTAAGAAAAATTTCATTTCTATTATGTAAGTGAAAAGTAGAATTTACATAGCGAAATAAAATTTACATTTTTATAAGGTAAGTTAAGATATGAATTTGTAGAGTAAATATAAATTTACATTTTTATATGTGAATAAAAGTAGGAACTTGCATTTGAAATAAAATTTACATTTTTATATGAAAATAAGAAGTAGGAATTTACAGTAAAGAAAATTTACATTTTTCTTATATGTAAACAAAAATGAGAATTAGCATGTAGTTAAAAACTTCATTTCTATAATGTAAATTAGAAGTAGAATTTGCATGTAAGTAACAATTACATTTTTCATATGTAATTAAAGTAAAGAACTTGCATGTAAATTAAATTACATTTTTATAATGTAAGTTAGAAGTAGAACTAGCATGTAATTAAAAATTATATTTTTATAATGTAATCAAAAAGTAGGATTTGCATTGTAATATAAATTTACATTTTCATATGTAATTAGAAGTGGAAAATTTATATTGAAAATAAAAGTCATTTTTATATGTAATTAAGAATGAAAGTTTACAATGCAAATTAAAGATTACATTTTTCTTATATGTAATTAAGAATGGTATTTACATTGTAAATTAAAATTGCATCTTTATTATGTAACTTAGGAATAGGATTTACAATGTAAATTGAGATTACAATTTTTTTATGTAATTAAAAGGCGTGAAGTTATACCGCATAGAAAATCACATCTTTATATGTGAATTAAGGAAGAGAATTTACATCGTAATGAAAATTACATTATTTTTAATGTGATTAAAATATGAATTTACACCGTAAAATAAAGTTACATTCTTTTTTATGTAATTAGGATGAAATTTTACATTGTAAGATAAAAAAGTACATTTTTATATGTAATTAGAAAAGTGAATTTACATTGTAAAATAAAGAATACATTTTTTTTAATGTAGTTAGAATTGACAATTTACACCGTAGGTTAAAAAGTACATTTTTATATATAATTAGAAATGAGAATATATATTGTAATTAGAAATTACATTTTTAGAGAAGAAGAATTCAGTGTAAGTAAAATTACATATTTTTAATGTAATAATAAATTAAAAAAAAGCTGATTTGGACGGTGTAATTAAAATTACATTTTTAATGTAATTTATAAAGATGGAATTTTTCACCATTATGATTAAGTACATTTTGATGAAATTAGAAAGAGAATTTGATGTGGAAATAGATTTACATTTTTATAATGTAATTAAAGAAAAATTGAGCGTTGTATTCAAAAGAACATTTTTTTTTTGTAATAGGAATTGTTGTAAATTAAAAAGATATAAAAATTAACACAGAATGTTAATTACATTTTTATCATGTAACTAAAGAAGATTTTGCATTGTAGATTAAAAGAATAAATTGAATGATGAATTATAATTGACATTTTAATGTAAATATTAGATTAAAAGAATGAATTGGACGATGAATTATAATTTACATTTTAATGTAAATATAAGATGAAAAGAACGAATTGCGACGTTGAAATATAATAGATAATTCCAATGAAAATAGAAGATTAGAAATTTACATTTCTAATGAACAGATTTTCTTTAGGAAAATAATGAAACCAAATATACGTTTTGTGTAAATTGAAGGATGGAAGAAGAAAATAAGCATTGTTATGTTTAGGATGTGTATGTAAAGTAAAAATAGCGATAGATCGTTATAAATGATTAACAACGCTATGAAATGGTTTTCAAATTTATATATGCGAGAGTTATTTGGAAAGTCCGAGTTTACTCTCATTCCAAATAATGATACGACGTTCGAAGAATTGAAGACGACGATTGAAGACCGACGATCTTCACATCGAATGGGTAACTAGTGTTGAGGCCCTTGATTGATTTGCTCCCAAGGCGGGGCTAAAATGGTAGTTATCCGGACGTAGTGCTGATTTGTACGGATTTGGCTGTGACGGCCTTGAATTTCGCTCGATCTGAATCAGTCGTTAAACCGATCTAGACCGTTCGAAACCCCTGACTGTTGAGAACAGGACAAATCAGAACACAAACAGAAGAACATTTCATTGTATATTACAACAATTCCATCAGATATAAGAATATACAGAGTATAAACGAATAAATATTACACAGAAGTGTCAGAGATTTAAATTACATTTAAATACATAGCAGCGGAAAAATAATATAAAGTACAACTGAAGGTGATATACGGATACCGAGCTTTCCGGATATCATTCCAGCTGTAAACCAGGATCCTGTGAATATAAATCTGCAAAACCAAAACTACTAGCTGCCCGTGCGGAAAATAGGGGCACCCAGAGTTTAGGTTAAAACAATAAACTCCAGGTCAGTCATGTGACTGGTGTGAGAACTAAAACAGTTATTTTAAAACTTTACTTTAAAAGAGAGTAATTCAAGGGACCACGCCGTATAACACGGAACGGGTTTCCTCCCAAGAATACCAGTGCATAGAATAAACAACGCAATGCTTTTTCGAAAAATGAAGCTATTATAAGACCCAGGTCCTATCATACAATGCAACGCAAGCCGGGGGATAGGGTTTTCCCTTATAATAGCCAAACATGCTTAGTACGTTTAAAACAAATCATTTGATACTATAATAAGTGTATAGTGTCAAAACGTTTCAATCATAAGTATAAATCATAGACGGCATGGGTACCATATATCATGTCGCCATACTAGTTCTACAATTAAAACCGCGATACACGTATTGGAAATTGGATTTCCGTCATGAGTCGAGGCAAGGGGCAAGCTCCTCTCCGCGTTCGAGACACTCTAGCAAATGTCCCCGGGATTACGCACACTGGGTAACCCCTGGATGCGGCTGGGCCGGTCCTCACTTACGTTAGAGGATTAATTATGCCTGAACACACGTTTCCCGGTCCTTACAGACCTATAATCGAGGCGCCTCATTCCAACAACCACAAAGGTGAAAAGTATATATATGTCAGGGCTGGTAAGTCACTGACACCACCAAAGCTAGAAAGAAACGTGCGCTCTCCCAGCGGTCCGTATCCCGTTTTTAACTCATACCGAGGTGTGAGGCTCGCGAATACACGCTATACACAAAGCTGCCACGTAGGCGTGCTTTGATCATCAACCACAAGACTTTGCTTTTCAACAGAAGCCTTGATCCATGCAACTCAGCATGCCACACAGGCAATTCATGCCATGCGATTGATATCTATCGATATATAACCTCTAAGCTCGTACGTCTCAGAGAAGGGCGTTAAGCAAGAGAATAAATTCTCCGCCGCCAAGCAGATATATATTTAATAGAAATCAATCAACACAGAATAAAATCCAATGTCAGGCACACAATCCATTTACAAGTCCGTTCTGGGTCTGAACGAAACCGGAGGCACTTTCCTCGCATATCCATCCATCTCCAAGTACGTCTGGACGACCACCAACTATTTCCATCCTCTTGGGTGTACAGCCCAATCAGGATCGTCAGTAATTACCCAAACGATGTGAAAACTTCCGGTCTTCGACCACCGTCTTCATCTTCGACTTATCGTCGAATCGGTTATTCAGAATGGGTATAAACCCGGACTTTCCGAACAACCCGCGTATATTGAAAACAAATGTTACACAAACACAACATACGCCTCATTCCAATTCATTAGTCACTAACTGCAAATTAGCAAGAGAACAATTTCCCAAACATTAACCCCGAAGGCCGAAACCAACATCAGATCAATACCCAGGAAACCACTCTTCTTAGCCAACCTACAGCTAGTTTCTAATTCCACATTCTTAGGGAAAAGTTCCCATTAATTTTATCCAAGATAAATTCTTTAAAATTTATCCTGTAATCTTCCTTTGGATGACATTTAAAACCAAATTATGGTTTTTCCAACTAGTCGAGATTAGCGAACCGTAACGAAGTAATTATTTATTTTATTTCCCAATCCCAACCTATTCATCCCATGAAGCAAAACTGGTAATACTCCATATCTAACACCGTGGTGTTATCGGTAAAATTAATTACCATTTCCCGTTCAAATCTAATTAAAGATTTAACTATCGCTTTGGAGCAAAACTGGCGATACCCCATTCTCGCTCATTTCTAAATTTGGTAATTTAGATTATCAATTCGAATTTCAATCTAATTGCAGATTCAATAAAACTCCTTTTACTGGGTTAAAGAACTAGGTGTTATTTAAAACACAGTTCACGACAAACCCAAATCACATTCTATTCGTTATCGGGTTAAAGAACTAGTGTTATTTAAAACACTGTTCACGATAAACCCATTTCAAATTTAATCAAATATATTAGAAATTCGATGATTTAAAACCCCTTTTTATATCTAATTCATTTATTTAAAAATGATTGGGTTTTAAATTAGTTCAAAACTAGTTCATTTCGATAAAAATCTATTTTTATCTTTTCAAATATGGAGTTTTTCACCCCAATTTTTCCCAAATCATTTCTTATGATTTTACACAAATTATTGATATTTTTAATAATTTTATCAAGGCCCGTACAGTCGATTTCCAACAATGGCCATCGAACTGCACTTACAGCGACCTTTTTCGAATTTGATTTGGACGTATCTCCAAATCCAACCGTTAGATTTTGAATTTCTAATATTCGTTGGAAAGCTCTTTTCGATATGAACCCAACGGTTCCGGTTTTAGGAGAATCCGACGGTCGGATCTCCCGTAATGTCCGTTTGAAATAAATGGTCGAAATTTACGAACTGCCGCGGCGCGGCGCGTTCTATTCAGGCCATTATATTATATATATAATATATATAATATATATTTCGTCGATTTCTATTTAAAACGAATTATATATTTAGTTTTGAATTCGTTTCAAAAACAAAGTCAACTTCTATTTCAATTCAAATCAAAATCGAATTCTTCTTTATAAATTCGTTTTAAAATTCATCTCTATTCAATTCAAATTTCTATTCAATTTGAATTCGTTTCACTTCATTTTAAATTCAATTCGAATTCGTTTTCAATTCAATTCAATCCCAATTGGTTTTCTATTCGATTCAAATTCATTTCCTATTCAAATTAAATTCGTTTCGTTTTCTATTTGAATCAAGTTCATTATATATTCAATTTGAGATCAAATTGGTTTTCTATTTCATTCAATTCGAAATCGTTTTATATTCAACTCAAATCGAAATCGTTATATATTCAATTCATTTCGAAATCGTTATATATTCAATTCATTTCGAAATCGTTATATATTCAATTCATTTCGAAATCGTTATATATTCAATTCATTTCGAAATCGTTATAATCGATATAAATATCGTTCGCGTCAAAATGGCGCATCACTATTCAACACGGCTTTATATATCCTATTTCAAATATTTCTTTTTGTCAACACACGACTAATCTCAACGAATGAGTACCGTCCGTGTATGACTATTTTTGTTAAAATATTTCGTTCAATACATGACTAATATCAACGGATGAATATAGTCAACACATGAACCGTTATTTCATATTGATAAAGATATAAATTTTATTATAAAAATATTTCGTTCAACACATGACTAATATCAACGGATGAATATAGTCAACACATGAACCTTTATTTTATATTATTCTTTATTTTTCAAATTGGAATGAGGCCCAATCAATTACCATATAAAGTTAACTATATGGATTTTCATACAACACATGTATATAATAGCATTGAAAAATAATCAACCATCAACCAAAGTGCACTACACTGTATAAGCATCAAATATAGATATCTAACGCTTATAACAGCCTGTCAATCAATCGATCGACATATTTAATCAATCAGGATGAGTGAACTTCATATTTCATCCCAACACCCGTGTGGGGTTTCAAACAATCAAACACAGATTTTATTCGTGCAGCTGGGCGATGTGTAAAATTTATCGACCCAATCAATGTCATTCAAATAGGTGCACATAAACAAACCATCTGGCTTGTAAATGAATATTTTATTTTATTCGCATTCACTATATTCATATTCACGTTAAAAATTATATTTTTAACGATAAAACATTTTATTTAACCTATGCATATTCCATTCGATTCATTTATTCAATAAAATGATATTTTTATTTTTCTAACATATTTTAGAAAATTTCAGCGGCATAACGGCACGATACTAGAAACGGGACGAGGCCTAGCCTTATCCCCGGTCTAGTGAAGGCCCACGCCATTCACACATCAATCAAATTCACTTTCGTTATGCAAACCACAAAATTTGGAGTAAGGGTCTAACCTAGCCTTACTCCTTCGCCTTATAACGGCGCACGTCTAATCCTAACCAATTTATCGATTCGATTTTTCACACCACAAACCACATTCAAACCAATATCTCAATCAATCACCAAACATCCAAACAAACAAGTCCATGGTATGTGGACGGGTGTCGGGTGCTACTAAACACCGTCTGCATCCTAGTATATATATATATAAATATAACTAGAAATAAAATTGAAAGGTGAGAAACTCTCACATATAGCTATCCAAACATCTTGACTCTTCTTTGATAGAAATCTTCATTGTTTTCGCATCTTCGTCAGCTTCGTCGTCCGTAGCCACTACATATATAAAAATCGAATTTTTACCTTGCTATTCAATATTTAAAAATCATATTTTTATTTCGAAGGTCCATATATAAAAATCAAATTTTTAGTTCAGAGTTCAATATATAAAAATCGAATTTTTACCTTAAAGTTCAATATATAAAAATCGAATTTTTATTTTAAAGTTCAATATATAAAAATCGAATTTTTACTTCAAAGTTCAATATATAAAAATCGAATTTTTACTTTAAAGTTCAATATATAAAAATCGAATTTTTACTTTAAAGTTCAATATATAAAAATCGAATTTTTACTTTAAAGTTCAATATATAAAAATCCTATACTTCTATCGAAGTTCAATATATAAAAATCTCGCCTTTTTAAATTTAAAGATTTCACCCTTTTTAAATTTCATCACTTTACTTCAACACATAAAATAAAAATCAGATTTTTATTTCGCTACATATACAAAGATGATATTTTTATGTTCTCTATCTCTTAAAGATTATATTTTTAATACTTTAAAAATATAAAAATCATATTTTTAATATTCCTATATAGTAAAGACTATATTTTTAATACTTTGAAAATATAAAAATCATATTTTTAATACTTTAAAAATATAAAAATAATATTTTTACCACTACTATATAGTAAAGATCATATTTTTTCTTTTCTAGACAAAGAACACTCTGTCTTCATGATAAAAATCATGTTTTTAATAACATAAATAAAATAAAAATGATAATAAAAACTTACATAGTATATTGGGTGACGTAGGAGGCCCGGGGTGACGGTGGTGGTCGCTGGTAGGACCCACGGGGGCTGTAAAGTGGTGGTTGGGGGGGAAATTGAAGAGGTGAGGCGATGGAGAGAGAAGAAGGGAGGGAGAGGTGGTCGGAGGTTAGGGAGGGGGTCCGCCGAGACCTGCTGGTGGTAGGGGAGGCTCGACTGTCGGCGGTGGGCTCAGGCTTGAAGCTGTAGAGGGGCGGAGAGGAGCGAGAAGGGGCGCGGTGGCTTGGGGTGGGGTCCGGCAACGTTGGATGGCCGATGGTGGTGGCGTGAGGTCGGGGGAAGAACGGGATCGGGGTTCGAGGTCTGAACGACGGTGGGGTTTTTTTCTTTTTTTTTTTCTTTCTGCTTAATGAAAACGAGAAAAAAGGGGGGGGGCCTATATATTTTTAATTAAATTTTTTTATTAATTTAATTAATTTAATCGCAAACAGTTGACTTTTACATACGACCTCGAAACGAGGCCCACCGCCTGTCGCCCATAGCGTTTTACCCCCATTCCGACCACAATGGGATATGTATCGTAGGCTGATTCGACTGTTTGAATCAGTTTCCGTTTAATTTGCATTTAAATCACTATATTGAATTTTAAACGTACATTTCAAATTACCGGGGTCACATACTAACTAGAAAAATTCCTGAAAAATATTTTCTAGCTTCGTATTGGCGATACGGTCCTAACAAAACTAGTTTCGTCGAATTCCGAGACCGTATGAAAAATGGCCATTTTCCAGTCGACTAAAATCAACTGAAATGGTCAAAACACGTTTTCCTTTGCCACGCTCACATATTGATTCGAAAAATTATGAAATTTGGAATCTAGCAATAACTTAACATCACGGACCCAACAAAAGTGGTTTCGTCGAAATCCGAGGTCATTTGCAAAATGGCTATTTTTAAGGGCTATATATTATATTAAAATATATACAAATTCCACAGCGACTATTTCTAATTTTCAACTGGACATATCTCATCGTTTCTAAAATGAAATCTCAGTTTGTTAACTTCGTTACAAAGATATAGTTATACAGATTCAAATATTTCTTGTTTCGTTCAATTCTGACTTATATTGAATTCTGTATATTCATTTGAAATTAGAAATCGAATTCTCGAACTACCGCGCCATTTTCGATTCTATTTATAATTATATATAATTATTTATATTCTAACGACGACGTATATAATATATACGTCGAATTATATTCAAAATAAATTTCTCGTTCATTTTATTTAAAATAATTCATTTTAAATATTCAAAATTCGCTAAAATTGCCAAAATAAAAATTTCAAACTGGTTCGCATTTTCCGGGTTATTACAATCTCCCCCACTTAAAACTTTTCGTCCCCGAAAAGGAACAAAGTCGAAAGTGGTTTGATTATTCAACTCTACACTCGATCTGGCTTCCATTCTCTAACTCTTTAGTTTCTGAGAATTTTCAAAATCTCAAAAATTTGGCTAACACCCTAAATTTTTGAAAAATTTCGCCATAACCTCCCCTGCAATGGGAGCATCGGGGAATTTCAAATAGCTTCCCCGGTCCTTCAGATCTCAAAAAGAAAAAGAAAAAGCCAAGCGGCTAGCCAATAGGCTCACAAAATCATCATCACCCAAACAAAACAGGAAATTATGTAGTAAACATGTACCTATTTGTCGGGCAAACAAATTTTATTCTCTGCTCTAGCCTCCTTGCTATGACCTGTTCAATGTAAGTATATGTATATGCAAGCAAATGCGACCAATTTCAATACAATTCAAAATTTGATGCAATTAGGCATAAATGGTTAAAATTAGCAAACAATTAAACAAGCAACTCAAACATCAATCAATTAGTGAATTAGAATTTTCAAATTCATAATTTTGATACATATACAAAAAATCATGTTTTTGATGCCAATTCACAACAATGTGTTCTAATTAAATAAGTTTTGGTTCTCACACCAGTCTAATGGAAATATATCGATATCACACCTTCGTCACTCGAACATGAATACTAATGACGACTAGTCAATCATCAGAATCATCTTCGGGCCACTAGAGTATGATTCCATATCTATCCAGTATATTAAAACTTCGAATATACGTTCATGACGCGTATATGCGAAATCTTTATATACTCGATTGTCCATATTCAAAATAAATAGATAATCAAATACGTTTTAAAATGGTTTAAATTTTCAAAACAAAAATTGTTTTCAATTGGAAAATATACTCTTCACACTCGTTCTAGGATACTACTGATCCTATCTCTAACGAGTCATTCTAATTGGATACTACTAATCCAATATCTGATGAATTCTTTCGTAGGGTTCTAATGTGTCTTGTTCTCGAGCTCTGTAAACCAAAGCTCTGATACCAAATGTGACGGCCTTGAATTTCGCTCGATCTGAATCAGTCGTTAAACCGATCTAGACCGTTCGAAACCCCTGACTGTTGAGAACAGGACAAATCAGAACACAAACAGAAGAACATTTCATTGTATATTACAACAATTCCATCAGATATAAGAATATACAGAGTATAAACGAATAAATATTACACAGAAGTGTCAGAGATTTAAATTACATTTAAATACATAGCAGCGGAAAAATAATATAAAGTACAACTGAAGGTGATATACGGATACCGAGCTTTCCGGATATCATTCCAGCTGTAAACCAGGATCCTGTGAATATAAATCTGCAAAACCAAAACTACTAGCTGCCCGTGCGGAAAATAGGGGCACCCAGAGTTTAGGTTAAAACAATAAACTCCAGGTCAGTCATGTGACTGGTGTGAGAACTAAAACAGTTATTTTAAAACTTTACTTTAAAAGAGAGTAATTCAAGGGACCACGCCGTATAACACGGAACGGGTTTCCTCCCAAGAATACCAGTGCATAGAATAAACAACGCAATGCTTTTTCGAAAAATGAAGCTATTATAAGACCCAGGTCCTATCATACAATGCAACGCAAGCCGGGGGATAGGGTTTTCCCTTATAATAGCCAAACATGCTTAGTACGTTTAAAACAAATCATTTGATACTATAATAAGTGTATAGTGTCAAAACGTTTCAATCATAAGTATAAATCATAGACGGCATGGGTACCATATATCATGTCGCCATACTAGTTCTACAATTAAAACCGCGATACACGTATTGGAAATTGGATTTCCGTCATGAGTCGAGGCAAGGGGCAAGCTCCTCTCCACGTTCGAGACACTCTAGCAAATGTCCCCGGGATTACGCACACTGGGTAACCCCTGGATGCGGCTGGGCCGGTCCTCACTTACGTTAGAGGATTAATTATGCCTGAACACACGTTTCCCGGTCCTTACAGACCTATAATCGAGGCGCCTCATTCCAACAACCACAAAGGTGAAAAGTATATATATGTCAGGGCTGGTAAGTCACTGACACCACCAAAGCTAGAAAGAAACGTGCGCTCTCCCAGCGGTCCGTATCCCGTTTTTAACTCATACCGAGGTGTGAGGCTCGCGAATACACGCTATACACAAAGCTGCCACGTAGGCGTGCTTTGATCATCAACCACAAGACTTTGCTTTTCAACAGAAGCCTTGATCCATGCAACTCAGCATGCCACACAGGCAATTCATGCCATGCGATTGATATCTATCGATATATAACCTCTAAGCTCGTACGTCTCAGAGAAGGGCGTTAAGCAAGAGAATAAATTCTCCGCCGCCAAGCAGATATATATTTAATAGAAATCAATCAACACAGAATAAAATCCAATGTCAGGCACACAATCCATTTACAAGTCCGTTCTGGGTCTGAACGAAACCGGAGGCACTTTCCTCGCATATCCATCCATCTCCAAGTACGTCTGGACGACCACCAACTATTTCCATCCTCTTGGGTGTACAGCCCAATCAGGATCGTCAGTAATTACCCAAACGATGTGAAAACTTCCGGTCTTCGACCACCGTCTTCATCTTCGACTTATCGTCGAATCGGTTATTCAGAATGGGTATAAACCCGGACTTTCCGAACAACCCGCGTATATTGAAAACAAATGTTACACAAACACAACATACGCCTCATTCCAATTCATTAGTCACTAACTGCAAATTAGCAAGAGAACAATTTCCCAAACATTAACCCCGAAGGCCGAAACCAACATCAGATCAATACCCAGGAAACCACTCTTCTTAGCCAACCTACAGCTAGTTTCTAATTCCACATTCTTAGGGAAAAGTTCCCATTAATTTTATCCAAGATAAATTCTTTAAAATTTATCCTGTAATCTTCCTTTGGATGACATTTAAAACCAAATTATGGTTTTTCCAACTAGTCGAGATTAGCGAACCGTAACGAAGTAATTATTTATTTTATTTCCCAATCCCAACCTATTCATCCCATGAAGCAAAACTGGTAATACTCCATATCTAACACCGTGGTGTTATCGGTAAAATTAATTACCATTTCCCGTTCAAATCTAATTAAAGATTTAACTATCGCTTTGGAGCAAAACTGGCGATACCCCATTCTCGCTCATTTCTAAATTTGGTAATTTAGATTATCAATTCGAATTTCAATCTAATTGCAGATTCAATAAAACTCCTTTTACTGGGTTAAAGAACTAGGTGTTATTTAAAACACAGTTCACGACAAACCCAAATCACATTCTATTCGTTATCGGGTTAAAGAACTAGTGTTATTTAAAACACTGTTCACGATAAACCCATTTCAAATTTAATCAAATATATTAGAAATTCGATGATTTAAAACCCCTTTTTATATCTAATTCATTTATTTAAAAATGATTGGGTTTTAAATTAGTTCAAAACTAGTTCATTTCGATAAAAATCTATTTTTATCTTTTCAAATATGGAGTTTTTCACCCCAATTTTTCCCAAATCATTTCTTATGATTTTACACAAATTATTGATATTTTTAATAATTTTATCAAGGCCCGTACAGTCGATTTCCAACAATGGCCATCGAACTGCACTTACAGCGACCTTTTTCGAATTTGATTTGGACGTATCTCCAAATCCAACCGTTAGATTTTGAATTTCTAATATTCGTTGGAAAGCTCTTTTCGATATGAACCCAACGGTTCCGGTTTTAGGAGAATCCGACGGTCGGATCTCCCGTAATGTCCGTTTGAAATAAATGGTCGAAATTTACGAACTGCCGCGGCGCGGCGCGTTCTATTCAGGCCATTATATTATATATATAATATATATAATATATATTTCGTCGATTTCTATTTAAAACGAATTATATATTTAGTTTTGAATTCGTTTCAAAAACAAAGTCAACTTCTATTTCAATTCAAATCAAAATCGAATTCTTCTTTATAAATTCGTTTTAAAATTCATCTCTATTCAATTCAAATTTCTATTCAATTTGAATTCGTTTCACTTCATTTTAAATTCAATTCGAATTCGTTTTCAATTCAATTCAATTCAATCCCAATTGGTTTTCTATTCGATTCAAATTCATTTCCTATTCAAATTAAATTCGTTTCGTTTTCTATTTGAATCAAGTTCATTATATATTCAATTTGAGATCAAATTGGTTTTCTATTTCATTCAATTCGAAATCGTTTTATATTCAACTCAAATCGAAATCGTTATATATTCAATTCATTTCGAAATCGTTATATATTCAATTCATTTCGAAATCGTTATATATTCAATTCATTTCGAAATCGTTATATATTCAATTCATTTCGAAATCGTTATAATCGATATAAATATCGTTCGCGTCAAAATGGCGCATCACTATTCAACACGGCTTTATATATCCTATTTCAAATATTTCTTTTTGTCAACACACGACTAATCTCAACGAATGAGTACCGTCCGTGTATGACTATTTTTGTTAAAATATTTCGTTCAATACATGACTAATATCAACGGATGAATATAGTCAACACATGAACCGTTATTTCATATTGATAAAGATATAAATTTTATTATAAAAATATTTCGTTCAACACATGACTAATATCAACGGATGAATATAGTCAACACATGAACCTTTATTTTATATTATTCTTTATTTTTCAAATTGGAATGAGGCCCAATCAATTACCATATAAAGTTAACTATATGGATTATCATACAACACATGTATATAATAGCATTGAAAAATAATCAACCATCAACCAAAGTGCACTACACTGTATAAGCATCAAATATAGATATCTAACGCTTATAACAGCCTGTCAATCAATCGATCGACATATTTAATCAATCAGGATGAGTGAACTTCATATTTCATCCCAACACCCGTGTGGGGTTTCAAACAATCAAACACAGATTTTATTCGTGCAGCTGGGCGATGTGTAAAATTTATCGACCCAATCAATGTCATTCAAATAGGTGCACATAAACAAACCATCTGGCTTGTAAATGAATATTTTATTTTATTCGCATTCACTATATTCATATTCACGTTAAAAATTATATTTTTAACGATAAAACATTTTATTTAACCTATGCATATTCCATTCGATTCATTTATTCAATAAAATGATATTTTTATTTTTCTAACATATTTTAGAAAATTTCAGCGGCATAACGGCACGATACTAGAAACGGGACGAGGCCTAGCCTTATCCCCGGTCTAGTGAAGGCCCACGCCATTCACACATCAATCAAATTCACTTTCGTTATGCAAACCACAAAATTTGGAGTAAGGGTCTAACCTAGCCTTACTCCTTCGCCTTATAACGGCGCACGTCTAATCCTAACCAATTTATCGATTCGATTTTTCACACCACAAACCACATTCAAACCAATATCTCAATCAATCACCAAACATCCAAACAAACAAGTCCATGGTATGTGGACGGGTGTCGGGTGCTACTAAACACCGTCTGCATCCTAGTATATATATATATAAATATAACTAGAAATAAAATTGAAAGGTGAGAAACTCTCACATATAGCTATCCAAACATCTTGACTCTTCTTTGATAGAAATCTTCATTGTTTTCGCATCTTCGTCAGCTTCGTCGTCCGTAGCCACTACATATATAAAAATCGAATTTTTACCTTGCTATTCAATATTTAAAAATCATATTTTTATTTCGAAGGTCCATATATAAAAATCAAATTTTTAGTTCAGAGTTCAATATATAAAAATCGAATTTTTACCTTAAAGTTCAATATATAAAAATCGAATTTTTATTTTAAAGTTCAATATATAAAAATCGAATTTTTACTTCAAAGTTCAATATATAAAAATCGAATTTTTACTTTAAAGTTCAATATATAAAAATCGAATTTTTACTTTAAAGTTCAATATATAAAAATCGAATTTTTACTTTAAAGTTCAATATATAAAAATCCTATACTTCTATCGAAGTTCAATATATAAAAATCTCGCCTTTTTAAATTTAAAGATTTCACCCTTTTTAAATTTCATCACTTTACTTCAACACATAAAATAAAAATCAGATTTTTATTTCGCTACATATACAAAGATGATATTTTTATGTTCTCTATCTCTTAAAGATTATATTTTTAATACTTTAAAAATATAAAAATCATATTTTTAATATTCCTATATAGTAAAGACTATATTTTTAATACTTTGAAAATATAAAAATCATATTTTTAATACTTTAAAAATATAAAAATAATATTTTTACCACTACTATATAGTAAAGATCATATTTTTTCTTTTCTAGACAAAGAACACTCTGTCTTCATGATAAAAATCATGTTTTTAATAACATAAATAAAATAAAAATGATAATAAAAACTTACATAGTATATTGGGTGACGTAGGAGGCCCGGGGTGACGGTGGTGGTCGCTGGTAGGACCCACGGGGGCTGTAAAGTGGTGGTTGGGGGGGAAATTGAAGAGGTGAGGCGATGGAGAGAGAAGAAGGGAGGGAGAGGTGGTCGGAGGTTAGGGAGGGGGTCCGCCGAGACCTGCTGGTGGTAGGGGAGGCTCGACTGTCGGCGGTGGGCTCAGGCTTGAAGCTGTAGAGGGGCGGAGAGGAGCGAGAAGGGGCGCGGTGGCTTGGGGTGGGGTCCGGCAACGTTGGATGGCCGATGGTGGTGGCGTGAGGTCGGGGGAAGAACGGGATCGGGGTTCGAGGTCTGAACGACGGTGGGGTTTTTTTCTTTTTTTTTTCTTTCTGCTTAATGAAAACGAGAAAAAAGGGGGGGGGGCCTATATATTTTTAATTAAATTTTTTTATTAATTTAATTAATTTAATCGCAAACAGTTGACTTTTACATACGACCTCGAAACGAGGCCCACCGCCTGTCGCCCATAGCGTTTTACCCCCATTCCGACCACAATGGGATATGTATCGTAGGCTGATTCGACTGTTTGAATCAGTTTCCGTTTAATTTGCATTTAAATCACTATATTGAATTTTAAACGTACATTTCAAATTACCGGGGTCACATACTAACTAGAAAAATTCCTGAAAAATATTTTCTAGCTTCGTATTGGCGATACGGTCCTAACAAAACTAGTTTCGTCGAATTCCGAGACCGTATGAAAAATGGCCATTTTCCAGTCGACTAAAATCAACTGAAATGGTCAAAACACGTTTTCCTTTGCCACGCTCACATATTGATTCGAAAAATTATGAAATTTGGAATCTAGCAATAACTTAACATCACGGACCCAACAAAAGTGGTTTCGTCGAAATCCGAGGTCATTTGCAAAATGGCTATTTTTAAGGGCTATATATTATATTAAAATATATACAAATTCCACAGCGACTATTTCTAATTTTCAACTGGACATATCTCATCGTTTCTAAAATGAAATCTCAGTTTGTTAACTTCGTTACAAAGATATAGTTATACAGATTCAAATATTTCTTGTTTCGTTCAATTCTGACTTATATTGAATTCTGTATATTCATTTGAAATTAGAAATCGAATTCTCGAACTACCGCGCCATTTTCGATTCTATTTATAATTATATATAATTATTTATATTCTAACGACGACGTATATAATATATACGTCGAATTATATTCAAAATAAATTTCTCGTTCATTTTATTTAAAATAATTCATTTTAAATATTCAAAATTCGCTAAAATTGCCAAAATAAAAATTTCAAACTGGTTCGCATTTTCCGGGTTATTACATTGGCTTTCGCTCAGACCCAGAGCATAAGCTTATAAATGGTACGTGTGTTTGACATTGTACTCTTTTATATTGTATTTATTGATTTTCTGTCGAATGTATGAATTCTTGGTGGCGGAGAATTTATTCTCTTGCTTAACACCCTTTCATATATTTCGGCAAAGGATTGGTAGTGTGATATGGAGTGACGATGTGGCATGCTAAGATGCATATGATCAAGGCTTTGTTGAAAAGCAGGCCTTGTGGAATGATCAAAGCATAGCCTGTTTAGGCATAGCTTTGTGTATAGCGTGACTTCGCGAGCCTCACACACCGGCGGAGTCTAAAACGGGAGAAGGGAACGCAGGGAGAGCAGCACGTTTCTTTCTAGCTAGAAGTGGTGTTTGGGCTTTAACACGGCCCGGCATTTTACTTATGTGGATGATGGAATGAGGCACCTCAGATGATAGGTCCTATAGGACCGGGAAACGTGTGTTCAGGAATAACTAATCCGCAACTCGTATGGTGGACCGGCCCTGCAGCTATCCAAGGGTTCACTGCGGGGGATTCTGAGACATTAGCTAGAGTGTCTCGAATCGGTAAGGAGCTCCTCCCTAGCCTTAACTCATGATGGAAACCCAATTTCCAATACGACCTCATGCGGTTTTGATTGTATTACTAGTATGGAAGCATAGTATTATGGTATCTATGTGTCCTATGATTGATACATTATGATTGAACTGTTTTTGAAAACATATATGCACTAATAATAATATCAAATTCATTTTTATCGTATCAAGCATTTTTGACCATTATAAGGTAAAACCCTATCCTCCGGTTTGCACTGCATTGTGTGATGGGACTTGGGTCTTATAATGGTTTCATTTTTCTAAAAAGCATTGCGTTGTTTAACGATTTACTTTAATTTATGCACCGGCAATCCCTTGGACAGCGGCGTGGTCCTTGGATTTGTTTTATTGTTATCAGTAAAATTAGTTAAGAATTCTCACACCAGTCCCATGACTGACCCGTTGTTTGTTTCCACCTTTGCAGACTCGGGTGCCCTCTTTCCACACGGGCAGTCGATTAGTTTGTCTACAGGTTTTTATCTCGAGCAGGATTCTGGATTGAAGCCTAAAGCTGTGCCCAGAGCTTAGTTATCCTCCGCTGCCTTAGTTATTTTATTTCCGCTGCAATGTATTGTATTAAAATATTGTAAAATTATCTTCCGCTGTAATTATTAGTCAATGTACTCTGATATTCTGTACTCTGATGTAACATTTATTATTGATGTTATAAAAGTCTGCTGTTGTTGTTCTAATGTATTGTATTCCCAAAGTTAAAGTATTCGCGGATTTCCAACCTTTGGGTCAGACTTGTGTGGTTTATGGTCGATCCAAAGAGCGGGAATTTACGGGTCTTTACACTACCGCATCCAAGGGTTCACTACGGGGGATCCTGAGGAATTTGCTAGAGTGTCTCGAATCGGAAGAGGACGATCCCTAGCCTCGATTTCATGACAGAAAATCAATTTCCAATACGACATCTCGTTTTCGATTGTATAACTAGTATGGCGACATAGTATATGGTACCTATGCCGTCTAAGATTAATACATTTATATTGAAATGTTTTAAATATATATATACACACTAATAATAATATCGTTTTTTACGTATCAAGCATCTTTTGACCATTATAAGGTAAAACCCTATCCTTTGGTGTGCGTTGCATTATGTGATGGGACCTGGGTCTTATAATGGTTTCATTTTTTCTAAAAAAGCATTACGTTATTTGACGATTTACTTTAATTATGCACTGGCAATCCAATGGAGTAAACCCGTTCCGCGTTAGCGGCGTGGTCCTGTGATTAGCCAACTTATTAGATAAGTTAAGTTAAGAATTCTCACACCAGTCCCACGACTGACTTGTAGTTTGTTTCACTTTGCAAACTCGGGTGCCCTCTTTTCACACGGGCAGTCGAGTAGCTTTTTGCAGATATAGTTAAGCAGGATCCTGGATTGAAGTCTGAAGCTGGGTCCAGAATATTGATGGCCTTCCGCTGAGATTAGTTCCGCTGCAATGTATTTAATTTATTGTAAATGTATCTTCCTGTAACGTCCCGGATTTTTAGCCATTTAATATTGAGTATTTACTTTAAATACTGATTTGGAATAGTAAATGGATTTTTATTGAATTTATCGAATTAATATATGATTTAATTTTGAATATATGGAATTATCTATAATTGAATTCAAAATTTAAATCTGAATCAAAACAATTCTAAATGCTAATATAAACCCTATATGAATTACAATGATAATAACAATTTATTATCAATGGGTTTATTTGTTTAAAATCGATTTGTATTTTAAATCAAAATTAATTTAAATCATTTATTTAGATTGTTATTTCCTTTATACAGATGAATTAAAATTCAGAAACTGTTTCGTTGAATTCAGAATAGTGAATAATGTTGGGAACATCAGTTGTTTTGCTGAAATAGTGGTTCGTGGTTTCAAATTAAAGGACCACAAGATATTTTTATTTAATTAAAATCAAATCACAATAAACAACAGCCGACCTACGTTTTAATTTTCGCCACCCTAAAAATATAAACTGCGCAGACCTATATTTTCTTTGAGCTGTATAATTTGTCTCCGACCTTCATTATCAAACAGACAGGAAATTTATGGTTTCAGTACGTATTGTCTGCTGTTGCACCTATAAAACCATGGCCCTCGACTTCATTACTTCACAATTCTTAAACCAACATACCATTTCTAAAGCAATTCTTCTTCGTCCTTCCTTTTCTGTCAACTGCGATGCCACCGTAAAAAAATAAAAAAAGATTTTTAAATCCCAAAATCGAACTGGAATTCTACTGCGAACTTCAAATCAGTGAGCGATGAGTAAAGTAGAAATCGACGCAATGAAGGGGCTGCTCGAATTGGCGATTTGGGGATGGTGCGATTCCAGATTTTGGGATGGACTGGGTACTTGCGAAATTAGTTTGAGGCACTGCGACTTGGTAAAGGTCGATGCTGGTTTGAGTGTTCTGGAGAGCTTCGGATTTGGATTGGAGAAGCCAACATCGAGGTGCGATGATTGCAGAGGGGGTCGACGTGGGTATTGTTTGCGTTCTGGAGGGGGTTTGAAGCCTAGAAGGAAGCGGTGTTGGTGGGTTGCAATTTGGTGGGTGCGGACATGATAAGGGATCTGGATGGTTTAGGCATGAAGGGAGGACTGGTGGATTTTCTGATTTTGTTAAACTGAGTATTGAGTCGGGGTTCGGAAGTTGTAGGATGATGGGTCCAATGAAGATGAGGACTTGGTGACTCGAGCAGGGGTCTGCAGTGAAGTTTGAGGAGAAATACATTGGTGATGTGGCAGCGATGATGTTGCCTGTAACATGTTCAATGAAATGCCGAAGAGGTAGAAGGCAGTGTTTTTGCGGTTGATTGAGGATCATCGCTTGTTTGGTTTGCTTCGGAGCAAGGAAACAAATGAATTTCATTCGAGTAGATTCATAGCCGTGACGTTACGAGATTTATCGAGATACTCGGCAAGGAAAATCAAGGTGAGTAAATCTCACTCACCGTTTTATATTTAAATTTATTTTTATCGTTAAAAATAAATTTGTTGGTTGCTTGGGTGCATGAATGAATTGTTGAATTATTGTGGTTATTGAATTTCCCGCAACACTATTAGCGGATGCCCGCAGTATCATTAGCGGATGACACTACGCCCACGTACATAAGTGGATCCCCTTTTATACCGCGATATCCTGCCTTGAAGCAGGATGGGTATTATCTATGTGACTAACATTTGTGGATGCAGGAAAACAGGTTGGAGGGATCCAACTGGATTCCTCAAAAAAATAAAAAATTATTTAATGTCGTTCACATATTTATATATGTATGTGATGTGTGAATTGAATGGATGATTTGTGTGTTAGACATTAGAATATCACTGGCCCTAGGTATTTATAATATCATAAGAAGTGACTTTTAGATTCGAGAAGGAAATTTTATTTTATTGAAATAAAATTTGAATTTCAAATAAACTAAGTAAACAATAACTTGTTTAAATAATAAAACAAGTACTGAATGTATACATGATTTGTAAGGAAATTATCATTTGGTAATATTAGATTTTAAATTCAAGTTTGAATTTAAAGAGGAAATTTTAAATTTCGAAATAGAAATGGGATTACAAATAGGTTCGGAAATATTGACTTGTTTAAAAATAAAAAACAGGTAATTGAATTTATAAACTATGTTTATAAATGAAAAAGGAGATTATCATTTGATAAATTTTGAAACGTGAATGCAAGCGTGATTTTAAAAGGAAGTTTATCCGCCCAAAGTAGAAATGACATTTCAAAGGGAATTTGAAATAGAACTTGTGTTAATATTTAAAACAAGAAGTATAGTTTATAAACGATGTTTCAAATGAATGTGAAAATCATCATTTGGTACTTTATAAATTCTAAATTCAAGTATGATTTGTTTTCCGAAGTGGAAATTAGATTTCAAATGTAATTTGAATTGAAATGTGGTTTAATACTTAGAACAAGAAGTGAAATTCTAAACGATATGTTTAAACAAAGAAAAATAACTAGTATTGGATTTATTTAATTTTTGATGAAATTAAAAAGTGACTTTGAATAGGTTCAAGAAGAAAACGATCAAATTTATTCCAACATTCGGAATATAATTTGAATTGAAATAAGTCCATCTGGTTTGTTTTAGAATTCGACTATGTCCAATTTACAAGTGCAAACTGTTTTCAGAAAGGGGAATTTTACTTTTCGAAATAGAAATGGTATTTCGAATAAATTGAGAAAATTTAACATGTTTTTTTAAATTAAAAACAAGTTGCTGGAATTATAGACGCCGTTTATCAAGTGAAAAAAATATTATCATTTGATAATATTAAACTTTAATTTCAAGTAAGGGATGTAAAGCAGGAAATTTATCTTTCAAAGTGGAAATTTGAATTTCAAATGGAATATGAAATATAAGCTTGTTTTAAATGGTTAAAACAAGAAGTAAAATTTATAAACGATGTTTATAAATAGAAAGGGAAAATCATCATGGGATGATTTGGGTATTTGAATTCAACTTGGAATTTAAAAGGAGATTTATAACTTGAAATCGTTTCAAAAAGGAGACGATGAAATCAAAGGAAGAAGTGAATTTATATACAAGGTTTATATATGGGACGAAGTAATTGTCGTCGAGAAATTTGGAAATAAATTTCCAAATGAAAGAAATGGGATCGAATGTGAGATTTAAATCAAGTTTTGATATTACAAGCTTTTATTCGTCTCAAGATAAGAACGTCGTCGATCAAGGTCTGAGAGGTAATTAAAATACCCCAACTTGAACGACTTCACTATTGTCAAGAGATGATATTAGTTTGTAATGGTAAAAGGATATCGAAATGAGTTTATCTTGAAGTTTGTTTAATCTTCGAAATTTGAAGTTGGATAGAGACGTTGGGTTTATATACCAATTAATTTCCAAAGAATAGAAATCTAATATAATGCGATTTGAGTTTGAATAAATTCATAACCGAGTTATGAATATGGAATAGAATAATCGACGAATATGGATAATCCGAATTTGTGAAGTTAGATTTGGAAAATAGGCTTAATTTATTTTTAAATATTAAGAATGGAGTAGGAATTCAATTATAAACGAAGTTTTTAAACGTTTATATTTAATTAAAACGAACTCGCCACGGCGCGGTAGTTCGTAAATTGGCGATTCGAACTTCAATTGAGTTTATAGAACTCGAGATAAGTCGGAATTTGATGAAACAAGAAATGCCCGGACCGATTGAACGATAGTTTTCTAAAGGAAGAGAAAAATCTTGATTTCATTGTATAGATTTTGAGTTATGTCAAAATCAAGTTTTCAGAAAAACAGCGCCATAATCGTTTTAAAGCATAACGGTTTATTTAATAAATTTAAAGGATTTTAAGTGAATAAAATCCGATTCTTTTTAGGAAAAATCCGAGTTTGAGTTATCAAATAAATACAAACTCAAATAGAGTAAATGAACTGATTTTTTTTGAAACAAAAATCAGATTTAAATTATCGAATAAAGTTAGCGAGTTTCAAAAGAAATTAGTTAATGTGATTTTTGATCGAACCTAACTTTTGTTTTAAGTAAACTGAATTGTAAATTTGATCAAAGTATGAAAACGGAATTAGAATTGGGAAGTGAGCAAAGAGTTGAGTTTGATATGTCTATAAGCGAATACAAATATATTTGAACGTGATACGTTCAAAATTAAAAGTATATGAAACCAAAAAGCTAATTAGAAAATTTAATTAGCGAATGGTAGCGTATTTTGGGTAAAAAGGGTCGAATTGTTTGAAACGAATTGGGAATAGGCATATATATGTTAAACAGGTTTGGGATGGAGAATATGAAGAGAGTATAAGGAATATTATTAAATGCCCGACAACAAGGTACATGTTTCAATTTCCATATGAGGTTTTATGCGCCGAATCGGCAAGCCGCTTGGCTTTTTGATTTTCTTTTTGAATGGAGAGGCCTGTGTGGCGGTTTGGGGATTTTCCCGATGCTCCCGGTGCAGGGGAGGTTATGGCAAATTTTTCCGGAAATTTAAGGAGTTAGAATATTTTTAAGAAATTTTTGAAAATAGAAATCGATATAACGATATCTAGAATTCACTAAGAGAATGAATTTAGTATAAGGTATTAGAAAAGGGCCAGTGAGTGTGAAATTGTTTGATGGATGTTTATTTTTCCTTTGACAGTTAAAACACCGGCTATCAAAGATTTTTACCATCGTTGTCAATACGGAGAGACCGGTTGGATTTAATATCCGAGAACCACTCCGTATAGGCATATGCGTTGCGAATTAGATTATGCTGAAGATAATCGAAGACGGAGTGAAATTCAAAGAGCTGTTATGTTTGTCCAGTCCCAGGACAACTTGTATGGACGAATGTCTGACAGAGTATTCCTAACGATCACATAAGACGATCTTTTCAAGGCATTACATCTGGTGGCAGGGAAATTCGTTTCTCTTAGCTTTTATACCCGTAATATTTTTGGAAATATCAACTAGTGATTTGATGGGTTTGACGATGTGGCATTCAAAGTGTATGGTGGCCAGATGTTCTAAAAGATAGACGTAGCCTCAAGCTTCACAACCAGGAAATGACAAAAATCGGGCAAGTAGCATGGCTATGTGGGTCGCACCCATTAGGGTGTATAATCACCTATCTAGGGAAATTCCTTTTGTTTCTTAATCTATCGATTCTGCTCATTCGGGAAACGGTGGTTTGAGTCCAACCGTTGGTGATATACATTCGATACACTCAAGCGAAATGAGTGGTCGGTCATGTGTGGGCCGGGTTGCAAGACGTTCTTGTTGAACCCAGGTGTATTCGTCTCTAGAGATACACTGTCGGAAGGTGGTCCCATACCTTGTCATAGTTGGAATCCAATCTCCAATAAGCGCCCTGCGGTTTTTGATTTTGTACTATATATGTAGAGCGTGAGATGCAAGCGTTCTACTATTTGGTTATTTATTTGATTAGACATTATTATAATATCACTGGATTTTGATATCAAAAATGGTTTGGGTTATAGTAAGGTAAAAACCATCCGTATTTATGTGTGGACTGGTCTTACTATTATCCTTTTCTTTCGAAAGATCTTTGAAGTTAAACCATATGGTTGGAGTTTACTCGCACCAGTCCCATGACTGACCCAGAGTTTGTTTTGTTTTGTTTTTCCTAAACTCTTGGGTGCCCAAATTTGTACGGGCAGTCAAGTGTTTCAGGCTTTTACAGATACCCTTGAAGGAACTGGAAGCAGGAGGCTTCACCGCTAGTTATTTTAGAGTTATTTCCGCTGTATCAAATGTTATGTTGTACTCTGATGTTGGTATGTATATATGTACAAACAGATTTGTATTTCAAAGCTTATGTTATATAACATATTTTATTCGTTCCGCTGTGAGATTCGTGTTTACTTTGATTATGCTCAGTTGTGTTCTTCTTCTTCTATTCTATTAGTTCTATCTTTTCTATCTCACCCTCTAATTTCTTTCTATTAATGATTCGGTAATTTCGATGTCTGAACAGTCGACACTGGGTTTTGTGTCGATTTTCGGAGTCGAAAATCCCGTGGTCGTTACAGTGGTATCAGAGCTGGTTGCTTAATTGGTACGGATGATAGGGGGTTCTCGCTTCGCGTTTGGTGGCGAACGGGAGACTCTTACCCCTACATCTCCCGACAATGTGGGTTGGTCGAGTCGCGAGGCTGGCCGTAAAAGCAGTTCTGAGGTATCTCTGTAAGCCACGGTGGGAGGTTAGCCCACTGCCGTTAGGTCGTTACAGTGGTATCAGAGCTTAGGTTTAGCGAACACCTAGGCTTTGGTGGGGGTTCACTCATTAGAGATAGGGTCAGTAGTACCCTAGAATGAGTTGAGTGCATATACGAGAGAGCGTATTTGTAAGTTGATATAAAAATTGTTTTATATTGTGTTGGCTAGTCTGTTGAGCGGTTTATGAATTCTGATCGAATAATGGGACGCCATGATGTTGATAGGAGTTTATAAACACTTGAACAGAATATTGAACACGATACTGTTTTAAAGTGGGTAAATGAAATAATTTTACCCAAAAGTTCTATTTTGATAGAAAAGGAACAATTTTCTGAAATTATTATGATATATGGATGTGTTGGATGTTAAAATTTTAATCAAATTGGATTATAAGAATTAAAAGGTTATATATAACCAAATTGAATGTGTATGTGAATAAAATATACAAATGAGATGAATCAAATTCAAACCAGAATTTGGAATTTTAAAATCCTAGAAGGTTGAAAATATTTTTCAAAGTATGTTAAAGTAATATAGCATTAATTTGAAGGGATTTGAATCGAAATCATATTTGAATGGATTTTGAAAGTGATAAAGCACTGAACTCACTTCAGTGGCTGGGAAATAATTCTGATGATGATCGCGACATCATCAGTGTTCATTTTCGAGTTTCTAAGTGGATGATTGCTACCTTAGAAAAGTTTCTGATGGAAATTTGTTTGAAAAAAAAACAAGTTTGGTTTAAAAAAATTCAAATGTTTTGAATTCAAAATAGAAATAAATATATGTATATATATTTATGTGACTTCAAAAGGATTTGAAATAAATACCAGGTATTTGAATTCTGAAATCAAAATTTAACGTAAGCAAGTTAAATAAATCGAAATGATGGAAGCAGTTAAATGAATTGAAATAGATAAATTGATTTGTAATTAAGTTGAAATAGGCTTTTGAAAAGTAACCGGTTTGTAGCATTTCTTCTGGCTTAGTAATTTCGGGGACGAAATTCTTTTAAGGGGGGAAGAATGTAACGTCCCGGATTTTTAGCCATTTAATATTGAGTATTTACTTTAAATACTAATTTGGAATAGTAAATGGATTTTTATTGAATTTATCGAATTAATATATGATTTAATTTTGAATATATGGAATTATCTATAATTGAATTCAAAATTTAAATTTGAATCAAAACAATTCTAAATGCTAATATAAACCCTATATGAATTACAATGATAATAACAATTTATTATCAATGGGTTTATTTGTTTAAAATCGATTTGTATTTTAAATCAAAATTAATTTAAATCATTTATTTAGATTGTTATTTCCTTTATACAGATGAATTAAAATTCAGAAACTGTTTCGTTGAATTCAGAATAGTGAATAATGTTGGGAACATCAGTTGTTTTGCTGAAATAGTGGTTCGTGGTTTCAAATTAAAGGACCACAAGATATTTTTATTTAATTAAAATCAAATCACAATAAACATCAGCCGACCTACGTTTTAATTTTCGCCACCCTAAAAATATAAACTGCGCAGACCTATATTTTCTTTGAGCTGTATAATTTGTCTCCGACCTTCATTATCAAATAGACAGGAAATTTATGGTTTCAGTACGTATTGTCTGCTGTTGCACCTATAAAACCATGGCCCTCGACTTCATTACTTCACAATTCTTAAACCAACATACCATTTCTAAAGCAATTCTTCTTCGTCCTTCCTTTTCTGTCAACTGCGATGCCACCGTAAAAAAATAAAAAAAGATTTTTAAATCCCAAAATCGAACTGGAATTCTACTGCGAACTTCAAATCAGTGAGCGATGAGTGAAGTAGAAATCGACGCAATGAAGGGGCTGCTCGAATTGGCGATTTGGGGATGGTGCGATTCCAGATTTTGGGATGGACTGGGTACTTGCGAAATTAGTTTGAGGCACTGCGACTTGGTAAAGGTCGATGCTGGTTTGAGTGTTCTGGAGAGCTTCGGATTTGGATTGGAGAAGCCAACATCGAGGTGCGATAATTGCAGAGGGTGTCGACGTGGGTATTGTTTGCGTTCTGGAGGGGGTTTGAAGCCTAGAAGGAAGCGGTGTTGGTGGGTTGCAATTTGGTGGGTGCGGACATGATAAGGGATCTGGATGGTTTAGGCATGAAGGGAGGACTGGTGGATTTTCTGATTTTGTTAAACTGAGTATTGAGTCGGGGTTCGGAAGTTGTAGGACGATGGGTCCAATGAAGATGAGGACTTGGTGACTCGAGCAGGGGTCTGTAGTGAAGTTTGAGGAGAAATACATTGGTGATGTGGCAGCGATGATGTTGCCTGTAACATGTTCAACGAAATGCCGAAGAGGTAGAAGGCAGTGTTTTTGCGGTTGATTGAGGATCATCGCTTGTTTGGTTTGCTTCGGAGCAAGGAAACAAATGAATTTCATTCGAGTAGATTCATAGCCGTGACGTTACGAGATTTATCGAGATACTCGGCAAGGAAAATCAAGGTGAGTAAATCTCACTCACCGTTTTATATTTAAATTTATTTTTATCGTTAAAAATAAATTTGTTGGTTGCTTGGGTGCATGAATGAATTGTTGAATTATTGTGGTTATTGAATTTCCCGCAACACTATTAGCGGATGCCCGCAGTATCATTAGCGGATGACACTACGCCCACGTACATAAGTGGATCCCCTTTTATACCGCGATATCCTGCCTTGAAGCAGGATGGGTATTATCTATGTGACTAACATTTGTGGATGCAGGAAAACAGGTTGGAGGGATCCAACTGGATTTCTCAAAAAAAAAAAAAAAATTATTTAATGTCGTTCACATATTTATATATGTATGTGATGTGTGAATTGAATGGATGATTTGTGTGTTAGACATTAGAATATCACTGGCCCTAGGTATTTATAATATCATAAGAAGTGACTTTTAGATTCGAGAAGGAAATTTTATTTTATTGAAATAAAATTTGAATTTCAAATAAACTAAGTAAACAATAACTTGTTTAAATAATAAAACAAGTACTGAATGTATAAATGATTTGTAAGGAAATTATCATTTGGTAATATTAGATTTTAAATTCAAGTTTGAATTTAAAGAGGAAATTTTAAATTTCGAAATAGAAATGGGATTACAAATAGGTTCGGAAATATTGACTTGTTTAAAAATATAAAACAGGTAATTGAATTTATAAACTATGTTTATAAATGAAAAAGGAGATTATCATTTGATAAATTTTGAAACGTGAATGCAAGCGTGATTTTAAAAGGAAGTTTATCCGCCCAAAGTAGAAATGACATTTCAAAGGGAATTTGAAATAGAACTTGTGTTAATATTTAAAATAAGAAGTATAGTTTATAAACGATGTTTCAAATGAATGTGAAAATCATCATTTGGTACTTTATAAATTCTAAATTCAAGTATGATTTGTTTTCCGAAGTGGAAATTAGATTTCAAATGTAATTTGAATTGAAATGTGGTTTAATACTTAGAACAAGAAGTGAAATTCTAAACGATATGTTTAAACAAAGAAAAATAACTAGCATTGGATTTATTTAATTTTTGATGAAATTAAAAAGTGACTTTGAATAGGTTCAAGAAGAAAACGATCAAATTTATTCCAACATTCGGAATATAATTTGAATTGAAATAAGTCCATCTGGTTTGTTTTAGAATTCGACTATGTCCAATTTACAAGTGCAAACTGTTTTCAGAAAGGGGAATTTTACTTTTCGAAATAGAAATGGTATTTCGAATAAATTGAGAAAATTTAACTTGTTTTTTTAAATTAAAAACAAGTTGCTGGAATTATAGACGCCGTTTATCAAGTGAAAAAAATATATTATCATTTGATAATATTTGTAACGACCCGGAAACCCGTACCTTTTGAATCGACAATAATCCACACATGTCTAACTCAAAACTGTACGTATTTACAGATTGTTAAATGACGATCCACATCTTCAACTATTATAGTCAAAAATATAGATAATCAAGGGGATTAATTTAGAATTAGAAAGAAAGAAGAAAACAAACACAGAATCTCGCAACGGAATGAACAAAATATAATAATCAAATAACAGTTCATGAAGCTGTTTAAAATAAACATTTGATCATTTTACAACATTTATCAGAGTTATACATTTATAAACATAACTGATAATACAGAGTAATGCAACAGAATAGTAGTGGGATACAATAGTAATAATAGTATACCGTCTTCGTCTTCATCCTTCAGAATATAACCTTTGAAACTGGAATGCTCAAGTCTGACCCGAGCGTAATAGCGTGAAAATAAAACAAGCTCGGATCAGGCAAAAATATTCTCATCTAAGTCAAATCGATATCATATGAACATGCACACACATAACTCAAGAGATGTTACGGGAAATTCCATCTCCTAAGGATCCGTCAAACTAGATACTATATAATATAATCTCGCTATTATACTAGTGTCTATTCACAAATACTTGTCAGAAAAATAGCGTAAGCGGGGTTACATTGATTACCCTTACACAGTTTATAAGCACATGGTCTATGCAGGTCCTGTAACACAACCAGTAACGTCGGTAGCCAGTGAGTCCCCTATAGACCTATGCCAAAAATCAAAATCGTAGTTGTCTCGCATAAGGATAAACGTATGACAAGGCACATGAGGCTATACCCAAAGTAGTATGCTACTAGTTTGCCTGATCCAGACTGGTGGTTACCCCTAACGGCCCACCGTAGACATCCGCCCCATATCAAATCAAAGGGAAATACATCCCATCAAGGGTGCGCACCAACAAAACAACAACAAACGAATAGTAATAGTATGGACCCGAGGCCCAGGAAAATCGAAGAGCAGATGTCCACTAAGAGGTAGTCAAGCCTCATTTGGTCTGGCACGGCTCCTGTTTTAGTCATTTCAAATCGACACAAGTGTCGGGGTCATCCATTATCGTTCACTTTCTTCAAATCCAGTAATCGCCTCCAAATTCATCCTACTTCATTTCTGGAACTCCAACGCGTATACTGTTGTTAAAGTGGTTCCAATCATTGACAGAGAGTATGTCAATAAGAGGTCCCGGTCTCTTTAACAACCAAACGTCATGTTACACACACCGATTGGTACTTTTATATTTCAAAAGTGAATCGTTATGATATCAAAATATCATATTCAACTAAACAAATTTCACTTTAAAATATCATATTATTTTAATCACAATAATATTTATTTTCAAAATTTATATTCACTTTGAGATAAATTTCAAATTCAATAATTTGTTATAACTTCAATTAACCTCATTTTTCTTCGAATCCTTCATTTTACTTCAAAATTTGTTTTGAATTCATTTATGATTTTAACATCAAAATGATCATAATTACTTTTAAATCGCAGATTTAAATGTACACACTTTTCACTTCTAAAACAGTTTGTAAGTTTGAAATAGTTTTGGGGTTTAAATAAATTTTTCATTAGTTGTAAATAATTTTGGGAGATTTGGAATAGCTTGAAAATCAGAATTGTTTGAGTGTTGGAAATGGTTTTATGTAAATTAAAATATTTTATTAAATAAACTACTTATATATATATATATATAAAGAATACGTTTTTGAAAAACAATTTATATAAAGCACTCCATATATCAAAGGAATAAATTTCATAAAATAGTTTATATATAAATTTGTTTATATAGAAATAATTTCAAATCAACTGTTTCTTTCTATTTTCAATGAATCTGAACCTAAGTTCAAAACTCAAAACAAACAAATCGATTTCTAATATCCAGTCCAAATCGATTCCCAAAATCAAATTTATTTGAGAACAATCCATTTTAAAGGATAACTTCCAATTTCAAAATATTATTTGAATCTATTCGATTCAAATCAAATCCGAGTTCAAGTTCATAATATTTATTTAAACCATTTAATTCAAATTTAATTTCAAAGTTTAAATAAAGATTTAAACCTTTGAAACAATTCAAATTATAATCAATTTTAGTTCAAATTTCAAATAACAAACTTAGATCATTTCAATTTGAATTTAATTTCAAAGTTTAAATAAAGATTTAAACCTTTGAAATAATTCAATTTCGACATTTCAAATTTAAATTCAAATCCCAATGTATAATTCAATTTAGATAATTTCAATTTATTTTCTTTACATAGAATCACTTATTTAAATCGGTTTCACAAATTCTAATTTTTTTGGATTTAACTAATCCGGTGTCCGTATAATAATTCTCTATCCTCTGGCCAAGTGATCAGTTATTTCAAATTTTTAATTTTTAATTTCAAGGAATGGATATATATCATTTCAATCCAAAGGTCAAATGTCATAGGTATATATCATTTCAACCTATTTCTTAATTTATTCGAAATGACAGTTTATGATGATGCCCGCAACATCCAAGGTGATAACAATGATATAAAAATATAGACAAACATCCATACAGTTCAATATATCCATAAATAGACATCCATCACAATCATCATCCAAAACAGTTCTATTTGCTATATGTCAAAGGGTTTAACTAGAAATTTAATACAAAAATAAACTAACTATCAAGTTAATGTCTAACAGTTTAAATTAGATGTCCTTCCAAAATAGCAGTCAACAAACAAATAATCAAATCAATCACAGATTTCAGTTTCACAAAAATGTGAATATTTTTGCAAGTGTGAGAAAACTCACCTTTCGTTGCATAGGAATATTAACGACAATAGACAGACGCAGAAATGAAAGGACTCCAAAACTTCAGCGAACTGAACAAATAAATTACGGTCAACATACGTAAAAATGCAACGAAGTTTGATTTTTTTCGTATTGCAGCAGATACCTAGCAGCGTTTAACCCAGCAACTAAAATTCAACAAAATAGTTTACATATATAAACATATAACTCGGCTTATATTTCTGCCATAACAATAGAAATGGGCAAGACAACATATTCTATACCTATCCAAACCCTTATTGGAAGCTTCTTTATGTAAGTATGTAGAATGCATGGCACAAAGTATGGTCCCTTCTCTTTAAAAGTTCACATGCAATCCTTTCTTTTTTTATATATATAAAACAGTACGGTTTTTTTTCTTTTTTATATAAAACGTTACTTTCCTCAATAGTGGAATGGGAAAGGCAATTTGCACCTTTGACAAAATGGAACATTGCACTTTGACAAAAGATACATATGCTACTGTTAAAGTTTTATAAGGCAGACATAAAAAAACCCTTCTTTTTCTTTTTTTTTATTCTAAGAAATGCGCATGACAAAGTGGCCAAAAAAAGAAAAAAACACAAAACAAAAAGAGAAATTTTTGATTCATAAAGTTTAACAAACCCAAAACCTTTCCAGTAAACTAATAAAGGTATGTTGAAAAGAGCACAACATGTGCTCACGTTTCCAAAACACTTGGTTTGAAAAGAGATTTTTTTTTTATATATAAGTGACGCAAGGAACCAAAAGAAGTGACAAACTCTTGCATGTACATGCATGCTACAGGCTACTTAATACACAACGCAAGGGCATTTTCATCTTTCTTTCTTTCTTTTTTTTTTTTTTTTACATTTAAAACAAATGTTGTTCACTGCTTGGTTTAGAACACTTCCACTACAAATTGTCTAGAACTCTATTCTTGTTTACACGCATCAATGATACTCATAGTGGGAAAAACTGGACACATGCATGCCAACTTCAAAACTACTGAGCATGCGAATTCTTTTTATTTTCCAAATAACAAAATACGGCCAAGCAAAAGAAATCGAGAAAAAGGGAAGAAGCCACTCACATAAATATACACCAGCACGTCTTCTTCCATCCAAATTGCCATACCACTTAAATACACTTGCATGAAAGCTTACTCGCTGGAAAATGGATATAGAAGCTCGTCTCATTTTTAACTTACTCATTTTCTTTTCTTTTTCATTGAGAAGGAGGGAAAAGAAAATTTATGTCACCATTTTTTTCTTCGTACAGAAGTTCCTTTCAACAAAAAAACGTTGCTTCTTGTTTTCATTTCTTCTGTTGCGTCAAAAATAATGAACCTCTTATGTTGCTTTTGCAAACAAATGGAAGCCTCCCCCTTTTAATGTTTCATGCATGTTATTTTTATTTGTTTATATATAATATCCCTACACTTGGCTGCAAAGTAATCGTGTGTGTGTATTTTCATTAATGAAGCATGATGGGATCGACGACAAGGCATGATGTTGCACAGTGATGAAGGCGCAGTGCATTAATGACAACGTGAGCAAAGTGAGGGGCATGTGAATCCATGCATGATCTTGGGAAGGAAAGAAAAATGAGTTGTGTTGTGTCCTTTTGTCATAAAGGAAGCATGAAGCATGGTTCACGTTAAAATGTATGTGTCCTTTTGTCATAATGGACGTGCATGCCATGGTTTTCTTTAACCATAAACAAAAGTGCCCAACTAAAGAAAAAAATAAAAAATGGTTGGCTTAGAAAATAAAAATACATCTTTTGCAGATCCAAAATATTTAGAAAGATATGTAAAATCGTAAAAGGGACACATTGAACTCAAATGGCTCTGTTTCAAAAATGAACTGTGCAAGGTTTTTCACAATTTCAGCGCAAACCGAACACCGAAACTAACAAATGAATATATTTTGGTAATCATCGCGACGAGACGGACACAACGGTATATAATTTGCAGTGTCTGCATGCTCTGTTCAAAAACGCGTTACGGACCCCTTTAACATAAAAATGCGGATGGAAAACGAAGGTCAAAACGTCCGATTTTCGCGAAACGAATTTCGCCGTTGGATTACTGACAACGAATAGAATATTTTTCGTGTTTGTCCGAACTGTTTTCGGAGAGATTTTAAAATCGTTAATATTTGAACTGATATGCACAGCTTTGCACTGAAAATGGCACGACCGACAACATTCAAATTTTCCGACGAAATTTTCGCAGCTGCTACATCTTAATGAACGTATTTCAGATTGAAAATTCTCATTACGAGAAATTATAGAATATTTTCAAAATAAAATTCGATTTAGATCGCAATTTAAATCGTTAAAAATTGCGGGATGTTACATTCTCCCTACCTTAAAACTTTTCGTCCTCGAAAAGGAACGAAGCATGGTAGCAAGTACATATATATACTTACCCCAAAGTAATTTACAAAAAAACAAAATTTGTAAGTTTCGAATTTTAAAGTCTCCAAAAAAAAATTCCAACGCCCGAAATAACAGAAAATTTCGGCAGCACCTCCTTTCTACGGGGAGACTTTGGCAACACGCCAGTAAAAATTAAACTTATACATCGGCTCTCATGGCCGAAAAACCCAATATATATTAATATACACATCCTATTTATATTTTTGTGTAGGCGTACTTTTTATTTTATTTATATATAAGAGATTTCGCTTATATACGTAAGCAAAACGATAAACGTGCGCAATCTTCCAAATTAAATCAAACACCATTTTGTACCTACCAATTACTCAATAACAATGATTTTTGAATCATGTACTTGAGACAACGTCCATGCATACATCAAAATGCAACAACAATACACGTGAACATAGCAAATGCAACATAATAACATACAGTAATCAAATTTATATAGTTTATTCATACCCATACAATTTTCATTTGATTGGTTCACATATGTCTTTATGTTTATTATATTCGTATTAAATTGTTTCTCATCCAATTTTCTTACATCTATTGATTTTCATATATTCATTCGTGTTTAATGAATTTTTTTAGTCTATAGTTTTCATTAGTTCAAAATCTACTTATTTCAGCTATATTAAAATTTTCTATATGCTGGCATTTCGTTTTATCTATATTATTCTCAACATATTTGAAATTTACATACTTACTCATTTCAATTTCTATATATGTTAATACTTTAATTCCATCTACATCTTATGCTCTCTACGTTTTTAATGAACTTGCTTAAATAGGTTTATAATCGATTCAACTTATAAACTTATTTACATCGCGAAATAGCTTATTGCAAATTTTCTTAAGCTTATCTTTGACATTTAATTTAAATCAGAATCTAAGTTCATTATTTTCATAACTTGGATTAGCTGATTACATTAGTTTAATTTGTTTAGCTAACTTCCTTTGTTGTAATTGCACATTACATTTCACTTTTCAACATTCGTATTGAACAATTTAGAATTTTATTAGTATTAACCTATCTCTCAACTGCAGCTTATAACTCACTTAAATTTGGTATTTCATTTACTTAAATGACGTCGTCCTTTGCAAATATTCCATCCATTTGTTAATCGTTTCAAAACATTATCAAATTAAAATTTTTATTACAACCACTTGGTTAACCTTTATAAACATTTCTTTGGTTCAAATTCATTTTTTTCTCACTTTACTTTTCTTTATCTTCATAACATTTCTATGATTCAACATATCATTTTGGAACATGTTATTCATTTAAATTTCATTTGTAAAATATTTCATTACATATTTATATACTCTTAAACTTTTCATTTAGGTAGGTTTGTATATATTACAAATGAAATTTAGTATTTCACAAGTTTACTCTTTATTATCGAAGTAACATGAGTATTTGTTTCTATTTTACTTTAACATTTTCCTTACTTCATGTTTCAATTTTATAATATTATATTATATTTTCATTTATATTTCTCTTATTCATTTATGGTATTTCTTTATTTACCTATTCAAAATTTCATTTGATATTAATACTGACAACTATTTATTGCATTGATTATCAATAAGGAGAGTAATTTGTATAAATGGAGACTTGAGAATCTTAAATGCCAATTTCTTTTCGAAACATTTTGAAATACTATATACTATACATAATTTTTGTACATCAAAACATACTCAAGATTTCAAATTAAAATTATTTTCAAAACGAATATGTAGCAATGCTACCAAGTGGTCTCCCCCATTTTGAGACTTGAAAATGAAAGTCGATGACTATGATCATCTCATCACCGAAATTTATTTCCCAGTAGCAAAATAGAGTACTTAACCAATTTCTATTTAAATATCCTTCAAATATTACTACAATTATTTTTCAAAACCTTGAAAACATTTACAATCATCGGAATTTAAAGATCTCATATTCTCTGTAATAACCCGTAAAATGCGAGCCGGTTTGAAATTTTTATTTTGGCAATTTTAGTGAATTTTGAATATTTAAAATAGATTATTTTAAATAATAACGACGAGAAATTTATTTTGAATATAAATCGAACGTATATATTATATGCGTCGTCGTTAGAATATAAATATTTATATATAATTATAAATAGAATTGAAAATGGCGCGGTAGTTCGATAATTCGATTTCAAACTTCAATTGAATGTACCGGGTGCAAAACAATCCGGATTTTAGTGAAACCAAAAACATTAGGATCTAAATGGTAATATCTTTCCAACGAATCCGACAAATCAAGATTTCATATCGGGAATCAAAAGATATGTCCAGTTGAAAATTCTGAATAGTCGCTATGGAATTCAGGCCCTTAAAAATGGACATTTTGCAAATGACCTCGGATTTCGACGAAACCAGTTTTGTTGGATCCGCAGTGTCAAGTTATTGTTAGGTTTCAAATTTCATACTTTTTCGAATCAATATGTGAGCGTGGCAAAGGAAAACGCGTTTGACCAGTTTCAGTTGATTTTAATCGACTGGAAATTGGCCATTTTTCCAACGGTCTCGGAATTCGACGAAACTAGTTTTGTTAGGACCGTATCGTCAATACGAAGCTAAAAAATATTTTTCTGGAATTTTTCGAGTTCGTATGTGGCCCCACTAAATTGAAATGTGCGTTTAAATTGAATATTTAAAGAAGTACAGTTTAAATTCAATGGAAACTGATTGTAACAGTCGAATCAGCTTGCGATACATATCCCATTGTGTTCGGAATGGGGGTAAAACGCTATGGACGACAGGCGGTGGGCCTCGTTTTGAGGTCGAAAATAAAGGTTGCTTTTTGGTGCAAAATTAATTAAATAAAAAAAAACCCTTATCTCTATACCCTGGCCCCCCCTTTTCGAATTACATTCTACAGAAATAAAAAAAAAAAAGAACGAGGAGGACGGAGGGGCGGAGCGGCCTCCTCCACCGCCGCTGCCACCGCTGAAGGCGGCGCCCTCCGCCAGGGTCCCTCTCCTCCCCCTCGCGACTCTTTCCTCTCTCCTCTCGAACTCGAGCCTCCCCCAGAAAATCCCGACGCCTCCCTCGCAGCTGCCTCCCGACCTCACCCGCATCGCGCCGCCTGTGGCCAGGCACCACCATTCCGACGCCAGGCCCTAGCCGCTCGCCCCTCAGCCTCCAGTTGCCTCCACTGACCACCAGCGCACCCCCCCCATGTAAGTTTTTTTATTTTATTTTATTTTATTAGTTTATTTTATTTTTATTTTATATTTACAGGATTAATAAACTGTTTTTTTTAGGATTTTAAACCGAATTTTTTTTAAGGTTTTAAAAACTGATTTTATTTTTAGATTTTAAATAAGAAAAGATTTAAACTTTAGAATAAGAAAAGATTTAAACTTTAGAATAGAGAAAGATTTAATCTTTAAAAAGAGAAAGGTGAAATCTTTAAATTAGAAAAGGTGAAATCTTTAAAAAGAGAAAGGTGAAATCTTTAAATTAGAAAAGGTGAAATCTTTAAACTTGAAAAAGCGAAATATTTATAGATGAAAAGACGAGATCTTTATTTAGAAAATAGCATAGTAAAAATTCGATTTTTAAATATATGAAGTGATTATAAAAATATGACTTTTAAATTGAAAGTGAATAAATAAAAATGTGATTTTTATTTTAAAAACATCGAAATATAAAAATGTGTGATTTTTATATATATAGTGACTGCGGGCAACGAAGATGACGAAGATGGGATAATGAAGAAGATTTTTGTCAATGAAGTGTCGTGAAGTTGGATAGCTATCGGTGAGAATTTCTCACCTTTCAATTTCGTTTCTAGTTATATATATATACTAGGATGCAGACGGTGTTTAGTAGCACCCGACACTCGTCATCCACAGACCATGGATGGCTTGTTTGTTAAATTGTTTGGTTGTGTAGTTGGTTAGTCTATTTGGCTTAAATTGAATTGTTTGGTGAATTGAAATTGATTTGATTGAGGTGTGAAAGGCGTGGGCCTTCACTAGACCGGGGATAAGGCTAGGCCTCGTCCCGTTTCTAGTATCGTGCCGTTATGCCGCCGAAATTTTCTAAAATATGTTAGAAAAACAAAAATATCATTTTTATTGTGTAAATAAAATGAATAGAAATTCAAGTGTTGAAATAGAATGTTTTATCGTTAAAAATATAATTTTTAACGTGAAAGTGAATAAATAAATATTTATAAACAAATCGGCCGATTTGTTTATATACACTGATTTGACTGATATTGATTGGGTCGATAAATTTTACACATCGCCCAACTGCACAAATAAAATCTGTGTTTGATTGTTTGAAACCCCACACGGGTGTTGGGATGAAATTTGATGTTCACTCATCCTGATTGATTAAATATGTCGATCGGTCGATTGACAGACTGTTATAAGCGTCAGATATCTATATTTGATGCTTATACAGTGTAGTGCACTTTGGTTGATGATTGATTATTTTTCAATGCTATTATATACATGTGTTGTATGGAATCCATGTAATTAACATTATATGGTGATTGATTGGGCCTCATTCCAATCGGGAAAATAATGAATATTATAAAAGAAAATTCATGTGTTGAATATAAAAATAGTCATGTGTTGACGAGGTTCATGTGTTGAGTGAAATATTTTATATAATAAAAATTTACATCTTTATCATATTTAAAATTAGAACTACTTCCCAGTAGAAGTCTAATTAAAAATCAAACGATAGATACCATAGTTTTATAAAATATTTTACATAACAAAAATAGTGATGTGTCGACAGTACTCATGTGTTGAGATTAGTCGTGTGTTGAAAGAAATATAGATTCATGTGTTGAATGGGATAAATATTCATTTGTTGAATAAAATAAAGAAGTTGTGAAAAATATAAAGCCGTGTTGATTAGTTTTGCGCCATTTTAACGTGAACGATATTTATATCGATTTTAATTCGGAATTGAATATTGAAAAGTGATTTCGAAATTAAATATTTTGAAATTGGAATTCGAAATGAATTGAATTGAAAACGAATTCGAAATGAATTGAATTGAAAACGAATTCGAAATGAATTGAATTGAAAACGAATTCGAAATGAATTGAATTGAAAACGAATTCGAAATGAATTGAATTGAAAACGAATTCGAAATGAATTGAATTGAAAACGAATTCGAAATGAATTGAATTGAAAACGATTTCGAAATGAATTGAATTGAAAACGATTTCGAAATGAATTGAATTGAAAACGAATTCGAAATGAATTGAATTGAAAACGAATTCGAAATGAATTGAATCGAAAACAATTTCGAAATGAATTGAATTGAAAACGAATTCGAAATGAATTGAATCGAAAACGATTTCGAAATGAATTGAATTGAAAACGATTTCGAAATGAATTGAATCGAAAACGATTTCGAAATGAATTGAATTGAAAACGATTTCGAAATGAATTGAATTGAAAACGAATTCAAATTGAATTGAAAGTGAATTGAAATGAATTCAAATTGAATTAAAATTTGAATTGAATAGAAATGAATTTTAAAACGGATTTATAAAGAAGAATTCAATTTTGATTTGAATTGAATATAGAAGTTGAATTGTTTCAGAAACGAATTTAAAACGAGTTATAAAATTCGTTTTAAGTGGAAATCGACGAAATATATATTATATATATTATATATATAATATAATGGCCTGAATAGAACGCGCCGCGCCGCGGCAGTTCGTGAATTTCGACCATTTATTTCAAACGGACATTGCGGGAGATCCGACCGTCGGATTCTCCTAAAACCGGAACCGTTGGGTTCGTATCGAAAAGAGCTTTCCAATGAATATTAGAAATTTGAAATCTAACGGTTGGATTTGGAATTATGTCCAAATCAAATTCGAAAAAGGTCGCTGTAAGTGCAGTTCGATAGCCGTTGATGGAAATCGACTGTACGGGCCTTGATAAAATTATTAAAAATATTGATAATTTGTGTAAAATCATAATATGTGAATTGGAAAGAACTGGGATGAAAAACTCCACATTTGAAAAGATAAAAATAGATTTTTATCGAAATGAACTAGTTTTGAACTAGAATTGAAATCAATTTATTTTCAAAATAAATAAATTGAATTTGAAAGTGATTTTAAAAATAATCAAAATTTCCAATACGTGGATTGGACTGGAGCTGAATCGAAATTATCTTCGGGATATTTCGATGTTGGATTTCGTGACTATACAGATATTGTTATGGGAATTTGAAAGATATGTTATATATCGTTATTTCCAATACGATATTTGTTGGTTTCAGAATTTGATATTGAATATAAGCCGATATATTTTCTATTCAGAGCCTTGTATTTAATATCAAATGTGATTTGGTTTGTCGTGAATCGTGTTTTTGATGACATTGGTTCTTTAACCCAGTTAAAGGCAGAATATTGATTTTTGAGAAGATTAAAACTAAGTGGAGTTTTAATGAATCTTTAATTAGATTAAAAATGTGAATTGATAATTTAAATTATCAAATTTGAAAGGTGATCGAGAGTGGAGTATCACCAGTTTTGCTCCAAAGCGATAGTTAAATCTTTAATTAGATTTGAACGTGAAATGGTAATTAATTTTACCGATAACACCGTGGTGTTAGATGTGGAGTATTACCAGTTTTCTCCATGGGATATATAGGTTGGGATTGGGAAATAAAATAAATAATTACTTCGGTGTGGTTCGTTAATCCCGACTAGTTTGAAATGATATCCATAGGAGGATTAAAGAATAAATTTAGAAGAATTTATCTTGGATAAAATTAATGGGAACCTTTCCCTAAGAATGTGATTTTGTGAATAAAAGAATATTCTGAATTGGAATGAGGCGTTTGTTGTGTTTGTGTAACATTCGTTTATTATATACGTGGGTTATTCAGAAAGGCCGGGTTTATACCCATTCGGAATAATCGATTCGACGAGATGTCGAAGATGAAGACGGTGGTAGAAGACCGGAAGTCTTCACATCGTTTGGGTGATTACTGATGATCTTGATTGGGCTGTACACCCAGGATGAGGGAATCAGTTGGTGATCGTCCAGACGTACTTGGAGATGGATGGATATGCGAGGAAAGTGCCTCCGGTTTCGTTCAGACCCAGAACGAACTTGTAAATGGATTGTGTGTCTGACATTGGATTTTATTCTGTGTTGATTGATCTCTATTAAATATACATCTGTTTGGCGGCGGAGAATTTATTCTCTTGCTTAACGCCCTTCTCTGAGACGTACGAGCTCAGAGGTTGTATATCGATGGACATCAGTCGCATGGAGTGAATTGCCAATGTGGCATGCGTAAGTGGCAATTGATCAAGGCTTCTGTTGAAAAGCAAAGTCTTGTGGTTGATGATCAAAGCACGGCCTGTGTGGCGTAGCTTTGTGTATAACGTGAATTCGCGAGCCTCACACCTCGGTATGAGTCAAAAACGGGATACGGACCCAAGGAGTGCACGACGTTTCTTTCTAGCTAGGGTGGTGTCAGTGACCTACCAGCCCTGACATTTATATACTTTTCACCTGTGTGGTTGTTGGATATGAGGCGCCTCGGATATAGGTCTGTAAGGACCGGGAAACGTGTGTTCAGGAATAACTAATCCTCAAAAGTAAGAGAGGACCGGCCTTGGAGGTTCCAAAGGATCAGAGTGGGGTCCTGAGGCATTGCTAGAGTGTCTCGAACGCGGAGAGGAGCTTGCCCCTTGCCTCGGCTCATGACGGAATCCAATTTCCAATACGTGTATTGCGGTTTTATTTGTAGAGCCTAGTATGGCGACATAGTGGGATGGGGCACTCATGCCGTCTATGATTGATATTTATGATGTGAAATTGTTTTGACACTATACACCTATAATAGTATCAAATAATGTGTTTTAAACGTATCAAGCATGCTTTGGCTGTTATAAGGTAAAAACCCTATCCTCCGGCTTGCGTTGCATTGTGTGATGGGACCTGGGTCTTATAACAGCTTCATTTTCCTTTATTTAGCATTGCGCTGTTTGTTTTATGCACTGGTATTCTTGGGAGGAAACCCATTCCGTGTTATACGGCGTGGTCCCTTGATTTACCTAACTTTAAAACCAATATTAATAACTGTTTTAGTTCTCACACCAGTCCCATGACTGACCTGGAGTTTATTGTTTTAACCTAAACTCTGGGTGCCCCTATTTTCCGCACGGGCAGCTAGTAGTTTTGGTTTTGCAGATTTATATTCACAGGGTCCTGATTTACAGCTGGAACGATGCTCGGAAAGCTCTGTATCCGTGTATCACTTCTAGTTGTGTTTTTGTATATTTTTCCGCTGCTATGTAATTTATTGTAATCTCTGATATTTATGGTATGTAATTTATTCATTTATACTCTGTATATTCTTGTATCTGATGGAATTGTTGTAATAACAATGAAATGTTCTTCCGTATGTGTTCCTTTTGTGTGTTGTTCTCAAAGTATTCGTGCTTTCCTTCACGGGGAAGTTACGGGTTCTTTCATTTGGTATCAGAGCTTTGGTTTACAGAGCTCGAGAACAAGACACATTAGAACCATACGAAAGAATTCATCAGATATTGGATTAGTAATATCCAATTAGAATTACTCGTTAGAGATAGGATCAGTAGTATCCTAGAACGAGTGCGAAGAGTATATTTTTCAAATGAAAACAATTTTATTTTGAAAATTTAAATCGTTTTAAACGTATTTGAATATTTATTTATTTTGAATATGGACAATCGAGTATATATAGATTTCGCGTATACGCGTCATGAACGTATATTCGAAGTTTTAATATACTGGATAGATATAGGGTTACACTCTAGTCGCCCGGAGATGATATTGATGATAGCGATCGCATCATCAATATTTATGTTCGTGTTACGAAGGTGTGATTTTCTATATATTTCCATTAGACTGGTGTGAGAACCAAAACTTATATAGATAGATTTATTGTTGTGAATTGGCATCAAAAACAAGATTTTCTGTATATATATCAAATTATGAATTTGAAACTCTAATTCACTAATTGATTGATGTTTTGTGTTGTTTGTTTATTTGTTTGCTAATTTTGAACCATTATGCCTAATTGAATCACATATTGAATTATATTGAAAATTGGTCGCATTTGCTTGTATATACATATACTTACATTGAACAGGTCATAGCAAGGAGGCTAGAGCCAGAGAATAAAATTTGTTTGCCCGACAAATAGGTACATGTTTACTACATAATTTACTGTTTTGTTTGGGTGATGATGATTTTGTGAGCCTATTGGCTAGCCGCTTGGCTTTTTCTTTTTCTTTTTGAGATCTGAAGGACCGGGGAAGCTATTTGAAATTCCCCGATGCTCCCGGTGCAGGGGAGGTTATGGCGAAATTTTTCGAAAATTTAGGGTGTTAGCCAAATTTTTGAAATTTTGAAAATTCTCAGAAACTAAAGAGTTGGAGAATGGAAGCCAGATCGAATGTAGAACTTAAGGATCAAACCACTTTCGACTTTGTTCCTTTTCGGGGACGAAAAGTTTTAAGTGGGGGAGATTGTAATAACCCGTAAAATGCGAGCCAGTTTGAAATTTTTATTTTGGCAATTTTAGTGAATTTTGAATATTTAAAATAGATTATTTTAAATAATAACGACGAGAAATTTATTTTGAATATAAATCGAACGTATATATTATATGCGTCGTCGTTAGAATATAAATATTTATATATAATTATAAATAGAATTGAAAATGGCGCGGTAGTTCGATAATTCGATTTCAAACATCAATTGAATGTACCGGGTGCAAAACAATCCGGATTTTAGTGAAACCAAAAACATTAGGATCTAAATGGTAATATCTTTCCAACGAATCCGACAAATCAAGATTTCATATTGGGAATCAAAAGATATGTCCAGTTGAAAATTCTGAATAGTCGCTATGGAATTCAGGCCCTTAAAAATGGACATTTTGCAAATGACCTCGGATTTCGACGAAACCAGTTTTGTTGGATCCGCAGTGTCAAGTTATTGTTAGGTTTCAAATTTCATAATTTTTCGAATCAATATGTGAGCGTGGCAAAGGAAAACGCGTTTGACCAGTTTCAGTTGATTTTAATCGACTGGAAATTGGCCATTTTTCCAACGGTCTCGGAATTCGACGAAACTAGTTTTGTTAGGACCGTATCGTCAATACGAGGCTAAAAAATATTTTTCTGGAATTTTTCGAGTTCGTATGTGGCCCCACTAAATTGAAATGTGCGTTTAAATTGAATATTTAAAGAAGTACACTTTAAATTCAATGGAAACTGATTGTAGTAGTCGAATCAGCTTGCGATACATATCCCATTGTGTTCGGAATGGGGGTAAAACGCTATGGACGACAGGCGGTGGGCCTCGTTTTGAGGTCGAAAATAAAGGTTGCTTTTTGGCGCAAAATTAATTAAATAAAAAAAAACCTTATCTCTATACCCTGGCCCCCCCCTTTTCGAATTACATTCTACAGAAAAGAAAAAAAAAGAACGAGGAGGACGGAGGGGCGGAGCGGCCTCCTCCACCGCCGCTGCCACCGCTGAAGGCGGCGCCCTCCGCCAGGGTCCCTCTCCTCCCCCTCGCGACTCTTTCCTCTCTCCTCTCGAACTCGAGCCTCCCCCAGAAAATCCCGACGCCTCCCTCGCAGCTGCCTCCCGACCTCACCCGCATCGCGCCGCCTGTGGCCAGGCACCACCATTCCGACGCCAGGCCCTAGCCGCTCGCCCCTCAGCCTCCAGTTGCCTCCACTGACCACCAGCGCACCCCCCCCATGTAAGTTTTTTTATTTTATTTTATTTTATTAGTTTATTTTATTTTTATTTTATATTTACAGGATTAATAAACTGTTTTTTTTTAGGATTTTAAACCGAATTTTTTTTAAGGTTTTAAAAACTGATTTTATTTTTAGATTTTAAATAAGAAAAGATTTAAACTTTAGAATAAGAAAAGATTTAAACTTTAGAATAGAGAAAGATTTAATCTTTAAAAAGAGAAAGGTGAAATCTTTAAATTAGAAAAGGTGAAATCTTTAAAAAGAGAAAGGTGAAATCTTTAAATTAGAAAAGGTGAAATCTTTAAACTTGAAAAAGCGAAATATTTATAGATGAAAAGACGAGATCTTTATTTAGAAAATAGCATAGTAAAAATTCGATTTTTAAATATATGAAGTGATTATAAAAATATGACTTTTAAATTGAAAGTGAATAAATAAAAATGTGATTTTTATTTTAAAAACATCGAAATATAAAAATGTGTGATTTTTATATATATAGTGACTGCGGGCAACGAAGATGACGAAGATGGGATAATGAAGAAGATTTCTGTCAATGAAGTGTCGTGAAGTTGGATAGCTATCGGTGAGAATTTCTCACCTTTCAATTTCGTTTCTAGTTATATATATATACTAGGATGCAGACGGTGTTTAGTAGCACCCGACACCCGTCATCCACAGACCATGGATGGCTTGTTTGTTAAATTGTTTGGTTGTGTAGTTGGTTAGTCTATTTGGCTTAAATTGAATTGTTTGGTGAATTGAAATTGATTTGATTGAGGTGTGAATGGCGTGGGCCTTCACTAGACCGGGGATAAGGCTAGGCCTCGTCCCGTTTCTAGTATCGTGCCGTTATGCCGCCGAAATTTTCTAAAATATGTTAGAAAAACAAAAATATCATTTTTATTGTGTAAATAAAATGAATAGAAATTCAAGTGTTGAAATAGAATGTTTTATCGTTAAAAATATAATTTTTAACGTGAAAGTGAATAAATAAATATTTATAAACAAATCGGCCGATTTGTTTATATACACTGATTTGACTGATATTGATTGGGTCGATAAATTTTACACATCGCCCAACTGCACAAATAAAATCTGTGTTTGATTGTTTGAAACCCCACACGGGTGTTGGGATGAAATTTGATGTTCACTCATCCTGATTGATTAAATATGTCGATCGGTCGATTGACAGACTGTTATAAGCGTCAGATATCTATATTTGATGCTTATACAGTGTAGTGCACTTTGGTTGATGATTGATTATTTTTCAATGCTATTATATACATGTGTTGTATGGAATCCATGTAATTAACATTATATGGTGATTGATTGGGCCTCATTCCAATCGGGAAAATAATGAATATTATAAAAGAAAATTCATGTGTTGAATATAAAAATAGTCATGTGTTGACGAGGTTCATGTGTTGAGTGAAATATTTTATATAATAAAAATTTACATCTTTATCATATTTAAAATTAGAACTACTTCCCAGTAGAAGTCTAATTAAAAATCAAACGATAGATACCATAGTTTTATAAAATATTTTACATAACAAAAATAGTGATGTGTCGACAGTACTCATGTGTTGAGATTAGTCGTGTGTTGAAAGAAATATAGATTCATGTGTTGAATGGGATAAATATTCATTTGTTGAATAAAATAAAGAAGTTGTGAAAAATATAAAGCCGTGTTGATTAGTTTTGCGCCATTTTAACGTGAACGATATTTATATCGATTTTAATTCGGAATTGAATATTGAAAAGTGATTTCGAAATTAAATATTTTGAAATTGGAATTCGAAATGAATTGAATTGAAAACGAATTCGAAATGAATTGAATTGAAAACGAATTCGAAATGAATTGAATTGAAAACGAATTCGAAATGAATTGAATTGAAAACGAATTCGAAATGAATTGAATTGAAAACGAATTCGAAATGAATTGAATTGAAAACGAATTCGAAATGAATTGAATTGAAAACGATTTCGAAATGAATTGAATTGAAAACGATTTCGAAATGAATTGAATTGAAAACGAATTCGAAATGAATTGAATTGAAAACGAATTCGAAATGAATTGAATCGAAAACGATTTCGAAATGAATTGAATTGAAAACGAATTCGAAATGAATTGAATCGAAAACGATTTCGAAATGAATTGAATTGAAAACGATTTCGAAATGAATTGAATCGAAAACGATTTCGAAATGAATTGAATTGAAAACGATTTCGAAATGAATTGAATTGAAAACGAATTCAAATTGAATTGAAAGTGAATTGAAATGAATTCAAATTGAATTAAAATTTGAATTGAATAGAAATGAATTTTAAAACGGATTTATAAAGAAGAATTCAATTTTGATTTGAATTGAATATAGAAGTTGAATTGTTTCAGAAACGAATTTAAAACGAGTTATAAAATTCATTTTAAGTGGAAATCGACGAAATATATATTATATATATTATATATATAATATAATGGCCTGAATAGAACGCGCCGCGCCGCGGCAGTTCGTGAATTTCGACCATTTATTTCAAACGGACATTGCGGGAGATCCGACCGTCGGATTCTCCTAAAACCGGAACCGTTGGGTTCGTATCGAAAAGAGCTTTCCAATGAATATTAGAAATTTGAAATCTAACGGTTGGATTTGGAATTATGTCCAAATCAAATTCGAAAAAGGTCGCTGTAAGTGCAGTTCGATAGCCGTTGATGGAAATCGACTGTACGGGCCTTGATAAAATTATTAAAAATATTGATAATTTGTGTAAAATCATAATATGTGAATTGGAAAGAACTGGGATGAAAAACTCCACATTTGAAAAGATAAAAATAGATTTTTATCGAAATGAACTAGTTTTGAACTAGAATTGAAATCAATTTATTTTCAAAATAAATAAATTGAATTTGAAAGTGATTTTAAAAATAATCAAAATTTCCAATACGTGGATTGGACTGGAGCTGAATCGAAATTATCTTCGGGATATTTCGATGTTGGATTTCGTGACTATACAGATATTGTTATGGGAATTTGAAAGATATGTTATATATCGTTATTTCCAATACGATATTTGTTGGTTTCAGAATTTGATATTGAATATAAGCCGATATATTTTCTATTCAGAGCCTTGTATTTAATATCAAATGTGATTTGGTTTGTCGTGAATCGTGTTTTTGATGACATTGGTTCTTTAACCCAGTTAAAGGCAGAATATTGATTTTTGAGAAGATTAAAACTAAGTGGAGTTTTAATGAATCTTTAATTAGATTAAAAATGTGAATTGATAATTTAAATTATCAAATTTGAAAGGTGATCGAGAGTGGAGTATCACCAGTTTTGCTCCAAAGCGATAGTTAAATCTTTAATTAGATTTGGACGTGAAATGGTAATTAATTTTACCGATAACACCGTGGTGTTAGATGTGGAGTATTACCAGTTTTCTCCATGGGATATATAGGTTGGGATTGGGAAATAAAATAAATAATTACTTCGGTGTGGTTCGTTAATCCCGACTAGTTTGAAATGATATCCATAGGAGGATTAAAGAATAAATTTAGAAGAATTTATCTTGGATAAAATTAATGGGAACCTTTCCCTAAGAATGTGATTTTGTGAATAAAAGAATATTCTGAATTGGAATGAGGCGTTTGTTGTGTTTGTGTAACATTCGTTTATTATATACGTGGGTTATTCAGAAAGGCCGGGTTTATACCCATTCGGAATAATCGATTCGACGAGATGTCGAAGATGAAGACGGTGGTAGAAGACCGGAAGTCTTCACATCGTTTGGGTGATTACTGATGATCTTGATTGGGCTGTACACCCAGGATGAGGGAATCAGTTGGTGATCGTCCAGACGTACTTGGAGATGGATGGATATGCGAGGAAAGTGCCTCCGGTTTCGTTCAGACCCAGAACGAACTTGTAAATGGATTGTGTGTCTGACATTGGATTTTATTCTGTGTTGATTGATCTCTATTAAATATACATCTGTTTGGCGGCGGAGAATTTATTCTCTTGCTTAACGCCCTTCTCTGAGACGTACGAGCTCAGAGGTTGTATATCGATGGACATCAGTCGCATGGAGTGAATTGCCAATGTGGCATGCATAAGTGGCAATTGATCAAGGCTTCTGTTGAAAAGCAAAGTCTTGTGGTTGATGATCAAAGCACGGCCTGTGTGGCGTAGCTTTGTGTATAACGTGAATTCGCGAGCCTCACACCTCGGTATGAGTCAAAAACGGGATACGGACCCAAGGAGTGCACGACGTTTCTTTCTAGCTAGGGTGGTGTCAGTGACCTACCAGCCCTGACATTTATATACTTTTCACCTGTGTGGTTGTTGGATATGAGGCGCCTCGGATATAGGTCTGTAAGGACCGGGAAACGTGTGTTCAGGAATAACTAATCCTCAAAAGTAAGAGAGGACCGGCCTTGGAGGTTCCAAAGGATCAGAGTGGGGTCCTGAGGCATTGCTAGAGTGTCTCGAACGCGGAGAGGAGCTTGCCCCTTGCCTCGGCTCATGACGGAATCCAATTTCCAATACGTGTATTGCGGTTTTATTTGTAGAGCCTAGTATGGCGACATAGTGGGATGGGGCACTCATGCCGTCTATGATTGATATTTATGATGTGAAATTGTTTTGACACTATACACCTATAATAGTATCAAATAATGTGTTTTAAACGTATCAAGCATGCTTTGGCTGTTATAAGGTAAAAACCCTATCCTCCGGCTTGCGTTGCATTGTGTGATGGGACCTGGGTCTTATAACAGCTTCATTTTCCTTTATTTAGCATTGCGCTGTTTGTTTTACGCACTGGTATTCTTGGGAGGAAACCCGTTCCGTGTTATACGGCGTGGTCCCTTGATTTACCTAACTTTAAAACCAATATTAATAACTGTTTTAGTTCTCACACCAGTCCCATGACTGACCTGGAGTTTATTGTTTTAACCTAAACTCTGGGTGCCCCTATTTTCCGCACGGGCAGCTAGTAGTTTTGGTTTTGCAGATTTATATTCACAGGGTCCTGATTTACAGCTGGAACGATGCTCGGAAAGCTCTGTATCCGTGTATCACTTCTAGTTGTGTTTTTGTATATTTTTCCGCTGCTATGTAATTTATTGTAATCTATGATATTTATGGTATGTAATTTATTCATTTATACTCTGTATATTCTTGTATCTGATGGAATTGTTGTAATAACAATGAAATGTTCTTCCGTATGTGTTCCTTTTGTGTGTTGTTCTCAAAGTATTCGTGCTTTCCTTCACGGGGAAGTTACGGGTTCTTTCATTCTCCTTTTAAATTCATTTGGTTTACAATTAATTATAAATCATATATAAAAGATCGATTTATTGTTATAGTCAATAGGTTAAGAGTATTGACTAATTTACCATCAAATTTCAAAATTATTTATCTTATATATATATATAATATATATGAAAACAATATTGTGTTAGAATGCCTTGTTCAAGTGTTTTGAAATCCCATTCGGTAACGCTTGCAACACGCATTGACTGGAACTCCGAACTCAACTCAATAAGCCAAACAACACAATGTAAAACCATTTTTATATCAAAAGTACAAGTACGCTCTCTCGTATATATACACACTCAGAACTCATTCTAGGGTGTTACTAACCCTATCTCTAATAAGTAAATCCCAATAGAGCCAAGGTTTACTGCTAAACCATAAGCTCTGATACCAACTGTAACGACCCGGAAACCCGTACCTTTTGAATCGACAATAATCCACACATGTCTAACTCAAAACTGTACGTATTTACAGATTGTTAAATGACGATCCACATCTTCAACTATTATAGTCAAAAATATAGATAATCAAGGGGATTAATTTAGAATTAGAAAGAAAGAAGAAAACAAACACAGAATCTCGCAACGGAATGAACAAAATATAATAATCAAATAACAGTTCATGAAGCTGTTTAAAATAAACATTTGATCATTTTACAACATTTATCAGAGTTATACATTTATATACATAACTGATAATACAGAGTAATGCAACAGAATAGTAGTGGGATACAATAGTAATAATAGTATACCGTCTTCGTCTTCATCCTTCAGAATATAACCTTTGAAACTGGAATGCTCAAGTCTGACCCGAGCGTAATAGCGTGAAAATAAAACAAGCTCGGATCAGGCAAAAATATTCTCATCTAAGTCAAATCGATATCATATGAACATGCACACACATAACTCAAGAGATGTTACGGGAAATTCCATCTCCTAAGGATCCGTCAAACTAGATACTATATAATATAATCTCGCTATTATACTAGTGTCTATTCACAAATACTTGTCAGAAAAATAGCGTAAGCGGGGTTACATTGATTACCCTTACACAGTTTATAAGCACATGGTCTATGCAGGTCCTGTAACACAACCAGTAACGTCGGTAGCCAGTGAGTCCCCTATAGACCTATGCCAAAAATCAAAATCGTAGTTGTCTCGCATAAGGATAAACGTATGACAAGGCACATGAGGCTATACCCAAAGTAGTATGCTACTAGTTTTCCTGATCCAGACTGGTGGTTACCCCTAACGGCCCACCGTAGACATCCGCCCCATATCAAATCAAAGGGAAATACATCCCATCAAGGGTGCGCACCAACAAAACAACAACAAACGAATAGTAATAGTATGTACCCGAGGCCCAGGAAAATCGAAGAGCAGATGTCCACTAAGAGGTAGTCAAGCCTCATTTGGTCTGGCACGGCTCCTGTTTTAGTCATTTCAAATCGACACAAGTGTCGGGGTCATCCATTATCGTTCACTTTCTTCAAATCCAGTAATCGCCTCCAAATTCATCCTACTTCATTTCTGGAACTCCAACGCGTATACTGTTGTTAAAGTGGTTCCAATCATTGACAGAGAGTATGTCAATAAGAGGTCCCGGTCTCTTTAACAACCAAACGTCATGTTACACACACCGATTGGTACTTTTATATTTCAAAAGTGAATCGTTATGATATCAAAATATCATATTCAACTAAACAAATTTCACTTTAAAATATCATATTATTTTAATCACAATAATATTTATTTTCAAAATTTATATTCACTTTGAGATAAATTTCAAATTCAATAATTTGTTATAACTTCAATTAACCTCATTTTTCTTCGAATCCTTCATTTTACTTCAAAATTTGTTTTGAATTCATTTATGATTTTAACATCAAAATGATCATAATTACTTTTAAATCGCAGATTTAAATGTACACACTTTTCACTTCTAAAACAGTTTGTAAGTTTGAAATAGTTTTGGGGTTTAAATAAATTTTTCATTAGTTGTAAATAATTTTGGGAGATTTGGAATAGCTTGAAAATCAGAACAGTTTGAGTGTTGGAAATGGTTTTATGTAAATTAAAATATTTTATGAAATAAACTACTTATATATATATATAAAGAATACGTTTTTGAAAAACAATTTATATAAAGCACTCCATATATCAAAGGAATAAATTTCATAAAATAGTTTATATATAAATTTGTTTATATAGAAATAATTTCAAATCAACTGTTTCTTTCTATTTTCAATGAATCTGAACCTAAGTTCAAAACTCAAAACAAACAAATCGATTTCTAATATCCAGTCCAAATCGATTCCCAAAATCAAATTTATTTGAGAACAATCCATTTTAAAGGATAACTTCCAATTTCAAAATATTATTTGAATCTATTTGATTCAAATCAAATCCGAGTTCAAGTTCATAATATTTATTTAAACCATTTAATTCAAATTTAATTTCAAAGTTTAAATAAAGATTTAAACCTTTGAAACAATTCAAATTATAATCAATTTTAGTTCAAATTTCAAATAACAAACTTAGATCATTTCAATTTGAATTTAATTTCAAAGTTTAAATAAAGATTTAAACCTTTGAAATATTCAATTTCGACATTTCAAATTTAAATTCAAATCCCAATGTATAATTCAATTTAGATAATTTCAATTTATTTTCTTTACATAGAATCACTTATTTAAATCGGTTTCACAAATTCTAATTTTTTTGGATTTAACTAATCCGGTGTCCGTATAATAATTCTCTATCCTCTGGCCAAGTGATCAGTTATTTCAAATTTTTAATTTTTAATTTCAAGGAATGGATATATATCATTTCAATCCAAAGGTCAAATGTCATAGGTATATATCATTTCAACCTATTTCTTAATTTATTCGAAATGACAGTTTATGATGATGCCCGCAACATCCAAGGTGATAACAATGATATAAAAATATAGACAAACATCCATACAGTTCAATATATCCATAAATAGACATCCATCACAATCATCATCCAAAACAGTTCTATTTGCTATATGTCAAAGGGTTTAACTAGAAATTTAATACAAAAATAAACTAACTATCAAGTTAATGTCTAACAGTTTAAATTAGATGTCCTTCCAAAATAGCAGTCAACAAACAAATAATCAAATCAATCACAGATTTCAGTTTCACAAAAATGTGAATATTTTTGCAAGTGTGAGAAAACTCACCTTTCGTTGCATAGGAATATTAACGACAATAGACAGACGCAGAAATGAAAGGACTCCAAAACTTCAGCGAACTGAACAAATAAATTACAGTCAACATACGTAAAAATGCAACGAAGTTTGATTTTTTTCGTATTGCAGCAGATACCTAGCAGCGTTTAACCCAGCAACTAAAATTCAACAAAATAGTTTACATATATAAACATATAACTCGGCATATATTTCTGCCATAACAATAGAAATGGGCAAGACAACATATTCTATACCTATCCAAACCCTTATTGGAAGCTTCTTTATGTAAGTATGTAGAATGCATGGCACAAAGTATGGTCCCTTCTCTTTAAAAGTTCACATGCAATCCTTTCTTTTTTTATATATATAAAACAGTACGGTTTTTTTTTTCTTTTTTATATAAAACGTTACTTTCCTCAATAGTGGAATGGGAAAGGCAATTTGCACCTTTGACAAAATGGAACATTGCACTTTGACAGAAGATACATATGCTACTGTTAAAGTTTTATAAGGCAGACATAAAAAAACCCTTCTTTTTCTTTTTTTTTATTCTAAGAAATGCGCATGACAAAGTGGCCAAAAAAAGAAAAAAATACAAAACAAAAAGAGAAATTTTTGATTCATAAAGTTTAACAAACCCAAAACCTTTCCAGTAAACTAATAAAGGTATGTTGAAAAGAGCACAACATGTGCTCACGTTTCCAAAACACTTGGTTTGAAAAGAGATTTTTTTTTTTTATATATAAGTGACGCAAGGAACCAAAGGAAGTGACAAACTCTTGCATGTACATGCATGCTACAGGCTACTTAATACACAACGCAAGGGCATTTTCATCTTTCTTTCTTTCTTTCTTTTTTTTTTTTTTTTTTTACATTTAAAACAAATGTTGTTCATTGCTTGGTTTAGAACACTTCCACTACAAATTGTCTAGAACTCTATTCTTGTTTACACGCATCAATGATACTCATAGTGGGAAAAACTGGACACATGCATGCCAACTTCAAAACTACTGAGCATGCGAATTCTTTTTATTTTCCAAATAACAAAATACGGCCAAGCAAAAGAAATCGAGAAAAAGGGAAGAAGCCACTCACATAAATATACACCAGCACGTCTTCTTCCATCCAAATTTCCATACCACTTAAATACACTTGCATGAAAGCTTACTCGCTGGAAAATGGATATAGAAGCTCGTCTCATTTTTAACTTACTCATTTTCTTTTCTTTTTCATTGAGAAGGAGGGAAAAGAAAATTTATGTCACCATTTTTTTCTTCGTACAGAAGTTCCTTTCAACAAAAAAACATTGCTTCTTGTTTTCATTTCTTCTGTTGCGTCAAAAATAATGAACCTCTTATGTTGCTTTTGCAAACAAATGGAAGCCTCCCCCTTTTGATGTTTCATGCATGTTATTTTTATTTGTTTATATATAATATCCCTACACTTGGCTACAAAGTAATCGTGTGTGTGTATTTTCATTAATGAAGCATGATGGGATCGACGACAAGGCATGATGTTGCACAGTGATGAAGGCGCAGTGCATTAATGACAACGTGAGCAAAGTGAGGGGCATGTGAATCAATGCATGATCTTGGGAAGGAAAGAAAAATGAGTTGTGTTGTGTCCTTTTGTCATAAAGGAAGCATGAAGCATGGTTCACGTTAAAATGTATGTGTCCTTTTGTCATAATGGACGTGCATGCCATGGTTTTCTTTAACCATAAACAAAAGTGCCCAACTAAATAAAAAAATAAAAAATGGTTGGCTTAGAAAATAAAAATACATCTTTTGCAGATCCAAAATATTTAGAAAGATATGTAAAATCGTAAAAGGGACACATCGAACTCAAATGGCTCTGTTTCAAAAATGAACTGTGCAAGGTTTTTCACAATTTCAGCGCAAACCGAACACCGAAACTGACAAATGAATATATTTTGGTAATCATCGCGATGAGACGGACACAACGGTATATAATTTGCAGTGTCTGCATGCTCCGTTCAAAAACGCGTTACGGACCCCTTTAACATAAAAATGCGGATGGAAAACGAAGGTCAAAACGTCTGATTTTCGCGAAACGAATTTCGCCGTTGGATTACTGACAACGAATAGAATATTTTTCGTGTTTGTCCGAACTGTTTTCGGAGATATTTTAAAATCGTTAATATTTGAACTGATATGCACAGCTTTGCACTGAAAATGGCGCGACCGACAACATTCAAATTTTCCGACGAAATTTTCGCAGCTGCTACATCTTATTGAACGTATTTCAAATTGAAAATTCTCATTATGAGAAATTATAGAATATTTTCAAAATGAAATTCGATTTAGATCGCAATTTAAATCGTTAAAAATTGCGGGATGTTACAATATTAAACTTTAATTTCAAGTAAGGGATGTAAAGCAGGAAATTTATCTTTCAAAGTGGAAATTTGAATTTCAAATGGAATATGAAATATAAGCTTGTTTTAAATGGTTAAAACAAGAAGTAAAATTTATAAACGATGTTTATAAATAGAAAGGGAAAATCATCATGGGATGATTTGGGTATTTGAATTCAACTTGGAATTTAAAAGGAGATTTATAACTTGAAATCGTTTCAAAAAGGAGACGATGAAATCAAAGGAAGAAGTGAATTTATATACAAGGTTTATATATGGGACGAAGTAATTGTCGTCGAGAAATTTGGAAATAAATTTCCAAATGAAAGAAATGGGATCGAATGTGAGATTTAAATCAAGTTTTGATATTACAAGCTTTTATTCGTCTCAAGATAAGAACGTCGTCGATCAAGGTCTGAGAGGTAATTAAAATACCCCAACTTGAACGACTTCACTATTGTCAAGAGATGATATTAGTTTGTAATGGTAAAAGGATATCGAAATGAGTTTATCTTGAAGTTTGTTTAATCTTCGAAATTTGAAGTTGGATAGAGACGTTGGGTTTATATACCAATTAATTTCCAAAGAATAGAAATCTAATATAATGCGATTTGAGTTTGAATAAATTCATAACCGAGTTATGAATATGGAATAGAATAATCGACGAATATGGAATCCGAATTTGTGAAGTTAGATTTGGAAAATAGGCTTAATTTATTTTAAATATTAAGAATGGAGTTGGAATTCAATTATAAACGAAGTTTTTAAACGTTTATATTTAATTAAAACGAACTCGCCACGGTGCGGTAGTTCGTAAATTGGAGATTCGAACTTCAATTGAGTTTATAGAACTCGAGATAAGTCGGAATTTGATGAAACAAGAAATGCCCGGACCGATTGAACGATAGTTTTCTAAAGGAAGAGAAAAATCTTGATTTCATTGTATAGATTTTGAGTTATGTCAAAATCAAGTTTTCAGAAAAACAGCGCCATAATCGTTTTAAAGCATAACGGTTTATTTAATAAATTTAAAGGATTTTAAGTGAATAAAATCCGACTCTTTTTAGGAAAAATCCGAGTTTGAGTTATCAAATAAATACGAACTCAAATAGAGTAAATGAACTGATTTTTTTTGAAACAAAAATCAGATTTAAATTATCGAATAAAGTTAGCGAGTTTCAAAAGAAATTAGTTAATGTGTTTTTTGATCGAACCTAACTTTTGTTTTAAGTAAACTGAATTGTAAATTTGATCAAAGTATGAAAACGGAATTAGAATTGGGAAGTGAGCAAAGAGTTGAGTTTGATATGTCTATAAGCGAATACAAATATATTTGAACGTGATACGTTCAAAATTAAAAGTATATGAAACCAAAAAGCTAATTAGAAAATTTAATTAGCGAATGGTAGCGTATTTTGGGTAAAAAGGGTCGAATTGTTTGAAACGAATTGGGAATAGGCATATATATGTTAAACAGGTTTGGGATGGAGAATATGAAGAGAGTATGAAGAATATTATTAAGTGCCCGACAACAAGGTACATGTTTCAATTTCCATATGAGGTTTTATGCGCCGAATCGGCAAGCCGCTTGGCTTTTTGATTTTCTTTTTGAATGGAGAGGCCTGTGTGGCGGTTTGGGGATTTTCCCGATGCTCCCGGTGCAGGGGAGGTTATGGTGAATTTTTCCGGAAATTTAAGGAGTTAGAATATTTTTAAGAAATTTTTGAAAATAGAAATCGATATAACGATATCTAGAATTCACTAAGAGAATGAATTTAGTATAAGGTATTAGAAAAGGGCCAGTGAGTGTGAAGCTGTTTGATGGATGTTTATTTTTCCTTTGATAGTTAAAACACCGGCTATCAAAGATTTTTACCATCGTTGTCAATACGGAGAGACCGGTTGGATTTAATATCCGAGAACCACTCCGTATAGGCATATGCGTTGCGAATTAGATTATGCTGAAGATAATCGAAGACGGGGTGAAATTCAAAGAGCTGTTATGTTTGTCCAGTCCCAGGACAACTTGTATGGACGAATGTCTGACAGAGTATTCCTAACGATCACATAAGACGATCTTTTCAAGGCATTACATCTGGTGGCGGGGAAATTCGTTTCTCTTAGCTTTTATACCCGTAATATTTTTGGAAAGATCAACTAGTGATTTGATGGGTTTGACGATGTGGCATTCAAAGTGTATGGTGGCCAGATGTTCTAAAAGATAGACGTAGCCTCAAGCTTCACAACCAGGAAATGACTAAAATCGGGCAGGTAGCAAGGCTATGTGGGTCGCACCCATTAGGGTGTATAATCACCTATCTAGAGAAATTCCTTTTGTTTCTTAATCTATCGATTCTGCCCATTCGGGAAACGGTGGTTTGAGTCCAACCATTGGTGATATACATTCGATACACTCAAGCGAAATGAGTGGTCGGTCATGTGTGGGCCGGGTTGCAAGACGTTCTTGTTGAACCCAGGTGTATTCGTCTCTAGAGATACACTGTCGGAAGGTGGTCCCATACCTTGTCATAGTTGGAATCCAATCTCCAATAAGCGCCCTGCGGTTTTTGATTTTATACTATATATGTAGAGCGTGAGATGCAAGCGTTCTACTATTTGGTTATTTATTTGATTAGACATTATTATAATATCACTGGATTTTGATATCAAAAATGGTTTGGGTTATAGTAAGGTAAAAACCATCCGTATTTATGTGTGGACTGGTCTTACTATTATCCTTTTCTTTCGAAAGATCTTTGAAGTTAAACCATATGGTTGGAGTTTACTCACACCAGTCCCATGACTGACCCAGAGTTTTTTTTGTTTTGTTTTTCCTAAACTCTTGGGTGCCCAAATTTGTACGGGCAGTCAAGTGTTTCAGGCTTTTACAGATACCCTTGAAGGAGCTGGAAGCAGGAGGCTTCACCGCTAGTTATTTTAGAGTTATTTCCGCTGTATCAAATGTTATGTTGTACTCTGATGTTGGTATGTATATATGTACAAACAGATTTGTATTTCAAAGCTTATGTTATATAACATATTTTATTCGTTCCGCTGTGAGATTCGTGTTTACTTTGATTATGCTCAGTTGTCTTCTTCTTCTTCTATTCTATTAGTTCTATCTTTTTTATCTCACCCTCTAATTTCTTTCTATTAATGATTCGGTAATTTCGATGTCTGAACAGTCGACGCTGGGTTTTGTGTCGATTTTCGGAGTCGAAAATCCCGTGGTCGTTACACTTCCGCTGTATTATTTATTGATGTACTCTGATATATTATGTACTCTTATGTAACATTTATTATTGATGTTATAAAAGTCTGTGTTGTTGTTCTGATGTGTTGTATGCCCAAAGTTAACGTACGCGGGTTTTGAACGGTCTTGATCGATCTTGCGATCGATTGGGGTCGGGTGAAATCCGGGTCGTTATACCATTAGCCTTTTTTACAAGCACTGGGTTGTCTATCCTGTCGGGATAGATCCAGTCTCGAATGAACCCATTAGCTTGTAACTTACCAATCTCCTCTTTCAAGTCCATCGACCTTTCAGGGCCGAGCATTCGTCTTTTTTGTTTAACTGGAGTGTACTTCAGGTCGAAGCTAAGGGAGTGGGTTATAATGGAGGGTGATATCCCACACATGTTAGCATAGGTCCAGGCAAACACGTCTAGGTTTGCCCGAAGAAAATCAATCAATTCCTTCGTCCGGAAGGAATCTAGATGGGATCCGTTTTTAGGACCCTGGTGGGGTCACTTTTATCAACCGTAATTTCCACCGTTGCTTCATTAGGGGTGGTCTCTCTACATCCTAGTTCTTCATCCTCTCTAGGATCAATATCTTCAACTCCGCAGACGGACGGTCCAGACTAGGATGTTTTCTATAGTCGTTATGCTCTCATGTCTTTCATAGGAGGAGACTCGACTATTATTTTTTGCTGCCCTTATTCTAGAGATCCTTCCACTCCACCAAGTAAAAAGCTCTCCCATCTACCTAGTCTCCTCGTACCGTTCCAATTCCTCCATCAGTTGGGAACTTCAATATTAGGCAATGAGGCGATATAGGCCCTAAACTCCATTAGCACCGGTCTTCCTAAGAACGCATTATATCGGGAATTGATATCCATTACAATGAATAGTAGGGGCCATAATCTCCTTCGATCTCCGTCTCCTAATTCCACGGGCAGTTAGATTACTCCAATGAGCTCGGTGGAAGATTCGTTAAAACCCTGTATCTCACCAGAGCAAGGCTCCAAGTATAGCAGCTCTAGCTTCATTTGTTCATAGGTCTGTTTAAACAATATATTGACCGAACTTCCATTGTCGATCAACACCTTCCTTACTATTGTTGGGCATATAGTTGTGGTTATTACCATAGGGTCGACCGTCGGAACCTCGACGCCTATCGCTTCTCTTCCACGGAAGACAACATCTTCTATCTCGGTCTTCCTCGGCTTCATGGGATTCACCCCTTCGGGGACACTAGCTTCGGCAGCGTCAAGGTGCTTCATGGAATTCACATATTGTTCCATAGCCTTGATACTGAAACCAGCAGGGTGTGGCCCCCCTATTATTGCATTGACAACCATTCCTTTCCGCTTATCTTGTGTAGAAGCTCGAGGAATGGCCTGGTTTTTCCTGGGGGTTGAAGCCCCTTGTCCCCTTTCTCTTAGGGCCATCTTATATTCATCAAGATTTCCTTCTTGAATCTGCTTTTCTATGATGTCTCGAAGATGCCGACACTTGTTTGTTGTATGCCCGTAGATGTCATGGAACAGGCAATACTTTCCAGTCGCTCGTTCCCTCTCCGTGGGTTCACGAGGGAGAGGTTTCTTATACTGGATTGTGCTATTGGTATCAAGATAGATGTTTTTGAGCATGTCATTCAGGGCAGTGTAAGTTTTGAATGCCTGGAACCACGGTCGTTTTCGGGGGTTCCCCCTCTATCTTGAGCTTCAACCGGTTTCTCTTAGTCCCTCGTTGGTTCGCTGGTCGCGGTTTTCGATGTTTACTTCCACTTTGCCTGAGCTATCACCAGACTGCTTGATCGCGACATTGTTCTGAGTTGGTGGAATGGAGGCATTTCCCGGTCCATCTTCTTCTTCCAAATGCGCATCCTCCACCGCAATCGGATGTGGGCTTTCTCATAAAAGGCCTCAATTGTTGTTGGCGGCTTCCCAATCAGGTATCTCCCGAATTCAGTTCGTTTGTCGATGCCATCGACCAGGGCCATTAGAACAGTTTCATGGTTGGGGTTATTGACCTCGGTAGCTGCCCGGTTAAATCAGTTAAGGTAATTTCTCAGGGATTCTCCCTTTCCCTGTTTAACTGCGGAGAGTGCCATTACATGCTTTGACTTGGTAGCATGAAGGGGAAATTGGGTTAGGAACTTCTCACTTAAATCTTTAAAGCATGGGACAGATTTCGTGGGCAAACGCATGAACCACATAAGCGCCATCCCACTCAAGAAGATTGGGAAGGCATTGCACTTAATAGTGTCGTGGGCCACTGCTACCTCCATGTGCCAAGAATACCGCATCAGACGCTGTTGTGGGTCAGAGGTGTCGTCCTATTAATTCATTTGGGGTATATTAAATCTTAGATGGAACTCTGCTCGTAATATATTGTCGGTGAATGGTGTGTGGCTTCAATCAACTCCCCAGTCTTTGTTCCTATGTCTGCAACTGTTGTTCAAAATCTGTTACACCATTGCAGTCAGGTTTGGTGGGACGGCTAGGTCCGGGTTGGCTTCATCGTTCAAACGGGATCCCTTGGTTCTTTCACCAGGGTATGTTGCCTGACCCAGTGCCCGAGCCCTCTCCCTTCCTCCTTGGGTATCTCGGTCAATCACAAGATTATGGTGAGGCTGAATGGGGACTCGATTCCCTCGGGCAGCATTCTGCGGTTGAGGAGCAACTCCTCGGTCCTGTGGTGCCGCGGGATCGATAATTTCTACCTCGGCCGGGTCGGCCCCGGTTTGTTCATTCGCCACCCGCGGATCTAAATGTTCCTCAAAACGCATCTACCGTACATTTTCGGCCCTTTCTAATAGGCGCCGGATCCATCGTGGATCTCTGTCTTCGTCAGATAATGAAGAGTCTTCGGATATGTGATCCAGTCGAGGGAGAGGAAGTTGGCGTTCCCTGACTTCCTGGGTTTGGTTCCTGAGCTCCTCCCATTGTTTTGTTATGCGAGTCATATCTTGCCGCATGGCGGAATTCTCTCGAGCATGGCTCTTTAGAGCCTCCGTCGTCTCCCCAAGTTTATTCAGCACAGCCGTAAACTCGTCTCGAGTAGCGAAGGTTAAGGATGTAGTTGGATCTGTTGTGGGAAGTAAGGAAGGTTGATCTTGAGCAATTTCAGGGGCAGCAGATCCGCTAGTCGCCTCTGCGAAGGTTCCATCTTGTTGTTGCTTTCCAGTGTTGCGAGCTAATTTTCCAGCCATAATTCGACAATACAGGAATGAGGATGAGATTTTTGTCTCGGACTTGGTGATCCGAAAGTAGAGCAAAAAATCTGAACTAAGCCGAGAATTACAATTCTTAGTGAAAGCACCAAAATGTTGACACCAAAAATTGGTACAAAACCAAAAAGTGAGACTTGTGTAGAGATTAAAATGAAGATTAACAAATATATGAAATGCAAAACAGAAAGAATCATCCACAGATTTATAGTGGTTCAGCGTTAAAGAGCCTACATCCACTTTATAAACTTTTAAAGATCTTTTCAGCAGCTAGGAAAATGTTTACAATGGTAGAACAGAAGAATTAAGATTATAAGCAATTTTTGCTATCGTTCCTCTCTGTTCAGAAAATTGAAGATTGATCCCCTTTTCCCAATTGGAAAGGAGTATTTATAGATGATATAATATCAAGCCGCCTTGAGTACATGCTGTGAGATCCAAAAAGATAGTTGCTTTTGAATGAGTCGGTTTTTTCCCGAAGAGTTGTTATTCTTTGCGGATTATAGGCGTCAATTGGTATTGAACCCTTCCAGCTTGAGTAATTTAAAAGAAAAAAATATAGGGCGAGCTGATCCTAAGGCCGGTTTTCCGGATCTCACCTGAGGATGGCAAGGCTAGTCAAGCCCGGTCATGCCGAACTCCACAGGGTCGTGTCAAGGGAAGAGAGCCATGTCGTTGGGCCTCACAGCTCGATCCATACCAAACACTTCAGCAGCATTCCTTCCTCGTCATTTCGCCTTGATGGGCTTCCCGAAAGGTCCATCAACACTTCTTATTCTATTCCCTAGTGTATGCTTTCGGTAACGGTTGTTGATCACAACCGTTTGTGATAATATGCTCGGTACACTCATGTTTAATTAGTGACCAGTCATGTGTGGCCAGGTTGTAAGATGTTCTTGTTGAACCAGTGTATTCCTCTCTAGAGATACACCATCGAAAGTTGGTCCCATACCTTGTCATAGTTGGAAATCCATTCTCCAATAAGCGCCCAGCGGTTTTTGATTTTATATTATATACGGAGCGTGAGATGCAAGCGTTCCGCTAGATTGCTATTTATTTGATTTAGACACTATTATAATATCATTCGATTTGATATCAAAAATATTTTGGGTTATCGTAAGGTAAAAATCATCCGTGTTTATGTGTGGATCTAGATTACGATTATATTTTCTTTCGAAAGATTTTTGGAAGCTAAACAAATGGTTGGAATTTACTCACACCAGTCCCATGACTGACCCAAAGTTTATTTTGTTTTGTTTTCCTAAACTCTTGGGTGCCCAAATTTGTACGGGCAGTCAACTAGTCAGGATTTTACAGGTTCCTATGGTGAACCTTGAAGCATAAGGCTTCATCAGTTATTTATAGACTATCATATTTTCTGCTACGTACTATGTTGTATCTGTAAACAGGTGCTTATAACTGTTCCAGAAAATATCTGTTGTGCTATGATGATGGTATGTATATACAGTTACTAATTTGTATTTCAAGAGTTATGTTAAAAAATATATTTTATTCATTTCGCTGTGAGATTTGTGTTCTTCGTTTTCTTCTATTCTAATTTTTCTTTCTTTATATTTCTCATCCTCTAACTTCTTTATATTAATGATTCGTATTTCTGTGCAATTTGGGTTGGATGCGTGATGTAATAAGTCAACTCAAAGGGTACGGAAAACTCGGGCCATTACATTTGGCATCAAAGCTGAAGGTTTAGTGATTACCTTGGCTATGTGGAGAACTCAATAAAGTTGGGGTTAGTAATACCCTAGATTGAGTTTGAGTACATATATGAGAGAGCGTATTTGTAGATTTGATATAAAATCGTCTTATATTGTGTTGACTGGTTTGTTGAGTTGTTTATGAATACTGGTCGATACAAAATATACAACTGTATCGATATGTAACAACCCAGAATTTCTGAACCAATTTAAAATTTTAATTTTAGCTATTTTAATGGGGTTTGAATATTTAAAATGATTTATTTTGAGAATTAATGATTTCAAATTTATTTAAATCAAAGTTAGAACGTATAAATTTATTTTAATTATAAAACGAGCTTGAAATGGCGCGGTAGTTTGGTAATTCGATTTTAAATTTCAATTGAATTCTGTTTGAATAAACCCACTTTTTGGAATTTAATAATAATTAAATATATATATATATATATATATATATAAATATAAAATTTACAGTCCCTCTCCCTCAGAAATTCAATCCGCCAGCCCTAAAATAAACGTCTAGAATCGCTCAAAATTAATCCCCAAAATTCTCTAAATCCACGCTGAACTGAACCAAGGTTTTGAAGCAAAAAGTGAAGAGTTGTTCGAGATCTTTAAATCCATACTAAATTGATTTATATTCGTGTTATATACTGGGGGAATTTGGTGCACGAAGTGGTCCGGTTTGTGGTGGTTTTTGAGGCTAGCGGGGGCATCGAGCTGACAACGGCTCAGGCATGTGGTCGTGGACGTAATGGTGGCGGATGTGGTGGTCCCTGATCGTCCTCCAGTGGCTCCGTTCGACGTTCACAAGGGGATGGAAAGGTTGAGTTTTGGGTTCTAGGGGTTACGGGTTTTCAGAAAAACGAGGAAGAGAGGTTTAAAATTTTAAATAGTTTTAATTATTTAATTAATGTAATTAAATGTTGTAACACCCATATCTTTTTCATACGAGGTCCAAATCCGATAATTTCAGTCGTGTTGGAATCGTGGGAAAATATCTACGCAATGAAAATGACTAGAAGCGATCTAGAGCAAGTTAGAATTTCAGGAAAATTTGAACCCAAACTGTATAGAAATTCGGAAATAAAGAATGACAAAGTGGAACCCAATGTGAGTATTCTCTCACTAAAATATTTTTACAGTTATTTAATTTATTTTATAATTGTAAATATATAGAAATTGCCTATATTGATTTTTATCTGTTATATGTTATTTATTTTTGGAGTTCAACACACGAACTCCGACAAATCATTGAAATAGGAAGCGATGTATGGATATTAGCGACACTTGCATTTCATACTCCGCAGATGGACATTTGTGGCGCCGTAAATGGCAATTGGTTATTGAGTATTTATTTATATGGATGATTTGGTGATTGACTGTATTGTGATTGTGATGATTAACATATTAAAAATAATGTTAACATTAATGTGGTAGTTAAAATTAAATTATAAATAACTATTTATAATTTAAACAGTGAAAATTGAATAAGTAGAAAATTAATTCAAACTGAATTTGAATTAGTTAAATTTATTAACCAATGATTTATTTAAATCGACTGTTGTTTGAAAACCCCACATGAGTATTAGGATGATATTAGACATACACTAATCCCCATATTTAGTTGTATGTCGATCGATGGATTGACAGACTATGGTAAGCGTTATTTAATTATTTAATGCTTATACATTTCTAAAATGCACTCTGGATGATGTTTGAATGGTTAATGATTACTTACTATTATTGTTGAATACATAAGATGTATGAAATCCATATAACTGAAATTATATGGTAATTGATTGAGTCGTATTCCGATTAAGAAATAACGAATATTTTAAAATAAAATTCAGTAAAGAATTAAAATATGATTTTGATGTCCGATTTTGGATGGACACGAAAATATTGAAATATATGAAGCCGAGTAAGTAAATATTTGTCATTTTAACCCAAACGGATTTTATCGATCGATTTTATTTATTGTATGAATATCGAAAAGAAATGATTTCAAAATCAGATATTTTGAAGATAATATCATTTTAATATTTTAATGATATGGAATATTCAATTTTGATTTAAAATTTAAAACGAGGTTGAAATCGTTTTAAAATGAATTTATAAATGATTTATAAAATACGTTTTAAAAGGAAATCGATGATATATATATTGCTTGAATAGAACGTGTCGTGCCGCGACCGTTCGTGAATTTCAACTATTAACTTCAAATTGATGTAATTAGAGATCCGACCGTCGGATTCTCCTAAAAGCAGAACCATTGGGTTCGTATCGAAAAGATATTTCCAATGAATACAATGGATTTAAATTTGAATAGTTGGATCTTAAAATATGTCCAAATCAAATTCAGAAAAGGTCGCTATGGATGCAGTTCGGTGGTCGTTATTGTAAACCGACTATACGGGCCTTAATAAAATTATCAAAAATATGGAAAAATTGTGTAAAATCATAATAAATGATTTGGATGAAAAATTCCAGTTTTTAAAAGATAAAAATATATTTTTATAAAAATGAGCTAGTTAATAACTAGAATAATAATCCAATGATCTTTAAAAATAATAAATTGGATTGAAATGGTTTTGATATAACCAGAATTTTCCAACGTATGAATTGGAATGGATTTGAATGGAAATAATCTTCGGAATATTTCAATATTGGATTTTGTGATTATACAGATATTGTTGAGGAATTTGGAAGATAAATATATCGTTATTCCCAATACGATATTTGTTGGTTTCAGAATTTGATATTGAATATAAGCCGATATAATTTCTATTTTAAGCCATGTATTTAATATCAAAGTTTATTTTGGGTTTTTCGTTAACAATGTTTTAAATAACATTCGCTCTTTAACCCAATTAGCAGTGAAGTTATGATTTGGAATTTATAAATCTTTTAAATAAGATTAATGAAATATTCCAAAGAAAGCTTTTCCAATTTAATATATTAAATTGGAATTGAAAGGAATTCGATTTGGTAATAACTGAAATGAGCTTCTGTGAAGGAAGACCGATACTATATATGGAATTTAAAAGGCTATGCTGTTATTCCATTTATATTATCATTATGATACAGAAATTTATATCAATTATGTACTGATCTGTATTCCGTGAATATTCCATAGTTAATGGAAGGTGGCATGGGTTTATCATGAACTGTGTTTTAAATGACATTGGTTCTTTAACCAAGTTAAAGACAGGATTAATTTTCCTAAAGTTGAATAACCATTAAGTGAAGATTTTTGGAGATTAAAATTGAAATGGAATTTTAACGAATCTTTAATTAGATTGGAAAGTGAAGGAGATAAATAAATTTATCAAACAAAAGAAATGATCGAGAATAGAGTACCACTAGTTTTACTTTGGACGATAGTTGAATCTTTAATTAGATTTGAACGTGAAAGGGTAATTAAATTTACCGATAACACCGGGGGTGTTAGATATGGAGTACTACCAGTTTTACTCCATGGGATGAATGGTTTGGGATTGGGAAAAATAAAATAAATGGTTACTTCAGTAAGGCTCGATAATCCGGACTAGTTTTAAAAACCTTAATTTGGCTTAGAATTTTTAAAGATTAAAATAAAATATTTGAATTGATTTTTAAAGGAAGATTAAAGAATAAGTTTAAAAGAATTTATCTTTGATAAAATTAATGGAAACCTTTCCCTAAAGATGTGAATATTTGAATAAAAGAATATTCTGAATTGGAATGAGGCGCATGATGTTTTATATATCATTTGATTATAAGATATGCGAATTATATGGAAAGACAGGGTTTAACCCATTCTAAATAACCGTTATGGCTATTAAATATCGACGATGAAGACAGCGGTTGAAGACCGGAGATCTTCACATTGAATGGATGATTACCGATGTCTTGATTGGGCTGATCCCCAGAGACAAGGTAATAAGTGGTGATCGTCCACACGTTCTTGGAGATCGACTGGATATGCGAGGACCTCTCACCTATATCGGACATATAGACGAGGAATAAGTGCCTCCGGTTTCGTTCTGACCCCGAACGGACTTGTAAATGGATGTGTGTCTGACATTGGAATTCATTCTATGTTGATTGATTTCTATTAAATATATATATGTTCGGTGGCGGAGAATTTATTCTCTTGCTTAACACCCTTCTCTAAGACGTACGAGCTTAGAGGTTATATATTGATAGGCATCAGTTGCATGGCATGAATTGTAAGTGTGGCATGCTAAGATGCAAATGATCAAGGTTTTTGTTGAATAGAAGAGTCCTGTGGATGATGATCAAACCACGGCTTTAATTTGCATATTTTTGTGTATAACGTTAATTCGCAAGCTTTACACCCCGGTATGAACCAAAAACGGGATGAAGGACCATAAGGAGGATGTACGTTTCTTTCTAGCTAGGAGTGGTGTCATGGTATGGAGCCCATGCATTTTACTTATATGGATGATGGAAGGCGAGGTACCTCGAATTTGAGTCCCTAGTGGCTCTTGACGGTCGACACATTGACCAGATTTTATGCCCCATAGGGTCGGGAAAAGTATTGTTCAAGAATTTCCAATCCACTAAAGTAAGTGTGGACCGGCTCTACCAGATCCAAGGGACAACGCGTTCTGTTCCTGAGGCTTGGCTAGAGAGTCTCGAATCAGATAAGGAAGATCCCTTGCCTTGGTTCATAACAGAAATCCAATTTCCAATATGACATTGTGTGGTTTTAATTGTAAACCTATGTAGTCTATGATTGATACATTTATATTTGAAGTTGATTTTGACACTATGCACTAATAGTAATATCAAAATGATTTGTTTTAAACGTACCAAGAATGTTTGGCTACTACAAGGGAAAACTCTATCCTCCAGTTTGCGTTGAATTGTGTGATGGGACCCGAGTCTTATAATAGCTTCATTTTTCGAAAAGCATTGCGTTGTTATATAAATTGTTTAATTTTAAGCTAAGATTCATGTAGGGTGAACTCGTTCCATGTTAACGGCGTGGTCCCGTGATTTCCCAACTTTTAAAGTTAAGATTTAATAATTGTTTTAAGTTCTCACACCAGTCCTATGACTGACTCAGATTTTATTGTTTTAACCTAAACTCTGGGTGCCCATATTTTCCACACGGGCAGCTAGTAGTTCTGGTTTTGCAGATCTTTATTTTACAGGATCCTGGATTTATAGGTGGAGCTGTATTCAGAAAGATTTTTATCCGTGTATTTCTTTCGGTTGTGCTAGTTGATGTATTTTCTGCTACGCATTGTATTTATACATTTTAAATTTCCACTGCTATGTAATTTAACCTCTAATATATTTTTTTTTCACTGTGTAATATTTATTTGTACTCTGATATATTCTTGTACTCTAATGCAAATTGTTGTAATAGCAATGAAATGTTCTTCTGTTTGTGTTCCAGTGCGTCGTGTTCTCAAAGCAACTCGGGCTCCTCCGTCTCTTCTGGGATCGGGGAAGTTTGGGTCGTTTTAATGATAGGTGTTTCTAAACTCTTGAACAAAGCAATCTGATACAATATTGTTTTAAAATGGGTAAATGAAATAATTTTGCCTAAAATTTATTTTGATATAAAAGGTATAATTTTGGAAATCTTATAGTATATAGATGGGTTGATTGTTATCAAATCAAATGAAATTATCAAATATTGGAATGGTTATATATAACTGAATGTAGTTGTAAATGGATAATGTGAACAAATGAGATGAAATAAGATTGAGTTCGAAATAGAATTTGAGAATAAAACCCGGATGTTTAGAAATATTTTCTTGAATTATTTTTAAAAGTATTATAACATTATTTTAAAGGATTTTCGAATAAGAATGGTTTTAAATGGATTTTGAAAGTGATTAAGCAATGAAATCACTTCAGTGGCGAGAAAATAATTCTGATAATGGATTGCGACATTATCAGTATTCACTTTCAAGTTTCTGAGTAATGGATTGCTACCATAATAATTCGTTAATAGAAAACTTGTTTGAAAGAGCAATTTGTTTTAAAAATTTAAATATTGTGTATTTGCAGTTAAATATAAATATATGGGTATAATTATATTGTAACATCCCAGAATTTTAACTAAGTTTGATTTGGATTTTTATAATTTTTGATTTTTTGAACATAAATTGATTTTATAAGGTTTGAATATAAATTTTTACTCTGAATAAGTGTTTCGTTATATTAAATATGATTTTTGTAAGAAAAACTTATTTTTAAAAAGTTGTATTTAATTTATAAGATTTTATGTTAAGTAATGATAATCTCTGATTTTGGTAATATTGATTTGTAAAATATGAATTTGGTAAAGGACAATTTATTTTATGATTTTACAAGAATGATTATTAATAAGTTTGGATTTTGCTGATATTATTTGTCGTTCGATCGGATTTGTCAAAAGATAACATAAATTAGTAGCATTAGTATTATGCGTTGCTCTTTGTTTTCATAACGTTTAAGGTAAATGCTACCAAAAACACATTCCTTCTCCTTTTTACAAGTGTTAAGACACTTGTAATTTTGCATGCAACATTCCATGCATGTAATACACATGTCCTATGATGTGTCACTCTCTCCTTACTCCTCTTTTCCTATAAATACCACCCTTTCCTTCCAATTTTTCATTCATTCTCACTTCTTTTCTTTCTCTCTTTTTCTTAAAGCTTATGGCCATGGTTTACATGGCATAAGTCTTCCTCTTTTCAACCACCACCTTGCCAAAGTTCGTCATTTCTCCTCCTCCTCCTCTTATAATATAAAGAGAGATTAGTGTATATTATATTATATATATTTTTGTGAAGAAGACGTTGCGCCGAAATACTGTCCGACGATTCACTCAACTAGGCTCGCCTACCGTGAAGATTTGGAGAGTTGTTAGGTGAGAACTTCTAATTTAAAATTATTTGTTTAAATTAGTTAATTATAATTAACTGAGATAATTAAAATTTGTTGATGATGATTGTGTGATGGATGTTATTATGTGAATGGATGCGCATGTAGTTAGATAATACACTAAACACTGGTAAGCGTTATTGACCGCAACGCTTGTGCACCGTTAAACTGTTTGTTTGTGATGAATGAATTCGTATCCATCTGGTCATATGGTTCATTTGGATAAATATGATTGCATTGCATGATATTACACACACACCCCGTGGTTGTGGAAATATATGGGTGATCGATTTAAAATCTCCTTCCTATATACGATTTTATATAATCATTAAATAATATTTAAATTGTTAGTTTTGAATTAAATATTAACTTTTTAAATATTGAATTAGGATTGGAAATGATTTGAATTATGTATTGATTATGTACAACGATCTTTATATCTATCTGAAACCAGTTTTGGTAAAATATATTATTTTCAATTTAAATTCGAAATGAGATTTTGAAATTTGAATATGAACGATGTCTCTTTGTATTAATAATAGAATATACACCAGAACGTTCTAGGATGACAGAGAGGATAGTGTCTAGGCTTGGGTTTGGAAATGAAGTTTCCTGCTCTCCCTGGCTATCCCTAACTGATCCGATGAATGGGAAGGTTAATTTGAAGTTATTCGAATTCAGAAATGAATTGGAATTTATGAAAGTTGAATTTTAGATCCAAAATAATTTGAAAAGGGTTATATAAGGATATAATGATTTTCTAAGATATTTTGAAGTATCGTAGAATAATGGTTATTATGGTAAAAATAGAGCTTGTCGCATAACGACAATTTACGTATTTTAGATGCAAACTTTAAACGCTTATAACTTTTGCAATCTAAATCGGATTTCCATGAAACGAAAAACATTTGATTTATATTAACAAGAACTTTCAAATGAATGAAAGCAGATTTTAAATTCGAGTTATAATTTTCAAGTTATGTTTGAAACCGTTTTGGAAAAGATCGATGTAAGAACAATTGTTGACCATAACTATAAACAGTTATTTTTAAATGTTTTAAAAATATGGAAAAAATTTGTAAAATCATTACAAATTATGAAAAGGTGTTTTGAATTGTAAAGTTTAAGTTTTGGCAAAGATAAATGATATTTTGATCAAAATAGTTAAGATAACTATTTTGTAACGCTTTTGTAACACTTTTGAAATGCTATTGTAACGCTACCTTCAAACTATTTTCTGAACTATAAGTAATCATTTTTAAATGATTGGTGGAATGTTTTCAAAAGTCCAAAAGTATTGGAAATACTTTATATGGAATTTAAATTGATTTATTAATATTAAAACGTGTTTTTAAAATTTGGATATGGTTGGAGATAAATCTTCGGATGTTTAATATTAATTTGGTAGATGAAAACTCTTATTATTTGAGGAATTTAAAAGGTAACTCACCGTTATTCCGCTTATAATATGAGTTGGATACAAAAATTAATATTAAAGATAAGTAGATGGTATTTCTATCTAGATCTAATGTCAAAGAGTTGAATAAATCTTCTAATTAAGATATGGGTTTCAACCTGATTGAAGTTGGATAGGAATAATATTCGTTATTTGGGATAAAATTTCATAATGTAAACGTGTACTATCTGAGGAATTTGGAAGATATTATTATATCGTTATTCCACTTATAGTATTCGTTGATTTTGAGAATTTATATCGAATATAAGTGGACACAATTTCCGTGTAACTTATAATTCAATATCAATTGATTTGGGTTTTGTCGTGAATCGTATCTTCAATAATATCATTCTTGGAACCCAATGAGATGGAGTTGTGGAAATTTATGTCGTAATTCGGGATTTAATCAAATCTTTGATTTGAAGGAATTAAAGGTAAGAAACTGAAGCGAAGGTATAATCTTTGACTTCAAAGAAGAGATAAGATGATAATGAGATGATAATGAAATTTAAATAATTCAAATCTTGAGTCGTAAATGAATTGATAAATATTTGGGAGGAGATTTGAATTGAAAAGCCCGTGTAAACCATAGCTACTATTTTAAAGTACGCTTATTACTTGGAAAGACCGGGATCGAGTATATGTTCGAAAACCATTCCAAGTAATATTACGACGTTATGAAGCAATTCAAGACTCGGTAAACGACGAATGACGACCGGGAGTATTTGAATTTGTTTAGATTGATTGTTGATTGATATCTCGGTTAGGTAGGCCACCGATACGAGGTATGAGTTACATGAGACCTGAACATATTTAAGTATTTTCGGGTTGTTGTTCTGTTCAGTCCCAGAACGGACTTGTATGGATGGTGTGTCTAACATTGAAATTGACCACATAACACTGATTTCCGTTAATGTATATCGGATTTGTGGCAAAATATTTTCCTTATCTCTAAGTCATATAAACTTAGAGGGTATGCATTGATTGAAAATCAGTGATATGTCGTGAATTGTCAATGTGGCATACTTGAGTTATGAAAGGAGATGGTGATGATCGAAGAATGGCTTATCGAAGCATAGCTTTGTGTATGACGTGACATCGACAAACCTCACACCCCGGATGATGAGAAACTGGCGGTTAGGTTTTGTATATATATGAATTGATGATGACCGCTGCAGCAGTAGGAAACCACTTATGACTTATGGAATAGGGTATGTTCGGGGGGCCGCGTCTGGTCGAAAACCGTTGATCTACCTCGTGATTTGTATTGGTGTCCGCGTCTGGATGAAAAACCCTTGATTACATTTCGTTTGTGTTCCGATTGATCTTTCGTGCCAGGAATCATCAAGTTGGAAACCCAAATCTCCAATACGAGCCATACGATTTTGATTGCATATATATATATGGCGACATAATATTATGGGGTATTATGCCGTCTAGGATTAATACATTTATTTGCGAAATGTTTTCCAGATTATATATATGTATTATGTTTTTGAAAGAGGATTTTTACGTATGAAAGCATGTTTGGTTATCATAAGATAATACTCGCCCATCTGGTGTGCGCTTGCATCGTGTGATGTGGGATGAGCTTATGATAGCTTCATTTTAGAAAGGTCATTGCATATTTATATGCACGGGTATTCACATGGAGTAAACCCGTTCCGCGTTAGCGGCGTGGTCTGGTGAAATTCCCAACTTTAAAATGAACCTAATAATAACTGTTTTGAGTTCTCACACCAGTCCCACGACTGACCTGGAGTTTATTGTTCCCTCACCTAAACTCTGGGTGCCCATAATTTTGCACAGGCAGCTAGTAGTTTAGTTTGCAGTTATAGATCGTTGGAGCAGGATTCAGAGTGCTTTTAGAGTTGGAGTTCATGCAAGAGATGGGAGCTTCTGCTATATCATATGATTTTCTTCCGCTGAGAGTATATTTTCTTTTCTTCCGCTGTATGTGTTGTAACTCTGATATTTTATGTAACTCTGATGTAACATTGTATTTCGCAATGAAAAATTCTGTTATTTTGTTCAAAATATGTATACACCCATAACAATTCGTCTTTTTGAACGGTTTGAGTCGGTTTAATTACCGGCAAGAACTGGGCAAAAAGGCGGGTCGTTACAAGTTGGTATCAGAACGAGGTTATACAAAGCTATCGGGTACAACATATTTTGAACAAAGGATAGGACTCTTCAGAGCTATAGTGTGACGGCAAGGAATTTCGCTCGATCCGAATCAGTCGTTAAACCGATCTAGACCGTTCGAAACCCCTAATCGTTTGAGAACATGACAAACCAGAACGCAGACGGAAGAACATTTCATTGTTATTTACAATAATTCCATCAGATACAAGAATATACAGAGTATAATTGAATAAATTACATTCGATAAATATCAGAGATTTCAATAAGTTACATAACAGCGGAAAATAATACAAAGCACAACTGAAGGTGATATACGGATACAGAGCTTTCCGGATATCATTCCAGCTGTAAATCAGGATCCTGTGAATATAAATCTGCAAAACCAAAACTACTAGCTGCCCGTGCGGAAAATAGGGGCACCCAGAGTTTAGGTTAAAACAATAAACTCCAGGTCAGTCATGAGACTGGTGTGAGAACTAAAACAGTTATTAAAACTTTATTTTTAAAAGAGAGTAATTCAAGGGACCACGCCGTATAACACGGAACGGGTTTCCTCCCAAGAATACCAGTGCATAGAATAAACAGCGGAATGCTTTTTCGAAAAATGAAGCTATTATAAGACCCAGGTCCCATCACACAATGCAACGCAAGCCGGAGGATAGGGTTTTCCCTTATAATAGCCAAACATGCTTGGTACGTTTAAAACAAATCATTTGATACTATAATAAGTGTATAGTGTCGAAACAGTTTCAATCATAAATATAAATCATAGACGGCATGGGTACCATATATCATGTCGCCACACTAGTTCTACAATTAAAACCGCGATACACGTATTGGAAATTGGATTTCCGTCATGAGTCGAGGCAAGGGGCAAGCTCCTCTCCGCGTTCGAGACACTCTAGCAAATGCCTCGGGGCTACGCACTCTGGGCAACCCCGAATGCGGCTGGGCCGGTCCTCACTTACGTTAGAGGATTGGCAATTCTTGAACACACGTTTCCCGGTCCTTACAGACCTATAATCGAGGCGCCTCATTCCAACAACCACAAAGGTGAAAAGTATATAAATGTCAGGGCTGGTAAGTCACTGACACCACCATAGCTAGAAAGAAACGTTGTGCTCTCCCAGCGGTCCGTATCCCGTTTTTAACTCATACCGAGGTGTGAGGCTCGCGAATTCACGCTATACACAAAGCTACGCCACAAAGGCCGTGCTTTGATCATCAACCACAAGACTTTGCTTTTCAACAGAAGCCTTGATCCAAGCAACTTAGCGTGCCACACAAGCAATTCATGCCATGCGACTGATGTCCATCGATATACAACCTCTGAGCTCGTACGTCTCAGAGAAGGGTGTTAAGCAAAAGAATAAATTCTCCGCCGCCAAACAGATGTATATTTAATAGAAATCAATCAACACAGAATAAAATCCAATGTCAGACACACAATCCATTTACAAGTCCGTTCTGGGTCTGAACGAAACCGAAGGCACTTTCCTCGCATATCCATCCATCTCCAAGTACGTCTGGACGACCACCAACTATTTCCATCCTCTTGGGTGTACAGCCCAATCAGGATCGTCAGTAATTACCCAAACGATGTGAAGACTTCCGGTCTTCAGCCACCGTCTTCATCTTCGACATATCGTCGAATCGGTTATTCAGAATGGGTATAAACCCGGCCTTTCCGAACAACCCGCGTATATTAAAAACAAATGTTACACAAACACAGCATACGCCTCATTCCCGTTCAGAATATTCTTAGGGAAAGTTTCCCATTAATTTTATCCAAGATAAATTCTTTGAAATTTATCCTTTAATCTTCCTTTGGATGTCATTTCAAACCAAATTATGGTTTTCCAAACTAGTCGAGATTAGCGAACTACACCGAAGTAATTATTTATTTTATTTCCCAATCCCAACCTATTCATCCCATGAAGCAAAACTGGTAATACTCCATATCTAACACCGTGGTGTTATCGGTAAAATTAATTACCATTTCACGTTCAAATCTAATTAAAGATTTAACTATCGCTTTGGAGCAAAACTGGTAATACTCCACTCTCGCTCATTTCTAAATTTGATAATTTAGATTATAGATTCACATTTCAATCTAATTGCAGATTCGTTAGAACTCCTTTTACTGGGTTAAAGAACTAGGTGTTATTTAAAACACAGTTCACGACAAACCCAAATCACATTCTATTTGTTATCGGGTTAAAGAACTAGTGTTATTTAAAACACCGTTCACGATAAACCCATTTCAAATCCAATCAAATATATTAGAAATCCCGATTATTTAAAACCCCTTTTTAAATCTAATTCATTTATTTAAAAACAAATCGGGTTTTAAATTTAGTTCAAACTAGTTCATTTTGATAAAATCTATTTTTCTCTTTTCAAATATGGAGTTTTTCACCCCAGTTTTTCCCAAATCACTTCTTATGATTTTACACAAATTATTACTATTTTTAATAATTTTACCAAGGCCCGTACAGTCGATTTCCAACAATGGTCATCGAACTGCACTTACAGCGACCTTTTTCAAATTTGATTTGGACGTATCTCCAAATCCAATCGTTAGATTTTGAATTTCTAATATTCGTTAGAAAGTTCTTTTCGATACGAACCCAACAGTTCCGGTTTTAGGAGAATCCGACGGTCGGATCTCCCGTAATATCCGTTTGAAATAAATGGTCGAAATTCACGAACTGCCGCGGCGCGGCGCGTTCTATTCAGGCCATTATATTACATATATAATATATATTTCGTCGATTTCTATTTAAAACGAATTTTATAAATAGTTTTTAAATTCGTTTCAAAATTCATTTCAACTTCCATTTCAATTCAAAGCAAAATTGAATTCTTCTTTATAAATTCGTTTTAAAATTCATGTTTATTCAATTCAAATTTCAATTCAATTTGAATTCATTTCAATTCGCTTTCAATTCAATTTGAATTCGTTTTCAATTCAATTCGATTTTAAAGTCGTTTTCTATTCGATTCAATTCAAATTGGTTTTCTATTCGATTTAAATCAAATTCGTTTTCTATTCGATTCAATTCAAATTGGTTTTCTAGTCAAATCAAATTCAATTCGTTTTCTATTCAAATCAAATTCAATTCTTTTTCTATTCAAATCAAATTCAATTCGTTTTCTATTTGAATCAAATTCAATTCGTTGTCTATTATATTCAATTCATTTCGAAATCACTTTATATTCAATTCATTTCGAAATCACTTTATATTCAATTCATTTCGAAATCGTTTTATATTCAATTCATTTCGAAATCATTTTATATTCAATTCATTTCGAAATCGTTATTATATTCAATTCATTTCGAAATCGATTTGTTTTCTATTCATTTCGAAATCGATTTGTTTTCTATTCATTTCGAAATCGATTTGTTTTCTATTCATTTCGAAATCGATTTGTTTTCTATTCATTTCGAAATCGATTTGTTTTCTATTCATTTCGAAATCGATTTGTTTTCTATTCATTTGGAAATCGATTTGTTTTCTATTCATTTCGAAATCGATTTGTTTTCTATTCATTTCGAAATCGATTTGTTTTCTATTCTATTCAAATTCAAATTGGTTTTCTATTCAATTCAATTCAAATTGGTTTTCTATTCAATTCAATTCAAATTGGTTTTCTAGTCGATTCAATTCAAATTGGTTTTCTATTCGATTTAAATCAAAATCGTTTTCTATTCGATTCAATTTAAATTCGTTTCCTATTCAATTTAATTCAAATTTCATTTCAAAATATGCGATTTCGAAATCACTTTTCAATATTCATTTTAAAATGAGTAAAATCGATATAAATATCGTTCACGTCTAAATGGCGTCAATCTAATCAACACGGCTTCATATATTTCTATTTTCAAATGTTCTGTTTCAAATATTTCTTTTTCAAATATTTCTATTTCAAATATTTCGTTTTCAAATATTTCGTTCAACACATGACTAATCTCAACGGATGAGTACAGTCAACACATGAACCTTTATATTATATTGATAAAGATGTAAATTTTATTATAAAAATATTTCGTTCAACACATGACTAATCTCAACGGATGAGTACAGTCAACACATGAACCTTTATATTATATTGATAAAGATGTAAATTTTATTATAAAAATATTTCGTTCAACACATGACTAATCTCAACGGATGAGTACAGTCAACACATGAACCTTTATATTATAATATTCTTTATCTTCTAAATTGGAATGAGGCCCAATCAATCACCATATAAAATTAATTATATGGATTTTCATACAACACATGTATATAATAGCATTGAAAAATAATCAACCATCAACCAAAGTGCATTACACTGTATAAGCATCAAATATAGATATCTAACGCTTATAACAGCCTGTCAATCAATCGATCGACATATTTAATAAATCAGGATGAGTGAACTTCATATCTCATCCCAACACCCGTGTGGGGTTTCAAACAATCAAACACATATTTTATTTGTGCAGTTGGGAGATGTGTAAAATTTATCGTCCCAATCAATGTCCTTCAAATAGGTGTACATAAACAAACCGTTCGGTTTGTAAATGAATATTTTATTTATTCACAGTCACGTTAAAAATTATATTTTTAGCGATAAAACATTTTTATTTTAACATATGAATTTCTATTCAGTTCATTCTTTAAATAAAATGATATTTTTATTTTTCTAACTTATTTTAGAAAATTTCGGCGGCATAACGGCACGATACTAGAAACGGGACGAGGCCTAGCCTTATCCCCGGTCTAGTGAAGGCCCACGCCATTCACACATCAATCAAATCCATTCCATTTCACCAAACAATTCAATTCAAATTGAATAATCCAACTAATCTATGCAACCAAACAAACAAGTCCATGGTCTGTGGACGATTGTGTCGGGTGCTACTAAACACCGTCTGCATCCTAGTATATATATATAACTAGAAAAAGAAATTGAAAGGTGAGAAATTCTCACCAATAGCTATCCAATCATCTTGACTCTTCTTTGATAGAAATCTTCATCGTTATCGCATTTTTGTCATCTTCGTTGCTGTAGCCACTACATATGTAAAAATCGAATTTTTACTTTGCTATTTAATATATAAAAATCAAATTTTTATTATTCTATTCAATATATAAAAATCAAATTTTTACTTTGCTATTCAATATATAAAAATCAAATTTTTATTATTCTACTTCTTATATAAAGATTGAATTTTTATTTCATCTCTATAAAAATCCCTTTTGATATTTCGACACATATAATAAAAATCAGATTTTTATTCTACTACATATATAAAGATCAAATTTTTATTAGTTAAATAATATAAAAATCATATTTTTATACATCCTATAGTATAAAAATCTTATTTTTGTTATCTCTATTATATAAAAATCATATTTTTATATTCACTTCTTCATTATAAAAATCAAATTTTTATCTTCCTTACCTTATAAAAATCATGTTTTTCTCTCGCCATTCTCTATATAAAGATTTTGCCTTTTCAATATTAAAGATTGAATTTTTATTATCATAACTATATAAAAATTATATTTTTATATTTCTACTTTAACAAAAATCTAACTTTTTCCATTTAAAAATCCCATATTTCTCTTATTAAAAGGTATAACGTCCTATCTCTAGAAATCTAAACTTTCTATATCTATAAATTCTAAACTTTCATGTAAATGAAAATCAAACTCCATGTTAAATAAAAAAAAACTTTTTGTTAAATAAACAAACAAGTTAATTATATTTTAAAACTGAAATTAATCAATAAAAATAAAATAACTCACATTTTCAGTTTTGGTGGTACCTTTCATTCTTCTGCTCTCTTTTCTTTCTTTTTCTTTTTTCGACAAAATCGAATTTCGGTTTGAAGGGGGGGCTGCGTGGTCGGGCCAGCGGCCATCGAGGCACCGGAGTTGGTTGAGGAGGCGTCGCAGTCGAGGATGAGGGCAGGGGAGATTGGCGGTCTTGGCGACTGGTATGGGCGGTGTGGTTGTACGAGCTCGAGGGGGCCACAGATCGATTTAGAGAAGAGAGAGAGGGAAGGGGAGGTCGTAGTGGGTCTCGCGGCTTACGTGGGTGGCGGCGCTCCGTTAGTGGGAGGGGCGGCAGTCTCAGGCGACGGGGCGATGGGGAGCTAGGGCACAGCGGTTTTTTTTTCTTTTTCCTTCGTTCTGAATTAATAACGAGAAGGGGGGGGGGTCAGAAAGATAAAGGGAGAGAGTTTTTTTTATTTAATTTCTAAAAGTTGACTTTTTCATACGACCTCTAAACGAGGCCCACCGCCTGTCGTCCATAGCGTATTACCCCCATTCCGAACACAATGGGATATGTATCGTAGGCTGATTTGGTCGTTTCGATCAGTTTCCGTTGAATTTACATTTAAATAACTATATTGAATTTTAAACGTACATTTCAAATTACCGGGGTCACATACTAACTCGAACAATTCCATAAAAATATTTTATAGCTTCGTATTGACGATACGGTCCTAATAAAACTAGTTTCGTCGAATTCTGAGGCCGTTAGAAAAATGGTCATTTTCCAGTCGATTAAAATCAACTAAAACTGGTCAAACGCGTTTTCCTTTGCCACGCTCACATATTGATTCGAAAAATTATGAAATTTGGAATCTAGCAATAATTTGACATCACGGACCCAACAAAAGTGGTTTCGTCGAAATCCGAGGTCGTTTGCAAAATTCCCATTTTTAAGGGCCTGAATTCCATAGCGACTATTCAGAATTTTCAACTGGACATATCTTTTGATTCCCGCTATGAAATTTTGATTTTTCGGATTCGTTGGAAAGATATTATCAATTAGATCCTAATGTTTTTGGTTTCACTAAAATCCGGATTATTTTGCACCTGGTACATTCAATTGAAGTTTGAAATCGAATTATCGAACTACCGCGCCATTTTCAATTCTATTTATAATTATATATAAATATTTATATCCTAACGACGACGTATATAATATATACGTTCGAATAATATTCAAAATAAATTTCTCGTCGATATTATTTAAAAATAATCTATTTTAAATATTCATAATTCGCTAAAATTGCCAAAATAAAAAATTTAAACTGGCTCAGATTTTCCGGGTTATTACATATAGTATCTCATTAGAGATAGGGTTAGAAATGCCCTAGAATGAGATTTCAGAATATTATGATGAGAGAGCGTATTTTTGAAATCTATATAAGGTATTTTTGTACAAGTAAATCATTTTTGAAAATAATAATTATTTGAAATAAAATATTTTGAAGAAGATTTGAAAATAAGATTTTTAAAGGAAATACTTTCAAAATAAAAAGGGCTCTTTGTGATAAAACTTCGAAAATCCAGCGTCGATCTGTTCGAAGTTATTGAGAAATAAGCGATTAGTGAATTGGCTTTAACAAGCGTATTGAAAAAAAAACTTCGAGCTTGGAATGAGAATTTCAAAATATTTTGCAGCCTATATATACAAGATTTATATAAAAAGATCGTTAATTCAAAGCTATAGATTTGAAAGATAATCAGCGTGTAATAAAAATGGTTGCGAGTATTTATTTGACGTCAAGGTTGGACGATCAAGTATGTAAGGATTTTGCATATACGCCTAGCTAACATATATATGAAGTCCAATATATACTAGATGGATATAGAATCACATTCTAGTCGCTTGGGGATAATTCTGGTGATTGATCGATCATCATCAGTCTTATTTTTGGGTTTCGAAAGTGGGATGACTATATGTTTCTGATCGAGATGTCAAGAAGTACTTAAAGATGTATAGATAAACAATCGAAAGTGTTTTGCGACGTCCTCACAATTGTAAAATTGATTTTTCAAATGACTTTCGAAGTATTGAATGTATTATGTTATGAAATGGGATATGTGAAAAAATGAATTTAACGTAAGGTAGTTAAGTTAAATACATACTTAACTGATAATTAGAAGCGTGAATAAGACTATTTTGTCAAAACCGCAAGGATATATTTTAGAAGCTAATCTCACTTGAAGAACTGAAAATTGAAATTTTGAAAATGCATGTAAGCGAGCTTGGTTCACCCCATATTTCGATTTTGACGATACAATTTAATCTAATTATGGTAAATGTCTTAAGTGGTGGAGAAGACCGATTTTCCCACTTGAAGCTATATGAATTTTGAGCAACAAGGTTAATATGATAAAATGGGATATGTATTGAACAAATCGATTGAATTTTATATTTTCCCTTGTTAAGAGAAACCGGCATGAACGAGTGGGTCAAACGAAAATTTCTCAACAAGTATTCACTTGAAACACAAAGGAAGAAAATGAAGTTGTTAAAGTAAGATTTATTCAAGAGGAAAATTATGAAAATTTAACGAGTATCCCATGATTAAACTGTTAGAATTTGTATCCTTGTTTGCATGTGAGTTCCCATCTTGGGCTAGACTGTCCATTTAAATTCCAACCATCTGCTATTGAGTAGTGTAACGACCCGGATTTTCGGCGACTTTGGTTATCGACGTAAGCTCGACGTCGATAACCAAAACATCGAAAAATCCCGGTAATTAATGAAAGAAATTAGAGGGTGAGGAAAGATAAGGTAGAACTTATAGAATAGAAGAAGAAGAACATCATCATCAGAGTAAACACGAATCTCACAGCGGAACGAATAAAATATAACTTAACTTTTGAAATACAAACAGTTATATATACAATAGCACTTATCAGAGTACAACACTTACAACCACAGCGGAAATAATAATAGCTATAGAATCCTGAAGTCTCCTGCTCCAAGCTCTCCAAGTGTATCTGTAAAATCCCGACTACTTGACTGCCCGTACAAATTTAGGCACCCAAGAGTTTAGGGAAAACAACAAAGTAAACTCCGGGTCAGTCATGGGACTGGTATGAGTAAAACAGTTTAAAACACTTAGTTTAAATAAAGGATATATCATAAGACCACGCCGTGAAAACGGAACGGGTTTTCCCTTATGAAAATCCAAACAACTTTGTAAAGCAATATCATTCTGATATTATAATAATGTCTAAATACAATTAGATATCAATCTAGTAGAAACGCTTTCATCTCACGTTCTACATATATAGTTTACAATCAAAACCGCAAGCACGTATTGGGTAATGGATTTCCAACTGGCAAGGTATGGGACCACCTTCCGACAGTGTACCTCTAGAGAGGAATACACCGGGTTCAACAAGAACATCTTGCAACCCAGGCTAAACATGACCGGTCACTCATTTCGCTTGAGTGTACCGAATGTATTATCACCAACGGTTGGGATCAGCAACCGTTTCCCGAAAGGGACAGCATCAACAATAGATTATAGAAATGAATGAAACTCTAGATCAGGTGACAATACACCCTACTTGGCAGCTAACCACTTAGCCATGCGACCTACCCGATTTTATACCTTCTTCCTGGATGTGAGGCCAGAGGTCGTAACTTACCCTTTTTATAAAATCTTCATTTGCTTTGAAAGCCACATCGTCATACCCGCCAAATCATAAATTGATTTCGCCAAACATACCACAGGTATACAGCTAAGAGAAACGAGTTCCTCCGCCACCAAACGTGAATACGTTTGAAAATACCAACTTACGTGATCTACCAGATATACTCTGTCAGACCTTCGTCCATACAAGTTGTCCTGGGACTGGACAAATCGAAAGCACTATTCAGTACATCCATCTTAGGCACTGTTATCTAAGACTTATACAATAGCCCATGCATTTTACTCCGTCTTCAATTATCTTTAGCATATATGATTCGCAACGCTTATGCCAATACAGAGTGGTTCTTTGGATAATAATCCAACCGGTCTCTCCATATTAACAACGTTAAAATGGTCAGAATTTTGATAGTCGGTGTTTTAACTATCAAACGAAAAATGTCTGTGTGCAAACAACGATATTATTTCCAGATGGAAATTCTATCAATCAATCATCAATCATATATATATATATATATATATATATTCATATTTCCTATTTTCTATGTTTAGGAAATATACGTTAACACAGGAAAACGTTTCCATCTGCTTATTCACGCATCATTACCATTCTACAACGATTAGTCCCTAACTGTAAATTAGTAAGAGAACAATTTTCTAAGTATAAACCCCGAAGGCCGAAACCAACATCAGATCGATACTCAGAAAACTATTCAACTTACTATCTCTAGTCAGTTTCTAATCTTGTTTAATTCTATTTGATTAACTCTTCTTCGAATAACTTATATTCGATTATCTCTCTTCGAATAACTTATATTCGATTAACTCTCTCCTTCGAATAACTAGATCCGATTAACTCCTCTTTGAATAACTAGATCCGATTAACTCCTCTTCGAATGACTTAACTCGACTAACCTAACTGATTAACTCTAACTGGTTAACCCTACCTGATTAACTCTACCTGATTAACTCTAACTGATTAACTCTAACTGATTAACTCTAACTGATTAACCCTACCTGATTAACTCTACCTGATTAACTCTAACTGATTAACTCTAACTGATTAACTCTAACTGATTAACTCTAACTGGTTAACTCTACCTGATTTACTTGACTTACTTAACCCAACTGGTTAACTTGACTTACTAATTCAACTCGATTAACCTAGCTTGATTTACTTGGCCTGACTAACTCAATTGATTAACTCGACTGACTAATTCAACTTGATTAACCTCACTTGATTTTACTTATCTCGATCAACTGAACTAATCACTTTGATTAACTTAACCAATTCACTTAGTTTGACTTAACTAATCCATTTAGTTTTACTTAACTAAATTCACTTAGTTTGACTTAACTAATCCACTTTGATTAACTTAACTAATCCATTTAGTTTAACTTAACTAATTCACTTTGATTTAGTTCTATTTATTTATCAAATAAATATCCCTTTGATTTAATCCTATTTATTTATCAAATAAATATTTCCTTTAATTCTATTTATTCTAACAAATAAATATCTCCTTTTCAATTCTATTCTTGAAAATATTCTAACTCCTTAAATTCCCGGAAAAATTCGCCATAACCTCCTTTGTACTGGGAGCATCGGGAAAATCCCCAAACCCGCCACACAGGCCTTTCCATTCAAAAAGAAAATATCTTGAATTTATTTCCTTTTCAAAATATCTCCTATTTATAAATATTCCAATTTATAAATATTCCTTATTTATAAATATTCCACTTTATAAATATCGCTTATTTATAAATATCCCATTTTATAAATATGCTATTTTCAATATCATTTTGAAAATTCCCTTATCAACATTTCGATATGTTATGGTATTCAATCATATCAAATCACGATGATAAACATCGTCCAAACACATATAATCAACACAGATTATATATCACATCATATAACACAATATATAAATCAAAACAGTATTATAATATTGAGGAACCCAGTTGGGTCCCTCCAACCTGTTTCCCTGCATCCACAGATGTTACACAGTATAATCAACATCACTTTTCAGTCCGATAGTATATATTCTGATAGCAGAATCAATATATATAAATATTTATCGGTTTATATATATATATATGTATATATATAATTTCCACTAACTGACTAGCAGTTCAATCAATCAACCAACACACAACAATCAACAGATGATTAACAGTTCTAAGAATACATTATAAAAATATAACTGTTCAGAGTTGGTGAGTTTTACTCACATTTGGACGATCATCGTCAATGACGATAACCATCGCTTGATTCAGACAATTTATTTTGCTATAAATTGTGATGGACTCCAATTGACTCGCGGTCAGTTCCAGCATGTAGTGTCCGTCCATACGGTCCCAACGCAACTTACGGTTTGTGATTCTGATTTCATATGACTAAGATATCGTCATTACAAGTTAATACACTTTTTAAATTGAATTAAAACTTAAATTAAAATTAATAATTGGCCTCACCCCTCCTATTTCCACCGGCCCACCAGATCTTGGCCCATTCAAACATCAGCCCGCCTCCCCCTTTATTTCCTTTTCTTTCCCAATGTCAAAAACTCGATCCTGCTGTACTCAAACAAACCCGACGTTGACCTTGCATTGACCCCGCCTATCTCCTCCTTTCGCCATCCATCGACGTCCCCGAGACCACCACTGAACTCGGCGTCTGCCCTTCTTCCTTCCAGTACCACACTTCCCAAACTCGAACTCCAGCTTCCAGACGTCGCTCCAGGTCTCTGCTCGACAACAGTACATACCCGAATCCAAAACGTGACCGGAATCCCCAATACTCCCACCACCGAAGCCAAATCCTCCTCCCAACCCGATTACGAACTCGATTTCCTCAACCAGTGCCCCAATATCAACATATATCGAACCCTAGTTTGTACTGTGTACACTCGAGCTCGACAGAACAAGACCGAACCCACCCAAACAAGTATAAAACTGAAGAGAACCCATCCAGTATTCCAACTATACTTGAGTTTGAATTTCTGGATTTTTATTTGTTTTCTTTTTGATTTTTCTTTGTGAAGAACTTTACTGTAAAAATTGTTTGTGGCGGCCTCTCTTGATTTACAGAAGAACGAGGTGTTTTGGTCTTAAGGGAGGAGTTAAGGAGAGTATATATAGCCCACCAAAATATCTAGATATTTTATTTTTTATATTTTAATATTTTATTTTGTCCATTTATATTCGTTTTCCTCTTCTAAAAATCTGTGTGATCACATATGATACCCAAAAATCACGAAACTGGACATGCAGCTACTGTCTGACATTACGGTCCCAATGAAACTGTTTTCGTCGAATTCCGACTCCGTTTGCTCACACAGTGTATTTTTAACTGTCGAAATACTGACTGTTTTTCACTCTAAAAATCCGTACGGCCACACAGTGACTCTAAAAATCACGAAACTGGAAATCTAACAACTATTTGACATTGCGGATCCAACAAAATTAGTTTCGTCGAATTCCGACTTCGTTTGCACAACTGGCTATTTTTAAATGCTCTGAATGACCCATTTAAATATATAAATATATTTAAATATAATTAAATTAAATATAAATAAATTTATATTATCGTATATAATTACCGAGGAATATCATACAGCCCCAATATAAATATATACTCACTATTCCGAGTCCAGATTGAATCGATATTCAATTTACATTGAAATATCCTTTTATAACGTATATAAAGCGTTACGAATTATAAAGGAATTTCACAGCGACTTTTCTGAAATTTGATTTGGACATAACTCAAAATCTACACGACGAAATCCCGATATTTCTCTTCCACTAGAAAGATATACTCCACCAGCTCCACACGTTTCTTGTTTCACAGAAATCCGACTTAAAACGGCTTCTGTATATTCAGTTGAAGTTTAAATCACCAAATAGCGAACTGCCGCGCCATTTCGAGCTCGATTAAAATTATATTATAACTCTACGTTCAAACTGTCGTTTATATAATATATTCGTCAATATAATTCAACTCTAAGCTGAATAAATCCCTAGGGATGACCCAGCTCACATTATATTGTCAAATTTACTATTTCTGGTTATTTCTGAATTAAATATATTATTTAATTATTATTTTAAATTAAATATTCCTTATAATTTAATTAACGACCATTATATCCTCTAAACTCTATTTAAATAATTAAATAAATTAATTATTATATCGTCGAAAAATGCGGGTCATTACATTCTTCCCCCCTTAAAATAATTTCGTCCTCGAAATTGCTAAGGTAGGAAACAAACCCTATATACTGGTTAGAACTTATCGGTCCACTTCTCAACTTCAGTTTCCAACTGAACTAATTTAATTTCAATTAAAAATTAATTAATTCTTACAAACGAAAATTTCCAAAAATCCTGAAAATTTTCTAACGCCCTAACTTTTTGAAAAATTTCGCCAGCACCTCCTTTGTACTGGTCAATATCTCAAACTCCAACTCGCCTCTCTGTCCTTCTTCAACCCAAAAGAAAATCAAAATGCCAAGTGGCTTGCCAATTCGGCTCATAAATTCCAAACTCATATAAAATATAAACTTGTACCTTTTTGTCGGGCATATCATTATATCCCTACTATCTGTTACCACTTCGGCATATACCAATGTCATTCTAATCAAACTTAAATCAGTTCATCCTCAGATCCAACCACTCGCTTATCCAAGCCGAATTCAATTTCAATTCGAGTTTCAAATTTCAAACTCTCAACTTATCCTTTCAATTCCAATCCAGATTATTCTCTAATCACTTCCAGTTTTCTTAACCTATCATCTCAAGTTAAATTCTGATTTATTTTTACAATCTTATTTTATTTAACTTCATAAGTTAAATTTAAATTCCATGATTTTAAATTCCTGGGTTTTATTTCAAATCAGTTTGAGATCATAATACCAATTCAAAACATTTGAATTTCTAAACACCTTGTTTTCTCAAAACAATTCAAATCAAAATCTTTTGTAGTAATCCACCACTTAGAACTCGAAAATCACACCGATGATACTGCGCAGTCATCATCGGAATTATTTTCCAGCGACCCAAGTGATTTCAATACTATATCATTTCAAAACCATTACTGAATACTTCCATTTTGAAAACATTTCAAAATCTCCCAGGAACTTAAAATTTCCTTATTTTAATTCCAAACCTGACTTAAATTCAGTTTTAATTCATCCTCGTTCATATACTTTACTTATATGAATCTTGATTAGTTATTTTTAACTATTTCACTCTTTTATAATCTTATTCGATTATAATTACAACCAACACATCCTATATATGATATTGATATATATTTGGGTAAAATTATTTCATTTACCCTCTTTCAAAACATACCGTGTCGACCCATCGTATTCGAGTGTTTATAAACTCCTACCGATACAGTGGATCAAACTGATCGACCAGAACTCATCAACAACTCGACCAATGAATCCCCACAATTTAAAACCATTTTTATATCAAATACAAATACGCACTCGTATATATATACACTCAAACTCAATCTAGGGTATTACTAACCCTATCTCTACCGAGTCACGCCACAGAGCCAAGTAATTCTAAACTTAAGCTCTGATACCAACTGTAACGACCCGGATTTTCGGCGACTTTGGTTATCGACGTAAGCTCGACGTCGATAACCAAAACATCGAAAAATCCCGGTAATTAATGAAAGAAATTAGAGGGTGAGGAAAGATAAGGTAGAACTTATAGAATAGAAGAAGAAGAACATCATCATTAGAGTAAACACGAATCTCACAGCGGAACGAATAAAATATAACTTAACTTTTGAAATACAAACAGTTATATATACAATAGCACTTATCAGAGTACAACACTTACAACCACAGCGGAAATAATAATAGCTATAGAATCCTGAAGTCTCCTGCTCCAAGCTCTCCAAGTGTATCTGTAAAATCCCGACTACTTGACTGCCCGTACAAATTTAGGCACCCAAGAGTTTAGGGAAAACAACAAAGTAAACTCCGGGTCAGTCATGGGACTGGTATGAGTAAAACAGTTTAAAACACTTAGTTTAAATAAAGGATATATCATAAGACCACGTCGTGAAAACGGAACGGGTTTTCCCTTATGAAAATCCAAACAACTTTGTAAAGCAATATCATTCTGATATTATAATAATGTCTAAATACAATTAGATATCAATCTAGTAGAAACGCTTTCATCTCACGTTCTACATATATAGTTTACAATCAAAACCGCAAGCACGTATTGGGTAATGGATTTCCAACTGGCAAGGTATGGGACCACCTTCCGACAGTGTACCTCTAGAGAGGAATACACCGGGTTCAACAAGAACATCTTGCAACCCAGGCTAAACATGACCGGTCACTCATTTCGCTTGAGTGTACCGAATGTATTATCACCAACGGTTGGGATCAGCAACCGTTTCCCGAAAGGGACAGCATCAACAATAGATTATAGAAATGAATGAAACTCTAGATCAGGTGACAATACACCCTACTTGGCAGCTAACCACTTAGCCATGCGACCTACCCGATTTTATACCTTCTTCCTGGATGTGAGGCTAGAGGTCGTAACTTACCCTTTTTATAAAATCTTCATTTGCTTTGAAAGCCACATCGTCATACCCGCCAAATCATAAATTGATTTCGCCAAACATACCACGGGTATACAGCTAAGAGAAACGAGTTCCTCCGCCACCAAACGTGAATACGTTTGAAAATACCAACTTACGTGATCTACCAGATATACTCTGTCAGACCTTCGTCCATACAAGTTGTCCTGGGACTGGACAAACCGAAAGCACTATTCAGTACATCCATCTTAGGCACTGTTATCTAAGACTTATACAATAGCCCTTGCATTTTACTCCGTCTTCAATTATCTTTAGCATATATGATTCGCAACGCTTATGCCAATACAGAGTGGTTCTTTGGATAATAATCCAACCGGTCTCTCCATATTAACAACGTTAAAATGGTCAGAATTTTGATAGTCGGTGTTTTAACTATCAAACGAAAAATGTCAGTGTGCAAACAACGATATTATTTCCAGATGGAAATTCTATCAATCAATCATCAATCATATATATATATATATATATATTCATATTTCCTATTTTCTATGTTTAGGAAATATACGTTAACACAGGAAAACGTTTCCATCTGCTTATTCACGCATCATTACCATTCTACAACGATTAGTCCCTAACTGTAAATTAGTAAGAGAACAATTTTCTAAGTATAAACCCCGAAGGCCGAAACCAACATCAGATCGATACTCAGAAAACTATTCAACTTACTATCTCTAGTCAGTTTCTAATCTTGTTTAATTCTATTTGATTAACTCTTCTTCGAATAACTTATATTCGATTATCTCTCTTCGAATAACTTATATTCGATTAACTCTCTCCTTCGAATAACTAGATCCGATTAACTCCTCTTTGAATAACTAGATCCGATTAACTCCTCTTCGAATGACTTAACTCGACTAACCTAACTGATTAACTCTAACTGGTTAACCCTACCTGATTAACTCTACCTGATTAACTCTAACTGATTAACTCTAACTGATTAACTCTAACTGATTAACCCTACCTGATTAACTCTACCTGATTAACTCTAACTGATTAACTCTAACTGATTAACTCTAACTGATTAACTCTAACTGATTAACTCTACCTGATTTACTTGACTTACTTAACCCAACTGGTTAACTTGACTTACTAATTCAACTCGATTAACCTAGCTTGATTTACTTGGCTTGACTAACTCAATTGATTAACTCGACTGACTAATTCAACTTGATTAACCTCACTTGATTTTACTTATCTCGATCAACTGAACTAATCACTTTGATTAACTTAACCAATTCACTTAGTTTGACTTAACTAATCCATTTAGTTTTACTTAACTAAATTCACTTAGTTTGACTTAACTAATCCACTTTGATTAACTTAACTAATCCATTTAGTTTAACTTAACTAATTCACTTTGATTTAGTTCTATTTATTTATCAAATAAATATCCCTTTGATTTAATCCTATTTATTTATCAAATAAATATTTCCTTTAATTCTATTTATTCTAACAAATAAATATCTCCTTTTCAATTCTATTCTTGAAAATATTCTAACTCCTTAAATTCCCGGAAAAATTCGCCATAACCTCCTTTGTACTGGGAGCATCGGGAAAATCCCCAAACCCGCCACACAGGCCTTTCCATTCAAAAAGAAAATATCTTGAATTTATTTCCTTTTCAAAATATCTCCTATTTATAAATATTCCAATTTATAAATATTCCTTATTTATAAATATTCCACTTTATAAATATCGCTTATTTATAAATATCCCATTTTATAAATATGCTATTTTCAATATCATTTTGAAAATTCCCTTATCAACATTTCGATATGTTATGGTATTCAATCATATCAAATCACGATGATAAACATCGTCCAAACACATATAATCAACACAGATTATATATCACATCATATAACACAATATATAAATCAAAACAGTATTATAATATTGAGGAACCCAGTTGGGTCCCTCCAACCTGTTTCCCTGCATCCACAGATGTTACACAGTATAATCAACATCACTTTTCAGTCCGATAGTATATATTCTGATAGCAGAATCAATATATATAAATATTTATCGGTTTATATATATATATATATATATATATATGTATGTATATATATATGTATGTATATATATAATTTCCACTAACTGACTAGCAGTTCAATCAATCAACCAACACACAACAATCAACAGATGATTAACAGTTCTAAGAATACATTATAAAAATATAACTGTTCAGAGTTGGTGAGTTTTACTCACATTTGGACGATCATCGTCAATGACGATAACCATCGCTTGATTCAGACAATTTATTTTGCTATAAATTGTGACGGACTCCAATTGACTCGCGGTCAGTTCCAGCATGTAGTGTACGTCCATACGGTCCCAACGCAACTTACGGTTTGTGATTCTGATTTCATATGACTAAGATATCGTCATTACAAGTTAATACACTTTTTAAATTGAATTAAAACTTAAATTAAAATTAATAATTGGCCTCACCCCTCCTATTTCCACTGGCCCACCAGATCTTGGCCCATTCAAACATCAGCCCGCCTCCCCCTTTATTTCCTTTTCTTTCCCAATGTCAAAAACTCGATCCTGCTGTACTCAAACAAACCCGACGTTGACCTTGCATTGACCCCGCCTATCTCCTCCTTTCGCCATCCATCGACGTCCCCGAGACCACCACTGAACTCGGCGTCTGCCCTTCTTCCTTCCAGTACCACACTTCCCAAACTCGAACTCCAGCTTCCAGACGTCGCTCCAGGTCTCTGCTCGACAACAGTACATACCCGAATCCAAAACGTGACCGGAATCCCCAATACTCCCACCACCGAAGCCAAATCCTCCTCCCAACCCGATTACGAACTCGATTTCCTCAACCAGTGCCCCAATATCAACATATATCGAACCCTAGTTTGTACTGTGTACACTCGAGCTTGACAGAACAAGACCAAACCCACCCAAACAAGTATAAAACTGAAGAGAACCCATCCAGTATTCCAACTATACTTGAGTTTGAATTTCTGGATTTTTATTTGTTTTCTTTTTGATTTTTCTTTGTGAAGAACTTTACTGTAAAAATTGTTTGTGGCGGCCTCTCTTGATTTACAGAAGAACGAGGTGTTTTGGTCTTAAGGGAGGAGTTAAGGAGAGTATATATAGCCCACCAAAATATCTAGATATTTTATTTTTTATATTTTAATATTTTATTTTGTCCATTTATATTCGTTTTCCTCTTCTAAAAATCTGTGTGATCACATATGATACCCAAAAATCACGAAACTGGACATGCAGCTACTGTCTGACATTACGGTCCCAATGAAACTGTTTTCGTCGAATTCCGACTCCGTTTGCTCACACAGTGTATTTTTAACTGTCGAAATACTGACTGTTTTTCACTCTAAAAATCCGTACGGCCACACAGTGACTCTAAAAATCACGAAACTGGAAATCTAACAACTATTTGACATTGCGGATCCAACAAAATTAGTTTCGTCGAATTCCGACTTCGTTTGCACAACTGGCTATTTTTAAATGCTCTGAATGACCCATTTAAATATATAAATATATTTAAATATAATTAAATTAAATATAAATAAATTTATATTATCGTATATAATTACCGAGGAATATCATACAGCCCCAATATAAATATATACTCACTATTCCGAGTCCAGATTGAATCGATATTCAATTTACATTGAAATATCCTTTTATAACGTATATAAAGCGTTACGAATTATAAAGGAATTTCACAGCGACTTTTCTGAAATTTGATTTGGACATAACTCAAAATCTACACGACGAAATCCCGATATTTCTCTTCCACTAGAAAGATATACTCCACCAGCTCCACACGTTTCTTGTTTCACAGAAATCCGACTTAAAACGGCTTCTGTACATTCAGTTGAAGTTCAAATCACCAAATAGCGAACTGCCGCACCATTTCGAGCTCGATTAAAATTATATTATAACTCTACGTTCAAACTGTCGTTTATATAATATATTCGTCAATATAATTCAACTCTAAGCTGAATAAATCCCTAGGGATGACCCAGCTCACATTATATTGTCAAATTTACTATTTCTGGTTATTTCTGAATTAAATATATTATTTAATTATTATTTTAAATTAAATATTCCTTATAATTTAATTAACGACCATTATATCCTTTAAACTCTATTTAAATAATTAAATAAATTAATTATTATATCGTCGAAAAATGCGGGTCATTACAAGTAGTGTCATCCGTACCTTTGTATCATGTGCATTTGGCCAAGTATTTGATTCGAACATTCGCACCTATTGATGCTCATTAGATGTTGAATTTCTATTCCAAGCTCATGAAACCTGATTTGGTCTATGTATACCTTTCATGCACAAATTAGCATGGAACTTCTATGCATCTTTACTTGACTTGAGCACATGGAATTTTGACTTGATCTATGTATGCCTCTTTGTGCCGTGTGAAACCGTGTCGATAACTTTAATTTGTCCAAGATATTTTGTAACAAAACCTCAATGAATGAGCTTTCTTTGAAATATAGAATCCAACTTATGCAAGAAAAAATTGGATTTTTAAATATTAATTTTGAGGATTTGGTTCCGGAAATTTTGAAATCAATGTTTTGGGATGTTTTACCAATACTAGTTTGAATATACGCATAATCAGAGTGCACAGAGGAAGCGCGATGGTATTTTTAAATAAAACTGTTTTAAGAGATTGTACGGCTAGTTAAGTAAGAAAATGTTTCTAAACAAGACATGATATTTTAACAAGAATGAAAAAGAGATTTTATATATTTTGAATTTTAAATTTCGATTAGGTGAATATGAAAACAAAATTTTGAATATTAAATTAGTATAAAAGTTAACTTATAAATGGGTTAATTTGGAAACGATTGAAATAAAAATTTGAAATAGAATGAGTATTTCGAAAATATAATTCTATCTCTTCCCTTGTCGCTGGGTTTTGCTCGACCCATTGTCATATTTTGAATATCACCCCGAATTGTCATTATTCAACTTTATTTTGGAATTCTTCCTTTTTCCCTGCTCAGATAAAGCCTTGGACAAGTGAACTAATTTAGATTTGAAACCAGTATTTTGAATTATCTCTAAAATTGAACTTGATTTGTGTTGAGAGCAATAGAATTTCTAATACTGAATTTAGCCAAGATGTTATTTTGCAAGATAATTGAATGATTAGGGGAAAAGGTTTATTTGAGAACTTGGATTTAAATTTCTAATTAAAGCACTTAGTCTTATAATTGATAAGAAAAACATGGGTTCCGTAAGAGTAAGTTAGAAAGACAATTTCTAAACTTTAAATTTTTAGGGTCATAGACATCTAAGTACTAGACAGTATCTATCCCAGTTTCTCTTTTGTGGTAATGGTAGCAACTCTGGATCTAACTCAGATAATTTGATTTTAATCATGACCAGTGACGACCCTAGTAATCACGAGATCATAGAAGTTTCCTTAGACTCTAAATTTAGTGTAAATTTGAATGATATGAGCCTTGGTTCTGACCATTACATTTCTGGTATGTTGAGAGAGAAATTGGAATTTAAAATTTGTGAAGGAGTTTAAATTTACTCGACTTCCTTTTCGAGGACGAAAAGTTTCTAAGGGGGGGTGAATGTAACATCCCAGAATTTTAACTAAGTTTGATTTGGATTTTTATAATTTTTGATTTTCTGAACATAAATTGATTTTATAAGGTTTGAATATAAATTTTTACTTTGAATAAGTGTTTCGTTATATTAAATATGATTTTTGTAAGAAAGACTTATTTTTAAAAAGTTGTATTTAATTTATAAGATTTTATGTTAAGTAATGATAATCTCTGATTTTGGTAATATTGATTTGTAAAATATGAATTTGGTAAAGGACAATTTATTTTATGATTTTACAAGAATGATTATTAATAAGTTTGGATTTTGCTGATATTATTTGTCGTTCGATCGGATTTGTCAAAAGATAACATAAATTAGTAGCATTAGTATTATGCGTTGCTCTTTGTTTTCATAACGTTTAAGGTAAATGCTACCAAAAACACATTCCTTCTCCTTTTTACAAATGTTAAGACACTTGTAATTTTGCATGCAACATTCCATGCATGTAATACACATGTCCTATGATGTGTCACTCTCTCCTTACTCCTCTTTTCCTATAAATACCACCCTTTCCTTCCACTTTTTCATTCATTCTCACTTCTTTTCTTTCTCTCTTCTTCTTAAAGCTTATGGCCATGGTTTCCATGGCATAAGTCTTCCTCTTTTCCACCACCACCTTGCCAAAGTTCGTCATTTCTCCTCCTCCTCCTCTTATAATATAAAGAGAGATTAGTGTATATTATATTATATATATTTTTGTGAAGAAGACGTTGCGCCGAAATACTGTCCGACGATTCACTCAACTAGGCTCGCCTACCGTGAAGATTTGGAGAGTTGTTAGGTGAGAACTTCTAATTTAAAATTATTTGTTTAAATTAGTTAATTATAATTAACTGAGATAATTAAAATTTGTTGATGATGATTGTGTGATGGATGTTATTATGTGAATGGATGCGCATGTAGTTAGATAATACACTAAACACTGGTAAGCGTTATTGACCGCAACGCTTGTGCACCGTTAAACTGTTTGTTTGTGATGAATGAATTCGTATCCATCTGGTCATATGGTTCATTTGGATAAATATGATTGCATTGCATGATATTACACACACACCCCGTGGTTGTGGAAATATATGGGTGATCGATTTAAAATCTCCTTCCTATATACGATTTTATATAATCATTAAATAATATTTAAATTGTTAGTTTTGAATTAAATATTAACTTTTTAAATATTGAATTAGGATTGGAAATGATTTGAATTATGTATTGATTCTGTACAACGATCTTTATATCTATCTGAAACCAGTTTTGGTAAAATATATTATTTTCAATTTAAATTCGAAATGAGATTTTGAAATTTGAATATGAACGATGTCTCTTTGTATTAATAATAGAATATACACCAGAACGTTCTAGGATGACAGAGAGGATAGTGTCTAGGCTTGGGTTTGGAAATGAAGTTTCCTGCTCTCCCTGGCTATCCCTAACTGATCCGATGAATGGGAAGGTTAATTTGAAGTTATTCGAATTCAGAAATGAATTGGAATTTATGAAAGTTGAATTTTAGATCCAAAATAATTTGAAAAGGGTTATATAAGGATATAATGATTTTCTAAGATATTTTGAAGTATCGTAGAATAATGGTTATTATGGTAAAAATAGAGCTTGTCGCATAACGACAATTTACGTATTTTAGATGCAAACTTTAAACGCTTATAACTTTTGCAATCTAAATCGGATTTCCATGAAACGAAAAACATTTGATTTATATTAACAAGAACTTTCAAATGAATGAAAGCAGATTTTAAATTCGAGTTATAATTTTCAAGTTATGTTTGAAACCGTTTTGGAAAAGATCGATGTAAGAACAATTGTTGACCATAACTATAAACAGTTATTTTTAAATGTTTTAAAAATATGGAAAAAATTTGTAAAATCATTACAAATTATGAAAAGGTGTTTTGAATTGTAAAGTTTAAGTTTTGGCAAAGATAAATGATATTTTGATCAAAATAGTTAAGATAACTATTTTGTAACGCTTTTGTAACACTTTTGAAATGCTATTGTAACGCTACCTTCAAACTATTTTCTGAACTATAAGTAATCATTTTTAAATGATTGGTGGAATGTTTTCAAAAGTCCAAAAGTATTGGAAATACTTTATATGGAATTTAAATTGATTTATTAATATTAAAACGTGTTTTTAAAATTTGGATATGGTTGGAGATAAATCTTCGGATGTTTAATATTAATTTGGTAGATGAAAACTCTTATTATTTGAGGAATTTAAAAGGTAACTCACCGTTATTCCGCTTATAATATGAGTTGGATACAAAAATTAATATTAAAGATAAGTAGATGGTATTTCTATCTAGATCTAATGTCAAAGAGTTGAATAAATCTTCTAATTAAGATATGGGTTTCAACCTGATTGAAGTTGGATAGGAATAATATTCGTTATTTGGGATAAAATTTCATAATGTAAACGTGTACTATCTGAGGAATTTGGAAGATATTATTATATCGTTATTCCACTTATAGTATTCGTTGATTTTGAGAATTTATATCGAATATAAGTGGACACAATTTCCGTGTAACTTATAATTCAATATCAATTGATTTGGGTTTTGTCGTGAATTGTATCTTCAATAATATCATTCTTGGAACCCAATGAGATGGAGTTGTGGAAATTTATATCGTAATTCGGGATTTAATCAAATCTTTGATTTGAAGGAATTAAAGGTAAGAAACTGAAGCGAAGGTATAATCTTTGACTTCAAAGAAGAGATAAGATGATAATGAGATGATAATGAAATTTAAATAATTCAAATCTTGAGTCGTAAATGAATTGATAAATATTTGGGAGGAGATTTGAATTGAAAAGCCCGTGTAAACCATAGCTACTATTTTAAAGTACGCTTATTACTTGGAAAGACCGGGATCGAGTATATGTTCGAAAACCATTCCAAGTAATATTACGACGTTATGAAGCAATTCAAGACTCGGTAAACGACGAATGACGACCGGGAGTATTTGAATTTGTTTAGATTGATTGTTGATTGATATCTCGGTTAGGTAGGCCACCGATACGAGGTATGAGTTACATGAGACCTGAACATATTTAAGTATTTTCGGGTTGTTGTTCTGTTCAGTCCCAGAACGGACTTGTATGGATGGTGTGTCTAACATTGAAATTGACCACATAACACTGATTTCCGTTAATGTATATCGGATTTGTGGCAAAATATTTTCCTTATCTCTAAGTCATATAAACTTAGAGGGTATGCATTGATTGAAAATCAGTGATATGTCGTGAATTGTCAATGTGGCATACTTGAGTTATGAAAGGAGATGGTGATGATCGAAGAATGGCTTATCGAAGCATAGCTTTGTGTATGATGTGACATCGACAAACCTCACACCCCGGATGATGAGAAACTGGCGGTTAGGTTTTGTATATATATGAATTGATGATGACCGCTGCAGCAGTAGGAAACCACTTATGACTTATGGAATAGGGTATGTTCGGGGGGCCGCGTCTGGTCAAAAACCGTTGATCTACCTCGTGATTTGTATTGGTGTCCGGGTCTGGATGAAAAACCCTTGATTACATTTCGTTTGTGTTCCGATTGATCTTTCGTGCCAGGAATCATCAAGTTGGAAACCCAAATCTCCAATACGAGCCATACGATTTTGATTGCATATATATATGGCGACATAATATTATGGGGTATTATGCCGTCTAGGATTAATACATTTATTTGCGAAATGTTTTCCGCATTATATATATGTATTATGTTTTTGAAAGAGGATTTTTACGTATGAAAGCATGTTTGGTTATCATAAGATAAAACTCGCCCATCTGGTGTGTGCTTGCATTGTGTGATGTGGGACGAGCTTATGATAGCTTCATTTTAGAAAGGTCATTGCGTATTTATATGCACGGGTATTCACATGGAGTAAACCCGTTCCGCGTTAGCGGCGTGGTCCGGTGAAATTCCCAACTTTAAAATGAACCTAATAATAACTGTTTTGAGTTCTCACACCAGTCCCACGACTGACCTGGAGTTTATTGTTCCCTCACCTAAACTCTGGGTGCCCATAATTTTGCACGGGCAGCTAGTAGTTTACTTTGCAGTTATAGATCGTTGGAGCAGGATTCAGAGTGCTTTTAGAGTTGGAGTTCATGCAAGAGATGGGAGCTTCTGCTATATCATATGATTTTCTTCCGCTGAGAGTATATTTTCTTTTCTTCCGCTGTATGTGTTGTAACTCTGATATTTTATGTAACTCTGATGTAACATTGTATTTCGCAATGAAAACTTCTGTTATTTTGTTCAAAATATGTATGCACCCATAACAATTCGTCTTTTTGAACGGTTTGAGTCGGTTTAATTACCGGTAAGAACTGGGCAAAAAGGCGGGTCGTTACATATATGATTTCAAACCAATTTGAAATAAAAGCTGGGATGGTGTTACTATTTGAATTTTGAATTTTAGTTTAACTTGTGTAAGTAAATGAACTGGAATGTTATAAGTAAATCTAGTGTAACAACCCGGAAAATCTGAGCCAATTTAAAATTTTTATTTTGGCAATTTTAGCGAATTTTGAATATTTAAAATGAATTATTTTAAATAATATCGACGAGAAATTTATTTTGAATATAATTCGAACGTATATATTCGTTTGAATCGACGATAGAATATAAATATTTATTTATATTTATAAAAGGAATTGAAAATGGCGCGGTAGTTCGATAATTCGATTTCAAACTTCAAATGGATGTACAGGATTCAAAATAAACTGGATTTTAGCGAAACCAAAAATATTTGAATCTATTTGAGAATATCTTCCCAACGAATCCGAAAAATCAAGATTTCATAGCGGGAATCAAAAGTTATCGCCAAATGAAATTTCAGAATAGTCGCTATGGAATTCTAGCCCATAAAAATAGACATTTTGCAAACGACCTCGGATTTCGACGAAACCACTTTTGTTGGATCCGTGATGTCAAGTTATTGCTAGATTCCAATTTTCATAATTTTTCGAATCAATATGTGAGCGTGGCAAAGGAAAACGCGGTTGATCAGTTTAAGTTGATTTTAATCGACTGGAAAATGGCCATTTTTCAAACGGTCTCAGAATTTGACGAAACTAGTTTTGTTAGGACCGTATCGTCAATACGAAGCTAGAAAATATTTTTCTGTAATGTTTCGAGTTAGTATGAGACCCTAGTAAAATGAAATGCGCGTTCAAATTCAACATATAGAGTTATATTTTGATTTTGACGAAAACTAATCGAAACGAGCGAATCATCCTACGATACATATCCCATTTTGTTCGGAGTGGGGGTAATTAGCTAGGGACGACAGGCGGTGGGTCTCGTTTAGAGGCCGAAATTAAAAGTTATTTTTTGAATTAAAATAATTAAATATATATATTATAATATATACACTCCTCCCTCTTATCTCTCTCACTTCGTTCACAAATTAAAAAAAAACGAAAGGGGGGAAATCGCGCCTCCACTCCCAGCGGACCGCCGCGTCGGCCCTCCCCACGACCGCCGCACCACCAGGGACCCCACCACCTTCCTCCTCTTCCCTCCTCTCGCTCCCTCTTCCTCCCACCGCGAAAACCCCCAACGCCTGAAACCAACCGCCGTGGCCCGCCCCCTTGTCGTGCCCTCCTGGCCACCTGCGCCATGTCGAGGACCCACCACCTGACTCCGGCGAAGCAACCCCCCCTCCGACGTCCAGAACAAATAAAACCGTGAGTTTTTTTTATTTTATTTTTCTTTCTTTTCTAATTTTATTTAAAGTAATATGCATTGATAAAGATGAGATCTTTTATATGGTAATGATTTAATTTTTATACGATAAAGATTCGATTTTTAAAAACGGTAAAAATTTGATTTTTATTTTATAAAACACTATATAAAAATTTGATTTTTATTTTGTAAAGAACCATATAGAAATTTGATTTTTAATAAATGAATAGCTATATAAAAGTTTGATTTTGATGGCTTAGGAAAAGTGATTTTTAGCTTTGAAAAAATATGGTTTTTATTTGTTTGAATAGTGAAGAAAGTTAAGATTTTTATTCGTATAAAAGTGTGATTTTTAAATAGATAAAAATAGGATTTTTATAAAGGAAAGGTTAGCTTTTTAATATAGATAAAGATCGTACTTTTAATGTTGAAAAGATTTGATTTTTATGATTTAAAGGTTCGATTTTTTATAGAAGTTAACAAGGTAAAAAATTCGATTTTTATATATTGAATAGCGAAGTAAAACTTCGATTTTTATATAGAAGTTAACAAGGTAAAAATTCGATTTTTATATATTGAATAGCGAAGTAAAAATTCGATTTTTATATAGAAGTTAACAAGGTAAAAATTCGATTTTTATATATGTAGTGAATAGGGATGACGAAAGTGATGAAAGAAGGAACGGCGAAGACTTCTACATTTGAAGAGTCGTGGCGTTTGGATTAGCTATTCGGTGAGAACTTCTCACTTTTAATTTAATTTTTCTAGTTGAAAAATATACTAGGATGCAGACGGTGTTTAGTAGCACCCGACACCCGTCGTCCACAGACCATGGACGGCTTGTATGCTTGTTGTTTAATTTTTATGTGTAGTTGATTGTGTGATGTGATGTGAAATAAAATAAAATATTTATATAGTTAAAAATATTTTATAGTTAAAAATAGAATTTTTAACGTGTATATGAAAGGAAATAAAAATAAACAAATCGGACGATTTGTTTATATACACACATTTGACTGATATTGATTTGGACGATAAATTTTACACATCGCCCAACTGCACAAATAAAATCTGTGTTTGATTGTTTGAAACCCCACACGGGTATTGGGATGATAGATGACATACACTAATCCCAATAATTAGTTGTATGTCGATCGATTGATTGACAGACAATTATGAGCGTATAATATTTATTTTTGATGCTTATACAGTGTAGAATGCACTTTGGATGATGGTTGATTATTCATCGTTGTTATTGTATACACGTGTGGTAGAAAATCCATATAATTAACATTATATGGTAATTGATTGGGCCTCATTCCATATTTGAAAAAGAAATATTTGAAAAAGAAATATTTGAAATAGAAATATTTGAAATACAAATATTTGAAATAGAATATTTGAAAGTAGAAATATTTGAAAGCCGTGTTGATTAGATTGACGCCATTTTGACGTGAACGATATTTATATCGATTTTATTCATTTTATAATGAACATCAAAAGTGATTTCAAAATCTGATATTTTGAAAAGAATTGAATTGAAAACGAACTGAAATTGAATTAGAAATCAATTGGAATTGAAATAAATTTGAAATGAATTTAAATCAAATTTATAAGGAAAAATTCAATTTTGATTTGAATTTGAAAAGAAGTTGAAATCGTTTTGAAAACGAATTTAAAACGATTTATAAAATACGTTTTAAAAGGAAATCGACAAAGTATATATTATATATATTATATATATAATATAATGGCCTGAATAAAACGCGCTGCGCCGCGGTAGTTCGCGAATTTCGACCATTGACTTCGAACGGATATTACGAGAGATCGGACCGTCGGATTCTCCTAAAATCGGAACCGTTGGGTTCGTATCGAAAAGAGCTTTCTAACGAATATTAGAAATTAGAAATCTAACGGTTGGATTTGGAATTATGTCCAAATCAAATTGGGAAAAGGTCGCTGTAAGTGCAGTTCGATGACCGTTGATGGAAATCGACTGTACGGGCCTTGATAAAATTATTAAAAATAGTAATAATTTGTGTAAAATCATAAGAAATGATTTGTGAAGAATTGGGATGAAAAATTCCATATTTGAAAAGATAAAAATAGATTTTTATCGAAATGAACTAGTTTTGAACTAGAATTATAATTCTATTTATTTTTAAATAAATAAATTGAATTTAAAAAGTGTTTTAAAAGTAACCAGAATTTCCAGTAATTTAATTGGAATGGATTTGAATCGAAATTGTCTTCGAAATATTTCGATGTTGGATTTCGTGATTATACAGATGTTGTTATGGAAATTTGAAAGATATTTATATATCGCTATTTCCAATACGATATTTGTTGGTCGTAGAATTTGATATTGAATATAAGCCGATATATTTTCTATTTAGAGCCTTGTATTTAATATCAAATGTGATTTGGGTTTGTCGTGAATGTTGTCTTTATTAACACTGTTCTTGAACCCAGTGGAGAAAAGATTGAATCTTTTTATTTAGATTTAATGAAGTGTACCAATTAAATAATATTTAATTAGAATTGAATTGGTATTGATTTTTGGGTTTATCGTGAACAGTGTTTTAAATAACGCTTGTTCTTTAACCCGATAATTAATGGAATGTGATTTCGGGTTTATCGTGAACCGTGTTTTAAAATGACATTGATTATTTAACCCAGTTAAAGATTAGAACTAAGTGGAGTTTTAATGAATCTTTAATTAGATTGAAAAGATCGAAAATGGAGTATCACCAGTTTTACTCCAGGCGATAGTTAAATCTTTAATTAGATTTGAACGTGAAATGGTAATTGAACTTACCGATAACACCGTGGTGTTAGATATGAAGTATTACTAGTTTTACTTCATGGGATGAATAGGTTGAGGTTGGGAAATTAAAATAAATGATTGCTTCGGTGTGGTTCGCTAATCCCGACTAGTTTGAATTGATATTCAAAAAGGAGATTAAAGAATAAATTTAAAGAATTTATCTTTGATAAAATTAATGGGAACCTTTTCCAAAATATAAGAATATTTGAATAAAAGAATATTCTGAATTGGATTGAAGCGTATGTTGTGTTTGTGTAACACTTGTTTATTATATACGCGAGTTATTCAGAAAGACCGGGTTTATCCCATTCTGAATAACTGATTCGACGTGGTGTCGAGGATGAAGACGGTGGTCGAAGACCGGAGGTCTTCACGTCGTTTGGGTGATTACTGATGATCTTGATTGGGCCGTACACTCAAGAGGAGGGAATCAGTTAGTGGTCGTCCAGACGTACCTGGAGATCGATGGATACGCGGGGTACTAGGTGCCTCCGGTTTCGTTCAGACCCAGAACGGACTTGTAAATGGACTGTGTGTCTGACATTGGATTTCAGTCTGTGTGATTGATTTCTATTAAATATATATCTGTTTGGCGGCGGAGATTTTATTCTCTTGCTTAACGCCCTTCTCTGAGGCGTACGAGCTCAGGGGTTATATATTGATGGATATCAAACACATGGAGTGAATTGCCTGTGTGGCATGCCTAAGTGGCAATATGATCAAGGCTTCTGTTGAAAAGAAAAGTCTTGTGGTTGATGATCAAAGCACCGCCTGTGTGGCATAGCTTTGTGTAACGTAAATTCGCGAGCCTCACACCCCGGTTGTGAACCAGAAACGGGAGAAGGATCCAGGGATGGCATGCGTTTCCTTCTAGCTAGAAGTGGCGTCAGTGGTTTTACACGCCCTGACGAGTTTGACTTATGTGGTTGTTGCTGTTGTGAGGCGTCTCAGTTATATCGGTCGATCCGGGACCGATAGAGTCATTGGACTCATTTACGCCCCAAAGGGCTGGGAAACGCAGTGTTCAAGCATTTTAATCCACATCGGTGGACCGGCCCTATGGCTCCTAAGGGTCGATGCGTTCTGTCCCTGAGACATGGGCTAGATTGTCTCGAATTAGGTAGAGGACTATATTTTGCCTCGGTTCACAGATGGAAATCCAACTTCCAAATACGTGACATTTGCGGTTTTGATTATAGAGCCTAGTATGGCGACATGATATATGGTACCCATGCCGTCTATGATTGATATTTATGATTGAAATTGTTTTAAACACGGTACACTTATTATAGTATCAAATGACTTGTTTTAAACGTATCAAGCATGCTTTGGCTATTATAAGGAAAAACCCTATCCTCCGGTTTATGTTGCATTGAGTGATGGGACCTGGGTCTTATAATAGCTTCATTTTTCTTTATTTAGCATTGCGCTATTTGTTTTATGCACTGGTATTCTTGGGAGGAAACCCGTTCCGTGTTATACGGCGTGGTCCCTTGATTTGCCGAACTTTAAAAATAAAGATTATTAACTGTTTTAGTTCTCACACCAGTCCCATGACTGACCTGGAGTTTATTGTTTTAACCTAAACTCTGGGTGCCCTTATTTTGACACGGGCAGCTAGTAGTTTTGGTTTTGCAGATTTATATTCACAGGATCCTGGTTTACTGCTGGAATGATATCCGAAAAGCTTTGTATCCGTATATCTCTTCTAGTTGTGTATTGTATTATTTTCCGCTGCTATGTATTTAAATGTAATTTAAATCTCTGATATTTCTATGTAATATTTATTCATTTATACTCTGTATATTGTCGTATCTGATGGAATTGTTGTAATATACCATGAAATGTTCTTCCGTCCACGTGCTGTTGTGGCTTGTTCTCGAACTATCCGCGCTTTCCCTCGCCGGGGAAGTTTCGGGTTGTCACAGTTGGTATCAGAGCTTTGGTTTATAAAGCTCAGAGAACAAGGCATATTAGAACCATACGAAAGAATTCATCAGATATTGGATTAGCAATATCCAATGGGAATCACTCGTTAGAGATGGGATCAGTAGTATCCTAGAACGAGTGTGAAGAGTATATTTTTAAAATGAAAACAAATTTTGTTTTGAAAATTTAAATCAATTATTCGTATTTGATTATTTATTTTATATTAATTTGGACAATCCAATATATAAAGATTTTGCATATATGTCTTGCAAACGTATATTCGAAGTTTTAATGTATTGGATAGTTATAGAATCGCACTCTAGTGCCCGGGGATAATTCTGGTGACGGGGCACCATCGCCAGTATTTATTTTCGAGTTTCAAAAGTGGGATTTCTATATATTTCCAACTGACTGGTGTGAGAACCGAAACTAGATAGGGCTTATTGTTGTGATTTGGCATCAAAAATCTGATTTTTTGACTAGATATCAAAGTTATGAATTTCAAAAGCTAATCAACTAATTGATTGATGGTTGTGTTGTTGATTATTGGTTGATTAATTAATTTTTTTAACCATTTAGCCAATTGAACCAAATAGGGAATTATATTGAAATTTGTCGCATTTGCATGCATATACATGTACTTACATTGAACAGGTCATAGCAAGGAGGCTAGAGCAGAGAATAAAATTTGTTTGCCCGACAAATAGGTACATGTTTATCATAATTTACTGTTTTGTTTGGGTGATGATGATTTTATGAGCCGATTGGCTTTTTCTTTTTCTTTTTGAGATCAGAAGGCCTGTATGGCAATTTCGGGATTTTCCCGTACTCCCGGTGCAGGGGAGGTTATGGCGAAATTTTTCGAAAATTTAGGGTGTTAGCCAAATTTTTGAAAAATTTGAAAAGTTCTTAGAAACTGAAAAGTTGAAGAACTTAAGCCGTAATGAAAATAACGGAAGTTGAGTTGATTTATGAAACAACTTTCGGCTTCGTTCCTTTTCGGCGACGAAAAGTTTTAAGTGGGGGAGATTGTAACAACCCGGAAAATCTGAGCCAATTTAAAATTTTTATTTTGGCAATTTTAGTGAATTTTGAATATTTAAAATGAATTATTTTAAATAATATCGACGAGAAATTTATTTTGAATATAATTCGAACGTATATATTCGTTTGAATCGACGATAGAATATAAATATTTATTTATATTTATAAAAGGAATTGAAAATGGCGCGGTAGTTTGATAATTCGATTTCAAACTTCAAATGGATGTACAGGATTCAAAATAAACCGGATTTTAGCGAAACCAAAAATATTTGAATCTATTTGAGAATATCTTTCCAACGAATCCGAAAAATCAAGATTTCATAGTGGGAATCAAAAGTTATGGCCAAATGAAATTTCAGAATAGTCGCTATGGAATTCTGGCCCTTAAAAATAGACATTTTGCAAACGACCTCGGATTTCGACGAAACCACTTTTGTTGGATCCGTGATGTCAAGTTATTGCTAGATTCCAATTTTCATAATTTTTCGAATCAATATGTGAGCGTGGCAAAGGAAAAGGCGGTTGACCTGTTTTAGTAGATTTTAATCGACTGGAAAATAGCCATTTTTCAAACGGTCTCAGAATTTGACGAAACTAGTTTTGTTAGGACCGTATCGTCAATACGAAGCTAGAAACATTTTTTTTGTAATGTTTCGAGTTAGTATGTGACCCTAGTAAAATGAAACGCGTGTTCAAATTCAATATATAGAGTTATATTTTGATTTTGACGAAAACTAATCGAAACGAGCGAATCATGCTACGATACATATCCCATTATGTTCGGAGTGGGGGTAATTAGCTAGGGACGACAGGTGGTGGGTCTCGTTTAGAGGCCGAAATTAAAAGTTACTTTTTGAATTAAAATAATTAAATATATATATATATATATTATAATATATACACTCCTCCCTCTTATCTCTCTCACTTCGTTCACAAATAAAAAAAATGAAAGGGGGGAAATCGCGCCTCCACCCCCAGCGGACCGCCGCGTCGGCCCTCCCCACGAACGCCGCACCACCAGGGACCCCGCCACCTTCCTCCTCTCGCTCCCTCTTCCTCCTACCGCGAAAACCCCCAACGCCTGAAACCAACCGCCGTGGCCTACCCCCTTGTCGCGCCCTCCTGGCCACCTGCGCCATGTCGAGGACCCACCACCTGACTCCGGCGAAGCAACCCCCCCCCCCCCCCCTCCGACGTCCAGAACAAATAAAACCGTGAGTTTTTTTTCTTTCTTTTCTAATTTTATTTAAAGTAATATGCATTGATAAAGATGAGATCTTTTATATGGTAATTGTGACGGCCCGCCCCGCACCAACCGACATTTACTCCAAAAGTGCGCTGTACACATGTCCAGTTAGCACGGAACGGGTCGTCAGAAGGAAATGAACATACAAAGAACCTGTAGAATGTCTCACAGCGCATAGAACAAAATATAATAGTAACATACTTGACATAAAACAGGAGAGACAGTGCATAAGCTGAAAATCAGAACTGAACATCATAGCAGCGGAAATCCAAAGTACAGCTTATTACAACTTTCAAACTGTCTCAAAGCAAAAGTAAGGTAAATGAGGTACACTACTAATGCCCAAGTAGTGACCATCAACGACACAGGGAGAATGTGTATATATATATAATACGTGGAAGCCTCCTGCCCGTCTCCGAATCAGCTACTCGCACATCACCAGCTAACCTGTCTCTAGTCTGCTCGTGTGAGCACCCAGAGTAATAAGAGGAGACATAAAACTCTGGGTCAGACATAAAGCCTGGTATGAGCGATAAGCATCTAAAGTGAACAATAACAGGTAGACTAAAACATACCTGAACCTGGACCTGCAACCAAAGAGTTAGCACTACATACTGTACAACACTCTAAGGTATCATATCAATCAATATAAAGATACGGAGGTGGGGGAGGTGTGCATGTCATAATGATGGCAAACAATCAAACATAGCATCCATCCTCACATCTCTCACTCAGTGCGTAAAGCATACGATATCCACCACTTCGATCACCCAACATTCCTTGCTACGATCACTTTGCCCCCATGAAGTCATAAATGGCTTCACTGCACTGATAACGTAGCCACTAATTCCTCGCTATGTCCACTTGCCCCATGGAGTTATTCACCCCATCTGCGCTGGCTCATAGCCTTACTAATCCTTACTATGTCCACTTGCCCCATGGAGTTATTCACCCCATCTGCGCTGGCTCATAGTCTTACTACGCATCACCTTGCCCCTCAGGTCATAATGACCCTACTGCACTGATAACGTAGTCTTGCTACCATCACTTTGCCCCTCAGGTCATAATGACCCTACTGCACTGATAAGTAGCCCATCATTCATTCTTAGTGGTGAATCGAAGTTATGAACGTCGACAACTCCTTAGCACACGTCCCGCAGCAAAGTCCAACCATGAAGTGAACTCATTGGTTCCCAACTGGTTCCGGGATCCTGAGCTCTAACTTCCATTTGGACTACCTTTGCATCTCGGGTTATTGGTCATCATAATCGAATCGGATCGGATCAGCCTTCACATTCTTTGTCGGATCGGATCGGCCTCTGCGTTCGGATCGGATCGCGCTTCTTCCATCGGATCGGGTCGTGGTCCTCCAGCTCGTGGCTCCTTTTTCCTAATTCGGATCGGTATCACCACTTCGGATTGGATCGGGTTGCTTCATCTGGGTCGGGTCGTGTCTTCTGATCGGGTCGGATCGTCTCGCCTAGTACCCATCGACTCGTGAACTTCCCACCCCCTTCTGGTTCGGATCGGAAGTACTTGTTGGTTCGGATCGCGCTTCCACTACCGGATCGTGCCACCTAACTTAAGTCGTGACCAACTCCTTTAGACGGATCGTGACGCCCATGCTAAAACGGTTCGGGTCGCGCTCCCCCCCCCCCCCCCACCGATCCGATCCGGATTCTGGGTCATTTCCTGCATGTTTCCTGCGACTGTTTTTACGCAATTCGACAGCGTTTTTGACCAATCTAACACTTCTAAACAACCAAAAAGCATACCATACAGTCATAGCAACATGTAGTGTCGATCCCAAACATCAAAACATAAATCATAGCATATGAAATGGATCAAACATACCCAAAATCCCATATTTTCCCCTAAGCATGTTTAGGTGAAACCAATGATATGATTAGTAAAACTTAACCAAACGGAACCAAATTTCTAACAGAGGTTTAAAATATCATTCCGAATTTTATAAACATTTTTCCAGAATTTTATCATGTTTAAATTCGCTAATTACCACTAATCAACCCTAAATAGCCATAATTAGTGCAAAACTAAGCAAATCACTCACCTTAGCCACAAAACAAACTAAGATCTGAAATAATGCTCTGATTTGATGCGAATCCCAATGCTAACAGCAGCTCCAAGGTTGATTAGGTGACGATCTTCTTTGATTAGCGGTTGCTAAGCCAAATCCTTGACCAAAAGATGATTTGGAGGTGATCTAGAGGTTGGAGGCCATTTTTAGGGTTCCTTGGTGATAAGTGGAGGCTAGAAAACTGAAATGGAATGATTCTCCATCTCATTTCAGCCCCCCCCATAACCCTAATCCCGAAATGGGTTATGGGCCTACTCACTAATCACCCGTTTTGGCCCGGTTAAGCAGTTTTTCACCCTCCAAACCTTGTTTCAGCCATATCTCCCAAACGGTAAGTCCGTTTGGCTATTATGACCACTCTACGGAAAGAGAAACCATCAAACGAATCTAATGGAAGTGGTTTCAGGTCAAAATTCATTTCCTATCAAAAGTTATGGCCAAAACAGTACCGACTAGGGGCAAAATGGTCATTTAAAAATCGACAAAAATCATGAACATGGGAAATGACTCTAATGGATGTTTCCCAAAGTTACATGACCATAAAACTTCACATGGGAAAGAAATAAATATTCTACAATCCTATGATGTGTAGAATACGGGTCGTTACACTCTCCCCCTCTTAAGAAATTTCGCCCCCGAAATTCCCTAATCAAAACACACACAAGGGTCCCGCATACCTACCAATCATAAAACAACCATCAAACATGCAAAACAAGCAAAACAAGCAAAACAAGTCTATCCTAGCATGCGGAATGACTAAATCGCAAAGTAAATCTTACCAGGCAAAGAGTTCTGGATAAGCCTTTCTAATGCTCTCCTTTATCTCCCAAGCACAATCATTCTCGTCCTTGCCCCACTGAACCTTGACTAGCTTCACCGACTTTCTTCGAAGTTGCTTCGTATCGTGTCCCACAATACGAATCGGCTTGCGGTTCCCAACCGCCTCAGGTTCTACTTCGAAGTCCTCCAACTGATCAGGTGAAATAGTCACATCTGAGTCGTGAACGAACTTCCTCAGCTGGGAAACATGAAATACATTATGAACTCCCGCCATTTTCTCTGGTAAGCCAACTCTATACGCCAAATCCCCGACTAATTCAAGGACAGGGAACGGGCCAACAAATCTTGGTGCTAGCTTGCCTCTCCTGCCAAATCGTGTCACGCTCTTCAACGGAGAGATCTTGACAAACACCAAGTCACCAATGGAGAATTTCAAGTCTCTTCTCCTCTTATCAGCATAACTCTTTTGCCTATCCTGAGCGGCTTTCATTCGTTGCTGAATGATCTTGATCTTATCGGAAGTTTCTCTCACCACATCTGGTCCAAGCACAAACTTCTCGCCAGTCTCTATCCAACATGATGGTGAGTTACACGGTCTTCCGTACAAAGCTTCATATGGAGCCATACCGATACTGGATTGGTAGCTATTATTATATGCAAACTCTACTAGATGCAAATGGTCATCCCATGATCCACCGAAATCCAATATACACGCTCTCAAGAGGTCTTCCAATATACGATTCACCCTCTCCGTCTGACCGTCGGTCTGAGGATGATATGCGGTACTGAGATGTAATCTTGACCCTAGAGCCTCTTGTAAGCTCTTCCAAAACCCACTAGTGAACAACGGGTCTCGGTCACTCACAATGCTTTTGGGTACTCCATGAAATCTCACTACCCACTTCATATACAATTCTGCCAACTTGGCTGCTGTTCTGGTCGATTTGACTGGTATAAATCTTGCACTCTTAGTCAATCGATCCACAATTAGCCAAATGCTATCATATCCCGATCTAGTCCTTGGTAAACCATCGATGAAATCCATCGAAACTTGCTCCCATTTCCATTCGGGAATTTCTAATGGTTGCAACAACCCACTAGGCTTCTTTTGCTCGGCTTTAACTAGCTGACAATTCATGCATTTGGATATAAACTTTCCAACGTCTCTTTTCATCCCTTCCCAGTAGTAAGTCTGCCTCATGTCTCGATACATCTTATTACCACCGGGATGTATAGTCAGTTTTGAGTGATGACATTCTCTAAGCACTTCATCTCTCAAACCATTCACGTTGGGCACAACTAGTCTTCCATTCTTCCGAAGCCATCCATCTCGATCAAGCCCATACACATTCATCTCCTCATCAACTCCCATTTCTAACTTGGAGATGATTTCTAATAGGTTAGGATCGTTCCTCTGGCTAGAACCAATCCGCTCTATCAAAGTGGGTCTGATCGTCAAACTAGCTAGCATAACTGGATCCAATTCGCACCTTGGTCTGAAATCAAACCCCGCGATATACTCCAGTTGCTTCCATTCAAGAAACATTGCCCCTAAGCTGGCATGTCTCCTACTCAAGGCATCGGCTACCGCATTACCCTTCCCAGGTGTGTATGCGATATCAAAATCATACGAAGCCAAGAACTCTAACCATCTCTGCTGACGGAGATTCAGATCTTTCTGAGAGAAGGGATACTTTAACGATTTATGATCGGTAAACAACTCAAATCTTTCTCCCAAGAGGTAATGTCTCCACATCTTCAGCGCAAATACAATCGCTGCCAATTCCAAATCATGGGTAGGATACTTCTTCTCATGTGGCTTTAGCTATCGACTAGCATAAGCTACAACCCTACCTCCTTGCATCAATACCGCACCCAGTCCGGTACCACAAGCATCCGTGTATACCGTCATCTCTTCATTCCCTTTAGGAATGACTAACACTGGCACACGCGTCAACCTCTCCTTTAGACTCTTGAAGGCATCCTCACACACTCCGTCCCAGACGAAGGACTGATTCTTCTTAGTCAACTGAGTCAACGGTGCTGCTATCTTGGAGAAGTCCTGGATAAACTTACGATAATATCCAGCTAATCCCAAGAAACTTCTTACATCTGTAGCATTCTTGGGCATAGGCCAATCTTGTACTGTAGCCACCTTCGCAGGGTCCACGGCAATACCACTCTCAGAAACAACATGACCCAAGAATCTCACTTCCCTTCTCCAAAAATGACACTTAGAGAATTTCGCTTTCAATTGGTGTTTCCTCAACACCTCCATCACTGTCCTCAAGTGTCCCTTGTGTTCCTCCTCTGTCCTTGAGTAAACAAGGATATCATCCACGAACACAAGAACAAACTTATTCAATTGATCTCTGAATACTCGATTCATAAGATCCACAAAATAGGCTGGTGCATTGGTCAACCCAAATGGCATGACCAACCACTCATAAAATCCAGACGGCGTCCTAAATGCCGTTTTCGGAACACTCTCATCCGCCACTCTTAGCTGATGAAATCCTGTCGCGAGGTCCAACTGGGAGAACACTCTTGCTCCTTCCAGCTGATCAAACAAATCATCTATCCGCGGTAGAGGATACTTATTCTTCCTCGTCACCTTATTCAACTCGCGATAGTCCACACACAAACGAAGGGAACCATCTGCCTTAGTGGCAAACACAACTGGTGCTCCCCACTCGGAGACACTCCTTCTAATCAATCCCTTCTTCAAAAGATTGCTAACTTGCACCCCGAGCTCTCGCTGCTCCTTTGGTGCCATACGACGAAGTGGCATCACTATAGGTCTGGCATCTTTTACTTAATCAATACGGAACTCAATCTCTCGGTGTGGTGGAAGCCCGGTCACCTCCTCGAAGACGTCCGGATACTGGCCAACCACGGGCACATCTGACAACTCATCCTGCGGGATGTCGAGGGAATTTACAAAACTAGCCATAACCCCATCACTAGGTAGGCTACCAAACACTACCCTCCATCCATCATCCGCCCTCACTGTCACCAAAAAGCCCTCACAGTCTACCACCACCCCGTATCTTTGGAGCCAATCGACTCCCAATATAATGCCATACCCAGTAAAGCCCAAAACAAAGCAATCACATACAAACATACATCCATGACTCGATAAGACCAAATTCCTGCAAATCATACTAAGGCTAGTCGAACCACCAATCGGGTTCGTCACAATCAATGGTCTATCGACTATCTCGGGTTCCAGTCCCAACCTATCTACCAGGTCACTAGATATGAAGGAACGGGAAGCCCCAGTATCAAACAAAACTCGAACTGGTACATCATAAATAGAAAGCATACCTTGAATAACAACATTCTTCCCTTTCTCCGCCGCAGTTGGGGCATTCGACGAAGAAGGAATAACATCAAGAGCATATGCTTTCACAATCTGCTTCTCCTTAAGAGGTTGCGGACACTTATCTTTCTGATGTCCCACTTAACCACAGTTGTAGCACTTCCTTTCCGCTGGCTTGGCCCGACATTCCTTAGCATAATGGCCCTTCTTTCCACAGCTGAAGCACTCAACATCCTTCTTGCTCTTTTTCTGGCCACCTTTAGATTGATCTTGCTTCCTCTTATTCTGAGAGCTATTCTTGCCTCCACCGCCTGCTTGCGGCTTTGGCCCTTCTGCAGATGCAGCCTCGGTCTTTGACTTAGGGTAAAGACTCTCTGATCTCAAAGCTTTCCCCACAATCGATTCAAAAGTCTCATCGATGTGATTAATAAGCCTCTCCCCCAAGTATCCATCCAAACCAGTAATGAACTTCTCATTCTTCTTTTCAGGAGTATCAATAAGAGATAGTCCATATTTTGACAAAGTGTCGAACTCAGCAATATAATCAAAAACTGCCCTCCCATTCTGCTTGAGTTCCAAGAACCTCTTAAACAATACTGACTTCTGGGCAGCTGGAATAAACTTCTCGCTAAAGCGAGCCTTGAACTGAACCCAAGTAACCTGGTCCTCTGGAGTAGCTGTCTTAATGGCATTCCACCAATTCATCGCTCGCCCTTGCAGCTGACGAGACGCTAGTCTTCTCTTCATCGCATCCTCGAGACCCAAGTCATCGAAGATACGGTCACAGCTATCCATCCAATCTTGAACATCTGTGGCCGACTCCGTTCCATGGAACGGCTTCCCACCAAGATTAGTGTAATCCTTGCACAACTTGGCGAAATCGACCCTAGGCGCCTGCACTACTGGGCCATCACCAACTCCGGGATTGGGAATTGCCCCTTGCACTTCTCTAAGCATGTCTCTCATGAGGTTAGTAAACATCGCCCTCATGTCAGCGGCATTCCCATTATTGGCCCCTCTACCGGTACCTCTAACATGTCGGCTCATCGTCAATCTGAAAAAGGAAAATGATCAACGACCCCATAGTGGTACTAGTGCAGTGCAACTTCATTCTTATACTACTAATAGTATATATATACATAGCTTTTGAAAACCAAAGTAATCACAAATACGCGCTCTCATATACGTACTAACTCTCCCTAGTGTCTTTCCCTAGGTTAACTACGCAACCTAGAGCTCTGATACCAAGTGTGACGGTCCGCCCCGCACCAACCGACATTTACTCCAAAAGTGCGCTGTACACATGTCCAGTTAGCACGGAACGGGTCGTCAGAAGGAAAAGAAAGAAGGAAATGAACATACAAAGAACCTGTAGAATGTCTCACAGCGCATAGAACAAAATATAATAGTAACATACTTGACATAAAACAGGAGAGACAGTGCATAAGCTGAAAATCAGAACTGAACATCATAGCAGCGGAAATCCAAAGTACAGCTTATTACAACTTTCAAACTGTCTCAAAGCAAAAGTAAGGTGAATGAGGTACACTACTAATGCCCAAGTAGTGACCATCAACGACACAAGGAGAATGTGTATATATATATAATACGTGGAAGCCTCCTGCCCGCCTCCGAATCAGCTACTCGCACATCACCAGCTAACCTGTCTCTAGTCTGCTCGTGTGAGCACCCAGAGTAATAAGAGGAGACATAAAACTCTGGGTCAGACATAAAGCCTGGTATGAGCGATAAGCATCTAAAGTGAACAATAACAGGTAGACTAAAACATACCTGAACCTGGACCTGCAACCAAAGAGTTAGCACTACATACTGTACAACACTCTAAGGTATCATATCAATCAATATAAAGATACGGAGGTGGGGGAGGTGTGCATGTCATAATGATGGCAAACAATCAAACATAGCATCCATCCTCACATCTCTCACTCAGTGCGTAAAGCATACGATATCCACCACTTCGATCACCCAACATTCCTTGCTACGATCACTTTGCCCCATGAAGTCATAAATGGCTTCACTGCACTGATAACGTAGCCACTAATTCCTCGCTATGTCCACTTGCCCCATGGAGTTATTCACCCCATCTGCGCTGGCTCATAGCCTTACTAATCCTTACTATGTCCACTTGCCCCATGGAGTTATTCACCCCATCTGCGCTGACTCATAGTCTTACTACGCATCACCTTGCCCCTCAGGTCATAATGACCCTACTGCACTGATAACGTAGTCTTGCTACCATCACTTTGCCCCTCAGGTCATAATGACCCTACTGCACTGATAAGTAGCCCATCATTCATTCTTAGTGGTGAATCGAAGTTATGAACGTCGACAACTCCTTAGCACGCGTCCCGCAGCAAAGTCCAACCATGAAGTGAACTCATTGGTTCCCAACTGGTTCCGGGATCCTGAGCTCTAACTTCCATTTGGACTACCTTTGCATCTCGGGTTATTGGTCATCATAATCGAATCGGATCGGATCAGCCTTCACATTCTTTGTCGGATCGGATCGGCCTCTGCGTTCGGATCGGATCGCGCTTCTTCCATCGGATCGGGTCATGGTCCTCCAGCTCGTGGCTCCTTTTTCCTAATTCGGATCGGTATCACCACTTCGGATCGGATCGGGTTGCTTCATCTGGGTCGGGTCGTGTCTTCTGATCGGGTCGGATCGTCTCGCCTAGTACCCATCGACTCGTGAACTTCCCACCCCCTTCTGGTTCGGATCGGAAGTACTTGTTGGTTCGGATCGCGCTTCCACTACCGGATCGTGCCACCTAACTTAAGTCGTGACCAACTCCTTTAGACGGATCGTGACGCCCATGTTAGAACGGTTCGGGTCGCGCTCCCCCCCCCCCCCCCCCACCGATCCGATCCGGATTCTGGGTCATTTCCTGCATGTTTCCTGCGACTGTTTTTACGCAATTCGACGGCGTTTTTGACCAATCTAACACTTCTGAACAACCAAAAAGCATACCATACAGTCATAGCAACATGTAGTGTCGATCCCAAACATCAAACCATAAATCATAGCATATGAAATGGATCAAACATACCCAAAATCCCATATTTCCCCCTAAGCATGTTTAGGTGAAACCAATGATATGATTAGTAAAACTTAACCAAACGGAACCAAATTTCTAACAGAGGTTTAAAATATCATTCCGAATTTTATAAACATTTTTCCAGAATTTTATCATGTTTAAATTCGCTAATTACCACTAATCAACCCTAATTAGCCATAATTAGTGCAAAACTAAGCAAATCACTCACCTTAGCCACAAAACAAACTAAGATCTGAAATAATGCTCTGATTTGATGCGAATCCCAATGCTAACAGCAGCTCCAAGGTTGATTAGGTGAAGATCTTCTTTGATTAGGGGTTGCTAAGCCAAATCCTTGACCAAAAGATGATTTGGAGGTGATCTAGAGGTTGGAGGCCATTTTTAGGGTTCCTTAGTGATAAGTGGAGGCTAGAAAACTGAAATGGAATGATTCTCCATCTCATTTCAGCCCCCCCATAACCCTAATCCCGAAATGGGTTATGGGCCTACTCACTAATCACCCGTTTTGGCCCGGTTAAGCAGTTTTTCACCCTCCAAACCTTATTTCAGCCATATCTCCCAAACGGTAAGTCCGTTTGGCTATTATGACCACTCTACGGAAAGAGAAACCATCAAACGAATCTAATGGAAGTGGTTTCAGGTCAAAATTCCTTTCCTATCAAAAGTTATGGCCAAAACAGTACCGAGTAGGGGCAAAATGGTCATTTAAAAATCGACAAAAATCATGAACATGGGAAATGACTCTAATGGATGTTTCCCAAAGTTACATGACCATACGACTTCACACGGGAAAGAAATAAATATTCTACAATCCTATGATGTGTAGAATACGGGTCGTTACAGTAATGATTTAATTTTTATACGATAAAGATTCGATTTTTAAAAACGGTAAAAAATTGATTTTTATTTTATAAAACACTATATAAAAATTTGATTTTTATTTTGCAAAGAACCATATAGAAATTTATTTTTAATAAATGAATAGCTATATAAAAGTTTGATTTTGATTGCTTAGGAAAAGTGATTTTTAGCTTTGAAAAAAATATGGTTTTTATTTGTTTGAATAGTGAAGGAAGTTAAGATTTTTATTCGTATAAAAGTGTGATTTTTAAATAGATAAAAATCGGATTTTTATAAAGGAAAGGTTAGCTTTTTAATATAGATAAAGATCGTATTTTTAATGGTGAAAAGATTTGATTTTTATGATTTAAAGGTTCGATTTTTTTATAGAAGTTAACAAGGTAAAAAATTCGATTTTTATATATTGAATAACGAAGTAAAAATTCGATTTTTATATAGAAGTTAACAAGGTAAAAATTCGATTTTTATATATTGAATAGCGAAGTAAAAATTCGATTTTTATATAGAAGTTAACAAGGTAAAAAAAATTCGATTTTTATATATTGAATAGCGAAATGAAAATTCGATTTTTATATATGTAGTGAATAGGGATGACGAAAGTGATGAAAGAAGGAACGGCGAAGACTTCTACATTTGAAGAGTCGTGGTGTTTGGATTAGCTATTCGGTGAGAACTTCTCACTTTTAATTTAATTTTTCTAGTTGAAAAATTTACTAGGATGCAGACGGTGTTTAGTAGCACCCGACACCCGTCGTCCACAGACCATGGACGGCTTGTATGCTTGTTGTTTGATTTTGATGTGTAGTTGATTGTGTGATGTGATGTGAAATGAAATAAAATATTTATATAGTTAAAAAGAATTTATAGTTAAAAATAGAATTCTTAACGTGTATATGAAAGGAAATAAAAATAAACAAATCGGATGATTTATTTATATACACACATTTGACTGATATTGATTGGGACGATAAATTTTACACATCGCCCAACTGCACAAATAAAATCTGTGTTTGATTGTTTGAAACCCCACACGGGTATTGGAATGATAGATGACATACACTAATCCCAATAATTAGTTGTATGTCGATCGATTGATTGACAGACTGTTATGAGCGTTAAATATTTATATTTGATGCTTATACAGTGTAGAATGCACTTTGGATGATGGTTGATTATTCATCGTTGTTATTGTATACACGTGTGGTAGAAAATCCATATAATTAACATTATATGGTAATTGATTGGGCCTCATTCCATATTTGAAAAAGAAATATTTGAAAAAGAAATATTTGAAATAGAAATATTTGAAATAGAAATATTTGAAATAGAATATTTGAAAGTAGAAATATTTGAAAGCCGTGTTGATTAGATTGACGCCATTTTGACGTGAACGATATTTATATCCATTTTATTCATTTTATAATGAACATCAAAAGTGATTTCAAAATCTGATATTTTGAAAAGAATTGAAATTCGAATTGAAATCAAATAGAAATGAATTCGAATTGAAATTGAATTGAATTGAAAACGAACTGAAATTGAATTAGAAATCAATTGGAATTGAAATCAATTTGAAATGAATTTAAATCGAATTTATAAGGAAAAATTCAATTTTGATTTGGATTTGAAAAGAAGTTAAAATCGTTTTGAAAACGAATTTAAAACGATTTATAAAATACGTTTTAAAAGGAAATCGACGAAGTATATATTATATATATAATATAATGGCCTGAATAGAACGCGCTGCGCCGCGGTAGTTCGCGAATTTCGACCATTGACTTCGAACGGATATTACGGGAGATCCGACCGTCGGATTCTCCTAAAACCGGAACCGTTGGGTTCGTATCGAAAAGAGCTTTCTAAGAATATTAGAATTTATAAATCTAACGGTTGGATTTGGAATTATGTCCGAATCAAATTGGGAAAAGGTCGCTGTAAGTGCAGTTCGATGACCGTTGATGGAAATCGACTGTACGGGCCTTGATAAAATTATTAAAAATAGTAATAATTTGTGTAAAATCATAAGAAATGATTTGTGAAGAATTGGGATGAAAAACTCCATATTTGAAAAGATAAAAATAGATTTTTATCGAAATGAACTAGTTTTGAACTAGAATTATAATTCTATTTATTTTTAAATAAATAAATTGAATATAAAAAGTGTTTTAAAAGTAACCAGAATTTCCAGTAATTGAATTGGAATGGATTTGAATCGAAATTGTCTTCGGAATATTTCAATGTTGGATTTTGTGATTATACAGATGTTGTTATGTAAATTTGAAAGATATTTATATATCGCTATTTCCAATACGATATTTGTTGGTCGTAGAATTTGATATTGAATATAAGCCGATATATTTTCTATTCAGAGCCTTGTATTTAATATCAAATGTGATTTGGGTTTGTCGTGAATGGTGTCTTTATTAACACTGTTCTTGAACCCAGTGGAGAAAAGATTAAATATTTTTATTTAGATTTAATGAAGTGTACCAATTAAATAATATTTAATTGGAATTGAATTGGTATTGATTTTTGGGTTTATCGTGAACAGTGTTTTAAATAACGCTTGTTCTTTAACCCGATAATTAATGGAATGTGATTTCGGGTTTATCGTGAACCGTGTTTTAAAATGACACTGATTCTTTAACCCAGTTAAAGATTAGAACTAAGTGGAGTTTTAATGAATCTTTAATTAGATTGAAAAGATCGAAAATGGAGTATCACCAGTTTTACTCCAGGCGATAGTTAAATCTTTAATTAGATTTGAACGTGAAATGGTAATTGAACTTACCGATAACACCGTGGTGTTAGATATGAAGTATTACCAGTTTTACTTCATGGGATGAATAGGTTGAGGTTGGGAAATTAAAATAAATGATTACTTCGGTGTGGTTCGCTAATCCCGACTAGTTTGAATTGATATTCAAAAAGGAGATTAAAGAATAAATTTAAAGAATTTATCTTTGATAAAATTAATGGGAACCTTTCCCAAAATATAAGAATATTTGAATAAAAGAATATTCTGAATTGGATTGAAGCGTATGTTGTGTTTGTGTAACACTTGTTTATTATATACGCGAGTTATTCAGAAAGACCGGGTTTATCCCATTCTGAATAACTGATTCGACGTGGTGTCGAGGATGAAGACGGTGGTCGAAGACCGGAGGTCTTCACGTCGTTTGGGTGATTACTGATGATCTTGATTGGGCCGTACACCCAAGAGGAGGGAATCAGTTAGTAGTCGTCCAGACGTACCTGGAGATCGATGGATATGCGGGGTACTAGGTGCCTCCGGTTTCGTTCAGACCCAGAACGGACTTGTAAATGGACTGTGTGTCTGACATTGGATTTCAGTCTGTGTGATTGATTTCTATTAAATATATATCTGTTTGGCGGCGGAGAATTTATTCTCTTGCTTAACGCCCTTCTCTGAGACATACGAGCTCAGGGGTTATATATTGATGGATATCAAACACATGGAGTGAATTGCCTATGTGGCATGCCTAAGTGGCAATATGATCAAGGCTTCTGTTGAAAAGCAAAGTCTTGTGGTTGATAATCAAAGCACCGCCTGTGTGGCATAGCTTTGTGTAACGTGAATTCGCGAGCCTCACACCCCGGTTGTGAACCAGAAACGGGAGAAGGATCCAGGGAGGGCATGCGTTTCCTTCTAGCTAGAAGTGGTGTCAGTGGTTTTACACGCCCTGACGAGTTTGACTTATGTGGTTGTTGCTGTTGTGAGGCGCCTCGGTTATATCGGTCGATCCGGGACCGATAGAGTCATTGGACTCATTTACGCCCCCAAAGGGCTGGGAAACGCAGTGTTCAAGCATTTTAATCCACATCGGTGGACCGACCCTATGGCTCCTAAGGGTCGATGCGTTCTGTCCCTGAGACATGGGCTAGATTGTCTCGAATTAGGTAGAGGACTATCTTTTGCCTCGGTTCACAGATGGAAATCCAACTTCCAAATACGTGACATTTGCGGTTTTGATTGTAGAGCCTAGTATGGCGACATGATATATGGTACACATGCCGTCTATGATTGATATTTATGATTGAAATTGTTTTAAACACAGTACACTTATTATAGTATCAAATGACTTGTTTTAAACGTATCAAGCATGCTTTGGCTATTATAAGGAAAAACCCTATCCTCCGGTTTGTGTTGCATTGTGTGATGGGACCTGGGTCTTATAATAGCTTCATTTTTCTTTATTTAGCATTGCGCTGTTTGTTTTATGCACTGGTATTCTTGGGAGGAAACCCGTTCTGTGTTATACGGCGTGGTCCCTTGATTTGCCGAACTTTAAAAATAAAGATTATTAACTGTTTTAGTTCTCACACCAGTCCCATGACTGACCTGGAGTTTATTGTTTTCACCTAAACTCTAGGTGCCCTTATTTTGACACGGGCAGCTAGTAGTTTTGGTTTTGCAGATTTATATTCACAGGATCCTGGTTTACAGCTGGAATGATATCTGGAAAGCTTTGTATCCGTATATCTCTTCTAGTTGTGTATTGTATTATTTTCCGCTGCTATGTATTTAAATGTAATTTAAATCTCTGATATTTCTGTGTAATATTTATTCATTTATACTCTGTATATTGTCGTATCTGATGGAATTGTTGTAATATACCATGAAATGTTCTTCCGTCCGCGTGCTGTTGTGGCTCGTTCTCGAACTATCCGCGCTTTCCCTCGCTGGGGAAGTTTCGGGTTGTCACATCGAGTACATCTAAAATTTAACTTAAGTTAAATAGAATTATATTTGAAACTAAATTGAGCTGCTTATAAATGGAAAAGTGGATAAATTAATTTAAAATCAATTTGGATAAATTTGGATGTTTGAATGTGGATTATGAGTTGGAGGTGAATGTATATGGATGAAATATGATATGGATGTGGGGACATTGATTGAAAACCATGTGGTGATATTGGCTAAAGGGAAGAATGATTATTTAAACATCAAAATTATTGAAATTCACCTGTTGAATTGAGTAAGTACAGGTTTAGAGTTGAATGGCTTGGGTTTGGTTGGGTAAACAACATACGAATTAAGCAAGTTCGCTTAATAACGCTTATTTAAGGTACGCCTATGCAAAAATACAAAAAAAAATTGGTTTTGTATTTTATTTTTTGACCTTGTAGGTCGATGTATATATATTTTTTGTTCCAGCGATATCGCAGAAGTACCTCCGTACAAGGGAGACTCTACCGAAATTTTTCGGAAATTTAGGGTGTTAGACAATTTTCGTTAGTAGGAATTGATTAATATTTTAATTGAAATTAATTGGTTTAGTTGAAACTGAAGTTAAGAAGGAAAACAAATGATTTTTTACCTAGTTAATAGGGTTTGTAGCATTTTTCCTACCTTAATAGAAGGAGTGTAACAACCCGGGTTTTAGCCGTAAATTTTAAAATGTTTAAATTATTTTAAATGTCGTATTTAAAATTATATAAAAGGGACTTTACAAGGAATTATTTAATTAAACGTAGTTTAAACGTGTAATTTAAAATTAAATTTAAAACGAGCTCATAACGTCGTAGTAGTTCGTAATTTAACGTTTTGAACTTCAATTGAATATACAGAATCCAATATAAGTCAGATTTATTTAAACAAGAAACGTTTCAATCTATTTGATCATATTTTTCTACTGAAAGAGAAAATTCATGTTTTCGTCTTATAGGTTGTGAGTTATGTCCAAATCAAATTTTCAAATAGTCACTGTGAAATCGTTTATATATTAAAACGATTTATTTCATATATAAATTGATTTTTAATAATTTGAAAGTCTTCTTAATTTTTAATATCAAGTTGTGAATCCAAATATGTTTAGTTTGAGGCTATATGATGTTATATTTGGATATGTACGATAATAATAATTTATTATTATCAAATTGAATTATTTTTGAGTTAATTAATATTTTAATTTATTTATTTAAGCCTTAAAAATATTCTTTTTGCAAACGATCTCCGTTTTCGATGAAATTAGTTTCATTGGATCCGTAATTTTAAATTACTTCGTGAATTTTTTTTGTGGCGATTGGATACCATATGCGACCACGGTAATTGTAACAACCCATATTTATACGGATAATAATTAATTTATTAGATTATTTAAATAGTGAAAATGGTTGTTTAATTAAATTACATTGAATATTTAATTAATATAAATAATTGAATAATATATTTAATTTCTGAAATAATCAGAAATAATGAATTTACAATATAATGTGAACTTGACAATTCAAAATATATAATTCAGATTGGAATTGAATTCAAATAACGAATATATAATATTAACGACAGTATTAACGTATAATTATAATATAATTAAAATCGAGCTCGAAATGGCGCGGCAGTTCGCTATTTGGCGATTCGAACTTCAACTGAATATACAGGGTCCGTTTTAAATTGGATTTGCGTGAAACAAGAAACATTCGGAGCTGGTGAAGTATAATTTTCTAGTGGAATAGAAAAATCAGGATTTCATTGTGTAGATTTTGATTTATGTCCAAATCAAATTTTAGAAAAGTCGCTATGGAATTCCTTTATAATTTATAATGATATATATATATAAGGAATTTCAATATAAATTTTGAATATCGAGTTATAAACCCAATTGGAGTTGTATTATATTCCATGTGAATATATACACGATAAAATTTAAATTATTTTTATTTAATTTAATTATATTTAAATATATTGATATTTAACGGATTTATTTAGAGCTTTAAAAATAATCAGTTTTGCAAACGACCTCGGTTTTCGAAGAAACTAATTTTGTTAGATCTGCAATATTAAATTATTGCAAGATTTCAATTTTCGTGATTTTTGAAGTCAGTATGCGGCCATATGGGATTTTAATGTGAAAAACAGTCAGTATTTTGACGGTTAAAAATATGCTGAGGGAGCAAACGGAGTCGGAATTCGACGAAACCAGTTTTGTTAGGACCGTAATGTCGAACTATAGCTGCATGCCAATTTTCGTGATTTTTGGCTATCGTATGTGATCATAGAAAATTTTAAGGACAAATACAAATAGCGTAGGAGTAATAATAAATATAATAATCGAATATTATATTATTTAAAATATCCTATATAATACCCTTAAACTTCCTAAACCTAATTCATTATTTTCCACGGTCAAAATGTTTTCCATCGTAACTTTTTATCTCTTCTAAAAATGTTTGATCTTTGGAAAATCATCTGAAATCAAATAAAAATCCTAAAATCCCAATGTTTATTTATATAAGTTCCTTAGCTTATTCTCTTCAGAAATGTATAAAAGTTTCTGAGTTCGATGTTGATTCTCGGAATTGATTTTCTGAACCGTGATTCTAGAGTTGGGATTTGGGGAATTTAGGAACCTCAATTGTTGATTTGAGCGGTGTATTTGGGTTCAGCGAAGAAAACTGCACTCGTACTGGAATTTTTGGTGGGATCGGTGGAAAAAATTGTCGTAGGTGCTGTAGCTGTCGTGGGAAAAAGGAGTTCGACGCGGTGCAGGTTGAGAGGACGAGTCCGTTTAAATGGGTTGGGTTGATGGAAGATTCAAAGGGGGAGCTATTGGTATTTTCCGTTTTTGGTAAGCTCGGTGTTTGAAGGAAGTTACTGTAATGATTTGGCCATGCCATTTTTATAAAAGGAGCTATATTGTTGATGGGAAGATGATGAGGGGGGCGAGTACATTGTATCAGGTCTGGAACGATGGAGAAGGGGAAGTGAGTGATCGCAGTAATTTTTGTCTAAGTATTGGTGGTAAGGAAAAGGAGCAGTTAAGATAGAAAGTAGTGCATGTATTTTGCTGAAGGAGGATGGGATTTTTATGTTTGGGGAAGACGAGATGGTAAAGCACGCGTCTGGGCCTCCAAAAGTGGGATTGAGCCGGACGCGTAAGGTGAAAGCCCAATAGGAAATATAAATCTAAGTTTAATTTTGAAAAGAAAATAGTTTATTAACTTTACATTTTCGTATCTTGTTCATACTGTATCGGAACTCAACGAAACAAGATCCGTTAGGATCGTATGGACGAGAGCTACCCATTGGAACTGACTGGGAGAGAATTTGAAGCTCGTTACAATTTATTGCAAAATAAATTGTCTGTCTGAATCAACAGACGCAAATCGTTATTTAACGATTAATGCGAAAAGTGAGTAAAACTCACCAACTCTGAACAGTTATATTTCTATAACGTATTCTTAGAACTGATAATTATCTTTTGATTGTTGCGTGTTAACTATTTGGTTGAATTGCTTATGTATTGGTTGAAATTATAGATAACGATATATTTATATATAAATCGTTTATCAAATATTGATTCTGTTTAGCAGAATATTTCATAGTGAGATGAAATCGATGTTAACTATATTGTTTAACATCTGTGATGCAGGGAAACAGGTTGGAGGGACCCAACTGGGTTCCTCAATATTTAAAATACTGTTTTGTTTCATATATTGTGATATATGATGTGATATATAATATGTTATTGATTATGTGTGTTTGAATGATATCGATCACTGTTGTTTGGTATTTTAAATACCGTAAGAAAACCCTGGGACGAAAAAGGAAAATTTCAATAACTATATTGAAAAATTATTTTATAAAATCGAAAGATTTTATATAGAAGGAAGATTTCAAACTGTATATTGAAATAGAATATTTATAAAATCAAAGGATTTTATATAAAGGAATATTTATAAAATCAAGGGATTTTATTAAGAAAATTATTTGTAAAATAAATATGAAAGAAAAATATTTGTAAAACATTTACAAATAAAATAGAAAGAGAAATATTTGTAAAACATTTACAAATAGATTGGAAAAGGGAATATTTGTAAACCATTTACAAATAGATTTAAAAAGGAAATATTTGTAAAACATTTACAAATGGAATTAAAAAGGAAATGTTTATTTAGAAAATAAATAGAGTTATTAAAAAGGAAATTTTTATTTAAAAAATAAAAAGATTTATAAAAGGGATTTATCGGGAAATAAAAAAGTACGTCATTTCAGGAAATATTTGGCAAATGAATAGAATTTTACATTAGGAAAGTTTAGACCCATGCTTCGCACACGGGTATAACATGATATGGATTTAAAGCAAAGATTTTAAATAGAATCTGTTGTAACCAATAGATTGAGAAGATTAATTTGTAAATAATATTTTATAAATTAAATAAAATATTTATCATTGGATAAATAGAATATATAAGTCAGGAATTATATAGAGAAGTAATAATCGATTTCAACATCGATATTTGAAACTAAATATGGACGTAGAGTTAATCAAAGGAGTTAATCAAAATGTGTTAATCAAAATGTGTTAGAGGAGTTAATCAATTAGAGTTAGAGTTAATCGATTAGAGATTAGAGTTAATCGATTAGAGATTAGAGTTAATCGATTAAAGTTTGAGTTAACCAGTTAGAGTTAATCAGTAAGAGTAAATCGATTAGAGTTACATCGAACTAAAGTTATTCAAATAGAGTTAATCGAACAAGAGTTAGTCGAATATTTGTTATTCGAATAGAGTTAATTGAATTAGAGTTAGTCGGATTAGAGTTATTTGAATATAGTTTATTCGAAGAAAGAGTTATCGAAAAAGGTTATTCGAAGAAGAGAATTAATCGAATATAGTTTATTCGAATTGAGAAAGGAGTTATCGAACATTAGTTATTCAAAAGGAGTTAATCGAATATTAGTTATTCGAAAGGAGTTAATCGAATATTAGTTATTCGAAGGGAGTTAATCGAATATTAGTTATTTGAAAGGAGTTAATCGTATATTAGTTATTCGAAAGGAGTTAATCGAATATTAGTTATTCGAAAGGAGTAATCGAATATTAGTTATTCGAAAGGAGTTAATCGAATATAGTTTATTTGAAAGGAGTTAATTGATAAGAGTTAATCAGTTAGAGTTAATTGAATAGAGTTAATCCAGTAGGGTAAATCAAATAGACTTAATCCAATTGAGTTAATCAAATAGATTTAATAGAATTGAGTTAATCAAATAGAGCTAACTGATAAGAGTAAATCGATTAGAGTTAATCGAATAATGTTAATTGAATAGAGTTATTCGAATATAGGTTATTCGAAGAAGAGAGATTAATGAATATAGTTTATTCAAAGGAAAGAGTTATCGAATCGGGATTTATTCAAAAGAGAGTTACGTAAGGAAGTTTGTTAAAGATTTAAAAGATAAACTTTGACTATTTCGAAGTTAAAACGTTGTTCAGTTAAGGTCTGAGAGGTAATTATACCCCAACTTGATTGACTTCCTTCTTAACTAAGGAATGGTAAGGTTTGATAGTGAAGGTTTGTTAAGTGATTATAGTTAATGAAGGTAATGGTTTGAATTGGCATAGCGGTGTTTTATTTAAACATCTGTTTAAATACAAGGAATGAGTTTTGGAAATGTTTTTTCAAATAAAATCAGAGATATTTGCTAATCATAGAAAATGAAATGTTAGATGGTAAAGAATACTGGAATGACAGTGATACATGGAAAGGAGATGGAAATGTTCTCCAATGGGTAATAACGTATATTTTCTAAGTTTAGAAAATAAGAATTTTTGTATATATATGGAAACAGGAAATGGAGAATGAATAAAATAATGATAAATTAATTTAAGTGATAAATGATGAATGATGATTGATAGATATAATTTCCATCTGGAAATAATATCGTTGTTTGCACACGTGTTTTTCTTTGATAGTTAACTCACCGATTATCGAAGTTTTTGACCATTTTTCCATCGTCAATACGGAGAGACCGGTTGGATTCTTATCCAAAGATCCACTCCGTATGGGCGTTAGCGTTTCGAATCAAATAGATCGAAGACAAATTGTAAACGAAGTAAAGTGCAAGGGCTTTTGTATAAGTCTTAGGTAGAGATTACCTAGGATGGATGTACGGAATAGTGCCTTCGGTTTGTCCAGTCCAAGGACAACTTGAATGGATGAATGTCTGATAGAGTATATCTGGTAGATCGCGTAAGTTGATCTTTTCAAACGTATTTATGTTGGTGGCAGAGGAATTCGTTTCTCTTAGCTTATACCCATGGTATTTTTGGGGAAATCAATTTGTGATTTGACGGGTATGATGATGTGGCATCCAAAGTGAATGAATGAGTAATCTATTGAAAGATACGTTATGACCTCCAGCCTCATCAACTGGGAAATGACAGAAATCGGGCAGGCAACATGGCTAAGTGGTTCGAAACCAATTAGGGTATATTGTCACCATCTAGAGAATATTCATATTTGTTACTTTTATCAATTCTGTATCTCCCCGGAAGGGTTATGTTGGTTTACCAACTGTACGGTGATAATATATTCGATGCACTCAAGCGAAATGAGTGGTCGATCATGTGTGGCTGAGTTGCAAGATGTTCTTGTTGAACTCCAGTGTATCGCTTCTAGAGTACACTGAGCGGAAGGTGGATCCATACCATGTCATAGTTGGAATCCATTCCCCAAATAAGAGCCCGCGGTTTTTATTGTATATTATATATGTAGAACGTTAGATGCAAGCATTTCCACTAGATTGATATTACTTGTGTTAGACATTATTATAATATCAGAATAATATTGTCTTACAAATGATTTGGGTTATCGTAAGGTAAAAACCATCCGTGTTTATGTGTGGATCGGTCTTACGATTATTCTTTCTTTTGAAAGGATTATTAAAGTTAAACAAATGATTTGAGTTTACTCACACCAATCACATGACTGACCCGGAGTTTATTTTGTTTTGTTTTCCCCGAAATCTTGGGTGCGCAATTTTGTACGGGCAGTCAAGTAGTCAGGATTTACAGATACTTGAAGAGCTGGAGCAGGAGGCTTCAGAATTATATAGCTATGGTTATTTTCCGTTGTGTCGTAAGTGCTGTACTTTGGAAATGGTATGTATATTCGAGTACAGATTTATATTTCAAAGTTATGTTATATATTATATGTTATTCGTTCCGCTGTGAGGTTCATGTTACTTTGATATTGTGTTGTTCTTCTTCTTCTATTCTAAGTTTCTATCTTATCTATTCTCACCCTCTAATTTCTTTCATGGACTATCCGGTATTTTCGATGCTTGATTAGTCGACATCGTGTTTGGTGTCGATAACCAGGATCGCAAAAACCCCGGGTCATTACAGTGGTATCAGAGCTTAAAGTTTAAGTAATTACCTTGGCTCTGTGGCATGACTCAGTAGAGATAAGTTAGTAATACCTTAGATTGAGATGAGTGTATATATACGAGTGAACGTATTTGTTATTGATATAAAAAAATTGTTTCATATTGTGGAGCTTTGTTGGTTGAGTTGTTTATGGGTTCTGGTCAATCAGTTTGATCCACTATATCGGTAGGGATTTATAAACACTTGAATACGATGAACCGATACTGTATGTTTTGAAAAGAGGGTAAATGAAATAATTTTACCCAAATTAGATTTTGATATAAAGGATTATAATATATTAGATGTGTTGGTCACTATTATAATCGAATAAGATTATAAAATGTGAAATGGTTATGTAAGTAACCAATCAGAAATCATATAAGAGAAACATATGAAATCCGATGAATTGAATCTGAAATTTGAATCAGAATTGGAATTAAAACCCTGAAAATTAGAAAAGTGTTTGTAAATGAATCTGGAATAAATATATGTGAATTTTAAAATTCTAGGAGATTTTAAATTTGTTACAAGCATTGAAAATGGTATTTTGAAATGTATTTTAAAGTTGAAGTTTTTATATATGGTTTTGAAAGTGATATAGTATTGAACTCACTTCGATAACTGGAAAATAATTCTGCTGATGACTACGCAGCATCATCAGTGTTCATTTTCAAGTTCTAAATGCTGGATTACTACCAAAGGTTTTGATTTTGAATTGATTTGAGAAAAGCAAATTGTTTTGAATCCTGAAAAGGAAACTTGATTTTCGATATGGTGAACTGTTTAAAATTCCCAGGGAAAGACTGTTTGAATTAAAACCAAATTGAACTAAAATGTGCAAAAGCAAATTGAAGATGAATTGGATTAGAATGTTATCAAAAAAATTGGATTTATGTGATCGGAATTTGAAATGGAACCAGATTACTGAAGTTAAGAGTTTGGAATCGAAATGAAACTCGATATTGAAATGAAATTCGACTTTGGTATAAGCGAATGATGTGGTTTGAGAATGAATTGATTGGATTTTGGTAGGGATATCATTGGTATATGCTGAATTAACAGCAGATGGAAGTGATAAAGTTGATATCCCCAACAAAAAAGGTACAAGTTTATATTTGGTATAAGCCTGAGATTTATGAGCCGATTTGGCAAGCCGCTTGGCTGTTTGATTTTATTTTGTCTTGGAGATGGCCTAGAGAGGTGAGTTGTAGTTGTATCGATTGACCAGTACAAAGGAGGTGCTGGCGGAATTTTTCGAAAAGTTAGAGTGTTAGAGAATTTTCAGAAATTTTGGAAATTTTGGTTAATAAGAATGAATTAACAATTTAATTGAAATTAAATTGGTTTAGTTGAAACTGAAGTTAAGCGGTGAACAAATAAGTTTTAATCAGTTAATAGGGTTTGTTTTCTACCTTAGCAATTTTTAGGACGAAATTATTTTAAGGAGGGAAGAATGTAACGACCCGTATTTATATGGATAATAATTAATTTATTTAATTATTTAAATACTGAAAATGGTTGTTTAATTAAATTATATTGAATATTTAATTAATATAAATAATAGAATAATATATTTAATTTCTGAAATAATCAGAAATAGTGAATTGACAATATAATGTGAACTGGAAAATTCAAAATATATAATTCAGTTTGGAATTGAATTGAATAACGAATATATTATATTAATGACAGTTTGAACGTATAATTATAATATAATTAAAATTGAGCTCAAAATGGCGCGGCAGTTCGCTATTTGGTGATTCAAACTTCAGCTGCATATACAGGGTCCGTTTTAAATTGGATTTCCATGAAACAAGAAACGTTCGGAGCTGGTGAAGTATATTTTTATAGTGGAAGGGAAAAATCAGGATTTCATTGTGTAGATTTTGATTTATTATCCAAATCAAATTTTAGAAAAGTCGCTATGGAATTCCTTTATAATTTATAACGATATATATAAGGAATTTCAATATAAATTTGAATATCGATTCAACCGGGATTTGAATATCGAGTTATAAACCCAAATGGAGTTGTATTATATACCATGTGAATATATACACGATAATATTAAATTATTTTTATTTACTTTAATTATATTTAAATATATTAATATTTAATGGATTTATTTAGAGCTTTAAAAATAGTCAGTTTTGCAAACAACCTCGGTTTTCGATGAAACTAATTTTGTTTGGATCCGCAATATTAACTTATTGCTAGATTTCAATTTTCGTGATTTTTGAAGTCAGGATTTGGCCTTACGGGATTTTAATGCGAAAAACAGTCAGTATTTTGACGTTTAAAAATACGCTGATTAAGCAAATGGAGTCAGAATTCAACGAAACAAGTTTCGTTGGGACCGTAATGTCGAACTGTAGCTGCATGCCAATTTTCGTGATTTTTGGGTATTGTATGTGGTCACAGAAAATTTTAAGGACAAATACAAATAGCGTACGAGTAAAAATAAATATAATAATTGAATATTATATTATTTAAAATATCCTATATAATACCCTTAAACTTCCTAAACCTAATTCATTATTTTCCATGGTCAAAATGTTTTCCGCCGTAACTTTTTATATCTTCTAAAAATGTTCGATCTTTGGAAAATCATCTGAAATCAAATAAAATTCCTAAAATCCTAAAGTTTATATATATGAGTTCCTTAGCTTATTCTCTTCAAAATCGTATAAAAGTTTCTGAGTTCGACGTTGATTTTCGGTATTGATTTTCTGAACCGTGATTCTAGGGTTGGGATTTGGGGAATTTAGGAACCTCGATTATTGATTTGAGTGGTGTATTTGGGTTCAGCGAAGAAAACCGCACTCGTAGTGGAATTTCTGGTGGGATCAGTGGAAAAAAATGTCGCAGGTGCTGTAGCTGTCGTGGGAAAGAGGAGTTCGACGCGGTGCAGGTTGAGAGGCCGAGTCCGTTTAAATGGGTTGGGGTTGAGGGGGAGCTATTGGTATTTTCGGTTTTTGGTAAGCTCGGTGTTTGAAGGAAGTTACTGTAATGATTTGGTCTATGGCATTTTTATACAGAGCAGTTGTATTGTTGATGGGAAGATGATGAGGGGGCGCGAGTACGTTGTATCATGTCTGGAACAATAGAGAAGGGGAAGTGAGTAATCACAGTAATTTTTGTCTAAGTATGGGGGGTAAGGAAAAGGAGCAGTTAAGATGGAAAGTGGTGCGTGTATTTTGCTGAAGGAGGATGGGATTTTTATGTTTGGGGAAGACGAGATGGTAAGGCATGGGTCTGGGCTTCTAGAAGTGGGATTAGGCCGGACGTGTGAGACGACCCGAACTTCCCCGGTCTCCGAAGAGAAGGGAAAGCGCGGATTGTTCGAGAACAAGCCACAACAGAACGCAGACGGAAGAACATTTCATTGTATATTACAACAATACCATTAGATTAAAAGAATATACAGAGTATAAATGAATAAACACAGAAACATCAGAGATTTAAATTACATTTAAATACATCGCAGCGGAAAATAATACAATACACAACTAGAAGAGATATACGGATACAAAGCTTTCCGGATATCGTTCCAGCTGTAAACTAGGATCCTGTGAATATAAATCTGCAAAACCAAAACTACTAGCTGCCCGTGTCAAAATAGGGGCACCCAGAGTTTAGGTCAAAACAATAAACTCCAGGTCAGTCATGGGACTGGTGTGAGAACTAAAACAGTTAATCTTTATTTTTAAAGTTAGGTAAATCAAGGGACCACGCCGTATATGTGACAACCCGGATTTTTACAACATGCTAAGACAAGAATAAAGGCAGAATTTGATTTTAAAATCTGAATCAGGAGAAACAGGTTGTGCCATTGCGTTCGTCTCGGAAAAATACACGAAATAGAGTCCGAGTTTTCGAAAATCGGAGTCCGTATGACCCAGTTATGGCCCGTCAAAGTTTTCAGAAAATTTCAAGTTCAAAAACAGTTCAAATTTGAATTCAGAATTCAAATTCAGCCAAGCAGGGCAGGCGGGAAATTTCCCGCCACCCCCAAGTCGACTGGGGAGTCGACTTGGGAGTCGACACACCCTAGGTGGTGTCGACTGCCCAGTCGACACCCCTGTCGACTTGGGTGGTCGGCCAGATTGGCCTGGGTGCACCTAACTTGTTCCTCAAGACATGTTTGGAGGCTTGTGACGGATTTTAAAGGCTCAGATCTATCCTAAGGTTAATCTAAGGGCCTAAACTACTCCTAATCTCTATAAAAAGACCCCTAAGCCTACCCTAAACCCTCACAAATCACTCATGCCACGAAGTGCCGCCCAAATGCCAAGTGATCATGGCCTCCATCTCCAATTCCTAGAGACTATGCATTCAAATCGGGTTCAAATCAAAAGGTGCAAGCTTCCTATGCCAAATCGAGGGTAGATCAACGTTGCTACGCAAGTTTCATGACGATTCTTCAACAAAGGAGCCACCTTTCTTCGTCAAGACGATGCATGATCCTTCCCTAAGCCTCGCTATGTAAGTTCTAGCTACTTGTAGATTCTAACGGTGGTTCTAATGTGACATGGAATAAAATGCGATGAAACATAAGTATGCTAGCCTATGTGAACCTAATTTTGCCCCTTTTCTATGATCTATGACCTTGGGCTAAGTTTTAGCGACTTAATCATGCCACTCATGTTATGTTTCACCTAGTTTATCTTGCAAGTTTGAATCTTTATCTATGGAATGCTAGCATGAACCTTTGGGAACCATTTGACTTGTGAAACATTGGCAAAGACTTGACTTTGGGGCTTATGCATGTAAATGAACCCAAACCCCTTATGTTATCATGCATGGTTGTGGCCAAATTCCCTTATGATACTATGCATGTTTGTGGCTAATCCCGTTGTGACATTATGCATGTTTGAGGCCAAAACCCCCTTATGATGCTATGCATATTTTGAGGCCAAACCCCTTATGATACCATGCATGTTTGTGGCCAATCCCTTTTTAATATCGTGCATGTTTTGAGGCCAATATGTAGCATAGTGTCCTTACTATGTTGACTCGCTTTTACTTGGGTTGGAAACACGATTTGGGGTAGGTTAGACGAGCGTGATTACGACATGATAATTTGACATGGGATTTCATGAAAATATGACACTCATGATACACCTAAACGTGGGCATGACATGTGGGGTAAACATGGGACTTGAAACTAGACCCGTATGGGTTGTAAGTGTAACATGACACTAGACCAAACATGAAAGTGGCCAACTCGAGGTTGGGTTGAGTTTGTAGCATAAATCTACCCGGACCCGTCCGGCTTAACTAGTGGCTACAAACAATAGGACCCAATGTGAGTAGTTGGTCATATAGCACTTAAAACCCGAGGTTAGACTAGGTTGTGGTGTAAAGCTACCCGGACCCGCCCGGCTTAACTAGTAACCACAACAAAGTCTAATGTGAGAGGTTGGGGTGCATTAATCTAATTAATGCCACATGAAAAGGTTAAGAAATTTTGACTAATGACACTTAACCGATATGACACGAATGGGTAGGTTGAGTTAAACCGGACTTGATTTCTTAATGACACTTAACCATATAAGACAATTAGGGGATGGAGTTAAGTAATTTACACTTAACTAATCCGACTTGGTAATTAGATGGGGTTAAGTAACTTAGACTTAACTAATCTAAACACGGTAATTAGATGGGGTTAAGTAACTTAGATTTAACTAATCTAAACACGGTAATTAGATGGGGTTAAGTAACCTACACTTAACTAATCTAAACACGGTAATTCGATGGGGTTAAGTTAAACACTTAACCAATCTAAACTTGGTAATTCAATGAGGTTAAGTAACTAATACTTAACCAACTTAACATGATAATTTAATGGGGTTAAGTAACTTATACTTAACCAATTATACATGATGATTTGATGAGGTTAAGTAACCTATACTTAACCAATCTAATATACGGACCTGATAGGGTTAAGTCACAAGACCCTTTTAAATATACTTAACCATTGTAATACGATTAGTGGATGGGGTTAAGCTAACCCATACTTAACCAATCCGACTCGATAATCTGATGGGATTAAGATAATCTATGCTTAATCAATCTAACACGATAATCTGATAGGGTTAAGACAAACAAATACTTAACCAATTTGACATACGAGTTGTGGGGCTAAGCCTTGAACTTGAACACTTAGCCGATTATGACATGGTTGGTAGGCGGGTTAAGTCATGGGCTTGAATAACAACACTTAACCCAATAGACAAAACCCTAGTTAGAGGAACTAGGTAAAAATCGTAGTTAATCAAGGATAACGGGAAAAGAAGCTAAGTGGTAAACCTTAGTTAAGAATAACTAAGTAATAATTCTTAGCCAAGGACATAGGACTAGTTCATAAATAGATGAGTAACCTGATACGGTAGGTCATCGCTTAGTATAGGAGGAGGAGCAACTTATCTGACTTGGATAAAAAGCTCCAGCGAATTGGGTGACGAAGCGGTAGCTTCGGGGGACGTGAGGGTACTCTTGGTATCCCTCTGTGAGGTGGCAAATGGTCCATGAAACCTGGCCTCACAGAGGTTAAGATCTGCGGTAGAAGAGCCAAGGGTATGCCTTGGTTGTTGTGCGAGCAACCTAAAGACGGTGATGGATTAGCATGGAGTCGACGACACTTGATTTTTGCCCTGGATAGCGCGTCGTCGACTACCTACCATCTTTAGTCAATCGTGTACGAACGGAAAGGCAGAGAACTCCCAACAGACCATGTTCTTGCTATCGAGTCATGGGTGAGGTTGGCCAATAGGAAAGTGGGGCATAGTGGGGCCGGAGTATAGTTCTCGCGCATGATTTTTCTTGGATTGCCTTTCAGTAGTTGAGGGAGGGGTCACGTGGGACCATAGCCACGAATACAAAAACAGACCTTGATATCTGCATTCGGCAGACGACTTAAAGCTCCCGACCGAGTTCCGTATTTCTCGATTTGCCCTGGCACGGAACTCGGATGGCACATTGAGATACATGTGCGTCTAGACATGGAAAACGATTCACGATACATACGTGGGATAAAGGGCGTGGTTGACGGGTGGCATAATCCCTAGTGGCCCTAGGTGGCTTGAACCCAAACCGAGACACGGAAACGTTCATTAGGTAGCATAATCCCTAGTGGTCCTAGGTGGCATAAATCCTAAGTGAACACGCGATAGTTCATGGTAAGAAAACATAACCAGATCAGAGGTAGCAGTCCAAAACAACTTCAAGGATAAAATGGTACTACGTTCAGGTGGTATAGGTTTACATGGGAAAGCCCGTACGGCCTACGGCAAAGGACTGAACTTATACATGGAAAGAAACATACGAGTTGGGAAAACCTACATATGCTAGGTTGACATGGACCATTACATGACATTGGGCAAGCGACATTCATAGTTAACACATGACGCAGGTTGGGATACTAGTACGAGAGGTTCAGAGCAAATATATACATGATAAATACCTTGGGATGTTATACATGATAGATACCGTGGGATGTTATACATGATAGATACCTTGGGATAGTATACTTGATAGAAACCTGACGATGTGATACCTTGATTTATCTTGACACCGCAGTTTATCATGATACCTTAGTTTATCTTGCTACAGTAGTTCATCCGGTTATCTTGGTTTAGCTTATCTATCTTGTCGTCATCCTTATGTTTACTTTCAGTTTATGCATGTCATGTTACCTTTACCTGTTTTTATACTGGAAGTAGATAGGACTTACCAGTCTTATGACTGACCCCGTTTTGTTTTGCCTCTTTGTCTTCCGTTCCCCCCCCCCCAGGTTTTCAGGGAGGAAATGTTGTTGTTTAGTTCGGACCTCTTATGCTTGAAGGTCATCATGTATAGCTGGTCTTCTCTTGGCTATGGCTGCTTCACCGCATTATTTTGGGGGAATAATTTATGAAAAGGTTTTATGCTTCTTTACTTGTGCAAGACAGGTTTTGATGTATTTTGATGTAAAAGGCTTTAGACCTTATTTTATAAGGTAATGAAATTTGTTTTACTTCCGCTGTTTTATATATGTTCTGTCTTGTAATATTTCTGTGCATGTTTAACTCGATAATGCTTCACCAAACCTAGTGCATTCCCTTTGTGAGTGACCCTAGCGGAGGTGGGGTGTTACATTTGGTATCAGAGCAGAAGGTTACCAGACTCGGCAAAAGTTTTTAAAACTTTCTGAAAACTATTTGAGAAACCGTTTACAAAGAAGCATTTTTCAAGAAAAGTTTTTTTAAAGGCTATTCCCCCAAAAGCCATTAGCACTATCCGTTGTTTCCTTGATTGAACCTCTTTTCCTTTCTTTCCTACATCTGTAGTCATAGTAGTTTTAACTGCGACTAATCCTTGTCTAGCTACGCAAGTGTTTTCCCGTGCGATGGAGGAAGTTCTCGAGAGACCTGTTACCGAAGTTATAAGAAGGGATAATAAGAGCAAGGATAAAGGACACGAGCTTAAGAATAAGAAACTTGTTGGTATGGCTTGATCCACAAAGGAAGATAAGGACAAGATCAACGAGAGGGCAATTGTATGCTCTCATTTCTAGCGTACCTAAGAGGAATTGTACCGTTTCTGTTAAAGGCTTAGCCTTTCTTCTCTATCGTCCCGTCCAGACTTTGTTTTGATCATCGCATCATTTAAGTCTGCCTCGATAGTTAAGTCTCTGCACCTTAGTACTAGCATGGTAGAAGATCCCACTTTAGTCCCAAAATCTGGTTGGAGAGTCGGTCCATTTATTCATGACTTGTTTGGATTTGAGAACGTCTATGCCAAGTGTTGAGATTAGAAGCGATGCTTCTATTGTTGAGCTATGGATGGATTCTAGGGATGAAGTGGAGATCCAGTAAGGGATGCCATTCTCGGTTTTGAAAGGGGGATAGTTAAACTCTTAACTTGCCTTGGTAATACCCTCGAAGTCTCGTATAACCTTTTGGGTTTTGTCATGGTTAGTTACCTAGAATCTCTTGATGCATTTATCGGAAATCTCTGATCCAATCGAGTAACGTCCGCCAATAAGACGGATGGTTCATTCCGCTTGAGCATGGGTTATAGGAATCACCCTAGTAAGTGCACGTGGTAACATGGATTGGCATCGGTAAACGAGATCCAGAATTCACTAGTGAATTTTGGAGAGCTTGCATGAGTACGCAAATATGTTTGGGCCGAGCATACTAGGGAAAGAATAAGTGAAAGTGGAACGAGAGGCGATAGTGAAATGAGTCCCAACTCATACCTTGGAAATAGGAATCAAGGAGCTACGAAGTCATGAAGTCAAAGGCGGTCAAGGTACAATGGAATTAAGCTCAAGGAAATGCGGCTTAGACGCGCGCATCATGTCTCTTTTTAAGAGTACATCTTTGATCCTTAGTCCACCTGTAGAGCTTGCTTGCACGCTATCGCTTGGTGGATATCCTCTCGGTCCTGTTTCTGTTACAAACCCCGTAAGGAGTTTGTCTTGTTTATCTCCTCGATCTTATCTTGGGAACCTTAGATAGAACTCTATGGATGCTAACATGTATTTGAAACATGTTATGATTGATATGGTTGCAAATGGTTGCAAGTGGTTGCTCGTGGATGCGCGAATACACATTAGATACTAGATTGACTCGGTCACGTTTCATGTTGCATATGCACGAGTATTTATACCTGTTTATGGATGAAATTGAATGTGTTGTCATGCGGATGTTGCATATGAATGAATGTTTGTGCACACATATAGTGTTTATATGACTAGGACTATTTGCATACATGTTGGACTCATGGCACTAAACATATTTTGCATTAGAAAGATCATTCAGGCCTGATTATTAGCATTAGCTAAGGAGCATATACACACACGTTCTGCATATGTTCATATGGCATTAGAAATCATCTAAGGACAATGGTTGCCTATGAATGATGTTTTGAGTAGATGTATGATGGATGGTAGGATACGTTCTTCCTAACTTGGAGATTTCGAGGACGAAATCCTTTAAGTTGGGGAGAATGTGACAACCCGGATTTTTACAACATGCTAAGACAAGAATCAAGGCAGAATTCGATTATAAAATCTGAATTAGGAGAAATAGGTTGCGCCATTGCTTTCGTCTCGGAAAAATACGCGAAATAGAGTCCGAGTTTTCGAAAATCGGAGTCCGTATGACCCAGTTATGGCCCGTCAAAGTTTTCAGAAAATTTCAAGTTCAAAAACAGTTCAAATTTGAATTCAGAATTCAAATTCAGCCAAGCAGGGCAGGCGGGAAAATTCCCGCCACCCCCAAGTCGACTTGGGAGTCAACACACCCCAGGTGGTGTCGACTGCCCAGTCGACACCCCTGTCGACTTGGGTGGTCGGCCAAATTGGCCTGGGTGCACCTGACTTGTTCCTCAAGACATGTTTGGAGGCTTGTGACGGATTTTAAAGGCTCAGATCTATCCTAGGGTTAATCTAAGGGCCTAAACTACTCCTAATCTCTATAAAAAGACCCCTAAGCCTACCCTAAACCCTCACAAATCACTCATGCCACGAAGTGCCGCCCAAATGCCAAGTGATCATGGCCTCTATCTCCAATTCCTAGAGACTATGCATTCAAATCGGGTTCAAATCAAAAGGTGCAAGCTTCCTATGCCAAATCGAGGGTAGATCAACGTTGCTACGCAAGTTTCATGACGATTCTTCAACAAAGGAGCCACCTTTCTTCGTCAAGACGATGCATGATCCTTCCCTAAGCCTCGCTATGTAAGTTCTAGCTACTTGTAGATTCTAACGGTGGTTCTAATGTGACATGGAATAAAATGCGATGAAACATAAGTATGCTAGCCTATGTGAACCTAATTTTGCCCCTTTTCTATGATCTATGACCTTGGGCTAAGTTTTAGCGACTTAATCATGCCACTCATGTTATGTTTCACCTAGTTTATCTTGCAAGTTTGAATCTTTATCTATGGAATGCTAGCATGAACCTTTGGGAACCATTTGACTTGTGAAACATTGGCAAAGACTTGACTTTGGGGCTTATGCATGTAAATGAACCCAAACCCCTTATGTTATCATGCATGGTTGTGGCCAAATTCCCTTATGATACTATGCATGTTTGTGGCTAATCCCGTTGTGACATTATGCATGTTTGAGGCCAAAAACCCCTTATGATGCTATGCATATTTTGAGGCCAAACCCCTTATGATACCATGCATGTTTGTGGCCAATCCCTTTTTGATATCGTGCATGTTTTGAGGCCAATATGTAGCATAGTGTCCTTACTATGTTGACTCGCTTTTACTTGGGTTGGAAACACGATTTGGGGTAGGTTAGACGAGCGTGATTACGACATGATAATTTAACATGGGATTTCATGAAAATATGACACTCATGAAACACCTAAACGTGGGCATGACATGTGGGGTAAACATGGGACTTGAAACTAGACACGTATGGGTTGTAAGTGTAACATGACACTAGACCAAACATGAAAGTGGCCAACTCGAGGTTGGGTTGAGTTTGTAGCATAAATCTACCCGGACCCGCCCGGCTTAACTAGTGGCTACAAACAATAGGACCCAATGTGAGTAGTTGGTCATATAGCACTTAAAACCCGAGGTTAGACTAGGTTGTGGTGTAAAGCTACCCGGACCCGCCCAGCTTAACTAGTAACCACAACAAAGTCTAATGTGAGAGGTTGGGGTGCATTAATCTAATTAATGCCACATGAAAAGGTTAAGAAATTTTGACTAATGACACTTAACCGATATGACACGAATGGGTAGGTTGAGTTAAACCGGACTTGATTTCTTAATGACACTTAACCATATAAGACAATTAGGTGATGGAGTTAAGTAATTTACACTTAACTAATCTGACTTGGTAATTAGATGGGGTTAAGTAACTTAGACTTAACTAATCTAAACACGGTAATTAGATGGGGTTAAGTAACTTAGACTTAACTAATCTAAACACGGTAATTAGATGGGGTTAAGTAACCTACACTTAACTAATCTAAACACGGTAATTCGATGGGGTTAAGTTAAACACTTAACCAATCTAAACTTGGTAATTCAATGAGGTTAAGTAGCTAATACTTAACCAACTTAACATGATAATTTAATGGGGTTAAGTAACTTATACTTAACCAATTATACATGATGATTTGATGAGGTTAAGTAACCTATACTTAACCAATCTAATATATGGACCTGATAGGGTTAAGTCACAAGACCCTTTTAAATATACTTAACCATTGTAATACGATTAGTGGATGGGGTTAAGCTAACCCATACTTAACCAATCCGACTCGATAATCTAATGGGATTAAGACAATCTATGATTAATCAATCTAACACGATAATCTGATAGGGTTAAGACAAACAAATACTTAACCAATTTGACATACGAGTTGTGGGGCTAAGCCTTGAACTTGAACACTTAGCCGATTATGACATGGTTGGTAGGCGGGTTAAGTCATGGGCTTGAATAACAACACTTAACCCAATAGACAAAACCCTAGTTAGAGGAACTAGGTAGAAAATCGTAGTTAATCAAGGATAACGGGAAAAGAAGCTAAGTGGTAAACCTTAGTTAAGAATAACTAAGTAATAATTCTTAGCCAAGGACATAGGACTAGTTCATAAATAGATGAGTAACCTGATACGGTAGGTCATCGCTTAGTATAGGAGGAGGAGCAACATATCTGACTTGGATAAAAAGCTCCAGCGAACTGGGTGACGAAGCGGTAGCTTCGGGGGACGTGAGGGTACTCTTGGTATCCCTCTGTGAGGTGGCAGATGGTCCATGAAACCTGGCCTCATAGAGGTTAAGGTCTGCGGTAGAAGAGCCAAGGGTATGCCTTGGTTGTTGTGCGAGCAACCTAAAGACGGGGATGGATTAGCGTGGAGTCGACGATACTTGATTTTTGCCCTGGATAGTGCGTCGTCGACTACCTACCATCTTTAGTCAATCGTGTACGAACGGAAAGGCAGAGAACTCCCAACAGACCATGTTCTTGCTATCGAGTCATGGGTGAGGTTGGCCAATAGGAAAGTGGGGCATAGTGGGGCCGGAGTATAGTTCTCGCGCATGATTTTTCTTGGATTGCCTTTCAGTAGTTGAGGGAGGGGTCACGTGGGACCATAGCCACGAATACAAAAACATACCTTGATATCTGCATTCGGCAGACGACTTAAAGCTCCCGACCGAGTTCCGTATTTCTCGATTTGCCCTGGCACGGAACTCGGATGGCACATTGAGATACATGTGCGTCTAGACATGGAAAACGATTCACGATACATACGTGGGATAAAGGGCGTGGTTGACGGGTGGCATAATCCCTAGTGGCCCTAGGTGGCTTGAACCCAAACCGAGACACGGAAACGTTCATTAGGTAGCATAATCCCTAGTGGTCCTAGGTGGCATAAATCCTAAGTGAACACGCGATAGTTCATGGTAAGAAAACATAACCAGATCAGAGGTAGCAGTCCAAAACAACTTCAAGGATAAAATGGTACTACGTTCAGGTGGTATAGGTTTACATGGGAAAGCCCGTACGGCCTACGGCAAAGGACTGAACTTATACATGGAAAGAAACATACGAGTTGGGAAAACCTACATATGCTAGGTTGACATGGACCATTACATGACATTGGGCAAGGGACATTCATAGTTAACACATGACGCGGGTTGGGATACTAGTACGAGAGGTGCATAGCAAATATATACATGATAAATACCTTGGGATGTTATACATGATAGATACCGTGGGATGTTATACATGATAGATACCTTGGGATAGTATACTTGATAGAAACCTGACGATGTGATACCTTGATTTATCTTGACACCGCAGTTTATCATGATACCTTAGTTTATCTTGCTACAGTAGTTCATCCGGTTATCTTGGTTTAGCTTATCTATCTTGTCGTCATCCTTATGTTTACTTTCAGTTTATGCATGTCATGTTACCTTTACCTGTTTTTATACTGGAAGTAGATAGGACTTACCAGTCTTATGACTGACCCCGTTTTGTTTCGCCTCTTTGTCTTCCGTTTCCCCTCCCCCCCCAGGTTTTCAGGGAGGAAATGTTTTTGTTTAGTTCGGACCTCTTATGCTTGAAGGTCATCATGTATAGCTGGTCTTCTCTTGGCTATGGCTGCTTCACCGCATTATTTTGGGGGAATAATTTATGAAAAGGTTTTATGCTTCTTTACTTGTGCAAGACAGGTTTTGATGTATTTTGATGTAAATGGCTTTAGACCTTATTTTATAAGGTAATGAAATTTGTTTTACTTCCGCTGTTTTATATATGTTCTGTCTTGTAATATTTCTGTGCATGTTTACCTCGATAATGCTTCACCAAACCTAGTGCATTCCCTTTGTGAGTGACCCTAGCGGAGGTGGGGTATTACAATATAACACGGAACGGGTTTCCTCCCAGGAATACCAGTGGATAAAACAACAGTGCAATGCTAAATAAAGAAAAATGAAGCTATTATAAGACCCAGGTCCTATCACACAATGCAACGCAAACCGGGGGATAGGGTTTTTACCTTATAATAGCCAAGAATGCTTGATACGTTTAAAAGTAATCATTTGATACTATTATAAGTGTATAGTGTATAAAACAACTTCAAATCATAAGTATAAATCATAGGCGGCATGAATGCCCCATACCACTATGTCGCCATATATAGGTTATACATTCAAAATCGCAAAGTCACGTATTTGGAAATTGGGTTTCCATCTATGAACCGAGGAAAAAGATAGTCCTCAACCGACTTCGAGACTCTCTAGCCCGAGCCTCAGGGTCAGAGCGCATCGACCCTTGGATCGTCAGGGTCGGTCCACCGATGTGGATTAAAATGCCTGAACACTGCGTTTCCCCGCCCTATGGGGCGTAAATGAGCCAACGAATGGCTCCATCGGTTCGAGAACGACCGATATAACCGAGGCGCCTCGCAACAGCAACAACCACATAAGTCAAACTCGTCAGGGCGTGTAAAACCACTGACGCCACTTCTAACTAGAAAGAAACGCATGTCCTCCCTGAGGTCCTCTCCCGTTTTTGGTTCACACCGGGGTGTGAAATTCGCGAAGTAAACGTTACACAAAGCTACGCCACAAAGGCCGTGCTTCGATCATCAACCACAAGACTTTGCTTTTCAACAGAAGCCATTATCATTTGCATCTTAGCATGCCACATAGGCAAACCACTCCATGCAACCGATATCGATCACATAGAATGAAATCCAATGTCAGACACACAGTCCATTTACAAGTCCGTTCTGGGTCTGAACGAAACCGGAGGCACCTAGTACCTCGCATATCCATCGATCTCCAAGTACGTCTGGACGATCACCAACTATTTCCATCTTCTTGGGTGTACAGCCCAATCAAGATCATCAGTAATCACCCAAACGATGTGAAGACTTCCGGTCTTCAACCACCGTCTTCATCTTCGAATTATCGTCGTATCAGTTATTCAGAATGGGATAAACCCGGTCTTTCCGAATAACTCTCGTATATTTTAAATAAGTGTTACACAAACACAACATACGCCTCATTCCAATTCATCAGTCACTAACCGTAAATTAATCAAGAGAATAATTTCCCAAATATTAACCCCGAAGGCCGAAACCAACATCAGATCAATATCCAGAAAACCATTCTGCTGGGCTAATCGACAGTTAGTTTCTAAATTTCACCTTCATAGGAAAAGGTTCCCATTAATTTTATCCAAGATAAATTCCTTGAATTTATTCCCTAATCTTGTTTTGAATTTCGATTCAACAAGTCGGAATTAGCGAACCTTACCAAAGTAATCATTGGTTTTAATTTCCCAATCCCAACCTATTCATCACATGAAGTAAAACTGGTAATACTTCATATCTAACACCACGGTGTTATCGGTAAATTAAATTACCATTTCACGTTCAAATCTAATTAAAGATTTAACTATCACCTGGAGCAAAACTGGTGATACTCCATTCTCGATCTTTTCAATCTAATTAAAGATTCATTAAAACTCCACTTAGTTTTAATCGTTAACTGGGTTAAAGAATCAGTGTCATTTAAAACACGGTTCACGATAAACCCAAAACCACATTCCATTAATTATCGGGTTAAAGAACGAGTGTTATTTAAAACACTGTCCATGATAAACCCAAAAATCAATATCAATTCAATTAAATATCATTTAATTGGTACACTTCATTAAATCTAAAGAAAAAGATTTAATCTTTTCTCAACTGGGTTCAAAAACAGTGTTAATGAAGACACCATTCATGACAAACCCAAATCACATTTGATATTAAATACAGGGCTCTGAATAGAAAATATACCGGCTTATATTCAATATCAAATTCTACGACTAACAAATATCGTATTGGAAATAACGATATATATATATATATCTTTCAAATTCCCATAACAATATCTGTATCATCACAAAATCCAACATCGAAATAATCCAAAGACAATTTCGATTCAAATCCATTCCAATATAATTATTGGAATTTCTGGTTATTTTCAAAACCATTTCTAATCCAGTTTATTTATTTTAAAAATAAATAGAATTATAATTCTAGTTCAAAACTAGTTCCTTTCGATAAAAAACTATTTTTATCTTTTCAAATATGGAGTTTTTCATCCCAATTTTTCCCAAATCATTTCTTATGATTTTACATAAATTATTACTATTTTTAATAATTTTATCGAGGCCCGTACAGTCGATTTCCATCAACGGCCATCGAACTGCACTTACAGCGACCTTTTCCAAATTTGATTTGGACATAATTCCAAATCCAACCGTTAGATTTCAAATTTCTAATATTCGTTAGAAAGCTCTTTTCGATACGAACCCAACGGTTCTGGTTTTAGGATAATCCGACGGTCGGATCTCCCGCAATATCCGTTCGAAGTCAATGGTCGAAATTTGCGAACTGCCGCGGCGCGGCGCGTTCTATTCAGGCCATTATATTATATATAATATATATATAATATATACTTCGTCGATTTTCTTTTCAAAACGATTTTTAATTCAATTTCCATTCGTTTTCAATTCAATTTGAATTTCAAATTAATTCAATTTCATTTCAAATTTATTTCTGTTCAATTTCTATTCGAATTCATTTTAAAACGATTTCAATTCTATTTCAATTCTATTCGAATTCATTTCAAAACGATTTCAATTCTATTCCAATTCTATTCGAATTCATTTCAAAACGATTTCAATTCTATTTCAATTCTATTCGAATTCATTTCAAAACGATTTCAATTCTATTTCAATTCTATTCGAATTCATTTCAAAACGATTTCAATTCTATTTCAATTCTATTCGAATTCCAAACCATTTCAGTTTATTTCGAATTTCAAATCAATTCAATTAAATTCGAATTTCCATTCACTTCAATTTGAATAAAATCGATATAAATATCGTTCACGTCAAAATGGCGTCAATCTATCAACGCGGCTTCATATATTTCGATTTTCAAATATTCTACTTCAAATATTTCTTTTTCAAATATTTCTATTCAAATATTTTATTTCAAATGTATCTATTTCAAAACTGGAATGAGGCCCAATCAATTACCATATAATGTTAATTATATGGATTTTCTATAACACATGTATATAATAACAACGATGAATAATCAACCATCATCCAAAGTGCATTCTACACTGTATAAGCATCAAATATAAATATTCAACGCTTATAACAGTCTGTCAATCAATCGATCGACATACAACTAACTATTGGGATTAGTGTATGTCATATACCATCCCAATACCCGTGTGGGGTTTCAAACAATCAAACACAGATTTTATTTGTGCAGTTGGGCGATATGTAAAATTTATCGACCCAATCAATATCAGTCAAATCAGTGTATATAAACAAATCGGCCGATTCGTTTATATATATTTATTTATTCACTTTCACGTTAAAAATTACATTTTTAACGATAAAATATTTTTAACTATATAAATATTTTATTTCCTTTCAACACAAGAATATTTTTTTATCGATTTCACATCAACATCACAAACAAATTTTCACAACATATCAATCAAACAAACAAGCCATCCATGGTCTGTGGATGACGGGTGTCGGGTGCTACTAAGCACCGTCTGCATCCTAGTATATATATATAACTAGAAAATTAAGTTAAAGAGTGAGAAATTCTCACATAATTGCTAATCCAACGCCACGACTCTTCTTGGGTAGAAATCTTTGCTGTTCTTGCCTCTTGTCACTTTCGTTGCCCGTATTCTCTACATATATAAAAATCACATTTTTACTTCGCTATTGAATATTGAAAAATCGGATTTTTACTTCGCTATTCAATATAGAAAAATCGAATTTTTACTTCGCTATTCAATATAGAAAAATCGAATTTTTACTTCGCTATTCAATATAGAAAAATCGAATTTTTACTTTGCTATTCAATATATAAAAATCGAATTTTTACTTTGCTATAAATTTTATTTTTCTCCCATAAAGATCGTATTTTTATTTGAATTCATGTTATGCAAATATAACCTTTCATGTTATAAAAATATAACTCTTCATCCTATAAAAAATCGAATCTTTCTATATCATAAAAATTATATTTTTATTATCTATATTATATGAAAATCATATTTTTACTTCAAAGAAAAATCAGTTCTTTATAATATTCTACATACATAAAAAAAATCATTTTTAATCCTACACATCACAGGGAAAACTGAATTTCGTTTTTAATGAAATAATTACTTTATATAAATAAAATAAAGAAAAAAAAGTAAGAAAAAAAAACTTACAATAAAAGGGAAGAGAGGGGGGGCTATGCGGCTTCGTCGGAGGTCAAGGAGGGGGAAGGGGCCGCGACTGTGGCCGACGGTGGAGGAGTATTGGCCTGGGCGATGGGTTTTAGTGGTGAGGGCGGTTAGGGTTCAGGTTTAATGAAGAAAGGGGAGTTGAGGAAGGAAGGAGGAGGCGGTGGGGTGATTGGAGGGGCTCGTCGGAGTTTGGGGCCGCGATGGAGGCGGGCGCCGGTGATGGAGGAGGGACGATGGCGTGGAAGTAGGCAGCGCACATTTTTTTTATTTCATTTTCTAGATCCGATAGATCGGGGAAGAGAAGGAGGAAAGGGGCGAGGTCAACGCTTATATAATAATTTATTTAATTTATTTAATTTTTAAATTCCTAAAAGTAACCTTTTTATTCGAACTCAAAATTGAACCCGTCGACTGTCGTCCCTTGCATATTACCCCCATTCCGAACACAATGGGATATGTCTGGTAAGCCAATTCGGCCATTACGATCAGTTTCCGTTGAAATTAAAATATAACTCTATATATTGAATTTGAACGCGCCTTTCAATTTACCGGGGCCACATACGCACTTTAAAAAAATTCCCTAAAAATTTTTCTAGCTTCGTATTGACGATACAGTCTTAACAAAACTAATTTCGTCGAATTCCGAGACCGTTTGAAAAATGGCCATTTTCCAGTCGATTAAAATCAACTGAAACTAGTCAAACGCGTTTTCCTTTGCCACGCTCACATATTGATTCGAAAAATTATGAAATTTGGAATCTAGCAATAATTTGACATCACGGACCCAACAAAAGTGGTTTCGTCGAAATCCGAGGTCGTTTGCAAAATTTCCATTTTTAAGGGCCTGAATTCCATAGCGACTATTCAGAAATTTCAACTGGACATATCTTTTGATCCCCGTTATGAAATTTTGATTTTTCGGATTCGTTGGAAAGATATTCACAATTAGATTCCACTATTTTTGGTTTCACTAAAATCCGGTTTGTTTTGCACCCGGTACATTCAATTGAAATTTGAAATCGAATTATCGAACTACCGCGCCATTTTCAATTCTATTTATAATTATATATAATTATTTATATTCTAACGACGATCTATATAACTATATACGATTGAATTTTATTCAAAAGAAATTTTCTCATTGATACTATTTAAAATAATTCATTTTAAATGTTCAAAATTCGCTAAAATTGCCGAAATAAAAAATTTAAACTGGCCCAGATTTTCGGGTTGTTACAATCTCCCCCACTTAAAACTTTTCGTCCCCGAAAAGGAACAAAGTCGAAAGTGGTTTGATTAATCAAGTCTACGTTCGATCTGGCTTCCATTCTCCAACTTTTCAGTTTCTGAGAATTTTCAAATTCTTCAAAAATTTGGCTAACACCTGGAATTTTCGAAAAATTTCGCCATAACCTCCCCTGCACCGGGAGCCACGGGAAAATCCCGAAATTGCCATATAGGCCTTCTGATCTCAAAAAGAAAAAGAAAAAGCCAATCGGCTCATAAAATCATCATCACCCAAACAAAACAGTAAATTATATTAAACATGTACCTATTTGTCGGGCAAACAAATTTTATTCTTCTGCTCTAGCCTCTTTGCTATGACCTGTTCAATGTAAGTACAAGTATATGCAAGCAAATGCGACCAAATTTCAATACAATTCAATATTTGATCAATTGGGCTATATGGTACAAATTTTATTTAATCAACCAATAATCAACAACACAACCACCAATCAATTAGTTGATTAGCTTTTGAAATTCATAACTTTGATACATAGTCAAAAATCAGATTTTTGATGCCAAATCACAACAATAAGCACTATCTAGTTTTGGTTCTCACACCAGTCTAATGGAAATATATAGAAATCCCACCTACGAAACTCGAACATAAATGTTGATGATGTGATCGCTATCATCAATATCATCTCCGGGCGACTAGAGTGTGATGCTATATCTATCCAATATATTAAAACTTTGAATATATGTTTGCAAGGCGTATATGCAAATTCTTTATATACTGAATTGTCCAAAATCAATATAAATAAATTATTCAAATACGTGTAAAATGAATTAAATTTCAAAACAGAATTGTTTTCATTTGAAAAATATACTCTCCACACTCGTTCTAGGATACTACTGATCCCATCTCTAACGAGTCATTCTCATTGATATTGCTAATCCAATATCTGATGAATTCTTTCGTATGGTTCTAATGTGCCTTGTTCTCTGAGCTTTGTAAACCAAAGCTCTGAATCCAACTGAGACGACCCGAACTTTCCCGGTCTCCGAAGAGAAGGGAAAGCGCGGATTGTTCGAGAACAAGCCACAACAGAACGCAGACGGAAGAACATTTCATTGTATATTACAACAATACCATCAGATTACAAGAATATACAGAGTATAAATGAATAAACACAGAAACATCAGAGATTTAAATTACATTTAAATACATCGCAGCGGAAAATAATACAATACCCAACTAGAAGAGATATACAGATACAAAGCTTTCTGGATATCGTTCTAGCTGTAAACCAGGATCCTGTGAATATAAATCTGCAAAACCAAAACTACTAGCTGCCCGTGTCAAAATAGGGGCACCCAGAGTTTAGGTCAAAACAATAAACTCCAGGTCTGTCATGGGACTGCTGTGAGAACTAAAACGGTTAATCTTTATTTTTAAAGTTAGGTAAATCAAGGGACCACGCCGTATAATACGGAACGGGTTTCCTCCCAAGAATACCAGTGGATAAAACAACAGCGCAATGCTAAATAAAGAAAAATGAAGCTATTATAATACCCAGGTCCTATCACACAATGCAACGCAAGCCGGGGGATAGGGTTTTTACCTTATAATAGCCAAGAATGCTTGATACGTTTAAAAGAAATCATTAGATACTATTATAAGTGTATAGTGTATAAAACAACTTCAAATCATAAGTATCAATCATAGGCGGCATGAATGCCCCATACCACTATGTCGCCATATATAGGTTATACAATCAAAATCGCAAAGTCACATATTTGGAAATTGGGTTTCCATCTATGAACCGAGGCAAAAGATAGTCCTCAACCGACTTCGAGACTCTCTACCCGAGCCTCAGGGTCAGAGCGCATCGACCCTTGGATCGTCAGGGCCGGTCCACCGATGTGGATTAAAATGCCTGAACACTGCGTTTCCCCGCCCTATGGGGCGTAAATGAGCCAACGAATGGCTCCATCGGTTCGAGAACGACCGATATAACCGAGGCGCCTCGCAACAGCAACAACCACATAAGTCAAACTCATCAGGGCGTGTAAAACCACTGATGCCACTTCTAACTAGAAAGAAACGCATGTCCTCCCTGAGGTCCTCTCCCGTTTTTGGTTCACACCGGGGTGTGAAATTCGCGAAGTAAACGTTACACAAAGCTACGCCACAAAGGCCGTGCTTCGATCATCGACCACAAGACTTTGCTTTTCAACAGAAGCCTTTATCATTTGCATCTTAGCATGCCACACAGGAAAACCACTCCATGCAACCGATATCGATCACATAGAATGAAATCCAATGTCAGACACACAGTCCATTTACAAGTCTGTTCTAGGTCTGAACGAAACCGGAGGCACCTAGTACCTCGCATATCCATCGATCTCCAAGTATGTCTGGACGATCACCAACTGTTTCCATCTTCTTGGGTGTACAGCCCAATCAAGATCATCAGTAATCACCTAAACGATGTGAAGACTTCCGGTCTTCAACCACCGTCTTCATCTTCGAATTATCGTCGTATCAGTTATTCAGAATGGGATAAACCCGGTCTTTCCGAATAACTCTCGTATATTTTAAATAAGTGTTACACAAACACAACATACGCCTCATTCCAATTCATCAGTCACTAACCGTAAATTAATCAAGAGAATAATTTCCCAAATATTAACCCCGAAGGCCGAAACCAACATCAGATCAATATCCAGAAAACCATTCTGCTGGGCTAATCGACAGTTAGTTTCTAAATTTCACCTTCATAGGAAAAGGTTCCCATTAATTTTATCCAAGATAAATTCCTTGAATTTGTTCCCTAATCTTCTTTTGAATTTCGATTCAACTAGTCAGAATTAGCCAACCTTACCGAAGTAATCATTGGTTTTAATTTCCCAATCCCAACTTATTCATCACATGAAGTAAAACTGGTAATACTTCATATCTAACACCACGGTGTTATCGGTAAATTAAATTACCATTTCACGTTCAAATCTAATTAAAGATTTAACTATCGCCTGGAGCAAAACTGGTGATACTCCATTCTCGATCTTTTCAATCTAATTAAAGATTCATTAAAACTCCACTTAGTTTTAATCGTTAACTGAGTTAAAGAATCAGTGTCATATAAAATACGGTTCACGATAAACCCAAAACCACATTCCATTAATTATCGGGTTAAAGAACGAGTGTTATTTAAAACATTGTCCACGGTAAACCCAAAAATCAATATCAATTCAATTAAATATCATTTAAGTGGTACACTTCATTAAATCTAAAGAAAAAGATTTAATCTTTTCTCAACTGAGTTCAAGAACAGTGTTAATGAAGACACCATTCACGACAAACCCAAATCACATTTGATATTAAATACAGGGCTCTGAATAGAAAATATACCGGCGTATATTCAATATCAAATTCTACGACTAACAAATATCGTATTGGAAATAACGATATATATATCTTTCAAATTCCCATAACAATATCTGTATCATCACAAAATCCAACATCGAAATAATCCAAAGACAATTTCGATTCAAATCCATTCCAATATAATTATTGGAAATTCTGGTTATTTTCAAAACCATTTCTAATCCAGTTTATTTATTTTAAAAATAAATAGAATTATAATTCTAGTTCAAAACTAGTTCCTTTCGATAAAAATCTATTTTTATCTTTTCAAATATGGATTTTTTCATCCCAATTTTTCCCAAATCATTTCTTATGATTTTACATAAATTATTACTATTTTTAATAATTTTATCGAGGCCCGTACAGTCGATTTCCATCAACGGCCATCGAACTGCACTTACAACGACCTTTTCCAAATTTGTTTTGGACATAATTCCAAATCCAACCGTTTGATTTCAAATTTCTAATATTCGTTAGAAAGCCCTTTTCGATACGAACCCAACGGTTCCGTTTTTAGGAGAATCCGACGGTCGGATCTCCCGCAATATCCGTTCGAAGTCAATGGTCGAAATTTGCGAACTACCGCGGCGCGGCGCGTTCTATTCAGGCCATTATATTATATATATATAATATATACTTCGTCGATTTTCTTTTCAAAATGATTTTTAATTCAATTTCCATTCGTTTTCAATTCAATTTGAATTTCGAATTAATTCAATTTCATTTCAAATTTATTTCTGTTCAATTTCTATTCGAATTCATTTTCAAACGATTTCAATTCTATTTCAATTCTATTCGAATTCATTTCAAAACGATTTCAATTCTATTTCAATTCTATTCGAATTCATTTCAAAACGATTTCAATTCTATTCGAATTCATTTCAAAACGATTTCAATTCTATTTCAATTCTATTCGAATTCTAAACCATTTCAGTTTATTTCTAAATTCAAATCAATTCAATTAAATTCGAATTTCCATTCACTTCAATTTGAATAAAATCGATATAAATATCGTTCACGTCAAAATGGCGTCAATCTATCAACGCGGCTTCATATATTTCGATTTTCAAATATTCTACTTCAAATATTTCTTTTTCAAATATTTCTATTCAAATATTTTATTTCAAATGTATATATTTCAAAACTGGAATGAGGCCCGATCAATTACCATATAATGTTAATTATATGGATTTTCTACAACACATGTATACAATAACAACGATGAATAATCAACCATCATCCAAAGTGCATTCTACACTGTATAAGCATCAAATATAAATATTCAACGCTTATAACAGTCTGTCAATCAATCAATCGACATACAACTAACTATTGGGATTAGTGTATGTCATCTACCATCCCAATACCCGTGTGGGGTTTCAAACAATCAAACACAGATTTTATTTGTGCAGTTGGGCGATGTGTAAAATTTATCGACCCAATCAATATCAGTCAAATCAGTGTATATAAACAAATCGGCCGATTCGTTTATATATATTTATGTATTCACTTTCACGTTAAAAATTACATTTTTAATGATAAAATATTTTTAACTATATAGATATTTTATTTCCTTTCAACACAAGAATATTTTATTATCGATTTCACATCAACATCACAAAAAAAATTTCACAACATATCAATCAAACAAACAAGCCATCCATGGTTTGTGGATGACGGGTGTCGGGTGCTATTAAGCACCGTCTGCATCCTAGTATATATATATATATATATATATATATAACTAGAAAATTAAGTTAAAGAGTGAGAAATTCTCACATAATTGCTAATCCAACGCCACGACTCTTCTTGGGTAGAAATCTTTGCTGTTCTTGCCTCTTGTCACTTTCGTTGCCCGTATTCTCTACATATATAAAAATCACATTTTTACTTCGCTATTGAATATTGAAAAATCGAATTTTTACTTCGCTATTCAATATAGAAAAATCGAATTTTTACTTCGCTATTCAATACAGAAAAATCGAATTTTTACTTCGCTATTCAATATAGAAAAATCGAATTTTTACTTCGCTATTCAATATTGAAAAATCGAATTTTTACTTTGCTATTCAATATATAAAAATTGAATTTTTACTTTGCTATTCAATATATAAAAATCGAATTTTTACTTTGCTATAAATTTTATTTTTCTCCCATAAAGATCGTATTTTTATTTGAATTCATGTTATGCAAATATAACCTTTCATGTTATAAAAATATAACTCTTCATCCTATAAAAATCGAATCTTTCTATATCATAAAAATTATATTTTTATTATCTATATTATATGAAAATCATATTTTTACTTCAAAGAAAAATCAGTTCTTTATAATATTCTACATACATAAAAAAAATCTCATTTTTAATCCTACACATCACAGGGAAAACTGAATTTCATTTTTAATGAAATAATTACTTTATATAAATAAAATAAAGAAATAAAAGTAAGAAGAAAAAAAACTTACAGTAAAAGGGAAGAGAGGGGGGGCTATGCGGCTTCGTCGGAGGTCAAGGAGGGGGAAGGGGCCGCGACTGTGGCCGACGGTGGAGGAGTATTGGCCTGGGCGATGGGTTTTAGTGGTGAGGGCGGTTAGAGTTCAGGTTTAATGAAGAAAGGGGAGTGGAGGAAGGAAGGAGGAGGCGGTGGGGTGATTGGAGGGGCTCGTCGGAGTTTGGGGCCGCGATGGAGGCGGGCGCCGGTGATGGAGGAGGGACGATGGCGTGGAAGTAGGCAGCGCACATTTTTTTTATTTCATTTTCTAGATCCGATAGATCGGGGAAGAGAAGGAGGAAAGGGGCGAGGTCAACGCTTATATAATAATTTATTTAATTTATTTAATTTTTAAATTCCTAAAAGTAACCTTTTTATTCGAACTCAAAATTGAACCCGTCGACTGTCGTCCCTTGCATATTACCCCCATTCCGAACACAATGGGATATGTCTGGTAAGCCAATTCGGCCATTACGATCAGTTTCCGTTGAAATTAAAATATAACTCTATATATTGAATTTGAACGCGCCTTTCAATTTACCGGGGCCACATACGGACTTTAAAAAAATTCCCTAAAATTTTTTCTAGCTTCGTATTGACGATACAGTCTTAACAAAACTAATTTCGTCGAATTCCGAGACCGTTTGAAAAATGGCCATTTTCCAGTCGATTAAAATCAACTGAAACTAGTCAAACGCGTTTTCCTTTGCCACGCTCACATATTGATTCGAAAAATTATGAAATTTGGAATCTAGCAATAATTTGACATCACGGACCCAACAAAAGTGGTTTCGTCGAAATCCGAGGTCGTTTGCAAAATTTCCATTTTTAAGGGCCTGAATTCCATAGCGACTATTCAGAAATTTCAACTGGACATATCTTTTGATCCCCGCTATGAAATTTTGATTTTTCGGATTCGTTGGAAAGATATTCACAATTAGATTCCATTATTTTTGGTTTCACTAAAATCCGGTTTGTTTTGCACCCGGTACATTCAATTGAAATTTGAAATCGAATTATCGAACTACCGCGCCATTTTCAATTCTATTTATAATTATATATAATTATTTATATTCTAACGACGATCTATATAACTATATACGATTGAATTTTATTCAAAAGAAATTTTCTCGTCGATACTATTTAAAATAATTCATTTTAAATGTTCAAAATTCGCTAAAATTGCCGAAATAAAAATTTTAAACTGGCCCAGATTTTCGGGTTGTTACAACGTGTAAGGTAAAAGCCCAAAAGGAAATATAAATCTAAGTTTAATTTTGAACAGAAAATAGTGTGTTAACTTTACATTTTCATATCTTGTTCATAATGTATCGGAACTCAACGAAACAAGATCCGTTAGGATCGTATGGACGAGAGCTACACAAAACTGACTGGGAGAGAATTCGAAGCTCATTACAATTTATTGCAAAATAAATTGTCCGTTTGAATCAACAGACGCAAATCGTTATTTAACGGTTAACGCGAAAAGTGAGTAAAACTCACCAACAATTAACAATTATATATCTATAACGTATTCTTAGAACTGATAATTATCTGTTGATTGTTGTGTGTTAACTGTTTGGTTGAATTGCTTATGTATTAGTTGAAATTATAGATAATGATATATATATATATATCATTAATCAAATATTGATTTTGTTTAGCAGATTATTTCATAGTGAAATGAAATCGATGTTAACTATACTGTTTAACATCTGTGATGCAGGGAAACAGGTTGGAGGGACCCAACTGGGTTCCTCAATATTTAAAATACTGTTTTGTTTCATATATTGTGATATATGATGGATATATAATCTGTTGTTGATTATGTGTGTTTGAATGATATCGATCGCTGTTGTTTGGTATTTTAAATACGGTAAGAAAACCCTGGGATGAAAATGGAAAATTTCAATAACTATATTGAAAAAATATTTTATAAAATCAAAAGATTTTATATAGAAGGAAGATTTCAAAGTGTATATTGAAATAAATATTTATAAAATCTAAGGATTTTGTATAAAGGAATATTTATAAAATCAATGGATTTTATAAAGGAAATTATTTGTAAAACAAATATAAAAGAGAAATATTTGTAAACATTTACAAATAAAATAGAAAGAGAAATATCTGTAAAACATTTATAAATAGATTTGAAAAGGGGATATTTGTAAACCATTTACAAATAGATTTGAAAAGGAAATATTTGTAGAACATTTACAAATAGAATTAAAAAGGAAATGTTTATTTAGAAAATAAATAGAGTTATTAAAAAGGAAATGTTTATTTAGAAAATAAATAGAGTTATAAAAGGGATTTATTGGGAAATGAAAAAGAATGTCATATCAGGAAATATTTGGCAAATGAACAGAATTTTACATCAGGAAAGTTTAGAATCGTGCTTTGCACATAGGTACAACATGATATGGATTTAAAGAAAAGATTTTAAATAGAATCTGTTGTAACCAATAGATTGAGAAGATTAATTTATAATTAATATTTTATAAATTAAATAAAATATTTATCATTGGATAAATATAATATATAAGTCAGGGATTATATAGAGAAGTAATAATCGATTTCAACATCAATATTTGAAACTAAATATGGACATAGAGTTAATCAAAGGAGTTAATCAAAATGTGTTAATCAAAATGTGTTAATCAAAATGAGTTAGAGGATTTAATCGATTAGAGTTAGAGTTAATCGATTAGAGATTAAAATTGATTGATTAGAGATTAGAGTTAATCGATTAGAGTTAGAGTTAACCAATTAGAGTTAATCAGTAAGCGTAAATCGATTAGAGTTAAATCGAACTAAAGTTATTCGAATAGAGTTAATCGAACAAGAGTTAGTCGAATATATGTTATTCGAATAGAGTTAACTGAAATAGAGTTAGTCGGATTAGAGTTATTCGAATATAGTTTATTCGAAGAAAGAGTTATCGAATAAGGTTATTCAAAGAAGAGAATTAATCGAATATAGTTTATTTGAATAGAGAAAGGAGTTATCGAATATTAGTTATTCAAAAGGATTAATCGAATATTAGTTATTTGAAAGGAGTTAATCGAATATTAGTTATTCGAAGGGAGTTAGTCGAATATTAGTTATTCGGAAGGAGTTAATCGAATATTAGTTATTCGAAAGGAGTTAATCGAATATTAGTTATTCGAAAGGAGTTAATCGAATATTAGTTATTCGAAAGGAGTTAATTGATAAAAGTTAATCAGTTAGAGTTAATTGAATAGAATTAATCCAGTAGGGTAAATCAAATAGAGTTAATCGATATTAGTTATTCGAAAGGAGTTAATCGAATATAGTTTATTCGAAAGGAGTTAATTGATAAAATTTAATCAGTTAGAGTTAATTGAATAGAATTAATCCAGTATGGTAAATCAAATAGAGTTAATCCAATAGAGTTAATCAAATAGAGTTAATAGAATTGAGTTAATCAAATAGAGCAAACTAATAAGAGTAAATCGATTAGAGTTAATCGAATAATGTTAATTGAATAGAGTTATTCGAATATAGGTTATTCGAAGAAGAGAGATTATCGAATATAGTTTATTCAAAGGAAAGAGTTATCGAATAGAGATTTATTCGAAAGAGAGTTATGTAAGGAAGTTTGTTAAAGATTTAAAAGATAAACTTTGACTATTTCGAAGTTAAAACATTGTTCATTTAAGGTCTGAGAGGTAATTATACTCCAACTTGATTGACTTCCTTCTTAACTAAGGAATGGTAAGGTATGATAGTGAAGGTTGGTTAAGTGAATATAGTTAATGATGGTAATGGTTTGAATTGGCATAGCGATGGTTTATTTAAACATCTGTTTAAATCCAAGGAATGAGTTTTGGAAACGTTTTTTCAAATAAAATCAGAGATATTTTCTAATCATAGAAAATGAAATGTTAGATGGTAAAGAATACTGGATTGACAGTGATACATGGAAAGGAGATGGAAATGTTTTCCAATGAGTAATAACATATATTTTCTAAATTTATAAAATAAGAATTTTTGTAGATATATGGAAACAGGAAATGGAGAATGAATAAAATAATGATAAATTAATTTAAGAGATAAATGATGATTGATAGATATAATTTCCATCTGGAAATAATATCGTTGTTTGCACACGTGTTTTTCTTTGATAGTTAACTCATCGACTATCGAAGTTTTTGACCTTTTTTCCGTCGTCAATACGGAGAGACCTATTGGATTCTTATCCAAAGAATCACTCCGTATGGGCATTAGCATTTCGAATCAAATAGATCGAAGACAAATTGAAGATGGAGTAAAGTGCAAGGGTTGTTGTATAATTCCTAGGTAGAGATTGCCTAGGATGGATGTACGGAATAGTGCCTTCGGTTTGTCCAGTCCCAGGACAACTTGATTAGACGAATGTCTCACGGAGTATATCTGGTAGATCGCGTAAGTTGACCATTTCAAACGTATTTACGTTGGTGGCGGAGGAATTCTGAGACGACCCGATTTCCCGTTCTCACGGAAACAAGGTTATCTTTTGGAATATAACACAGAAACATATAATAGCAGAACAGAATTAAATAAATACACCAGATAATGAACAACAAAATATACTGGATAAAAGTAATCATCAGAGTTACACAGTATACAGGATCTTACTTAGTACAAATAGAGTTCAGCTATACATAAAGGTCTACAGCGGAAATAAACAAAATATGTACAATAGGAGCTGAACAGCATAAAAAGAAATAAATGATAGAATCCATCTTCAGCTCCAGCTATCCAGAAAGAACCAGCTAAACCTGAATACAGGGCTGCCCGTGTAGAAAAAGGGGCACCCGAGTTTGAAAGTGAAACAAACTACGAGTCAGTCATGGGACTGGTATGAGAAATCCACTCAACACATATATAATTGGCTAATCACAGGACCACGCCACTTTCGTGGAACGGGTTTACTCCATTGGATTGCCAGTGCTTTAAAACAAATCTTTCTTTTAAACATCGCTATGCTTTTTATAAAAATGAAGCCGTTATAAGACTCAGTTCCCATCACACAATGCAACGCAAACCGGATGATAGAGTTTTTACCTTATAACGGCCAAAATATGCTTGATACGAATAAAACAAAGGCATTTGATATTATTGCTAGTGTTTATATGTTTTGAAAACAATTTCAAATCATAACTATCAATCATAGACGGCATTAATGCCCCATACCACTATGTCGCCATATATAGGTATACAATCAAAACCGCACGATGTCGTATTTGGAAATTGGATTTCCGTCATGAACCAGGGCAAAAGATAGTCCTTACCGAATTCGTGACTCTCTAGCCCGAGCCACAGGCAAGTACTCAGTCAAGCCTTCGGAGCGACAGGGTCGGTCCACCGATGTGGATTAAAATGCCTGAACACTACGTTTCCCCGCCCTTTGGGGCGTAAACGAGCCAACGAATGACTCCATCGGACCCGGATCGTCCGATCAAACCGAGGCGCCTCGCAACAGCAACAACCACATAGGTGAAAAGTATATAAATGTCAGGGCTGGTAGGTCACTGACACCACCCTAGCTAGAAAGAAACGCATGCCCTCCCTGAGGTCCTTCTCCCGTTTTAGGTTCATACCGGGATGTGAGGCTCGCGAATTCACGTTATACACAAAGCTACGCCACACAGGCGGTGCTTTGATCATCACCACAAGACTTTGCTTTTCAACAGAAGCCCTGATCACTGCATCTTAGCATGCCACACAGGCAATTCATGCCATGCGACTGATGTCCATCGATATACAACCTCTGAGCTCGTACGTCTCAGAGAAGGGCGTTAAGCAAAAGAATAAATTCTCCGCCGCCAAACAGATGTATATTTAACAGAAATCAATCAACACAGAATAAACTCCAATGTCAGACACACAGTCCATTTACAAGTCCGTTCTGGGTCTGAACGAAACCGGAGGCACTATATACCTCGCAAACCCTTCGATCAACACGTACGTCTGAACGATCACCACTCATTATCCATATTTCGGGATGCCTCCCAATCAGGACCTCGGTTACCATCCAAACGAGGTGAAGATCTCCGGTCTTCGACCATCGTCTTCATCTTCGAATTTCAATCGTCAGTCGATTATTCGAAATGAGAATTAACTCGGCCTTTTCAAATAATTCACGTATATTTAGAATTTCAAATCGATTTATTTCAATGGTTAAATTATTCGACAACACCAATTGTGTTCTTTATATAGTTTTCACACCAAACACATTCAACCATCAAACATCACATAAATCAAGCAAATTCAGTTTATTTCCATTCCATATCGCTTACGATATTTTATAACTATTTATCGCTATTTTTATTTATTTTAAAATAGCCATTTTATTCAAAACGACGCTTCGGGCCATAAGGCTGCCGTGGCGCTGTTTTTCTTCAGATTTGATTTACACATATCTGAAAATCTAACCGTTGGATCTTCACAAAATTTGCATCATTAGAAAGGTCTTTTCAAAACGAATCCAACGGTTCCAATTTCGGGAAAATCCGACGGTCGGATCTCCCGGTACAATCGTTTGAAATCTCGATTTCAAAATACGAACTGCAGCGTCGTTATTCGATTAAATATAATTATATTTATATATATAAATAAATATAATCGTTTCTGGCGCTGTTTTTCTTCAGATTTGAATTAAACATTCCAGACAATCCAACCGTTGGATTTTTACAAGGTTGGTGCCGTTGGAAAGATTATTCCAAGGCGAACCCGACGGTTGAGATTTCGGGAAAATCCAATGGTCGGATTTCCCGTACTAGTCGTTTGAAATCACGGTTTCAAAATACGAACTGCACGGCTTCGTTTCATTTTAATTTTATTTATATTTATATATTTATATAAATATAGTTCATTCAACAATTTCAATATCGTTTTCACTTCAAAAAAATTTCTAACACCTTAAATTTTGGAAAAATTTCGCCATAACCTCCCCTGCACCGGGAGCGTCGGGAAATCGCAAATAGCGTCCCGGTCCTTCTAATTTCAAAAAGAAAAAGAAAAAGCCAAGCGGCTAGCCAACAGGCTCAAAATCATCACCCAAACAAATCAGTAAATGTGTACCTATTTGTCGGGCACAAATTTTTATTCCTCTTCTCTAGCCCCTTTGCTATAACCTGTTCAATGAATATGCATGTACATATATATACAGTCCATATCATTTTTCATTTTCTATTCAACTTCATATTCGATTTCTATTTGGTTTAAAAAACACCATTCATTCTAATGTTACATAAATAGGTGCAAATCATTTCATTAGCTAATTAATGAATATTTCAACTCATATATGTTTATTTTGAACAAGTGGCTATTTTTAACACTTCACATTTTAACGATTTATGCATACAATAAAAATGTGATTTTTATTGTAAAACGATTCATTTCAAAACACTATTTTTCTATATAGTTCATATAGGTGATAAAAATAGAATTTTTATCATAAAACCATTTCTTTTAAAACAAGATTATTTTACCCGTTTCATATAGTCGATAAAAATGTGATTTTTATTATCAAACAATTTATTTCAAAATATGAATACCATTCAACACATGAATTTCTAAACAACGAATGAATATCAATTCAACACATGAATGTTTTCTATGGTTTCTATATATAGATAAAAATGTGATTTTTATTATCGAACAATTTATTTCAAAATATGAATACCATTCAACACATGAATTTCTAAACAACGAATGAATATCAATTCAACACATGAATGTTTTCTATAGTTTCTATATATAGATAAAAATGTGATTTTTATTATCGAACAATTTATTTCAAAATATGAATACCATTCAACACATGAATTTCTAAACAACGAATGAATATCAATTCAACACATGAATGTTTTCTATGGTTTCTATATATAGATAAAAATGTGATTTTTATTATCGAACAATTTATTTCAAAATATGAATACCATTCAACACATGAATTTCTAAACAACGAATGAATATCAATTCAACACATGAATGTTTTCTATATAAGGAATAAATATAGTTTAAGCATATGAAAATAATTCAAACACACAAATATTATTCAAAATTTCGGCAGCATAACGGCAGGGTAGTTAAACCGGCACCGTCCCTAGTACGGCTCCTCGCTCTACCTTAAAACCTCGCGGTTTTTGACAATGGGAATCATGCATCTAGTTCGCACGCAGGCGGCATGTATATATTTATTTCATTTCCACAACTAATCCTAAGTGGTTTCAACCAAATATTTCACAACCACAAACGGGTATTTTTCAACCACAATCAACCAGTATCCATCACAAACAATCCCAAACAATCATTCAATTTTCACAACAATTTCAACCAATAAATATCGTCCATGGTTTGTGGACGAGGGGGCGTATATATATATATATATTTATATATAGCAATTTATATATAGCTATTCACTTTCATTTCACACATATATATATAAATTTTAAATCAGAAATCTCACCAATAGCTATCCAACTTCACGACACTTCCTTTAGAGAAATCTTCGCCTTTTGTCGCTTTCGCCCGTATTCTCTACACATGTAAAAATCGAATTTTTACGATGCTATTCAATATATATAAAAATCGAATTTTGACTTCGCTATTCAATAAATAAAAATATGATATTTACTTCGACTTTCAATATATAAAGATATGATTTTTACTTCGACTTTCAATATATAAAGATATGATTTTTACTTCGACTTTCAATATATAAAAATATGATTTTTTCTTTTTAAAGTTCAAATCTTTTTCTAGTTTATAAATCATTTTAAAATCAGTTTTTAAATCATTTTAAAAATTTCAGTTTCAAAAATGCTTTTTAAAAATCAGTTTTAATCTTTTAAACATTGGATAATTAATTAAAATAATTAATTAAGTATTTAAACTAATTAATCACTTTAATTACCTTTACCCCGTAAAGCTCCTGGAACCCATCATCTCGCGAGGAAGAAACGGCCTCTGTTGCCACCAGGGAGGGTCGGAATTTGATCAGAGCGTGCCACGGTGTCGAGCTTCGAGGCGCCTCTCCCCCGCCTGCCATCATCGGAGTCGCGATGGCCACCCTCGCCGTGGTTCAACGCTCGAACTGGCGGTGTTCAGGCTCGAAGTTCGAGCTTGATTCTTCATGATAACCCATCAAACAAACATGGATTTGAAGAGCTACCGAATCTCTCCGATTTTCGCTGAAGGACCGTATGCTAATTCGAGTTGTGGTGGAAGAGAATGGGGATCAAAATCAGGGCAATTTCAGCCCTTATTTGGACCGACGGCGGCTTGAAAGGAATTAGGGTCTTTTTGACCCCGTTTGACCCTATATTTATATGAATATTTATTTTATTTATTTCAAAAATAATTTGTTTTAGTCTCCGAACTCCAAATCGAACCCAACGACTATCGTCCCCAGCGTTTTACCCCCATTCCGAACACAATGGGATATGTATCGCAAGCTGATTTGATCGTCTCAGTCAGTTTCCTTTTGAATTTACATTTAAATCACTATATCGAATTTTAAACGCACATTTCAAATTACCGGGGCCACATACTAACTAGAAAAATTCCAGAAAAAATATTTTCTAGCTTCGTATTGACGATACGGTCCTAACAAAACTAGTTTCGTCGAATTCTGAGACCGTTTGAAAAATGGCCAATTTTCAGTCGATTAAAATCAACTGAAACCGGTCAAACGCGTTTTCCTTTGCCACGCTCACATATTGATTCGAAAAATTATGAAATTTGAAACCTAACAATAACTTGACACTGCGGACCCAACAAAAGTGGTTTCGTCGAAATCCGAGGTCATCTGCAAAATGTCCATTTTTAAGGGCCTGAATTCTATAGCGACTATTCAGAATTTTCAACTGGACATATCTTTTGATTCCCGCTATCAAATTTCGATTGGTCAGATTCGTTAGAAAGATATCATCAATTAGATCCTAATGTTTTTGGTTTCACTAAAATCCGGATTGTTTTGCACCCGGTATATTCAACTGAAGTTTGAAATCGAATTATCGAACTACCGCACTATTTTCAATTCTATATATAATTATAATTAATTATATTCGTTTTCAAATGTCGATTCAAACTCAATTTTCATCGCCATTATTTAAAATATTTATTTTAAATAATTAAAATCCATTATTTTAGCCAATTTAAAAATTTTAAATTGGTTCAGATTTTCTGGGTCGTTACAATCTCCCCCACTTAAAACTTTTCGTCCCCGAAAAGGAACAAAGTCGAAAGTGGTTTGATAAATCCATCATCATACAACACAATAACCAATCCAATTGCTTTTAACCTTTTTAACTTTTCAAATATATATCTTTTATATATTCAAAAATTATATTTCTAAAACCAGACTATATATAAATATAATCACAAATACGTTATTTAAAAACATATTACTCTCGACTCGTTCTGAGGCACTTCTGACCCCATCTCTAACGAGTTGTTCTGATTCTGCTACTCATACTAGGATATTGCTGATCCTATCTGTATAGAGTTACCCGTCCTAGAACACTACTGGTTCTATTTCTGACGAGTTCGTTCAAATGTTATATTCCAGAACTAAGCTTAACCAAAGCTCTGATACCACGTTGAGACGACCCGATTTCCCGTTCTCACGGAAACAAGGTTATCTTTTGGAATATAACACAGAAACATATAATAGCAGAACAGAATTAAATAAATACACCAGATAATGAACAACAAAATATACTGGATAAAAGTAATCATCAGAGTTACACAGTATACAGGATCTTACTTAGTACAAATAGAGTTCAGCTATACATAAAGGTCTACAGCGGAAATAAACAAAATATGTACAATAGGAGCTGAACAGCATAAAAAGAAATAAATGATAGAATCCATCTTCAGCTCCAGCTATCCAGAAAGAACCAGCTAAACCTGAATACAAGGCTGCCCGTGTAGAAAAAGGGGCACCCGAGTTTGAAAGTGAAACAAACTACGAGTCAGTCATGGGACTGGTATGAGAAATCCACTCAACACATATATAATTGGCTAATCACAGGACCACGCCACTTTCGTGGAACGGGTTTACTCCATTGGATTGCCAGTGCTTTAAAACAAATCTTTCTTTTAAACATCGCTATGCTTTTTATAAAAATGAAGCCGTTATAAGACTCAGTTCCCATCACACAATGCAACGCAAACCGGAGGATAGAGTTTTTACCTTATAACGGCCAAAATATGCTTGATACGAATAAAACAAAGGCATTTGATATTATTGCTAGTGTTTATATGTTTTGAAAACAATTTCAAATCATAACTATCAATCATAGACGGCATTAATGCCCCATACCACTATGTCGCCATATATAGGTATACAATCAAAACCGCACGATGTCGTATTTGGAAATTGGATTTCCGTCATGAACCAGGGCAAAAGATAGTCCTTACCGAATTCGTGACTCTCTAGCCCGAGCCACAGGCAAGTACTCAGTCAAGCCTTCGGAGCGACAGGGCCGGTCCACCGATGTGGATTAAAATGCCTGAACACTACGTTTCCCCGCCCTTTGGGGCGTAAACGAGCCAACGAATGACTCCATCGGACCCGGATCGTCCGATCAAACCGAGGCGCCTCGCAACAGCAACAACCACATAGGTGAAAAGTATATAAATGTCAGGGCTGGTAGGTCACTGACACCACCCTAGCTAGAAAGAAACGCATGCCCTCCCTGAGGTCCTTCTCCCGTTTTAGGTTCATACCGGGATGTGAGGCTCGCGAATTCACGTTATACACAAAGCTACGCCACACAGGCGGTGCTTTGATCATCACCACAAGACTTTGCTTTTCAACAGAAGCCCTGATCACTGCATCTTAGCATGCCACACAGGCAATTCATGCCATGCGACTGATGTCCATCGATATACAACCTCTGAGCTCGTACGTCTCAGAGAAGGGCGTGTAGCAAAAGAATAAATTCTCCGCCGCCAAACAGATGTATATTTAACAGAAATCAATCAACACAGAATAAACTCCAATGTCAGACACACAGTCCATTTACAAGTCCGTTCTGGGTCTGAACGAAACCGGAGGCACTATATACCTCGCAAACCCTTCGATCAACACGTACGTCTGAACGATCACCACTCATTATCCATATTTCGGGATGCCTCCCAATCAGGACCTCGGTTACCATCCAAACGAGGTGAAGATCTCCGGTCTTCGACCATCGTCTTCATCTTCGAATTTCAATCGTCAGTCGATTATTCGAAATGAGAATTAACTCGGCCTTTTCAAATAATTCACGTATATTTAGAATTTCAAATCGATTTATTTCAATGGTTAAATTATTCGACAACACCAATTGTGTTCTTTATATAGTTTTCACACCAAACACATTCAACCATCAAACATCACATAAATCAAGCAAATTCAGTTTATTTCCATTCCATATCGCTTACGATATTTTATAACTATTTATCGCTATTTTTATTTATTTTAAAATAGCCATTTTATTCAAAACGACGCTTCGGGCCATAAGGCTGCCGTGGCGCTGTTTTTCTTCAGATTTGATTTACACATATCTGAAAATCTAACCGTTGGATCTTCACAAAATTTGCATAATTAGAAAGGTCTTTTCAAAACGAATCCAACGGTTCCAGTTTCGGGAAAATCCGACGGTCGGATCTCCCGGTACAATCGTTTGAAATCTCGATTTCAAAATACGAACTGCAGCGTCGTTATTCGATTAAATATAATTATATTTATATATATAAATAAATATAATCGTTTCTGGCGCTGTTTTTCTTCAGATTTGAATTAAACATTCCAGACAATCCAACCGTTGGATTTTTACAAGGTTGGTGCCGTTGGAAAGATTATTCCAAGGCGAACCCGACGGTTGAGATTTCGGGAAAATCCAATGGTCGGATTTCCCGTACTAGTCGTTTGAAATCACGGTTTCAAAATACGAACTGCACGGCTTCGTTTCGTTTTAATTTTATTTATATTTATATATTTATATAAATATAGTTCATTCAACAATTTCAATATCGTTTTCACTTCAAAAATTTTTCTAACACCTTAAATTTTGGAAAAATTTCGCCATAACCTCCCCTGCACCGGGAGCGTCGGGAAATCGCAAATAGCGTCCCGGTCCTTCTAATTTCAAAAAGAAAAAGAAAAAGCCAAGCGGCTAGCCAACAGGCTCAAAATCATCACCTAAACAAATCAGTAAATGTGTACCTATTTGTCGGGCACAAATTTTTATTCCTCTTCTCTAGCCCCTTTGCTATAACCTGTTCAATGAATATGCATGTACATATATATACAGTCCATATCATTTTTCATTTTCTATTCAACTTCATATTCGATTTCTATTTGGTTTAAAAAACACCATTCATTCTAATGTTACATAAATAGGTGCAAATCATTTCATTAGCTAATTAATGAATATTTCAACTCATATATGTTTATTTTGAACAAGTGGCTATTTTTAACACTTCACATTTTAACGATTTATGCATACAATAAAAATGTGATTTTTATTGTAAAACGATTCATTTCAAAACACTATTTTTCTATATAGTTCATATAGGTGATAAAAATAGGATTTTTATCATAAAACCATTTCTTTTAAAACAAGATTATTTTACCCGTTTCATATAGTCGATAAAAATGTGATTTTTATTATCAAACAATTTATTTCAAAATATGAATACCATTCAACACATGAATTTCTAAACAACGAATGAATATCAATTCAACACATGAATGTTTTCTATGGTTTCTATATATAGATAAAAATGTGATTTTTATTATCGAACAATTTATTTCAAAATATGAATACCATTCAACACATGAATTTCTAAACAACGAATGAATATCAATTCAACACATGAATGTTTTCTATAGTTTCTATATATAGATAAAAATGTGATTTTTATTATCGAACAATTTATTTCAAAATATGAATACCATTCAACACATGAATTTCTAAACAACGAATGAATATCAATTCAACACATGAATGTTTTCTATGGTTTCTATATATAGATAAAAATGTGATTTTTATTATCGAACAATTTATTTCAAAATATGAATACCATTCAACACATGAATTTCTAAACAACGAATGAATATCAATTCAACACATGAATGTTTTCTATATAAGGAATAAATATAGTTTAAGCATATGAAAATAATTCAAACACACAAATATTATTCAAAATTTCGGCAGCATAACGGCAGGGTAGTTAAACCGGCACCGTCCCTAGTACGGCTCCTCGCTCTACCTTAAAACCTCGCGGTTTTTGACAATGGGAATCATGCATCTAGTTCGCATGCAGGCGGCATGTATATATTTATTTCATTTCCACAACTAATCCTAAGTGGTTTCAACCAAATATTTCACAACCACAAACGGGTATTTTTCAACCACAATCAACCAGTATCCATCACAAACAATCCCAAACAATCATTCAATTTTCACAACAATTTCAACCAATAAATATCGTCCATGGTTTGTGGACGAGGGGGCGTATATATATATATATATATATATATATATATAGCAATTTATATATAGCTATTCACTTTCATTTCACACATATATATATATAAATTTTAAATCAGAAATCTCACCAATAGCTATCCAACTTCACGACACTTCCTTTAGAGAAATCTTCGCCTTTTGTCGCTTTCGCCCGTATTCTCTACACATGTAAAAATCGAATTTTTACGATGCTATTCAATATATATAAAAATCGAATTTTGACTTCGCTATTCAATAAATAAAAATATGATATTTACTTCGACTTTCAATATATAAAGATATGATTTTTACTTCGACTTTCAATATATAAAGATATGATTTTTACTTCGACTTTCAATATATAAAAATATGATTTTTTCTTTTTAAAGTTCAAATCTTTTTCTAGTTTATAAATCATTTTAAAATCAGTTTTTAAATCATTTTAAAAATTTCAGTTTCAAAAATGCTTTTTAAAAATCAGTTTTAATCTTTTAAACATTGGATAATTAATTAAAATAATTAATTAAGTATTTAAACTAATTAATCACTTTAATTACCTTTACCCCGTAAAGCTCCTGGAACCCATCATCTCGCGAGGAAGAAACGGCCTCTGTTGCCACCAGGGAGGGTCGGAATTTGATCAGAGCGTGCCACGGTGTCGAGCTTCGAGGCGCCTCTCCCCCGCCTGCCATCATCGGAGTCGCGATGGCCACCCTCGCCGTGGTTCAACGCTCGAACTGGCGGTGTTCAGGCTCGAAGTTCGAGCTTGATTCTTCATGATAACCCATCAAACAAACATGGATTTGAAGAGCTACCGAATCTCTCCGATTTTCGCTGAAGGACCGTATGCTAATTCGAGTTGTGGTGGAAGAGAATAGGGATCAAAATCAGGGCAATTTCAGCCCTTATTTGGACCGACGGCGGCTTGAAAGGAATTAGGGTCTTTTTGACCCCGTTTGACCCTATATTTATATGAATATTTATTTTATTTATTTCAAAAATAATTTGTTTTAGTCTCCGAACTCCAAATCGAACCCAACGACTATCGTCCCTAGTGTTTTACCCCCATTCCGAACACAATGGGATATGTATCGCAAGCTGATTTGATCGTCTCAGTCAGTTTCCTTTTGAATTTACATTTAAATCACTATATCGAATTTTAAACGCACATTTCAAATTACCGGGGCCACATACTAACTAGAAAAATTCCAGAAAAAATATTTTCTAGCTTCGTATTGACGATACGGTCCTAACAAAACTAGTTTCGTCGAATTCTGAGACCGTTTGAAAAATGGCCAATTTTCAGTCGATTAAAATCAACTGAAACCGGTCAAACGCGTTTTCCTTTGCCACGCTCACATATTGATTCGAAAAATTATGAAATTTGAAACCTAACAATAACTTGACACTGCGGACCCAACAAAAGTGGTTTCGTCGAAATCCGAGGTCATCTGCAAAATGTCCATTTTTAAGGGCCTGAATTCTATAGCGACTATTCAGAATTTTCAACTGGACATATCTTTTGATTCCCGCTATCAAATTTCGATTGGTCAGATTCGTTAGAAAGATATCATCAATTAGATCCTAATGTTTTTGGTTTCACTAAAATCCGGATTGTTTTGCACCCGGTATATTCAACTGAAGTTTGAAATTGAATTATCGAACTACCGCACTATTTTCAATTCTATATATAATTATAATTAATTATATTCGTTTTCAAATGTCGATTCAAACTCAATTTTCATCGCCATTATTTAAAATATTTATTTTAAATAATTAAAATCCATTATTTTAGCCAATTTAAAAATTTTAAATTGGTTCAGATTTTCTGGGTCGTTACAAATTCGTTTCTCTTAGCTTATACCCATTGTATTTTTGGGGAAATAAATTTGTGATTTGACGAGTATGATGATGTGGCATTCAAAGTGAATGAATGAGTAATCTGTTGAAAGATACGTTATGACCTCTAGCCTCATCAACTGGGAAATGACAGAAATCAGGGAGGCAGCATGGCTAAGTGGTTCGAAACCAATTAGGGTATATTGTCACCATCTAGAGAATATTCATATTTGTTACTTCTTTCAATTCTGTATCTCCCGGGAAGGGTTATGTTGGTTTACCAACTGTAAGGTGACAATATATTCGATACACTCAAGAGAAATGAGTGGTCAGTCATGTGTGGCTGAGTTGCAAGATGTTCTTGTTGAACTCTAGTGTATCGCTTCTAGAGTACACTGAGCTGAAGGTGGATCCATACCTTGTCATAGTTGGAATCCATTCCCCAAATAAGAGCCCGCGGTTTTGATTGTACAATATATATGTAGAACGTTAGATGCAAGCGTTTCCACTAGATTGATATTACTTGTGTTAAACATTATTATAATATCAGAATAATATTGTCTTACAAATGATTTGGGTTATCGTAAGGTAAAAACCATCTGTGTTTATGTGTGGATCGGTCTTACGATTATTCTTTCTTTTGAAAGGATTTTTAAAGTTAAACAAATGATTTGAGTTTACTCACACTAGTCACGTGACTGACCCGGAGTTTATTTTGTTTTGTTTTCCCTAAACTCTTGGGTGCCCAATTTTGTACGGGCAGTCAAGTAGTCGGGATTTACAGATACTTGAAGAGCTGGAGCAGGAGGCTTCAGAATTATATAGCTATGGTTATTTTCTGTTGTGTTGTAAGTGCTGTACTTTGGAAATGATATGTATATTCGAGTACAGATTTATATTTCAACATTATGTTATATATTATATGTTATTCGTTCCGCTGTGAGGTTCGTGTTACTCTGATATTGTGTTATTCTTCTTCTTCTATTCTAAGTTTCTATCTTATCTATTCTCACCCTCTAATTTCTTTCATGGACTATCCGGTATTTTTGATGCTTGATTAGTCGACATCGTCTTTGGTGTCGATAATCAGGATCGCAAAACCCCCAGGTCGTTACAGTGGTATCAGAGCTTAAGGTTAAGTAATTACCTTGGCTCTGTGGCGTGACTCAGTAGAGATGGGGTTAGTAATAAACTAAATTGAGTTGAGTGTATATATATGAGTGAACGTATTTGTTATTGATATAAAAAAAATTGTTTTATATTGTGGAGCTTTGTTGGTTGAGTTGTTTATGGGTTCTGGTCGAACAATTTGATCCACTATATCAATAGGGATTTAACACTTGAATACGATGAACCGACACTGTATGTTTCGAACAGAGGGTAAATGAAATAATTTTACCCAAATTAGATTTTGATATAAAGGATTATAATATATTGGATGTGTTGGTCACTATTATAATCGAATAAGATTATAAAATGTGAAATGGTTATGTAAGTAACCAATTAGAAATCATATAAGAGAAACATATGAAATCTGATGAATTAAATCTGAAATTTGAATCAGAATTGGAATTAAAACCCTAAAAATTAGAAAAGTGTTTGTAAATGAATCTGGAATAAATGTATGTGAATTTTAAAATCCTGAGAGATTTTAAATTTGTTACAAGCATTGAAAATGGTATTTTGAAATGTATTTCAAAGTGGAAGTTTTTAGATTGTGTTTTGTAACAACCCGAAAATCTGGGCCAGTTTAAAATTTTTATTTTGGCAATTTTAGCGAAATTTGATTATTTAAAATAGATTATTTTAAATAATATCGACGAAAATTTATTTTGAAAATAATTCGAACGTATATAGTATGCGTCGTCGTTAGAATATAAATATTTATATATAATTATAAATAGAATTGAAAATGGCGTGGTAGTTCGATAATTCGATTTCAAACTTCAATTGAATGTACCGGGTGCAAAACAATCCGGATTTTAATGAAACCAAAAACATTAGGATCTAATTGATGATATCTTTCCAACGAATCCGAAAAATCGAAATTACATAGCGGGAATCAAAAGATATGTCCAGTTGAAAATTCGGAATAGTCGCTATGGAATTCAGGCCCTTAAAAATGAGAATTTTGCAAACGACCTCGGATTTCGACGAAACCAGTTTTGTTGGGTCCGTGATGTAAAGTTATTCATAGATTTCAAATTTCATAATTTTTCGAATCAATATGTGAGCGTGGCAAAGGAAAACGCGTTTGACCAGTTTCAGTTGATTTTAATCGACTGGAAATTGGCCATTTTTCAAACGGTCTCAGAATTCGACGAAACTAGTTTTGTTAGGACCGTATCGTCAATACAAAGCTAGAAAATATTTTTTGAGAATTTTTAGAATCCGTATGTGGCCCTGGTAATTTGAAATGTACGTTTAAAATAGAATATAAAGATTTATATTTTAAATTTAGCGGAAACCTATCGTAACAGTCGAATCAGCCTACGAAACATATCCCATTGTGTTCAGAATGGGGGTAATTAGCTAGGGGCGACAGTCGTTGGTTCGATATGGGGTTCAAACTGATAAACAAGTAATTTCTTAGTTAAATATTATTATAAATAAACATATAAGGTCAAAATCTAAACCCTAAGTCAAAGGGATTCTCGTGGTCAAACTATTCCGCCGCTCCCCCTTTTCAGCGATCAAAACGCTCAAAACAAAAAAAAAAAAAAGAAGAAGACCCCCGATCTCCCTCTCCGTTCAACAAATTTAGAGAATTGTAAAACAAAAATGAAAGTCCTCTCTACGATCATCGACTTGGTACCGGTTTGACCAATTATTGGTCACCATTGACGAAGGTTTCATCGCTCAAAGGAGCGTCATTCAATGGCGATTCGCGGCGGCTATGGGGGTGCGAGTTCGCCTGAACTCCGGCGATGGGAGGCTCTCACGGCGCCGCTCAGTGGGGGGTACTCCGATGATGCTTTTGGCGAGCGATGGTGGAGCGACGTGAAGCCCTAGGGGAGGGTCGATGGGTTCGATAGCACCTGGAGCATTTTACAGAGAATGGTAGGGAAAGGTATATTTTTTGTTATATATATATTTAACAGTGATTTAAAACGAGAATTTGAAAATAAAAATATAGTTTGAATTTGAAAATAAAAATATAGTTTGAATTTGAAAATAAAAATATAGTTTGAATTTGAAAATAAAAATATGATTTTTATATGTTGAACTTCGAAAGAAAAATATGATTTTTATATGTTGAACTTTGAAAATAAAAATATGGTTTTTATATATTGAACTTCGAAAGAAAAATATGGTTTTTATATATTGAACTTCGAAAGAAAAATATGATTTTTATATATTGAATAGCGAAGTAAAAATTCGATTTTTACATAGGTAGTGAAAGCGGGCGACGAAGGTAACAAAAAGGCGAGAACGAAGAAGATTTATATCAATGAAGAGTCAAGATGATTGGATAGCTATCGGTGAGAATTTCTCACCTTTCAATTTCTTTTCTAATTATATATTTATACTAGGATGCAGACGGTGCTTAGTAGCACCCGACACAATCGTCCACAGACCATGGACTTGTTTGTTTGGTTGCATAGATTAATTAGATGATTTGATTTGAAATTGATTTGTTTGGTGAAATGAATGGATTGATTGATGTGTGAATGGCGTGGGCCTTCACTAGACCGGGGATAAGGCTAGGCCTTGTCCCGTTTCTAGTATCGTGCCGTTATGCCGCCGAAATTTTCTAAGATAAGTTAGAAAAATAAAAAATATCATTTTATTTAAAGAATGAACTGGATAGAAATTCAAGTGTTGAAATAAAATATTCATTTACAAACCGGACGGTTTGTTTATGTACACTGATTTGACTGATATTGATTGGGTCGATAAATTTTACACATCGCCCAACTACACAAATAAAATCTGTGTTTGATTGTTTGAAACCCCACACGGGTGTTGGGATGAAATTTGAAGTTCACTCATCCTGATTGATTAAATATGTCGATCGATTGATTGACAGGCTGTTATAAGCGTTGGATATCTATATTTGATGCTTATACAGTGTATTACACTTTGGTTGATGGTTGATTATTTTTCAATGCTATTATATGTGTGTAATGTATGAAAATCCATATAATTAACTTTATATGGTAATTGATTGGGCCTCATTCCAATTTGAAAAATAAAGAATATTATAAAATAAAAGTTCATGTGTTGACAGTACTCATCCATTGAGATTGGTCATGTGTTGAACGAAATATTTTAGTAATAAAATTTACATCTTTATCGATATAAAATAAAAGTTCATGTGTTGACAGTACTCATCCATTGAGATTGGTCATGTGTTGAACGAAATATTTTGATAATAACAACTATTTTGAAAAAGAAATATTTGAAATAGAATATTTGAAAATAAAAATTTATGAAGCCGTGTTGATTAGTTTGACGCCATTTTGACGTGAACGATATTTATATCGATTTTATTGATTTCGAAATGAATTGAATATATAGCGATTTCGAAATGAATTGAATATAAAACGATTTCGAAATGAATTGAATATATAGCGATTTCGAAATGAATTGAATATAAAATGATTTCGAAATGAATTGAATATATAGCGATTTCGAAATGAATTGAATATAAAACGATTTCGAAATGAATTGAATATATAGCGATTTCGAAATGAATTGAATATATAACGATTTCGAAATGAATTGAATATAAAACGATTTCGAAATGAATTGAATATATAGCGATTTCGAAATGAATTGAATTGAAAACGATTTCGAAATGAATTGAATATATAGCGATTTCGAAATGAATTGAATTGAAAACGATTTCGAAATGAATTGAATTGAAAACGATTTTGAAATGAATTGAATTGAATTGAATTGAAAACGATTCGAATTGAATTGAAAACGAATTCGAATTGAATTGAAAACGAATTCGAATTGAATTGGAAACAAATCGAAATGAATTCAAATTTAATTGAAACTTGAATTGAATAGAAATGAATTTTAAAACGAATTTATAAGGAAAGATTCAATTTTGATTTGAATTGAAATGGAAGTTGAAATTGCTTTTGAAAACGAATTTAAAACTATTTATATAATTCGTTTTAAAAAGAAATCGACGAAGTATATATTATATATATTATATATATAATATAATGGCCTGAATAGAATGCGCCGCGCCGCGGCAGTTCGTGAATTTCGACCATTTATTTCAAACGAACATTACGGGAGATCCGACCGTCGGATTCTCCTAAAACCGGAACCGTTGGGTTCGTATCGAAAAGAGCTTTCTAACGAATGTTAGAGATTTGAAATCTAACGGTTGGATTTGGAGATACGTCCAAATCAAATTCGAAAAAGGTCGCTGTAAGTGCAGTTCGATGGCCATTGATGGAAATCGACTGTACGGGCCTTGATAAAATTATTAAAAATAGTAATAATTTGTGTAAAATCATAAGAAATGATTTGTGAAGATTTGGGATGAAAAACTCCATATTTGAAAAGATAAAAATAGATTTTTATCGAAATGAACTAGTTTTGAACTAGGATTATAATTCTATTTATTTTTAAATAAATAAATTGAATTTGAAAAGGGTTTTAAAAATAACCAGAATTTCCAGTGATTGCATTGGAGTGGATTTGAATCGAAATTGTCTTCGGAATATTTCGATGTTGGAATTCGTGATTATACAGATGTTGTTATGGAAATTTGAAAGATATATATTTATATCGTTATTTCCAATATGACATTTGTTAATCGTAGAATTTGATATTGAATATAAGCCGATATATTTTCTATTCAGAGCCTTGTATTGAATATCAAATGTGATTTGGGTTTGTCGTGAATGGTGTCTTCACTAACACTGTTCTTGAACCCAGTTGAGAAAAGATTAAATCTTTTTATTTAGATTTAATGAAGTGTACCAATTAAATAATATTTAATTGGAATTGAATGGATATTGATTTTTGGGTTTATCGTGGACAGTGTTTTTAAAATAACACTCGTTCTTTAACCCGATAGTTAATGGAATGTGATTTTGGGTTTATCGTGAACTGTGTTTTAAATGAAACTGATTCTTTAACCCAGTTAAAGATTAAAACTAAGTGGAGTTTTAATGAATCTTTAAATAGATTGAAAAGATCGAGAATGGAGTATCACCAGTTTTACTCCAAGCGATAGTTAAATCTTTAATTAGATTGGAACGTGAAATGGTAATTGAATTACCGATAACACTGTGGTGTTAGATATGAAGTACTACCAGTTTTACTTCATGGGATGAATAGGTTGGGATTGGGAAATTAAAACAAATGATTACTTCGGTAAGGTTCGCTAATCCCGACTAGTTTGAATTGATATTCAAAAAAAAAATGGATTAAAGAATAAATTCAAGAAATTTATCTTGGATAAAATTAATGGGAACCTTTCCCTATGAATGTGAAATTTAGAAACTAACTGTCGGTTAGCTAAGCAGAATGGTTTTCTGGATATTGATCTGATGTTGGTTTCGGCCTTCGGGGTTAATATTTGGGGAATTATTCTCTTGATTAATTTACGGTTAGTGACTGATGAATTGGAATGAGGCGTATGTTGTGTTTGTGTAACACTTATTTAAAATATACGCGAGTTATTCGGAAAGACCGGGTTTATCCCATTCTGAATAACTGATATGACGATAAGTCGAAGATGAAGACGATGGTCGAAGACCGGAAGTCTTCACGTCGTTTGGGTGATTACTGATGATCTTGATTGGGCTGTACACCCAAGAAGATGGAAACAGTTGGTGATCGTCCAGACGTACTTGGAGATCGATGGATATGCGGGGTACTAGGTGCCTCCGGTTTCGTTCAGCCCCAGAACGGACTTGTAAATGGACTGTGTGTCTGACATTGGATTTTAGTCCGTGTGATTGATCTCTATTAAATATATATCTGCTTGGCGGCGGAGAATTTATTCTCTTGCTTAACGCCCTTCTCTGAGACGTACGAGCTCAGGGGTTATATATTGATGGATATCAATCGCATGGAGTGAATTGCCTGTGTGGCATGCCTAAGTGGCAATTGATCGAGGCTTCTGTTGAAAAGCAAAGTCTTGTGGTGATGATCAAAGCAAGGCCTTTGTGGCGTAGCTTTGTGTAACGTTTACTTCGCGTGTTTCACACCCGGTATGAACCAAAAACGGGAGACGGACCTCAGGGAGGGCCTGCGTTTCCTCCTAGCTAGAAGTGGCGTCAGTGGTTTTACACGCCCTGACGAGTTTGACTTATGTGGTTGTTGCTGTTGCGAGGCGCCTCGGTTAGATCGGACGATCCGGGTCCGATGGAGTCATTCGTTGGCTCGCTTACGCCCCAAAGGGCGGCGAAACGCAGTGTTCAGGATTTAAGTTTAATCCACATCGGTGGACCGGCCCTGACGATCCAAGGGTCGATGCGTTCTGATCCTGAGACTCGGGCTAGGCAGTCTCGAATCGGTTGAGGACTATCTTTTGCCTCGGTTCATAGACGGAAATCCAATTTCCAAATACGTGACATTTGCGGTTTTAATTGTAGAACTAGTATGGCGACATGATATATGGTACCCATGCCGCCTATGATTGATACTTATGATTTGAAGTTGTTTTATACACTATGCACTTATTATAGTATCAAATAATCTGTTTTAAACGTATCAAGCATTCTTTGGCTGTTATAAGGGAAAACCCTATCCCCCGGCTTGCGTTGCATTGTGTGATAGGACCTGGGTCTTATAACAGCTTCATTTTTCTTTATTTAGCATTGCGCTGTTTGTTTTATGCACTGGTATTCTTGGGAGGAAACCCGTTCCGTGTTATACGGCATGGTCCCTTGATTTACCTTTGAAAATAAAGATTAATAACTGTTTTAGTTCTCACACCAGTCACATGACTGACCTGGAGTTTATTGTTTTAACCTAAACTCTGGGTGCCCTTATTTTCGACACGGGCAGCTAGTAGTTTTGGTTTTGCAGATTTATATTCACAGGATCCTGGTTTACAGCTGGAACGATATCCGGAAAGCTTTGTATCCGTATATCCCATTCTAGTTGTGTATTGTATTATTTTCCGCTGCGATGTATTTAAATGTAATTTAAATCTCTGATATTTCTGTGTAATATTCTTTTATACTCTGTATATTCTTGTAATCTGATGCATTGTTGTAATATACAATGGAACGTACTTTTGTATGCGTTCTATTTTGTCGTGTTCTCAAACGATAGGACGTTTCGAGCGGTCTAGATCGGTTTAACGACTGGTTCGGACCGAGCGAAATTCCTTCTCGTCACATGTTTTGAAAGTGATACAGTATTGAACTCTCTTCAAAAACTGGAAAATAATTCTAGTGATGACTGCGCAGCATCATCAGTGTTCATTTTCAAGTTCTAAGTGACGGATTACTATCAAAGGTTTTGTTTTTGAATTGATTTGAGAAAAGCAAGTTGTTTTGAATCCTGAAAAGGAAAGTTGATTTTCAATATGGTGAACTGTTTAAAATACCCAGGGAAAGACTGTTTGAATTAAAACCAAATTGAACTAAAATGTGCAAAAGCAAATTGAAGATGAACTGGATTAGAATGTTATCAAAAAATTTGAATTTATGTGAACGGAATTTGAAATGGAACCAGATTAGTGGAGTTAAGAGTTTGGAATCGAAATGAAACTCGATATTGAAATGAAATTCGACTTTGGTATAAGCGAATGATTTGGTTTGAGAATGAATTGATTGGAGTTTGGTTGGGATAACATTGGTATATGCTGAATTAACAACAGATGGAAGTGATAAAGTTGATATCCCGGACAAAAAAGGTACAAGTTTATATTTAGTATAAGCCTGAGATTTATGAGCCGATTTGGCAAGCCGCTTGGCTGTTTGAATTTCTTTCGGCTTGGAGATGGCGCAGAGAGGCGAGTTGTAGTTGTACCGATTGACCAATACAAAGGAGGTGCTGGCGGAATTTTTCAAAAAGTTAAAGTGTTAGAGAATTTTCAGAAATTTTGGAAATTTTGGTTAATAAGAATGAATTAACAATTTAACTGAAATTAAATTGGTTCAGTTGAAACTGAAGTTAAGAGGTGAACAAATAAGTTTTAACCAGTTAGCAGGGTTTGTTTTCTACCATAGCAATTTCTAGGACGAAATTATTTTAAGGGGGGAAGAAAGTAACGACCCGTATTTATACGGATAATAATTAATTTATTTAATTATTTAAATAGTGAAAATAGTTGTTTAATTAAATTATATTGAATATTTAATTAATATAAATAATAGAAAATTATATTTAATTTCTGAAATAATCAAAAATAGTGAATTGACAATATAATGTGAACTGGACAATTCAAAATATATAATTCAGTTTGGAATTGATTTCGAATAACGAATATATTATATTAATGACAGTTTGAACGTATAATTATAATATAATTAAAATTGAGCTCGAAATGGCGCGGTAGTTCGCTATTTGGCGATTCAAACTTCAACTGAATATACAGGGTCCGTTTTAAATTGGATTTCCGTGAAACAAGAAACGTTCGGAGTTGGTGAAGTATATTTTTCTAGTGGAAGAGAAAAATCGGGATTCCATTGTGTAGATTTTGATTTATGTCCAAATCAAATTTTAGAAAAGTCGCTATGGAATTCCTTTTTAACTTATAACGATATATATAAGGAATTTCAATATAAATTTGAATATCGATCCAACCGGGATTTGAATATCGAGTTATAAACCCAATTGGAGTTGTATTATATTCCATGTGAATATATACATGATAATATTAAATTATTTTTATTTAATTTAATTATATTTAAATATATTAATATTTAACGGATTTATTTAGAGCTTTAAAAATAGCCAGTTTTGCAAACGACCTCTGTTTTCGACGAAACTAATTTTGTTGGATATGCAATATTAAATTATTGCTAGATTTCAATTTTTGTGATTTTTGAAGTCAGTATGTGGCCATACGGGATTTTAATGTGAAAAACAGTAAGTATTTTGATGGTTAAAAATACGCTAAGAGAGCAAACGGAGTCGGAATTCGACGAAACTAGTTTCGTTGGGACCGTAATGTCGAACTGTAGCTGCATGCCAGTTTTCGTAATTTTTGGGTATCGTATGTGGTTACAGAAAATTTTAAGGACAAATACAAATAGCGTAGGAGTAAAAATAAATATAATAATCGAATATTATATTATTTAAAATATCCTATATAATACCCTTAAACTTCCTAAACCTAATTCATTATTTTCCACGGTCAAAACGTTTTCCGCTGTAACTTTTTATATCTTTTAAAAATGTTTGATCTTTGGAAAATCATCCGAAATCAAATAAAAATCCTAAAATCCCAAAGTTTATATATATGAGTTCCTTAGCTTATTCTTTTCAAGACCATATAAAAGTTTCTGAGTTCGACGTTGATTTTCGGTATTGATTTTCTGAACCGTGATTCTATGGTTGGGATTTGGGGAATTTAGGAACCTCGATTGTTGATTTGAGTGGTGTATTTGGGTTCAGCGAAGAAAACCGCACTCGTAGTGGAATTTCTGGTAGGATCAATGGAAAAAAATGTCGTCGGTGCTATAGTTGTTGTAGGAAAGAGATGTTCGACGCAGTGCAGGTTGAGAGGCCGAGTCTGTTTAAATGGGTTGGGGTTGAGGGGGAGCTATTGGTATTTTCGGTTTTTGGTAAGCTAGGTGTTTGAAGGAAGTTACTGTAATGATTTGGCTATGGCATTTTTATACAGAGGAGCTGTATTGTTGATGGGAAGATGAAGAGGGGGCGCGAGTACGTTGTATCAGGTCTGGAGCGATAGAGAAGGGGAAGTGAGTGATCATAGTAATTTTTGTCTAAGTATTGGTGGTAAGGAAAAGGAGCAGTTAAGATGGATAGTGGTGCGTGTATTTTACTGAAGGAGGATGGGATTTTTATGTTTGGGGAAGACGAGATGGTAAGGCACGGGTCTGGGCTTCTAAATGTGGGATTGGGCCGGACGTGTAAGGTAAAAGCCCAAAAGGAAATATAAATCTAAGTTTAATTTTGAAAAGAAAATAGTGTATTAACTTTACATTTTCGTATCTTGTTCATACTGTATTGGAACTCAATGAAACAAGATCCGTTAGGATCGTATGGACGAGAGTTACCCAATGGAACTGACTGGGAGAGAATTCGAAGCTCATTACAATTTATTATAAAATAAATTGTCCATCTGAATCAACAGACACAAATCGTTATTTAACGGTTAACGCAAAAAGTGAGTAAAACTCACCAACTCTGAACAGTTATATTTCTATAACGTATTTTTAGAACTGATAATTATCTGTTGATTGTTGTGTGTTAACTGTTTGGTTGAATTGCTTACGTATTGGTTGAAATTATAGATAACGATATATATATATATATAAATCGTTAATCAAATATTGATTCTGTTTAGCAGAATATTTCATAGTGAAATGAAATGGATGTTAATTATATTATTTAACTTCTGTGATGCAGGGAAATAGGTTGGAGGGACCAAACTGGGTTCCTCAATATATAAAATACTGTTTTGTTTCATATATTGTGATATATGATGTGATATATAATCTGTTGTTGATTATGTGTGTTTGAATGATATTGATCACTGTTGTTTGTTATTTTAAATACCGTAAGAAAACCCTGGGATGAAAAAGGAAAATTTCAATAACTATATAGAAAAAAAATATTTTATAAAATCGAAAGATTTTATATAGAAGGAAGATTTCAAACTGTATATTGAAATAGAATATTTATAAAATCAAAGGATTTTATATAAAGGAATATTTATAAAGTCAAGGGAGTTTATAAAGGAAATTATTTGTAAAACAAGTATAATTGAGAAATATTTGTAAAACATTTACAAATAAAATAGAAAGATAAATATTTGTAAAACATTTACAAATAGATTTGAAAAGGGGATATTTGTAAACCATTTACAAATAGATTTGAAAAGGAAATAGTTGTAAAACATTTACAAATAGAATTAAAAAGGAAATGTTTATTTAGAAATTAAATAGAGTTATTAAAAGGGAAATGTTTATTTAGAAAATAAATAGAATTATAAAAGGGATTTGTTGGGAAATGAAAAAGAATGTCATATCAGGAAATATTTGGCAAATGAATAGAATTTTACATCAGGAAAGTTTAGACCCGTGCTCCGCACCCGGGTACAACATGATATGGATTTAAGGCAAAGATTTTAAATAGAATCTGTTGTAACCAATAGATTGAGAAGATTAATTTATAATTAATATTTTATAAATTAAATAAAATATTTATCATTGGATAAACATAATATATAAGTCAGGGATTATATAGAGAAGTAATAATCGATTTCAACATCGATATTTGAAACTAAATATGGACGTAGAGTTAATCAAAGGAGTTAATCAAAATGTGTTAATCAAAATGAGTTAGAGGATTTAATCGATTAGAGTTAGAGTTAATTGATTAGAGATTAGAATTATTTGATTAGAGATTAGAGTTAATCAATTAGAGTTAGAGTTTACCAGTTAGAGTTAATCAGTAAGAGTAAATCGATTAGAGTTAAATCGAACTAAAGTTATTCAAATAGAGTTAATCAAACAAGAGTTAGTCGAATATTTGTCATTTGAGTAGAGTTAATTGAATTAGAGTTGGTCGGATTAGAGTTATTCGAATATAGTTTATTCGAAGAAAGAGTTATCGAATAAGGTTATTCAAAGAAGAGAATTAATCGAATATAGTTTATTCGAATAGAGAAAGGAGTTATCGAATATTAGTTATTCGAAAGGATTAATCGAATATAAGTTATTCGAAAGGAGTTAATCGAATATTAGTTATTCGAAGGGAGTTAAACGAATATTAGTTATTCGGAAGGCGTTAATCAATTATTAGTTATTCGAAAGGAGTTAATCGAATATTAGTTATTCGAAAGGAGTTAATCGAATATTAGTTATTCGAAAGGAGTAATCGAATATTAGTTATTAGAAAGGAGTTAATCGAATATAGTTTATTTGAAAGGAGTTAATTGATAAGAGTTAATCAGTTAGAGTTAATTGAATAGAGTTAATCCAGTAGGGTAAATCAAATAGAGTTAACCCAATAGAGTTAATCAAATAGAGTTAATAGAAGTGAGTTAATCAAATAGAGCTAACTGATAAGAGTAAATCGATTAGAGTTAATCGAATAATGTTAATTGAATAGAGTTATTCGAATATAGATTATTCGAAGAAGAGAGATTATTGAATATAGTTTATTCAAAGGAAAGAGTTATCGAATTCGAAAGTGAGTTATGTAAGGAAGTTTGTTAAAGATTTAAAAGATAAACTTTGACTATTTCGAAGTTAAAACGTTGTTCAGTTAAGGTCTGAGAGGTAATTATACCCCAACTTGATTGACTTCCTTCTTAACTAAGGAATGGTAAGGTATGATAGTGAAGGTTGGTTAAGTGAATATAGTTAATGAAGGTAATGGTTTCAATTGGCATAGCGATGTTTTATTTAAACATCTGTTTAAATCCAAGGAATGAGTTTTGGAAACATTTTTCCAAATAAAATTAGAGATATTTTCTAATCATAGAAAATGAAATGTTAGATGGTAAAGAATACTAGAATGACAGTGATACGTGGAAAGGAGATGGAAATGTTTTCCAATGAGTAATAACGTATATTTTCTAAATTTAGAAAATAAGAATTTATGTATATATACGGAAATAGGAATGGAGAATGAATAAATTAATGATAAATTAATTTAAGAGATGAATGATGAATGATGATTGATAGATATAATTTCCATCTGGAAATAATATCGTTGTTTGCACACGTGTTTTTCTTTGATAGTTAACTCACCAACTATCGAAGTTTTTGACTATTTTTCCGTCGTCAATACGGAGAGACTGGTTGGATTCTTATCCAAAGAACCACTCCGTATGGGCGTTAGCGTTTCGAATCAAATAGGTAGAAGACAAATTGAAGATGGAGTAATGTGCAAGGGGTGTTGTACAAGTCCGGGGTAGAGATTTCCTAGGATGGATGTACGGAATAGTGCCTTCGGTTTGTCCAATCCCAGGACAACTTGAATGGACGAATGTCTGACAGAGTATATCTGGTAGATCGCGTAAGTTGATCGTTTCAAATGTATTTACGTTGGTGGCGGAGGAATTCGCTTCTCTTAGCTTATACCCATGGTATTTTTGGGGAATAAATTTGTGATTTGACGGGTGTGATGTTGTGGCATTCAAAGTGAATGAATGAGTAATCTGTTAAAAGATACGTTATGACCTCCAGCCTCATCAACTGGGAAATGACAGAAATCGGGGAGGCAGCATGGCTAAGTGGTTCGAAACCAATTAGGGTATATTGTCACCATCTAGAGAATATTCATATTTGTTACTTCTTTCAATTCTGTATCTCCCGGGAATGGTTATGTTGTTTCACCAACTGTAAGGTGACAATATATTCGATACACTCAAGCGAAATGAGTGGTCGGTCATGTGTGGCTGAGTTGCAAGATGTTCTTGTTGAACTCCAGTGTATCGCTTCTAGAGTACACTGAGCGGAAGGTGGATCCATACCTTTTCATAGTTGGAATCCATTCCCCAATAAGAGCCCGCGGTTTTGATTGTATATTATATATGTAGAACGTTAGATGCAAGCGTTTCTACTAGACTGATATTACTTGTGTTAGACATTATTATAATATCAGAATAATATTATCTTACAAATGATTTGGGTTATCGTAAGGTAAAAACCATCCGTGTTTATGTGTGGATCGGTCTTACGATTATTTTTTATTTTGAAAGGATTTTTAAAGTTAAACAAATGATTTGAGTTTACTCACACCAGTCACATGACTGACCCGGAGTTTATTTTGTATTGTTTTCCCTAAACTCTTAGGTGCCCAATTTTGTACGAGCAGTCAAGTAGTCGGGATTTACAGATACTTGAAGAGCTCGAGCAGGAGGCTTCAGAATTATATAGCTATGGTTATTTTCCGCTGTGTTATAAGTGTTGTACTTTGGAAATGGTATGTATATTCGAGTACAGATTTATATTTCAAAGTTATGTTATATATTATATGTTATTCGTTCCGCTGTGAGGTTCGTGTTACTTTGATATTGTGTTGTTCTTCTTCTTCTATTCTAAGTTCCTATCTTATCTATTATCACCCTCTAATTTCTTTTATGGACTATCCGGTATTTTCGATGCTTGATTAGTCGACATCGTGTTTGGTGTCGATAACCAGGATCGCAAAAACTCGGGGTCGTTACAGTAACCATAAACGCCTAGATTTTTATTTAATCGATTTTCTATTAAATATGGAACTTAAGAATAGCCAATTTCCAAACGATCTCCAAGTTCAACGAAACCAAATTTATTAAATCCGTAGAGATTAATTAAGTCAATTGGATTTATTTTGTGACTGTATGCAATTTGAACGTGTATTGTTTAACCGAGGATATTATAAAGAGATTTTACAGACAATCTTCGAATTTTACGAAACCTATTCCATCATGTCTGGAATATTTTATTATGCTAGGATTTCAATTTTCGTTTCGATCAAAGGTTATATGTAGTGGTTTTAATGGGTAGCTTAATCCCTAAATTTCACGTGAAATATTTTATTATTACATTACATTATATGTATAATATCTTATACAACCCCAAACCCTTCTCTTTATTCTCCCCTGTCAACAAGCGTCACACCGACGATATTTCCTCCAACAAAACAAAAATACATGATTTTTAAAATCTGAAATAAATCAGATAAATTCCTTAAAAAATTCCAGATATATATGTTGAATCAACAAAATATGCTCTTCAATTTTATGTACAATTGGAGCGGTTTGATCAAATTGAATTTGATGTCTCGTGACAGCCGAGACCTAGGGTTCAGATTTTTATCTATTCCATGGTGCAGGAGGGGATTTTGAGGTGATTTTCATGCTTACCATGGCAAGGCGCATGCGTAGAGCAAACTTTGAGGAATTCGGTGTAGTTTGAGTTTGGTGATTCTCCTCTGTAACCTGGTGTCGATGTTATAAGTCACGATTTACCTTAGGGCTGGAGCTCACTTCGATATTGGTGGGTTCAACGGGGTGAAAGGGTGATGGTTGTATGAAGTTCGGAAAGGAGAATGCAGAGGCATTCTTGGTTTGTCTAAGGCTGGAGACTGGTGAAGTTTGTTTTGGAATATGGAGCAGTGAGGGAGCAGATGAAGGTTAAGCACAGGCATGGCCTTGAAGTACCACAGCAAGAAATAGGAGGTGTCGGTAAAGATTACGTCATGAGCAGCTGATTAACTTTAAAACTAGTGATTATAGTTCTAATTAGATTATAATATATATACCCGGGTAGTGTAATGATATTGGTAAATTCTGGAACAAAGATCTGAATAAAAAGAAAAAAAAGATCGTAAGCAAAACTGTGTTAAGGGGAGGGTAATGGCACAGTGGCTAAGATGGGAAATCACTAAAGTAGGTGGAGATATTGAGGGAGTTTACTGAAGCGACCCGAAACTTCCCCGGTCTCCGAAGAGATGAGAAAGAACGAATTACTGTGAGGACAAGACAAATCAGAACACAAACCGAAGAACATTTCATTGTATATTACAACAATGCATCAGATTACAAGAATATACAGAGTATAAAAGAATATTACACATAAATATCAGAGATTTAAATTACATTTAAATACCTAGCAGCGGAAAATAATACAATACACAACTAGAAGAGATATACGGATACAAAGCTTTCCGGATATCATTCCAGCTGTAAACCAGGATCCTGTGAATATAAATCTGCAAAACCAAAACTACTAGCTGCCCGTGTCGAAAATAAGGGCACCCAGAGTTTAGGTTAAAACAATAAACTCCAGGTCAGTCATGTGACTGGTGTGAGAACTAAAACAGTTATTTAAAACTTTACTTTAAAAGAGAGTAATTCAAGGGACCACGCCGTATAACACGGAACGGGTTTCCTCCCAAGAATACTAGTGCATAGAATAAACAGCGCAATGCTTTTTCGAAAAATGAAGCTATTATAAGACCCAGGTCCCATCACACAATGCAACGCAAGCCGGAGGATAGGGTTTTACCTTATAACAGCCGAACATGCTTGATACGTTTAAAACAAATCCTTTGATACTATAATAAGTGTATAGTGTCAAAAACAATTTCAATCATAAATATAAATCATAGACGGCATGAGTGCCCCATCCCACTATGTCGCCATACTAGGCTCTACAAATAAAGCCGAAATACACGTATTGGAAATTGGATTTCCATCATGGTGGCTCCTGATTCGAAAGATCGATCGCGTAGTACAAATCACCGCGGCTTACGTCTCAGCGAGAGAAAACACCGCTATGCACATCCGCACTTTTTGGGACTCAAGTATCACCGCGGCTTACGTCCCAGCAAGATAAAACACCGCTTACTCTATCCCTCCGAGCACGAAGCTCAATATCGGTCGACCGAATCCACTACACTAAAAATGTATACTGATCAAACCATCAGTTTACCACCATCCCGGGCTGTGAGGCTCGCGGATCAACGCTATACACAAAGCCATGCTATATCAGCTGCGCTTTGATCATCAACCACCAAACTTTGCTTTTCAACAAAAGTCTGGATCACTGCATCTCAGTATGCCACACTATCAATCCATATCGTACCACTGATTTCTGCCAATATATAACCTCTGAGCTCATATGTCTCAGAGAAGGGCGTTAAGCAAGAGAATAAATTCTCCGCCGCCAAACAGATATATATTTAGCAGAGATCAACAAATACAATATAAAGGAATACAATGTCAGACACACCATCCATTTACAAGTCCGTTCTAGGTCTGAACGAAACCGGAGGCACTTTCCTCGCATATCCATCCATCTCCAAGTACGTCTGGACGACCGCCAACTATTTCCATCCTCTTGGGTGTACAGCCCAATCAGGATCGTCAGTAATTATCCAAACGATGTGAAGACTTCCGGTCTTCAACCACCGTCTTCATCTTCGACATCTCGTCGAATCGGTTATTCAGAATGGGTGTAAACCCGGCCTTTCTGAATAACCCACGTATATGATAAACAAATGTTACACAAACACATCAAACGCCTCATTCCAATTCAGAATATTCTTTTATTCACAAAATCACATTTTTAGGGAAAGGTTCCCATTAATTTTATCCAAGATAAATTCTTCTAAATTTATTCTTTAATCTTCCTTTGGATATCATTTCAAACCATATTATGGTTTTCCAAACTAGTCGGGATTAGCGAACCACACCGAAGTAATTATTATTTTATTTCCCAATCCCAACCTATATATCCCATGGAGAAAACTGGTAATACTCCACATCTAACACCACTGTGTTATCGGTAAAATTAATTACCATTTCACGTTCAAATCTAATTAAAGATTTAACTATCGCTTTGGAGCAAAACTGGTGGTACTCCATTCTCGATCACCTTTCAGATTTGATAATTTAAATAATCACTTCATTTTTCAATCTAATTAAAGATTCATTAAAACTCCACTTAGTTTTAATCTTCTCAAAAATCGATATCTTGCCTTTAACTGGGTTAAAGAACCAATGTCTTCTAAAACACGATTCACGATAAACCCAAATCACGTTTGATATTAAATACAAGGCTCTGAATAGAAAATATATCGGCTTACATTCAATATCAAATTCTGAAACCAACATATATCGTATTGGAAATAGCGATATAAAATATATCTTTCAAATCCCCATAACAATATTTGTATAGTCACGAAATCCAACATCGAAATATCCCGAAGATAATTTCGATTCAACTCCAGTCCAATCCATGTATTGGGAGTATTGATTATTTTTAAAATCACTTTCAAATTCAATTTATTTATTTCAAAAATAAATTGATTTTAATTCTAGTTCAAAACTAGTTTATTTCGATAAAAATCTATTTTTATCTTTTCAAATGTGGAATTTTCCAGCTCAACTCTTTCCAATCCATATATTATGATTTTACACAAATTATAGATATTTTTAATAATTTTACCAAGGCCCGTACAGTCGATTTCCAACAACGGCCATCGAACTGCACTTACAGCGACCTTTTTCGAATTTGATTTGGACATAACTCCAAATCCAACCGTTAGATTTCAAATTTCTAATATTCATTGGAAAGCTCTTTTCGATACGAACCCAACGGTTCCGGTTTTAGGAGAATCCGACGGTCGGATCTCCCGCAATGTCCGTTTGAAATAAATGGTCGAAATTCACGAACTGCCGCGGCGCGGCGCATTCTATTCAGGCCATTATATATATAATATATATATATTATATATATTTCGTCGATTTCCTTTTAAAACGAATTTTATAAATAGTTCTACATTCGTTTCAAAACAATTTCAACTTCCATTTCAATTCAAATCAAAATTGAATTCTTCTTTATAAATTCGTTTTAAAATTCATTTCTATTCAATTCAATTTGAATTCATTTCGAATTCGCTTTCAATTCAATTCATTTCGAAATCGTTTTCAATTTAATTCATTTCGAAATCGTTTTCAATTCAATTCATTTCGAAATCGTTTTCAATTCAATTCATTTCGAAATCGTTTTCAATTCAATTCATTTCGAAATCGTTTTCAATTCAATTCATTTCGAAATCGTTTTCAATTCATTTCGAAATCGTTTTCAATTCAATTCATTTCGAAATCGTTTTCAATTCAATTCATTTCGAAATCGTTTTCACTTCAATTCATTTCGAAATCGTTTTCAATTCAATTCATTTCGAAATCGTTTTCAATTCATTTCGAAATCGTTTTCAATTCAATTCATTTCGAAATCGATTTCAATTCAATTCATTTCGAAATGAATAAAATCGATATAAATATCGTTTACGTCAAAATGGCGTCAATCTAATCAACACGACTTTATATTTTCAAAACTTCTTTATTCTATCCAACAAATGAATATTTATCCCATTCAACACATGAATCTATATTTATTTCAACGCACGACTAATCTCAACACATGAGTACTGTCAACACATCACTATTTTTATATTCAACACATGAATTTTCTTTTATAATATTCATTACTTTCCCGATTGGAATGAGGCCCAATCAATCACCATATGACGTTAATTATATGGATTCCATACAACACATGTATATAATAGCAATAATAAACAATCAAACATCAACCAAAGTGCACTACACTGTATAAGCATCAAATATAGATATCTTACGCTTATAACAGCCTGTCAATCAATCGATCGACATATTTAATCAATCAGGATGAGTGAACTTCAAATTTCATCCCAACACCCGTGTGGGGTTTCAAACAATCAAACACAGATTTTTAGTTGTGCAGTTGGGCGATGTGTAAAATTTATCGACCCTTTCAATATCAGTCAAATCAGTGTATATAAACAAATCGGCCGATTTGTTTATAAATATTTATTTATTCACTTTCACGTTAAAACTATATTTTTAATGATAATATATTTTATTTTAACACATGAATTGCTATTCATTTCATTTACACAATAAAAATGATATTTTTATTTTTCTAACATATTTTAGAAAATTTCGGCGGCATAACGGCACGATACTAGAAACGGGACGAGGCCTAGCCTTATCCCCGGTCTAGTGAAGGCCCACGCCATTCACACATCAATCAAATCAATTTTATTTCACCAAACAATTCAGTTCAAACCAAATAATCTAACCAACTACACAACCAAACAATTTAACAAACAAGCCATCCATGGTCTGTGGATGACGGGTGTCGGGTGCTACTAAGCACCGTCTGCATCCTAGTATATATATCTATATATATAACTAGAAAAAGAAATTTAAAGTGAGAGGTTCTCACCTAAAGCTATCCAATACCACGACTCTTCATTTATAGAAATCTTCTTCGTTATCCCATCTTTGTCATCTTCGTTGCCCGTAGTCACTATATATATAAAAATCACACATTTTTACATTTCGATGTTTTTAAAATAAAAATCACATTTTTATATTTCGATGTTTTTAAAATAAAAATCACATTTTTATATTTCGATGTTTTTAAAATAAAAATCACATTTTTATATATCGATGTTTTTAAAATAAAAATCACATTTTTATATATCGATGTTTTTAAAATAAAAATCACATTTTTATATATCGATGTTTTTAAAATAAAAATCACATTTTTATATATTCACTTTCAATTTAAAAGTCATATTTTTACTTCGATGTTCAATATATAAAAATCATATTTTTATTTAGTTCTATATATTTTTAAAACCAATGCTATTTTCTAATTTAAACCCATGTATTTTTCTATTCTTGTTTTCATGTATATTTCTACCTTACTTTTACTTTCAAATTCAAAGTATATTTTTATTTTCATAATCAAAGTATTTTATTTAAAAAAACTGAAATCAAACAAAATGCAGTTTATATTTAAAATTGATTTTTAAACAAGGCCATCATATTTAAATAAATAAAGAAAAATAAATCACCTTCTTACATGCGTTCGAACCTCACTGGAAAGCTGCGACTTCGAGCAACCCAAAACCCTCCCCTCGCTCACGCCTGACCCCACCGAACTACAATCGTTGACCGACATTCTGACCCCTTGTAGATGGCGACTCATCCCCCACAAACAACTCGCAACCATCATAGAAGACTAACTTCCCTCTCATCGTTGATTATCTGGTGCCCTAGCTGTCAAATCAGAACTGTCGAGCCCGATTCTAACAATCGCTCGCAATGAAATAGACATAGGATGGAAGAGCAACTCAATCTAAGATCAACCATTTGATTCCATGATTTTTAGAATTTTTCTTTGATATTTCCTTGAATTTCGAAGCACGATTTTTAGTTTGGAAGAAGAAGACCTAGCGGCTTGCCATTTTGACCAGAAGAAGAAAAAAAAGGTTTAGTGAAAATCTAGGGTATTTATAATAATTTGTTTTTTTTTTATTATTTAATTCTAATAATTGGTTCTTTTTCATACGAACTTCAAACAGGACCTAACGACTGTCGCCTCTAGCTAATTACCCCCATTCCGAACACAATGGGATATGCATCGTAAGCTGATTCGGCTGTTACAATCAGTTTCCGTTAAATTTACATTTAAATCGCTATATTGAATTTTAAACGTACATTTCAAATTACCGGGGTCGCATACGAACTCTATAAATTGCAGAAAATATTTTCTAGCTTCGTATTGACGATACGGTCCTAACAAAACTAGTTTCATCGAATTCTGAGACCGTTGGAAAAATGGCCAATTTCCAGTCGATTAAAATCAACTGAAACTGGTCAAACACATTTAACTGCGCCACGCTCACATATTGATTCGAAAAATTATGAAATTTAAAACCTAGCAATAATTTCACATCCCGGACCCAACAAAACTGGTTTCGTCGAAATCCGAGGTCGTTTGCAAAATGTCCATTTTTAAAGGCCTGAATTCCATAGCGACTATTCAGAATTTTCAACTGGACATATCTTTTGATTCCCGCTACGAAATTTTGATTTTTCGGATTCGTTGGAAAGATATTATCAAATAGATCCTATGATTTTTGGTTTCACTAAAATCCGGATTGTTTTGCACCCGGTACGTTCAATTGAAATTTGAAATCGAATTATCGAACTACCGCGCCATTTTCAATTCTATTTATAATTATATATAAATATTTATATTCTAACGACGGCGTATGTTATATATACGTTCGAATTATATTCAAAATAAATTTCTCGTCGATATTATTTAAAATAATCTATTTTAAATATTCAAAATTCGCTAAAATTGCCAAAATAAAAATTTTAAACTGGCCCAGATTTTCGGGTTATTACATTTACACGGCTTTGGAAATTGGTTAAAGGAGCAGTTTTTTTTCTTTTTCATTTACTGGAAGGGAAGAAGAAATTTAAGCGAGGTGGTTAAATTATTAAATTGGATTAAGAAAATGATTCAAGGGTAATGATTTGATTAGAAGTATACATGAAGTTGTTCGCTTCACGTTTTACATCAACTGCACCTTGGAGTTCTTTGAGCTTCACAAATGTGCATGCCAATTTAGCCCAGTTCGAGAACCGTCATATTGTGTAAGTCCCTTCCAGTGTTTTTCTTATCTACTTATCGCAAGCTCAGATAAACTTTGGAATATTGAGCCAGGTTGAAAACAGTTGGATATTTGAGCTGGGCCAGGTTTAACTGGATTAATAACGTTATTAGTTATTAATAAGTAAATTAATTATTTAATTAAGGAATTAGTAGTTAATTTAAATCGTATAAACTAAAACATGGATAACTTTTATTTAGTAAACAGAATTGAACCAGATCGGTCATGTTGAAATCTTAACAGCGAGATCTACATTCTAGAACCATTTCCGTTGAGAATAAAGCTACCCGAATTTCGTGGAAAAATGAAACGCTTGTTTGATTTTAAAACGAATCAAATACAGAATCATCAACTTCAAACCCATGTGAGTAAACTCACTAACTTTGGTTCGTTTATATTTTTATATAAACGAGTTTTAAATTTATATATAGTAATTTCATACTGTGTGATGGTTGTTTTGGATGAATGGTTGAATAAATTGGTTGAAATGATTGATATATATATATATAAATCATTGATTGAACATTGATTCTATTTACCATTATCGCATAGTGAAGTGAACATGATGTTATTTGTGTTGATTAACATCTGTGGATGCAGGGAAACAAGTTACAGGGATCCAACTGGATTCCTCTACATTTGTATTACTATTTACATTGATTGTGTTATTTTGTGTGATATATAATTAGTGATTAATTATGTTGTGTTAAATTACACTAGCCCTAGAATTTTGATATTTAAATACCGTATATATTTTCGAATATAGGAAAGAGAATTTGAGTTTTAAAAAGGAAATTTATTTCGAAAAATAGAAAATTTAATTTTGAATAGAATTAAAATTAAAAACCGGTTTAATGGAGGGAACAAGAAGTGGTTTATAAATGAGGTCATGAATTAAGTGAAATTTTTGTCATTGGATAAATAAAAATAAAAATTCAAGTTTGAATGTATATAGAAAAATGGAAATTGGTTTTGAAACCGGTATGTGAAAAAAGACTTAAACTTAGCAATTATAAGGAAAATTTTGAACGGGATTATAAATAGATGGAATAAAAAAATAAGATTTTAATATGAATAATTATACCAATGGAAGTTAGTAAAGAGAATTAGGGTTTTTAAATATTACTTATACGAAAACTAGGCGGGTTGATTTATTAAAGAAATTTTATTCACAATTAAAGTGACTAATGGTTTAAAGTAGATAATTTGTAAATGAAATTATCTAAAAAGGAATTTTCAATTTGTTTTCTATAAACAGAAAGGTGTTGTTAGCAAGCATTATAAACAGAATACAAGTTCCTGTGCAAATGAGTGTAGTTATAGTGGAAATGAGTGTAGTTATAGTGGAATTTGTATTAAAATTATTCAAAAGTTCGTAATACTAATTGAATATAGATTAGTCGGAAAAGATTTATTTATTGAAACTTAACTATATCCAATTCAGTGAAAGTATTAGTTACTTTCCATTCTAATTAAGATTTATTTATTTAATTAGTTGTTAGTTTATTTATTTATTCGAAGTAACGAATACAAGTTATATCTTAAAGTAAAATATTTCGGAAAAAGGGATTATAACGTTTTCGTTATAATTGATATTTTCTGTAAAAGAAGTGGATTCTTAAATTGAATCCAAGGATTTCATGAGCAAAGTTTTATTGGAATCTGAACTTATGAGCCTTGTCTATATCAAAGTTAAGAATGTTGTTCAGTTAAGGTTTGAGAGGTAATTATACCTGAACTTGATCTACTTCATTATTTATTGAGAAATGGTTAAGGTTCAGTGGCGAATATTGGTTAGTGATGCGGTGAGTTAATAAACAATTAATGAATTGAGTTATAATAATGATGTTTTATATAACATCAGTTTAATTCAATAAAAAGATTTTGGAAACATTTTCCAACTTAAATCAGAGATATTTCCTAAGTGTAGGAAATGAAAAGAAATGGTTAATAAGAATTTAAAGAATAGAAATTGGAAATGTTTTCCAATGTTAATAACATATATTTTTCTAAATATTTGAAATAAGATAACATGAGTATGTAAAAATGTTATCCAACTGTGATACGTAATATTTTCTGAAATATTGAAAATAAGAATTTATTATCTTTGGAAATGTTTTCTAAGAGTCGTGAGAGGCTAAAATAGATTTTGAGGAGTATCTAGAAAGATATAGGAAATTGGGAAATGATAATTTAATAAGAAATTGATTTAAAAGGGGCCAGTATTGTTTGATGATTGATCGATAAAATTTCCATTTGGAATTAAGACCATTGATGGTATGGATGTTCCTTTGATAGTTAAATCACCAACTATCAAAGTTTTTGTTCATTTTATACATCCGTTGCCAATATGGAGAGACCATTATCATATTTATTGTTTGAAAACCACTCCATATATGCATAAGCGTTGCAAATCAAATTATGCGGAAGATAACCCAAGATATATTAATAGAATGATGCCTTCGGTTTGCCCTGTCCCAGGACAGCGTATATGGACGAATGTCTGACGATGTGACATTCAAAGTAAATAGTGGCAATATGTTCTAAAAGGATAATCGTGACCTCAAGCCTCGTCAACTGGGAAATGAAAGAAATCGAGCAGGCAACATGACCAAGTTGGTCATTCCCATTAGGGGTATTATCACCTAATCTAGAGAAATTTCATTTGCTTCTGATTCTATTCGCTGCTGTATGCTTTCGGTAACGGTTGCTGATCACAACCGTTGGTGATAATATGAAACGACCCGAAATCCCCCTTACGGGAAATCCCAGATTGAGTCGAGGACAAGCCACATCAGAACGCAGACGGAAGAACATTTCATTGTATATTTCAACAATTCCATCAGATTACAAGAATATACAGAGTATGAATCAATATTACACATTTACCAAATATCAGAGATTACATTAAATTATATAGCAGCGGAAAATAATACAATACACAACTAGAAGAGATATACGGATACAAAGCTTTCCGGATATCATTCCAGTTGTAAACCAGGATCATGTGAATATAAATCTGCAAAACCAAAACTACTAGCTGCCCGTGTCAAAATAAGGGCACCCAGAGTTTAGGTTAAAACAATAAACTCCAGGTCAGTCATGGGACTGGTGTGAGAACTAAAACAGTTATCAATCTTTATTTTAAAGTTAGGTAAATCAAGGGACCACGCCGTATAACACGGAACGGGTTTCCTCCCAAGAACACCAGTGCATAAAACAACAGTGCAATGCTAAATAAAGAACAATGAAGCTATTATAAGACCCAGGTCCCATCACACAATGCAACACAAACCGGAGGAAAGGGTTTTCCCTTATAATAGCCAAAGCATGTTTGATACATTTAGAAACAAATCATTTGATACTATTATAAGTGTACAGTGTCAAAACAATTTCAATCATAAATATCAATCATAGACGGCATGGGTACCATATATCATGTCGCCATACTAGGCTCTACAATCAAAACCGCACAGTCATGTATTTGAAAGTTGGATTTCCATCTGTGAACCGAGGCAAAAGATAGTCCTCTACCGATTCGAGACGCTCTAGCCCGTGTCTCAGGCAAGCGCAGACAAGCCTTGGATCGTCAGGGCCGGTCCACCGATGTGGATTAAAATGCCTGAACACTACGTTTCCCCACCCTATGGGGTGTCAATGAGTCCAATGACTCCATCGGTCCCGGATCGACCGATATATCCGAGGCGCCTCGCAACAGCAACAACCACATAAGTCAAACTCGTCAGGGCGTGTAAAACCACTGATGCCACTTCTAGCTAGAAGGAAACGCATGCCCTCCCTGATGTCCTATCCCATTTTTGGTTCACAACCGGGGTGAGAGGCTCGCGAATCAACGTTACAGAAAGCTATGCCACACAGGCCGTGCTTTGATCATCCACCACAAGACTCTGCTTTTCAACAGAAGCCTTAATCATATTGCCACTTAGACATGCCACACAGGCAATTCACTCCATGCGATTGATATCCATCGATATATAACCTCTGAACTCGTACGTCTCAGAGAAGGGCGTTAAGCAAGAGAATAAATTCTCCGCCGCCAAACAGATATATATTTAATAGAAATCAATCACACAGACCGAAATCCAATGTCAGACACACAGTCCATTTACAAGTTTGTTCTGGGTCTGAACGAAACCGGAGGCACCTAGTACCCCGCATATCCATCGATCTCCAAGTACGTCTGGACGACCACTAACCGATTCCCTCCTCTTGGGTGTATGGCCCAATCAAGATCATCAGTAATCACCCAAATGACGTGAAGACCTCCGGTCTTCAACCACCGTCTTCATCTTCGACACCATGTCGAATTAGTTATTCAGAATGGGATAAACCCGGTCTTTCTGAATAACTCGCGTATATAATAAACAAGTGTTACACAAACACAACATACGCCTCATTCCAATTCAGAATATTCTTTTATTCAAATATTCTTATACTTTGGGAAAGGTTCCCATTCATTTTATCAAAGATAAATTCTTCAAATTTATTCTTTAATCTTCTTTGAATATCAATTCAAACTAGACGGGATTAGCGAGCCACACCGAAGTAATCATTTATTTTATTTGCTCAATCCCAACCTATTCATCCCCTGAAGTAAAACTAGTAATACTTCATATCTAACACCATGGTGTTATCGGTAAATTCAATTACCATTTCACGTTCAAATCTGATTAAAGATTTAACTATCGCGTGGAGTAAAACTGGTGATACTCCATTCTCGATCATTTCAATCTAATTAAAGATTCATTAAAACTCTACTTAGTTTTAATCTTTAACTGGGTTAAAGAATCAGTGTCATTTAAAACACTGTTCACGATAAACCCAAAAAAATCAAATACCAATTCAATTCCAATTAAATATTATTTAATTGGTACACTTCATTAAATCTAAATAAAAACATTTAATCTTTTTCTCAACTGGGCTTAAGAACAGTGTTAATGAAGACACCATTCACGACAAACCCAAATCACATTTGATATTAAATACAAGGCTCTGAATAGAAAATATATCGGCTTATATTAAATATCAATTTCTACGACCAACAAATATCGTATTGGAAATAACGATATAAGTATATCTTTCAAAGCTCCCTAACAATATCTATATAATCATGAAATCCAACATCGAAATACTCCACCGTCAATTTCAATTCAAATCCATTCCAATTCAAATATTGGAAATTCTGGTTATTTTCAAGACCATTTCAAATCCAATTTATTTATTTAAAAATAAATAGAATTATAATTCTAGTTCAAAACAAGTTCATTTCGATAAAAATATATTTTTATCTTTTCAAATATGGAGTTTTTCATCCCAATTATTCACAAATCATTTCTTATGATTTTACACAAATTATTATTATTTTTAATAATTTTATCAAGGCCCGTACAATCGATTTCCATCAACGGCCATCGAACTGCACTTACAACGACCTTTTTCAAATTTTATTTGGACATAATTCCAAATCCAACGGTTAGATTTCAAATTTCTAATATTCGTTAGAAAGCTCTTTTCGATACGAACCCAACGGTTCCGGTTTTAGGAGAATCTGACGGTCGGATCTCTAGTAATATACATTTGAAGTCAATGGTCGAAATTCGCGAACTGCCACGGCGCGGCGCGTTCTATTCAGGCCATTATATATATAATATATATATATATATTTCGTCGATTTTCTTTCAAAACGTGCTTTGTAAATCGTTTTAAATTCATTTTCAAAACGGTTTCAACTTCAAATTCAATTTCAAATCAAAATTGAATATTCCAATATAAATTCGTTTTAAATTCATTTCAAATCGATTTCAATTCAATTTCAATTTAATTCGGATTTCAATTCTATTCGAATTTCAAATCATTTCAGTGTATTTCGAATTTTAAATCAATTCAGTTGAATTCGAATTTCAATTCACTTTAAATATAATTCGAATTTCAATTCATTTCAATATAATTCGAATTTCAAATCTATTTGATTTCAAATCTATTCAATTTAATTCGAATTTCAAATATATTTCAATATTCATTGAAAAATGAATAAAATCGATATAAATATCGTTTACGTCAAAATGGCGTCAATCTAATCAACATGGCTTCATATATTTCTATTTTCAAATATTCTATTTCAAATATTTCTTTTTCAAATATTTCTTTTTCAAATATTTCTATTTCAAATATTTCTTTTTCAAAACTGGAATGAGGCCCAATCAATTACCATACAATGTTAATTATATGGATTTTCTACAATGCATGTATACAATAACAACGATGAATAATCAACCATCATCCAAAGTGCATTCTACACTGTACAAGCATCAAATATAAATATTTAACGCTCATAACAGTCTGTCCATCAATCGATCGACATACAACTAATTATTGGGACTAGTGTATGTCATATATCATCCCAATACCCGTGTGGGGTTTTCAAACAATCAAACACAGATTTTATTTGTGCAGTTGGGCGATGTGTAAAATTTATCGTCCCAATCAATATTAGTCAAATGTGTGTATATAAACAAATCGTCCGATTTGTTTATTTTTATTTCATTTCATATACACGTTAAAAATTCTATTTTCAACTATAAAATATTTTCAACTATATAAATATTTTATTTCATTTCACATCACATCACACAATCAACTACACATCAAAATCATACAAACATGCATACAAGCCGTCCATGGTCTGTGGACGACGGGTGTCGGGTGCTACTAAACACCGTCTGCATCCTAGTATATATTTTAACTAGAAAAATTAAATTAAAAGTGAGAAGTTCTCACAGAGGGTTCCACTCCGTCGTGCTTTGCTTTTGAACTGCTGAATGGTCTGGATCGGTTGAAATTCTACTGCAGTCCATTTCACGCTGTTCAAATATAAAAATATTATATTTTTATCACTTCATTCAATAAATCAAAATCGTATTTTTATTTCTTCTTCATATATATTTTCGACACTTCATTCTATATAAAAATTATACTTTTATATTTCTATTTCATATATAAAGATCGAATTTTTACTAGTTATAAAATAAAAAAATCGTATTTTTACTTCACTAAAAATCATATTTTTATTTCGCTACATATATAAAGATAATATTTTTATATTCTCTATTATATAAAAATTATATTTTTAACCTTTCTATATTATAAAAATTATATTTTTAATCTTCTACTATAATAAAAATTATATTTTTAATATCACTACATTATAAAAATTATATTTTAAGCTTTTCTATATTATAAAAATTATATTTTTAACCTTAACAAAAATCCTAACTTTTCATTAATAAAAATCTCATCTTGCTTTGTGTAAAAAATCTTGTCTTTCATACGATCAAAATCGAATCTTTCTAATTTTTCCTACATGATAAAAATCATAATTTTATTCTAATAAAATTCAGATTTTATTCCATTTAAAATCCTATCTTTATTAAACAATAAGTCATATACATAAATAAAAGAAAAGCTATATATATATATCAAAAGAACACTTACAGACTTAGAGAAGGAAGGGGGGTTTCTGGTCGGAAGTGGCTTGGCGTCGGAATTCGAAGCAGGGGAGGGGTGGCACTCCATCTCGCGGTGGAAGGAGAAGCGGTCACGGCGCAGGGTGGCGTGGGGCTTGAACGACGGGGTCGAAGTCTGGGGGGGGTCTTCGAATCGCGTAAAGGAGAGGGAAGGGGAGAGGGTGGATCGCTCGACGTGGAGGGGGTTCCGACGATGATGGGGAGGGCGGCGCGGAGGGCGATGGCCGATGCAACGGGTCTGGGCGTCGATCGATTTTTAGTTTAGGTTTTTTTTCTTTTGATTTGGTCAACGAGAAAATTGGGGGGGGGGGCATATGTAAATAATTTAATTAATCTATTATTTTATTTTTCTCCAAAAGCAACTTTTTAATTTGAAACCCAAACCGGACCCAACGATCGTCAACCTTAGCTAAATACCCCCATTCCGAACACAATGGGATATGTTTCGTAAGCCAGTTCAGCTGTTACGATCATTTTTCGTTGGATTTAAAATATAAATCTTTATATATTCAAATTAAACGCACATTTCAACTTACCGGGGCTACATACTAACTCGAAAAATTCCAGAAAAATATTTTCTAGCTTCGTATTGACAATATGGTCCTATCGAAACTAATTTCGTCGTATTCTGAGACCGTTTGAAAAATGGCCATTTTCCAGTCGATTAAAATCAACTAAAACTGGACAAATGCGTTTTCTTTTGCCACGCTCACATATCGAGTCGAAAAATTACGAAATTTGAAACCTAGCAATAACTTGACATCATGGATCCAACAAAAGTGGTTTCGTCGAAATCCGAGGTCGTTTGCAAAATGGCTATTTTTAAGGGCCTGAATTCCATAGCGACTATTCTGAAAATTCAACTGGACATATCTTTTGATTCCCGCTATGAAATTTTGATTTTTCAGATTCGTTGGAAAGATATTCTCAATTAGATTCTATTATTTTTGGTTTCGCTAAATTCCGGTTTATTTTGAATCCTGTACATTCATTTGAAGTTTGAAATCGAATTATCGAACTACCGCGCCATTTTCAATTCCTTTCATAATTTAAAATAATTATTTATATTCTAACGATGAACTATATAAATATATTCATTCAAATTCTATTCAAAATAAATTTCTCGTCGTTATTATTTAAAATAATTCATTTTAAATAATCAAAATTCGCTAAAATTGCCAAAATAATTTTTTTTAAACTGGCCCAGATTTTCGGGTTATTACACAATATGCTCGGTACACTCAAGTTAAATGAGTCACAGTCACGTGTGGCCGGGTTGCAAGATGTTCTTGTTGAACCCAGTGTACTTTATAGATATACACTATTGGAAGGTGGTCCCATACCTTGTCATAGTTGGAAATCCATTCTACAATAAGCGCCCTGTAGTTTTTGATTTTATATTATATATGGAGCGTGAGATGCAAGTGTTCCGCTAGATTACTATTTATTTGATTCAGACACTATTATAATATTATCGGATTTGATACCAAAAATATTTTGGTTTATTGTAAGGTAAAAATCATCCGTGTTTATGTGTGGATCGGTCTTACGATTGTCTTTTCTTTCGAAAGATTTTTGAATGTTAAACAAATGGTTGGAGTTTACCTACACCAGTCCCATGACTGACCCAGAGTTCATTTTTATTTGTTTTCCCTAAACTCTTGGGTGCCCAAATTTGTACGGGCAGTCAAGTAGTCAGGATTTTACTGGTTCACTTAGTTGAGCTTGAAGCAGGAGGCTTCATCAGTTAGCTATAGACTATCATATTTTCCGCTGTGTACTATGTTGTATCTAGAAATAGATGTTTGTAGCTATTCCAGAAAATATCTGTTGTGCTCTGATGATGGTATGTATATACAGTTACTGATTTGTATTTCAAGAGTTATGTTATGTAATATATTTTATTCATTCCACTGTGAGATTTGTGTTCTTCGTTTTCTTTTATTCTAATTTTTCTTTCTTTCTATTTCTTGTAACAACCCGTGATTTTAAAACATGACAAAAGAGATAATTAAAGAATACTTAATTCTTATAAGAAGAATTAAGGGAAACGGGCTACGCCATTTCGTTCGTCTCAGAATTCTGCTTGGGATAGAGCCCGATTTTGCATAAATCGGATATCGTATGAAGAGGTTATGATGCTTAGAAGATTCCAGTTTAAAGCAAAATTTATTTAAATAATAATTAAATAACAAAAACTGATCAATAATCAAAATTTAGACAAAGCGGGCTAAGCGGGAAATTTCCCGCTCGTGGGTGTCGACCCTCCCAGGAGGTGTCGACATGGGTGTCGACCCCCCATGGGGTGTCGATAGGGGTGCCGACCCCGCTATAGGGGTGTCAACCCCATCGTCCCAGATCTGGCCTGACGTGTTTTGTGGTGGATCTGATGACGGGATGACGTGTTTTTCTGGTCTGGATGGTTCAGATGGATCCTAATCTAATCTAAGGGTCCTAATTCACCTAGAGCATCTATAAAATACCCCTAAAGCTAACCCTAATCCCATTGTTTTCATCCATGGCACCTCCATGCTGCTCTAATCTAAATCAAATTTGGCCTCTCTTCTCCACCAAAGCAAATCAGAATAAGAGTATTCAAATTAGAAGATCAGATCTTCAAACAATCAAACTAGAGATTATTCAAGATTAGAACAACGCCTAATTCTCTTTTCTAAGAATCCTATCGCTGTGAGTCTATGTCACTTTCACATATAATTGAATTAAAAGTAATTTTTATAGGATTGTAGATTGGATCTTATGTATATGCCTGTGACTGAAATGAATCTTATCAAGCTTGTAAATCATTATCTTTCAGATTCATACTTATAAATCTGTCATATCCCTTTCTAATCCATTTTATCGTTATATGCCTGCTTATATTTCATATGCCTATTCTTATGTTTATGCTAGTTTTGATGTTTGGATTCTCTTCCCTTCTTCTTTTCCTTTTTCTTTATGAGATTAGGATAACTTCGAGCCTAACATATTGCGTTGAGATTTACGTACGAATAATGTTGGAACGATTGGGAAAAGTTTGGGAAATATGCAATGAAATGAAATTTGGCATAAATTTTTGATGAATATGGAAAATTGGTTTGGCGATAATTGAGTATGACTTGTATACATGAGATTTGGCATAAAATGTTAATAACTATGAAAATGGGTTTGGGCATAATTTGGCACATGAGATTATAAATATAATTTAGATTGGAAATTATGGGTGATTGGAATATATTGTAATCCAAAGATTTGAAATTGGGACTTGAATCAAGAAAGTGATAATGAATGCCTAAGACACGAGGTTAGATTCAGATTGCGTTATAAGCCTGCTCGGAACCGCCCAGCATATCCAGCAACCACAATTTGGTAATCTAATGTGGGAGGTCAAAGGCATAAACTAGATGCATAATAATGCAAATACACGAGGTTAGATTCAGATTGCAGTATAAGCCTGCTCAAAACCGCCCGGCAAATCCAGCAACTGCAAAACGGTAATCTCATATGGGAGGTCTTGCAAGATTACGGTTATAATGAATTAATGAACACTTAACCAAGATAAGACATGTGATTAGACATGGGGATGATAAAGGGTTAAGTGAGTAACATGGGTAGCATGTGAAACATAATAAAAGCACTTAACCAAGATGAGACATGTGATTAGACATGGGGATAAAGAGGGGTTAAGAGGGAATTCCTAGTGGGGACCAAGCTTAGGAGGGAAGCTTGTGTCAAGTGGGTGGACTCTTTTCAACCAATAACCCATTTTAGTATCTATTTGAGCTCGAACTAGGTTGAGGACAGGGACACGCTTACTGGTGTTGATTGTAAGAGGTCAATAAAGAGTTAGTGATGGCAGTGAAAGTCCAACGGAGTCATGTGCGTGCGTGGGTCCGGGCTGGTAGGTAAGACGTTGTTGCGTCGTGCAGGTATAAGCTGTGCATTTCAGTAGTATTGGGGTTGCCACCTTAGGGAGTGATACACCCTATTGTGGGACCAGCACAGGTATCTACGAGGTTAGGGAGCCGATCGAATGGGGAGGGTAGTGGGTACAACTAGTGGTGGTAGGAGAAAGTGGGCACCAACGAGAGTAGCTAGGAGTACACAAAGCTACCATTATTATGACTAGTAGAGAGGGGTCATCTTATAGCATGTAACTAGTATGTTGACATGGTGCAGATCATATCTTACAGTGGTTAGAAGTGCAACCAATGTTCTACCTTACTTAGCTTGTTTACCTTATCATATCTTCTTATGTTACAGTCATCTCTTATATCCAGTTTATGTTCTTATCCTGTTAATTTACTGATTATATTGTTAAAGTCACTAGACTCGCTAGACTTATGTCTGACCCTTTTTTTTCGCCTCTTTTCTTTCTTCCCCTCCCCAGGTCCTCAGGGTGGGATTAGTTAAGCTTGACTGGATCTCTTTCTTCCTGAAGTGCTTGGATGTGTTGAAATTAATGATCAGCTTTCTCTCTTTTTCATTATGGCTACTGAGAGTGGGATTATGGTTTTTCTTTTATGTACTCTGATAATAATTTTGTTCAAGATGGATATTTATGTACTTGGCTTTAGTATGTAGTTTTGATGTTGTAACCAAACATGTTTGCTTTTCCCCTATAATAAATAAATTTTGAATTTTTAAGTACCATTTTATATATCTGTCTTGTGATGTTCTGTTCTATACTCTTATAACGCTCCATGAAATTTAATGCATTCCCTTAGTGAGTGACATTAGTGGACGTGGGGTGTTACATGTGGTATCAGAGCTGAAGGTTTCCAGAACAGATAAAAGATTTTGAAAACCATTTTCAAAAGCATTTTTAGAAAGAAGTATTTTCAAAAACATGTTATAAAGAGGGTATTTTCAAGAGAAAAGTTTATTATGAAAAACATAATCCCCAAAAAAGCCATATATCTGTCTTTCGATTCTCTGTTTTGAATTTCTTCCTTTTTCCTTTCAGCATGTATGGGGAACTTGTTATACCCGACGGCGTACAAATACGAGTCTGGTTTAGAAGGTATTTGGAGGCTAGGGCTACTGCTGCAGGCCCAGCAGACATTCCTCCTCCCCCAGCTGCAGCCGCTCCTCCTCCTCCTTCCCTTGTGGATGCCTTTTCTAAGATATGCAAAGACTTCCATGCGATGGGCGGAAAACCGTTTTATGGAACTGAGACGTTTGTTGAGGCTCGAAATTGGCTCCAGGAAGTGGAGGATTTGTTTGGTATCTTTGAAATAGACGAGGGAAGGAAAGTTCAGCTAGCTGCTTGGTTAATGAAGGATGAAGCTTCCTTTGGTGGGAAGTAACTAATAGAGGACGTGCAGTGGAGACGTGGATGGACTTTAGACGAAGGTTCGCGTTGAAATTTCTTTCACAAGCGGAGGAGAGTTTATACATAGAGAGGTTCTTGGCTTTAAAACAAGGGAGTTTGTCTGTGAAGGAGTACGTTAACAATTTTATCAGTTAGCAAGATTTCTTATGGAATTAGTTAATACACCACAAAAGAAGGCTTTGAGATTTGCCAAGGGTATGAACGAACCATTGCACGGGTTGGCTAGGTCCCACATTCCTATGGGAGCTACTTTCAAAAATCTTGTTGACATGGCGTTGACACATGAAGAGGAGAAAGGTGCTAATGTAGATAAGGCACATGATAAGAAAGGGGATCCAAAGAAGGCACAACAACAACAAAAGAAGGGTGAGGAGGATAACAAGGGTTTAGAGAAACGGAAGTGTCACAATTGTGGAATACCTGGCCATTTGAAGAAGGACTGTAGGAAGAAGAAGAAGACGGGTTGCTACCAATGTGGTGAGGCAGGATATATGGTTAAAGACTACCCAAGGAGGCAAGGACAAGGGCAAGGATAGAGGATAGGATCTACTTCTGGAGGGCAGGTTCATGCTCTCGTGACACCTAGACAAGATAGAGGTAGAAACATTTCTGTTGAATGTTTGATTTTCCTTTTCGAACATCCTGTACGTACTTTGTTTGATTCTGGCGCTTCACATTCATTTATATCTGCTTCTGTTGTTGAGTCTCTGCATTTAGATACTAGTATAGTAGTGGATCCCATTGTTGTCTCAAATCCTATTAGGGGTATGGCTCATCTTTCTATGTTATGTCGGGATTTGAGAATATATGTGTATGGCGTTGAGTTCGAATGCAACACTTATATGCTTGGCACCACGGGCTATGGGTTGATTCTAGGAATGGATTGGTTAGCCAGGTATGGTGCCATTCTCGACTGTGAAAAGAGGGTAGTTAGACTGTTGACTAATTTGAGTAATACTCTCGATATCTCATGCGATCCTAAGGGTTCTGTTATGCTTAGCTACCTAGAATCTCTTGACACATCTATTGATGATTTGCAATCTGTTCGAGTAGTTCGTGAGTATGCAGATGTCTTTGAGGAGGTTAGGGGCTTAACTCCAAAATGCGAGATAGATTTTTGTATATATTCGGTGGAAAATGCAAAGCCAGTTGCATTTCCTGTGCGCCATATGGCTCCAAGAGAAAGGAGAGAGCTTAGTAAACAAGTGAAAGAGTTGCTTGAGAAAGGGTTCATAAGAAGAAGTATCTCGGAGTGGGGTGCTCCTGTTGTTTTTGCTACAAAGGCTGATGGTTCACTTATATTGTGCATGGACTATAGGGAGCTGAATAAGCTCACGAAGAAGAATAGACACCCATTGCTGAGGATAAATGATTTGTTCGATCAGTTGGTTGGTGCTTCGGTTTTATCACAGTTGGAATTAGCTATGTGATTTAATCAGTCGAGGGTAGCTGAGGATAGTATAGATAAGACTGCTTATCCCGACGGTTTCTTCGAATGGCTCGTCATGCCTTTTGGTTTGACGAATGCACCCGCCTATTTCGTAGACTTGATGAGTAGGGTGTTTAGGGAGTTTTTAAACAAGTTTGTGGTGGTCTTTGTAAATGATATCTTGATATTCTCTAGAAGCGAGGAAGAACATGCCCTACATCTTAGGGAAGTCTTAGACCCTTCGAGCATGTCAACTCAAAGCTAAGTTCTCCAAATGTCATTTTTGGAGAAAGGAAGTGAGGTTCTTGGGGCACATGGTCTTCAAGGAAGGGATAGTAGTGGATTCCGCGAAGGTGGTAGTAATCCAAGATTGGAAGATTCCTAGGAACGCAACGGAAGTAAGAAGTTTTCTTGGTTTGGCGGGCTATTACAGAAAGTTCATCAAGGACTTTGCAAAGATATCAGCCCTACTTACACGGTTGACGAAAAAGAATTTGACCTTTTCTTGGGACATTGACTGTGACGATGCTTTTCAACGATTGAAGAGGGCATCGACGATAGCTCCAGTTTTAGTTTTGTCGGATGGGAGTAAACCATTCACAGTGTATACCGAAGCTTGCGGGATAGGGCTTGGCGCAGTTTTGATGCAAGAGGGAAGGGTGATATGCTATGGTGGAAGGCAATTAAAGGTCCATGAGAAGAATTACCCTACCCACAACTTAGAGTTAGCTGCCATAGTTTTTGCGCTTAAGTCTTGGCATCACTATTTGCTTGGAGAGAGGTTTGAGTTGTAAATAGACCATAAGTCGCTAAAATACTTGTTCTCTTAAAAAGATCTAAACTTAAGGCAACAGAGGTGGATGGAGTTCTTAGCATCCTACGGTTTTGAGATTGCATATACCCTAGCAAGGGTAACGTTGTAGCTGACGCCTTGAGTAGAAAGAAGTTGACTTTGAGTCCTTTGTTTGTCGAGCGGCAGAGTTTAGAGTATATCTCTACCTTTTACTTTAGACCCTCTATCGATTATGTACCCGATTTGTTGGCATCATTAAAGGTGCGACCTACGCTTTTGGGACAGATAGGTGCAGCACAACGAAATGACCCACAGCTGATTTAGATAGTAGACAAGGTCATAAGAGGGGTGTCTTCGAGCCATCTTAGTAGGTATACTATAGATGACAAAGGTTGGTTGCGTAGAGATGGGAGACTTTGCGTATCACAAGACAAGGGCTTGTATAGTGCCCCGAAATTCCGGTACAATTTGAGCTGACCAAATAACACAAGTCCAACCCAAATTACACTGGAGCCAGAAAACTAATAGAAAGAAAACAGAGGGTGAGAATAGATAAGATAGAAACTTAGAATAGAAGAAGAAGAACATACAACATCAGAGTAAACACGAATCTCACAGCGGAGCGAACAACATATAATAGATACATATCTTTGAAATAAAATCAGTATATATATACAACAACATTATCATAGTATAACACTTACAACACAGCGAAAATAATAATAGCTATAAAATCCTGAAGCCTCCTGCTCCAAGCTCTCCAAGTATATCTGTAAAACCTGACTACTTGACTGCCCGTACAAAATTGGGCACCCAAGAGTTTAGGGAAAACAAAACAAAACAAACTCTGGGTCAGTCATGGGTCTGGTGTGAGTAAAACAGTTTAAAACAGTATGAGCAATTAAACGATATTTCATAAGACCACGTCGTATAACGGAACGAGTTTTTTTTTCCTTATGAGAATCCAAAATAGTCTTTATATCAAAATTCTTTTGATATTATGATAGTGTCTATCAACCACAATATAATAATCATCTAGCAGAAACGCTTTCATCTCACGTTCTACATGTATAGTATACAATCAAATCCGCGAGCACTTATTGGATAATGGATTACCAACTATGACAAGTATGGAACCACCTTCCGATAGTGTACCTCTAGAGAGGAATACACTAGGTTCAACAAAAACATCTTGCAACCCGGCCACACATGACCGATCACTCATTTTGCTTGAGTGTATCGAATGTATATCACCAATGGTTGGGATCAACAACCGTTTCCCGATAAGGGACAACATCGATAGATTAAAGAAGGATATGAATATTATCTAGATAGGTGATTTTACACCCTAATGGGAGCTACCCACATAGCCATGTTGCCTGCCCGATTTTTGTCATTTCCCAGTTGTAAGGCTAGAGGCCACGCTTATCTTTTTACATATTATATCTTCATTTACTTGGAATACCACATCGTCATACCCGCCAAATCATTATCAATTTCCCTAACGGTACCACGGGTATGAAGCTAAGAGAAACGAATTCCTCCGCCACCAAACGTAATACGTTTGAAGAGATCAACATATATGATTCAGTAGGGATACTCTGTCAGACATTCGTCCATACAAATAGTCCTGAGACTATACAAACCGAAGGCACTATCCAGTAAATCCATCTTAGGCCATCTCTACCTAAGATTTATAAAATATCCCTTGCCCTTTACTCCGTCTTCAATATATTCAGCATACTTGGTTTGCAACGCTTATGCCAATACGGAGTGGTTCTTCGGATAATAATCCAACCGGTCTCTCCATATTAACAACGTAAAAATGGTCAAAAACTTTGATAGTCGGTGATTTAACTGTCAAATGAAAACACGTGTGCAAACAACAATCTTACTTCCAATTGGAATTTCTATTGATCAATCATCATATATATATATATATTCATATTTCCTTATTTTCTATATTCAGAAAATATATGTTATGAACATTGGAAAACATTCCCATTGCTTATTTACTTATCACTATTCTGCCACATCTATCAGACTGACTGTAAACTAGTATGAGAACAATTCCCTAAGTATCAATCCCTAAGGTCAAAACCAACATCAGATATACAATTAGAAAACCATTCAACTTAACAAATCTCCGGTCAGTTTCTAATTTAACTTGACTCTATTTCTTAATTCCTTATAAATAAAACATTCCATTTTTTATGTTTAGAAAATATCTCTGATTCTATATTTGGAAAACGTTTCCAAAACTCAATTATATGGATTTCAAACTAACGTTGTATAAAACATCGTTACGACCGCTCCCTCCATAAATCGCTTATTACTTAACTGTATTTCTAACTAACTCTCGCCCTCGAACCTCAACTATTTCTTAGTCAATTTTGAAGTCAATCAAGTTGGGGTATAATTACCTCTCAGACCTTAACTGAACAATGTTCTTAACCTTGCAATAGACAAAGCTCACCGCACCAATTCCTACAATCATTTGCTTACGCAAATTCAAGGATTCAGATTGTGAATCCACTTCTTTTATGAAAAATATTTATTATAACGACAACGTTATAATCCCTACTTTCAAAATATCTAACTTCAAATATAACTTTTATTCTTTACTTTGAATAAAGAAATAAACACCTAATTTATAAATAAATAAATCTTGATTTAAAAACCGGAAAGTACAAGTACTTTCCCGAATTTGATATAATCGAATTCGACGATTAACTCCCTTCGAATAACTAATATTCGATTAACTCACTTCAAATAACTAATATTCGATCAACTCCTTCTTCGAATAACTAATATTCGATTATCCCACTTCGAATAACTAAATTCGATTAACTCCTTTTGAATAACTAAATTCGATTAACTCCTTTCGAATAACTAAATTCTATTAACTCCTTTCGAATAACTAAATTCGATTAACTCCTTTCGAATACTAAATTCGATTAACTCCTTTCGAATAACTAAATTCGATTTATCTCTCTTCGAATAACTATATTCAATTAACTCCTTTCGAATAACTAAATTCGATTAACTCCTTTAGAATAACTAAATTCGATTAACTCCTTTCGAATAACTAAATTCGATTAACTCCTTTCGAATAACTAAATTCGATTAACTCCTTTCGAATACTAAATTCGATTAACTCCTTTCGAATAACTAATATTCGATTAACTCCATTCGAATATCTAAATTCGATTAACTCCTTTCGAATAACTAAATTCGATTAACTCCTTTCGAATAACTAAATTCGATTAACTCCTTTCGAATAACTAAATTCGATTAACTCCTTACGAATAACTAAATTCGATTAACTCCTTTCGAACAACCAAAATTCGACGAACTCTATTTGAATAACTAAATTCGATTAACTCCTCTCGAATAACTAAATTCGATTGACTCCTTTCGAATAACTAAAATTCGACGAACTCTATTTGAATAACTAAATTCGATCAACTCCTCTCGAATAACTAAATTCGATTAACTCCTTTCGAATAACTAATATTCGATTAACTCCTTTCGAATAACTAAATTTGATTTACTTCTTTCTGATTAACTCTAATCGACTTACTCTTATTCAAATAAATTATATTTGATAACTCTATTCGATTACAAATACTTCCTTTTCTATTGGTCTATATTTATTTCATATAAATATTTCCTTTTACAGCTTTATTTATTTTCTAAATAAATATTTCCTTTTATAACTTTATTTGTTTACCAAATAAATATTTCCTTTTGACTCCTTTTATTTATCAAATAATTCCCTTTTATCTTTATTTATTTTCTAAATAAATAATTCTTTTTCAACTCTATTTGTAAATGTTTTACAAATATTTCTCTTTCTATTTTATTTGTAAATGTTTTACAAATATTTCCTTTCTTGAATTCTTTTTATTTGCCAAATAAATATTCCTCTTATATAATTCTATTTATTTTCTAAATAAATATTCCTCTTGTAAAATCCTATTTATTTCTTAAATAAATATCCCATTTCAATTCTATTTGTTTAACAAATAAATATTTCTTTCCAATTCTATTTATTTAACAAATAAATATTCCTTTTATAAAATTCCTTGATTTTATAATTATTTTCTTTTATAAAACCCTTTTCCTTTTATATATAAAATCCATTGATTTTATATAAATAATTTATTTTCAAAATATACTTTGAAAATCCCCTTTTCTACATTCTAGTCTTACGTTATTCACAATACCAAATAACAATGATCGATATCATTCAAACACTCATAATCAACAACAGATTATATAGCACATCATATATCACAATATATGAAACAAAACAGTATTTTATATATTGAGGAACCCAGTTGGGTCCCTCTAACCTGTGTCCCTGCATAACAGATGTTAAACAATATAATCAACATCGATTTCATTCAATATGAAATATTCTGCTAACAGAATCAATAATTGATTAACGATTTATATATATATCGTTATCTATAATTTCAACGAATACATAAGCAATTCAACCAAACAGTTAACACACGGCAATCAATAGATAATTATCAGTTCTAAGAATATGTTATAAAAATATAACGGTTCAGTGATGGTGAGTTTTACTCACATTGGACGATCATCGTTAATAACGATAACCATCGCTTGATTCAGACGGACAATTTATTTTGTGGTAAATTGTAACTAGCTTCGAATTACTTCCAGTCGATTCCATATTGTAGTTTCCATCCCTACAATCCCAACGGATCCAACCATTCGAAATTCTGATCATGTATGACCAAGTTATCGTTATTACAAGTTGAACACAATTTAAATTAAATTAAAAGCATAAATGAATTAACATTTGGGCCTTACCCCTCTTCTAACCGGGCCACTCACTCAATACTGGCCCACCCGCAAATCGTTCTTCCACATTTGATACTCACGCTCCCGATGCGGACGACACTCACAAAGAATGGCCGACCATTTCAAGCCTTGGACTCCCTCTCCACTTCATGAATTCGAAAACCAAAACTACTAATTATTTTCTCGTCGCGTCCTCTTCCATCCTATACCAGTGTTGTTCAACTCGAGCTCCATTCGTACCGTACGATAGCCCAACCCTTCTTCGAGCCTACTGGAAAAACCTCGTCACCAAATCGCTCGGTTTTTCACCAAACTTCGTCGCGATGTGCGAAATCACCCTACAAACCTCAAAATAACATTCGTTTCCCTCATCCATGTCTCTATTTCACGATAAATCTAACCCTAGGTGGCCATCTCTCAAAACCAGCGAACCACAACATAATCGGAGGTCATGAAATCCATACTAAGTTGAAGCTAAACCCCCAAGAAACTCAGAAACATTAATGTCATAATTTATTGATTTTCTGTTGAATTGTTTTAGATTTTCAAAGAAGGAAATTTTACTGAAAATAGAAAGAAACGTGACGGCGGGTTTTTCGTTGACCCCAGAATGAATTTTTTCTAGGTTAGAAAAACTTAAAGGAGTATTTATAGGTAAATAAAAATATTTTTATATTCATTTATTTATTGATTTTTAAGCTAACGCTATGTGTATTCATTGTTAAAAATTCCTATAATTACACACGATTTCCAAAAATCACAAAAATGGACATAGCCTTCAATTCGACATTACGGACCCAACGAAACTGGTTTCGTCGAATTCTGACTCCGTTTGCTCACACAGCGTAATTTTAACCATCAAAATATATTTTTCACTTTAAAAATCGGTACGGCCACACACTGACTTCAAAAATCACGGAAATGGAAATCTAGCAATAATTTAATATTACAAATCCAACAAAATTAGTTTCATCGAAAACAGAGTTCGTTTGCAAAACTGGTTATTTTTAAAGCTCTAAATAACCCCATTTTAAATGTAAATATATTTAAAAATAATTAAATTAAATATTAATAAACTAATATTATCGTATATATTCACATACGATATCATACAGCTCTAAAATATTCCTATCTGGATTTATAGCTCGATATTTCAAAGTTCCCAGTTATATCGATATTCGATTTATATTAAATTCCTTTTATAATATAAATAAATCGATATAGATTATAAAGGAATTCCAAGCGACTTTTCTAAAATTTGATTTTGACATAAATCAAAATCTACACAATGAAATCCTGATTTTTCTCTTCCATTAGAAAAATACCGTTCAACAGATTCGAATGTTTCTTGTTTCACAGAAATCCGATTTAAAACGGATTCTGTATATTCGTTTAAAGTTCGAATCGCCAAATTACGAACTGCAGCGCCATTTCGAGCTCGATTATAATTATAATATAATTATACATTCAAACTTTGTTAAAAAAATATATTCATTATTCAAATTCAAATTCCAAACTGAATTATATATTTTGAATTGTCCAGTTCACACAATATTGTCAATTCAACTTAATTCTGATTATTTCAGAATTAAATATATTATTCTATTATTTATAATAATTAAATATTCAAAGTTATTTAATTAGATGACCATTTAATGCTCTAAATCACTATTTAAATAATTAAATAAATTAATTATTACACCGTAAAAATATGGGACATTACATTATTCCCCCCTTAAAATAATTTTGTCCTCGAAATTGCTGAGGTAGAAACAAACCCTATTGACTGGTTTGAACTTATTTGTTTAATTCTTAATTTCAGTTTCAACTGAACAAATAAACTTCAATTAAAATATTAATTAATTCTTATTAAAGAAAATTTTCAAAAATCCTGAAAATTTTCTAACACCTTAACTTTTCGAAAAATTCCACCAGCACCTCCTTTGTACTGGTCAATGGCTCAAACTCCAACTCGCCTCTCAAGGCCTTCTTCAACCCAAAAAAAAAATCAAACAGCTAAGTGGCTTGCCAATTCAGCTCATAAAATCTCTAACCCAATATGAAATATAAACTGGTACCTTTTTGTCGGGCATATCAATATATCCTTTTCCATCTGTTACCAATTCAAAATATACCAGTATCATTCCAATCAAATTGCAATCTGTTTTTATCCATAAATCCAACCATTCGCTTTATACCTAAGTCAAATTTCATTTCAAACCAAAGTTTCATTCTCGATTTTCAATTTCTTAACTCATCAATCCGATACCAGTTCAGATTCCTATCTCACAATCCAATTTTTATTCGATGTCATTCTAATCCAATTCAATTTCCACTTAACTGGTTTCAGTTCAATTCCTGTTTGCCTTCACAAATTTCTATTTAATTTTGTTTTTAATTCACAGTCTATTCCTGGGAGTTTTAAACAGCTTTTCTTTTCTCAAAATCAAACTTTCCTTTTTAGGATTTCAAACAACTTGTTTTTTCTCAAAACAATTCCAAAACAAAACCTTTGGTAATAATCCGTCAATTACCACTCGAAAATGAACACTAATGATGTCGCGATTCATCGTCAGGGTTATTTTCTAGCTATCGAAGTGAGTTCAATACTATAATAATTTCAAAACTTATTTAAACACCTACATTTTGAAATCAATTTCAAAATATCCTTCACAATGCTTGTGAATAATTTAAAATCTCCCAGGATTTTAAAATTCTCTTATACTTAATTAAATTCCATTTACAAATACTTATTCAAATTTTCCAGTGTTTTAAATCTCAATTCTGATTTAAATTTCAGATTTAATTCATCTCGTAACACTTATACGAATTTCATTTGGTTATATATATATATAACCATCTCAACTATTATCTTATTCGATTATAATAACAACCAATATATCCAATATATTATAATCATTCCAATATCAAACTTTTATATCAAAATATAACTTGGGTAAAATTATTTCATTTACCCTTTTTCAAAACATACAGTGTCGGTTTATCGTATTCGAGTATTTATAAACTCCTACTGATACAGTGGATCAAACTGATCGACCAGAACCCATAAACGACTCAACAAATAAATCTACCCAATATAAAACAATTTTATATCAAATAACAAATACGTTCACTCGTATATATACACTCAAACTCCATCTAGGTCATTACTAACCCCATCTCTACTGAGTCACGCCACAGAGACAAGGTAATTACTTAACCTTAAGCTCTGATACCAAATGTAGTGTCCCGAAATTCCAGTACAATTTGAGCTGACCAAATAACACAAGTCCAACCAAATTACACTAGAGCTAGAAAACTAAAAGAAAGAAATCAGAGGGTGAGAATAGATAATATAGAAACTTAGAATATAAGAAGTAGAAGAAGAACATACAACATCAGAGTAAACACGAATCTCACAGCGGAATGAACAACATATAATAGATACATATCTTTGAAATAAAATCAGTATATGTATACAATAACATTATCAGAGTATAAGACTTACAACACAGCGGAAATAATAATAGCTATAAAATCCTGAAGCCTCCTGCTCCAAGCTCTCCAAGTATATCTGTAAAACCTGACTACTTGACTGCCCGTACAAAATTGGGCACCCAAGAGTTTAGGGAAAACAAAACAAAACAAACTTTGGGTCAGTCATGGGACTGGTGTGAGTAAAACAGTTTGAGCAATTAAATGATATCTCATAAGACCATGCCGTATAACGGAACGGGTTTTCTTCCATATGAGAATCCAAAATAGTCTTTATATCAAAATTCTTTAGATATTATGATAGTGTCTATCAACCACAATATAATAATCATCTAGCAGAAACGCTTTCATCTCGCGTTCTACATGTATAGTATACAATCAAATCCGCGAGCACTTATTGGATAATGGATTACCAACTATGACAAGGTATGGAACCACCTTCCGATAGTGTACCTCTAGAGAGCAATACGCTGGGTTCAACAAGAACATCTTGCAACCCGGCCAAACATGACCAACCACTCATTTTGCTTGAGTGTATCGAATGTATATCACCAACGGTTGGGATCAGCAACCGTTTCCTGATAATGGACAGCATTGATAGATTAAAGATGGAAATGAATATTCTTTAGATAGGTGATTTTACACCCTAATGGTAGCTACCCACATAGCCATGCTGCCTGCCCGATTCTTTTCATTTCCCAGTTGTGAGGCTAGAGGCCACGCTTATCTTTTTACATATCATATCTTCATTTACTTGGAATACCACATCGTCATACCCGCCAAATCATTATCGATTTCCCTAACGGTATCAAGGGTATGAAGCTAAGAGAAACTAATTCCTCCGCCACCAAACATACACTACAACAAAAACACCATATTACAACTTTAATTTTACAACGGTGGTAAACGCACCGTTGTAATAAATGGGTTTTTACAACGGTGGTAAAAGCACCGTTGTAATAAATTGTTTTTTACAACGGTGGTATAAACACCGTTGTAACTACAACAAAAATACCATATTACAACTTTAATTTTACAACGGTGGTTAAAGAACCGTTGTAATAAATGTTTTTTACAACTTTTTTCCAGAAAAGTTGTAATAAATTTATTTTTAACAACTGTGTTATTTTGACAGTTGTAATAAAAGCCTATCAACTTTTATTTTTTGACTGTTGTAATATATGACTATATTTTAATATTAATTATTTTCATTATATAATTTTTAATAATTAATATTTACAACTAATTAGTAATTATTAATTAATAACCTATATATTAATATTAAATAATTAATTAAAAATACTTCAATAAATAAATAATTCATGCTAATAATTAGTAATTGACAACCAATTAGTAATTATTAATTAATAATCAATAAATACATATTAAATATTTAATAAAAAATACATCAATAAATAAATAATTCCTACTAATAATTACTAATTAACAACCAATTAGTAATTATTTAATAATAATCAATATATAAATATTAAATATTTAATTAAAAATAATTATATATAACTACTTCATTATTAAGTACTAGTAATTAATTAGTAAGTAATAACTAATGAGCGGTTAATAATCAATTAATAATCAATAAGTAAATAACAATTAATAAATATTTAATTTATAATTAATCATGACTATTAGTAGTAATTAATATTTAGTATATAATATTTTTTAATAAGTAATCGTTGTTGAAAGTTTTTCCAAAATCTTTTGTCAAATATGATCCCTACGGAGGGGGGGTCCAGGGGGGGTGGCAACCCCCCTAGGTGGGGGTGCGGGGGCAACGCCCCCGCTAACGGGGTTCGACCGAAATTTGAATCTTTAATACTTAGAAATTAAGATTAATAAGAAATCTTTAATTAATAAGATTAGTAAGTACTGTTAAATAAAATTATTAATGGAAAGTGAATTTAGAAGCTTTCCTTGCAAAGAATAAAACAATTAAAAAAACAAAACAAAAATCTGTTGCCCACTTAACACAAATGATGAAATTTGGGCGGGCGACCGAAATTTTGGCTCCAAAGCTTCTCACTTTCGTATTTCTCCTCACGTGGGCCGACCACTCTTGCTCTTCTCTCACATCGATCCCCAATTTCGTTCCTCTGGAAAAAAATTACGTCTTAACATCGATCCCCATCTTCTTCTAGCCGCCTCCTCCCTCATCGCTTCAGTTCCATTATCCGCTTTGCTCCTCTACTTAAATCGATTCTTCTCTTCAAACCTCTCCAAGCTTTTCCTGGTCCTATCACTCTACCCTAGTTGCTCTTCTTCCTTTCTCGAGCGTGATTTCTCTCAGATCTGTTTCGGTCCAGATCTATCGGAGTGGCTTTGATCTCCATCTATTGGAGCGGCTCGGCGCGGTTCAGATCTTCAAACGACTTTGATCGACAGCTAGTTCTTTGGATTCCGCTTTGTCTGGTGGTTGTTTGCAGTGGATTCTTTTCATCGTGCTGGCGAGGTAATGTTGATTTTCGAAGTAATTCTTGGGTTTCAAAAGTGTCTGTGAGGTCGATGTTCAGTGGTTTGCGTCCCCTTGAGGGTGAATAGCATTTTTGTTTATGTTCTTTGGATCTGTTATCATTTGGTTTAAGGTGGTTGTTGCTGTTAGTGTGTCTGGTAGTGATGCTGCTCTCTGGAGCACTTGTCTGTGATTTTAAGTCATGCTTTTATTGAGCTTATGTAATATGCTTATGCCATTGGTATGGGTAGATCATGGTTCAGCTTACCTATCATCGTACTGCCACGGCAATAGCTATAAGCTATGGTGGTAGTTTGTTTATTGGTGTCTCTGGTGTGTCTTATTATTCATTGGCAGTTTTGTTCATTGGTGTCAAAGATGCAATGCAATTTTGGGATGTGCTTCTGCCATTTATGCCTGGCAGTTTTGTTCATTGGCAGTTTTGTTCATTGGCACTCTTATTGTTCATTGGCAGTTTTGGTTCTCTTGCTTTGCTGTTCAGTTAAATCTTGTTTCTCTTGGTACATGTCTAAGAATCTATCTATGGAGGATGAAGTTATCCTATCAGGTATGCCATGTCTCTTGACACTGTCTGCTATAGTGTGTAACCGTGTATCTTTGAGCTATGTAATTGTTCACACCTTTCGCTGTCCTTTACCTTTTGCATAAAAAGTCAGTCTGAATTAAAAAAAAAGTAGTAGAACATAAGTTTATTAATGTAAGGATACATGAACACAGATGGAGTATAACACAGTGTCCAATAATTCAACCTTGCAGAGTGTTTACATATAGATTTGCGTTGTTGAATCTGAAGGGAACTCAATTTTGACAAAAAAGTGCTTAGGAATGAATGCACAGAGTAATAAGGATATTTGACGATGAGCATGATGTTGAAATGGATGATCGATTGGGGATGCTGGAGCATAAAGACTCGGTGCATGTCAGTGTGTATGTATATTTATACGAAAGTGTGTATGTAACTGAGTGTATTGAGTGATCAGTTTGTAGTGAGGATTGTATGTATTGTTATGACCATATTATGTAAAAGTGAGTTGTACGATAGTGGATCAGAAAGTTGTACTAATTCAAATATTGAAATAAAATATTTAATTGATTATTTCAGATCAGTGTAGTATCATTTTATTCAATATAAATATTTATTTTTATATGAAATGTAATGTATAACGAAACAAAAATCGTATTGTTATAATTAATTGTTGCAGGAATTACTACAACGGTGGAAAAAAGTTGTAATATGTACTACTACAACAGTGCAAAAATGTTGTAATATGTATTACTACAACGGTGGAAAAAAGTTGTAAAATATACATATTACAACGGTGTTGCAACGGTGTAAAAACGTTGTAAAAGATATGAGTCTATTACAACTTCTTAATACACGACGGTTTGCCCACCGTTGTAAAATGTATATTACAACGGTGTTCCACCGTTGTAATAGGGTCATTTTGTTGTAGTGATAATACATTTGAAGAGATCAACATATATGATTCGTTAGGGATACTCTGTCAGACATTCGTCCATACAAGTTGTCCTGGGACTGGACGAACCGAAGGCACTATTCAGTACATCCATCTTAGGCAATCTCTACATAAGATTTATATAATAGCCCTTGCACTTTACTCCGTCTTCAATACATTCATCATACTTGGTTTGCAACGCTTATGCCAATACGGAGTGGTTCTTCGGATAATAATCCAACCAGTCTCTCCATATTAACAACGTAAAAATGGTCAAGAACTTTGATAGTCGGTGATTTAACTATCAAATGAAAACACGTGTGCAAACAACAATCTTATTTCCAATTGGAATTTCTATTGATCAATCATCATCATATATATATATATATTCATATTTCCTTATTTTCTATATTCAAAAAATATATGTTATGAACATTGGAAAACATTCCCATTTCTTATTTACTTATCACTATTCTGCCACATCTATCAGTCTCAGACTGCAAACTAGTATGAGAACAATTCCCTAAGTATCGATCTCGAAGGTTAAAACCAACATCAGGTAGACACTTAGAAAACCATTCAGCTTAACTAATCTCCAGTCAATTTCTAATTTAGCTTAACTCCATTTCTTAATTCCTTATAAATAAAACATCCATTTTCTATGTATAGAAAATATCTCAGATTCTATATTTGGAAAATGTTTCCAAAACTCACTTGTATGGATTTCAAACTAACGTTGTATAAAACTGTGACGGCCCGCCCCGCACCAACCGACATTTACTCCAAAGGTGCGCTGTACACATGTCCAGTTAGCACGGAACGGGTCGTCAGAAGGAAAGGGAAGAAGGAAATGAACATACAAAGAACCTGTAGAATGTCTCACAGCGCATAGAACAAAATATAATAATAACATACTTAACATAAAACAGGAGAGACAGTGCATAAGCTGAAAATCAGAACTAAACGTCATAGCAGCGGAAATCCAAAATACAGCTTATTACAACTTTCAAACTGTCTCAAAGCAAAAGTAAGATAAAGGAGGTACACCACTAATGCCCAAGTAGCGACCACCAACGAAACAGGGAGAATGTGTATATATATATCATACGTGGAAGCCTCCTGCCCGCCTCCGAATCAGCTACTCGCGCATCACCAGCTAACCTGTCTCTAGTCTGCTCGTGTGAGCACCCAGAGTAATAAGAGGAGACATAAAACTCTGGGTCAGACATAAAGCCTGGTATGAGCGATAAGCATCTAAAGTGAACAATAACAGGTAGACTAAAACATACCTGGACCTGCAACCAAAGAGTTAGCACTACATACTGTACAACACTCTAAGGTACCATATCAAACAGTGTAAAAATACGGAGGTGGGGGAGATGTGCATGTCATAGGGATGGCGAACAATCAAACATAACATCCATCCTCACATCTCTCACTCAGTGCGTAAAGCATACGATATTTACCACTTCGATCACCCAACATACCTTGCTACGATCACTCTGCCCCATGAAGTCATAAATGGCTTCACTGCACTGATAACGTAGCCACTAATCCTTTGCTATGTCCACTTTGCCCCATGGAGTCACAAGAACCCCACTACACTAGCTCATAGCCTTACCAATCCTTACTATGTCCACTTGCCCCATGGAGTTATTCACCCCATCTGCGCTGGCTCATAGTCTTACTACGCATCAACTTGCCCCTCAGGTCATAATGACCCTACTGCACTGATAACGTAGTCTTGCTACCATCACCTTGCCCCTCAGGTCATAATGACACTACTGCACTGATAAGTAGCCCATCATCCATTTTCAGTGGTGAATCGAAGTTATGAACGTCGACAACTCCTTAGCACACGTCCCGCAGCAAAGTCCAACCATGAAGTGAACTCATCGGTTCCCAACTGGATCCTGAGCTCTAACTTCCCATATTGGACTACCTTTGCATCTCGGGTTATTGGTCAATACTGGGTCGGGTCGGGTTCCTTCTCAAGCCATCGGTTCGGGTCGGGTATCCTCCATCTGTTCGGGTCGGGTCTTCTTCTGGTACGGGTCGGGTCGGGTGCCACTCCATCGGTTCGGGTCGGGCGTTTCTCCTCGGTTCGGGTCGGGGGTCACTCCCCTCCAGTTCATGCTTCCGCTCCGATCCGCCTCCTCATCCTTTACGTGCTTCGATCCGATCCATCCTCCTCTATCCGCTCCGATCCCTACTCCCTAATCCGATCCGATACCAATTCAGCTAGCGTGGCCTTCCTTTTTGCCATTTTTCCCAAGTGTTGGGTTCCGATCCGATCGAATTCCTTGCTCAGTTCAACATATCCGATCCGAGCCCCATATCCGATCCGATCCGAACCCTGCACTGTTTTCTGAAACTGTTCCAGCAAGTGTTTACGCCATTCGACGACGTTTTCGACCATTCTAACTATTGAAATCAATCACAAAGCATTTCATACAGTCATAGCAACATGCATAATCAACCACATACATCAAAACATCAACATGATAGGTTAAAATGGATCAAACATACCCAAAATCCCACATTTCCCCTTAAGCATGTTTAGGTGAAACTAATGATAGGATTAGCAAAACTTAACCAAATTAACCCAAATTCAAATCAGAGGTCTAAAACATCATTTCGAATTTTATAAACATTTTTCCAGAATTTTATCATGTTTAAATTAGCTAATTAACACTAATCACCCCTAATTAGCCATAATTAGTGTAAAACTATGCAAATCACTCACCTTAGCCACAAAATAAACTAAGATCTGAAATAAATCTCTGATTTGATGTGAATCCTAATGCTAAACAGCAGCTCCAATGTTGCTTTGGTGTAGATCTTCCTTGATTAGGGGTTGCTAAGCCAAATCCTTGACCAAAAGGTGATTTGGAGGTGATTTAGAGGTTGGATGCCAATTTTAGGGTTTCTTGGTGATAAGTGGAGGCTAGAAAACTGAAATGGAATGATCCTCTATCTCATTTCAGCCTCCCCATAACCCTAATCCCGAAATAGGTTATGGGCCTACTCACTAATCACCCGATTTGGCCCGGTTAAGCAGTTTTTCACCCTCCAAACCTTATTTCAGCCATATCTCCCAAACGGTAAGTCCGTTTGGCTATTATGACCACTCTACGGAAAGGTAAACCATCAAACGAATCCAATGGATGTGGTTTCAGGTCAAAATTCCATTCCAATCAAAAGTTATGGCCAAAACAGTACCAACTAAGGGCAAAATGGTCATTTAAAAATCGACAAAAATCATGAACATGGGAAATGACTCTAATGGATGTTTCCCAAAGTTACATGACCATACAACTTCATACGGGAAAGAAATAAATATTCTATGATCCCCCGATGCGTAGAATGCGGGTCGTTACACTCTCCCCCCCTTAAGAAATTTCGCCCCCGAAATTTCCTAATCAAAACACACACAGAGGTTCCCGCATGCCTATCAACCATAAAACAACCATCAAACATGCAAAACAAGTAAAACAAGTCTACCCTGGCATGCGGAAAACTAAATCGCAAAGTAAATCTTACCAGGCAAAGAGTTCTGGATATGCCTTCCTAATGCTCTCCTCTGTCTCCAAAGTACAATCACTCTCGTCCTCGCCCCACTGAACTTTGACTAGCTTCACCGCCTTCCTTCGAAGTTGCTTCGTATCGTGCCCCACAATACGAATCGGCTTGCGGTTCCCAACCGCCTCGGGTTCTACTTCGAAGTCCTCTAACTGATCAGGTGAAATAGTCATATCTGAGTCGTGGACGAACTTCCTTAGTTGGGAAACATGAAATACATTGTGAACTCCCACCATTTTCTCTGGTAAGCCAACTCTATATGCCAAATTCCCGACTAGTTCAAGAACAGGGAATGGGCCAACAAATCTTGGTGCCAACTTGCCTCTCCTGCCAAATCGTATCACGCTCTTCAACGGAGAGATCTTGACAAACACCAAGTCACCAATGGAGAATTTCAAGTCTCTCCTCCTCTTATCAGCATAACTCTTCTGCCTATCTTGGGCAGCTTCCATTGGTTGCTGAATGATCTTAATCTTATCCGAAGTTTCTCTCACCACATCTGGTCCAAGCACAAACTTCTCGCCAGTCTCTATCCAACATGATGGTGAGTTGCACGGTCTTCCGTACAAAGCTTCATATGGAGCCATACCGATACTGGATTGGTAGCTATTATTATATGCAAACTCTACTAGATGCAAATGGTCATCCCACGATCCACCAAATTCCAATATACAAGCTCTCAAGAGATCTTCCAATATACGATTCACCCTCTCCGTCTGACCGTCGATCTGAGGATGATATGCGGTACTGAGATGTAATCCTGACCCTAGAGCCTCTTGTAAGCTTTTCCAAAACCCACTAGTGAACAACGGGTCTCGGTCACTTACAATGCTTTTGGGTACTCCATGAAATCTCACTACCCACTTCATATACAATTCTGCCAACTTGGCTGCCGTTCTGGTCGATTTGACTGGTATAAATCTTGCACTTTTAGTCAATCGATCCACAATTACCCAGATGCTATCATATCCCGATCTAGTCCTTGGTAAGCCATCGATGAAATCCATCGAGACTTGCTCCCATTTCCATTCGGGAATTTCTAATGGTTGCAACAACCCACTAGGCTTCTTTTGCTCGGCTTTAACTAGCTGGCAATTCATGCATTTGGATATAAACTTCCCAACGTCTCTTTTCATCCCTTCCCAGTAATAAGTCCGTCTCATGTCTCGATACATCTTATTACCACCGGGATGTATAGTCAGTTTTGAGTGATGACATTCTCTAAGCACTTCATCTCTCAAACCATTCACGTTGGGCACAACTAGTCTTCCATTCTTCCGAAGCCATCCATCTCGATCAAGCCCATACACATTCATCTCCTCACCGCCGATGTTCATCTCTAACTTGGAGATGATTTCTAATAGATTAGGATCGTTCCTCTGGCTGGAACCAATCCGCTCTATCAAAGTGGGTCTGATCGTCAAACTAGCTAGCATGACTGGATCCAATTCGCACTTTGGTCTGAAATCAAACCCCGCGATATACTCCAGTTGCTTCCACTCAAGAAACATTGGCCCTAAGCTGGCATGTCTCCTACTCAAGGCATCGGCTACCGCATTACCTTTCCCAGGTGTGTATGCGATATCAAAATCATACGAAGCCAAGAACTCTAACCATCTCTGCTGACGGAGATTCAGATCTTTCTGAGAGAAGAGATACTTCAACGATTTATGATCGGTAAACAACTCAAATCTTTCTCCCAAGAGATAGTGTCTCCACATCTTCAGCGCAAATACAATCGCTGCCAATTCCAAATCATGGGTAGGATACTTCTTCTCATGCGGCTTTAGCTGTCGACTAGCATAAGCTACAACCCTACCTCCTTGCATCAATACTGCACCCAGTCCGGTACCACAAGCATCCGTGTATACCGTCATCTCTTCATTCCCTTTAGGAATGACTAACACTAGCGCATGCGTCAACTTCTCTTTTAGACTCTTGAAGGCATCCTCACACACTCCGTCCCAAACGAAGGACTGATTCTTCTTAGTCAACTGAGTCAACGATGCTGCTATCTTGGAGAAGTCCTGGATAAACTTACGATAATATCCAGCTAATCCCAAGAAAATTCTCACATCTGTTACATTCTTGGGTGTAGGCCAATCCTGTACTGTAGCCACCTTCGCAGGGTCCATGGCAATACCACTCTCTGAAACAACATGACCCAAGAATCTTACTTCCCTTCTCCAAAAATGACACTTAGAGAATTTCGCTTTCAATTGGTGTTTCCTCAACACCTCCATCACTATCCTCAAGTGTCCCTTGTGTTCCTCCTCTGTCCTTGAATAAACAAGGATATCATCCATGAACACAAGAACAAACTTATTCAACTGATCTCTGAATACTCGATTCATAAGATCCACAAAATAGGCTGGTGCATTGGTCAACCCAAATGGCATGACCAACCACTCATAAAATCCAGACGGCGTCCTAAATGTCGTTTTCGGAACACTCTCATCTGCTACTCGAAGCTGATGAAATCCTATCGCGAGGTCCAACTGGGAGAACACTCCTGCTCCTTCCAGCTGATCAAACAAATCATCTATCCGCGGTAGAGGATACTTATTCTTCCTCGTCACCTTATTCAACTCGCGATAGTCCACACACAAACGAAGGGAACCATCTGCCTTAGTGGCAAACACAACTGGTGCTCCCCACTCAGAGACACTCCTTCTAATAAATCCCTTCTTCAAAAGATTGCTGACTTGCACCCCGAGCTCTCGCTTCTCCCTTGGTGCCATACGACGAAGTGGCATCACTATAGGTCTGGCATCTTTCACTAAATCAATACGGAACTCAATCTCTCGGTGTGGTGGAAGCCCGGTCACCTCCTCGAAGACGTCCGGATACTGGCCAACCACGGGCACATCTGACAACTCATCTTGCGGGATGTCGAGGGAATTTACAAAACTAGCCATAACCCCATCACTAGGTAGACTACCAAACACTACCCTCCGCCCATCATCCGCCCTCACTGTCACCAAAAAGCCCTCACAGTCTACCACCACCCCGTATCTTTGGAGCCAATCGAGTCACAATATAATGCCATACCCAGTAAAGCCTGAAACAAAGCAATCACATACAAACATACATCCATGACTCGATAAGACCAAATTCCAGCAAATCATACCAAGGCTAGTCGAACCACCAATCGGGTTCGTCACAACCAATGGTCTATCGACTATCTCGGGTTCCAGTCCCAATCTATCTACCAGGTCACTAGATATGAAGGAACGGGAAGCCCCAGTATCAAACAAAACTCGAACTGGTACATCATAAATAGAAAGCATACCTTGAATAACAACATTCTTTCCTTTCTCCGCCGCAGTTGGGGCATTCGACGAAGAAGGAACAACATCAATAGCATATGCTTTCACAATCTGCTTCTCCCTAAGAGGTTGCGGACACTTATCCTTCTGATGTCCCATTTGACCACAGTTGTAGCACTTCCTTTCCGCTGGCTTGGCCCGACATTCTTTAGCATAATGGCCCTTCTTTCCACAGCTGAAGCACTCAACATCATTCTTGCTCTTTTTCTGACCACCTTTAGATTGGTCCTGCTTCCTCTTATTCTGAGAGTTATTCTTGCATCCACCGCCTGCTTGCGGCTTTGGCCCTTCTGCTGATGCAGCCTCAGTCTTTGACTTAGGGTAAAGGCTCTCTGATCTCAAAGCTTTCCCCACGATCGATTCAAAAGTCTCATCGATGTGGTTGATAAGCCTTTCCCCCAAGTATCCATCCAAACCAGTAATGAACTTCTCATTCTTCTTCTCAGGAGTGTCGATATGAGATAGTCCATACTTCGACAAGGTGTCGAACTCAGCAATATAATCAGAAAATGCCCTTCCGTTCTGCTTGAGTTCCAAGAACCTCTTAAACAACACTGACTTCTGGGCAGCTGGAATGAACTTCTCGCTAAAGCGAGCCTTGAACTGATCCCAAGTAATCTGATCCTCTGGAGTAGCTGTTCTAATGGCATTCCACCAATTCATCGCTCGCCCTTGCAGCTGACGAGACGCTAGCCTTCTCTTCATCGCATCCTCAAGACCCAAGTCATCAAAGATACGATCACAGCTATCCATCCAATCTTGAACATCTGTGGCCGACTCTGTTCCGTGGAACGGCTTTCCACCAAGATTAGTGTAATCTTTGCACAACTTGGCGAAATCGACCCTAGGCGCCTGCACTACTGGGCCAACACCAACCCCGGGATTGGGAACTGCCCCTTGCATTTCTCTAAACATGTCTCTCATGAGGTTAGTAAACATCGCCCTCATGTCAGCGGCATTCCCTTGGTTGGTCCTTCTACCAGCACCCCTCGTATCTCGGCTCATCGTCAATCTGAAAAAGGGAAACGATTAACGACCCCATAGTGGTGCTAGTGCAGTGCGACTTCATTCTTATACTACTAATAGTATATATATACATAGCTTTTGAAAACCAAAGTAATCACAAATACGTGCCCTCATATACGTACTATCTCTCCCTAGTGTCTTTCCCTAGGTTAACTACGCAACCTAGAGCTCTGATACCAAGTGTGACGGCCCGCCCCGCACCAACCGACATTTACTCCAAAGGTGCGCTGTACACATGTCCAGTTAGCACGGAACGGGTCGTCAGAAGGAAAGGGAAGAAGGAAATGAACATACAAAGAACATGTAGAATGTCTCACAGCGCATAGAACAAAATATAATAATAACATACTTAACATAAAACAGGAGAGACAGTGCATAAGCTGAAAATCAGAACTAAACGTCATAGCAGCGGAAATCCAAAATACAGCTTATTACAACTTTCAAACTGTCTCAAAGCAAAAGTAAGATAAAGGAGGTACACCACTAATGCCTAAGTAGCGACCACCAACGACACAGGGAGAATGTGTATATATATATATCATACGTGGAAGCCTCCTGCCCGCCTCCGAATCAGCTACTCGCGCATCACCAGCTAACCTGTCTCTAGTCTGCTCGTGTGAGCACCCAGAGTAATAAGAGGAGACATAAAACTCTGGGTCAGACATAAAGCCTGGTATGAGCGATAAGCATCTAAAGTGAACAATAACAGGTAGACTAAAACATACATGGACCTGCAACCAAAGAGTTAGCACTACATACTGTACAACACTCTAAGGTACCATATCAAACAGTGTAAAAATACGGAGGTGGGGGAGGTGTGCATGTCATAGGGATGGCGAACAATCAAACATAGCATCCATCCTCACATCTCTCACTCAGTGCGTAAAGCATACGATATTCACCACTTCGATCAACCAACATACCTTGCTACGATCACTCTGCCCCATGAAGTCATAAATGGCTTCACTGCACTGATAACGTAGCCACTAATCCTTTGCTATGTCCACTTTACCCCATGGAGTCACAAGAACCCCACTGCACTGGCTCATTGCCTTACCAATCCTTACTATGTCCACTTGCCCCATGGAGTTATTCACCCCATCTGCGCTGGCTCATAGTCTTACTACGCATCACCTTGTCCCTCAGGTCATAATGACCCTACTGCACTGATAACGTAGTCTTGCTACCATCACCTTGCCCCTCAGGTCATAATGACCCTACTGCACTGATAAGTAGCCCATCATCCATTTTCAATGGTGAATCGAAGTTATGAACGTCGACAACTCCTTAGCACACGTCCCGCAGCAAAGTCCAACCATGAAGTGAACTCATCGGTTCCCAACTGGATCCTGAGCTCTAACTTCCCAAATTGGACTACCTTTGCATCTCGGGTTATTGGTCAATACTGGGTTGGGTCGGGTTTCTTCTCAAGCCATCGGTTCGGGTCGGGTATCCTCCATTTTTTCGGGTCGGGTCTTCTCCTCGTACGGGTCGGGTCGGGTGCCACTCCATCGGTTCGGGTCGGGCGTTTCTCCTCGGTTCGGGTCGGGTGTCACTCCCCTCCAGTTCATGCTTCCGCTCCGATCCGCCTCCTCATCCTTTACGTGCTTCGATCCGATCCATCCTCCTCTATCCGCTCCGATCCCCACTCCCTAATCCGATCCGATCCCAGTTCAGCTAGCGTGGCCTTCCTTTTTGCCATTTTTCCCAAGTGTTGGGTTCCGATCCGATCGAATTCCTTGCTCAGTTCAACATATCCGATCCGAGCCCCATATCCGATCCGATCCGAACCCTGCACTGTTTTCTGAAACTGTTCCAGCAAGTGTTTACGCCATTCGACGACGTTTTCGACCATTCTAACTATTGAAATCAATCACAAAGCATTTCATACAGTCATAGCAACATGCATAATCAACCACAAACATCAAAACATCATCATGATAGGTTAAAATGGATCAAACATACCCAAAATCTCAAATTTCCCCTTAACCATGTTTAGGTGAAACTAATGATAGGATTAGCAAAACTTAACCAAATTAACCCAAATTCAAATCAGAGGTCTAAAACATCATTTCGAATTTTATAAACATTTTTCCAGAATTTTATCATGTTTAAATTCGCTAATTAACACTAATCACCCCTAATTAGCCATAATTAGTGTAAAACTATGCAAATCACTCACCTTAGCCACAAAATAAACTAAGATCTGAAATAAATCTCTGATTTGATGTGAATCCTAATGCTAAACAGCAGCTCCAATGTTGCTTTGGTGTAGATCTTCCTTGATTAGGGGTTGCTAAGCCAAATCCTTGACCAAAAGGTGATTTGGAGGTGATTTAGAGGTTGGATGCCATTTTTAGGGTTTCTTGGTGATAAGTGGAGGCTAGAAAACTGAAATGGAATGATCCTCTATCTCATTTCAGCCTCCCCATAACCCTAATCCCGAAATGGGTTATGGGCTTACTCACTAATCACCCGATTTGGCCCGGTTAAGCAGTTTTTCACCCTCCAAACCTTATTTCAGCCATATCTCCCAAACGGTAAGTCCGTTTGGCTATTATGACCACTCTACGGAAAGGTAAACCATCAAACGAATCCAATGGAAGTGGTTTCAGGTCAAAATTCCTTTCCAATCAAAAGTTATGGCCAAAACAGTACCAACTAAGGGCAAAATGGTCATTTAAAAATCGACAAAAATCATGAACATGGGAAATGACTCTAATGGATGTTTCCCAAAGTTACATGACCATACAACTTCATACGGGAAAGAAATAAATATTCTACGATCCCCCGATGCGTAGAATGCGGGTCGTTACAAAAACATCGTTACGACCGCTCCATTCATAAATCGCTTATTACTTAACTGTATTTATAACTAACTCTCGCCCTCGAACCTCAACTATTTCTTAGTCAATTTCGAAGTCAATCAAGTTGGGGTATAATTACCTCTCAGACCTTAACTGAACAACGTTCTTAACCTTGCAATAGACAAAGCTCACCGCACCAATTCCTACAATCATTTGCTTACGCAAATTCTCGGATTCAGATTGTGAATCCACTTCTTTTATGAAAAACATTTATTATAACGATAACGTTATAATCCCTACTTTCGAAATATCTAACTTTAAATATAACTTTTATTCTTTACTTTGAATAAATAAATAAACACCTAATTTATAAATAAATAAATCTTGATTTAAAAACCGGAAAGTATAAGTACTTTCCCGAATTCGATATAATCGAATTCGACGATTAACTCCCTTCGAATAACTAATATTCGATTAACTCACTTCGAATAACTAATATTCGATTAACTCCTTCGAATAACTAATATTCGATTATCCCACTTCGAATAACTAATATTCGATTATCTCCCTTCGAATAACTAAATTCGATTAACTCCTTTCGAATAACTAAATTTGATTAACTCCTTTCAAATAACTAAATTCGATTAACTCCTTTCAAATACTAAATTCAATTAACTCCTTTCGAATAACTAAATTCGATTAACTCCTTTTGAATAACTAATATTCGATTATCCCACTTCGAATAACTAATATTCGATTGACTCTCTTCGAATAACTAAATTCGATTAACTCCTTTCGAATAACTAAATTCGGTTAACTCCTTTCGAATAACTAAATTCGATTAACTCCTTTTGAATAACTAAATTCGATTAACTTCTTTCAAATAACTAAATTCGATTAACTCCTTTCGAATAACTAAATTTGGTTAACTCCTTTGGAATACTAAATTCGATTAACTCCTTTAGAATAACTAATATTCGATTAACTCCTTTCGAATAACTAAATTCGATTAATTCCTTTCGAATAACTAAATTCGATTAACCCCTTTCGAATAACTAATTCGATTAATTCTTTTCGAAAAACTAAATTCGATTAACTCCTTTCGAATAACTAAATTCGATTAACTCCTTTCGAATAACTAATATTCGACGAACTCTATTTGAATAACTAAATTCGTTTAACTCCTCTCGAATAACTAAATTCGATTAACTCCTTTCGAATAACTAATATTCGATTGACTCCTTTCGAATAATTAAATTCGATTTACTCCTTTATTATTAACTCTAATCGATTAACTCTAATTGACTTACTCTTATTCAAATAATTAATATTTGATAACTCTATTCGATTACAAATACTTCCTTTTCTATTGGTCTATAAATATTTCCTTTTACAAATTTATTTATTTTCTAAATAAATATTTCCTTTTATAACTTTATTTACTTACCAAATAAATATTTCCTTTTAACTCCATTTATTTATCAAATAATTCCCTTTTTATCTTTATTTATTTTCTAAATAAATAATTCTTTTTCAACTCTACTTGTAAATGTTTTACAAATATTTCCTTTCTTGAATTCTATTTATTTGCCAAATAAATATTCCTCTTATATAATTCTATTTATTTTCTAAATAAATATTCCTTTTATAAAATCCTATTTATTTCCTAAATAAATATCCCATTTCAATTCTATTTGTTTAACAAATAAATATTTCTTTCCAATTCTATTTATTCAGCAAATAAATATTCCTTTTATAAAATTCCTTGATTTTATAATTATTTTCTTTTATAAAACCCTTTTCCTTTTATATATAAAATCCATTGATTTTATATAAATAATTTATTTTCAAAATATACTTTGAAAATCCCCTTTTCTACATTCGAGTCTTACGGTATTTACAATACTGAATAACAATGGTCGATATCATTCAAACACACATAATCAACAACAAATTATATAGCACATCATATATCACAATATATAAAACAAAACAATATTTTATATATTGAGGAACCCAATTGGGTCCCTCCAACCTGTTTCGCAGCATTACAGATGTTAAACAATATAATCAACATCGATTTCATTTAATATGAAATATTCTGCTAATAGAATCATTAATTGATTAACAATTTATATGTATATCGTTATCTATAATTTCAATGAATACGTAAGCAATTCAACCAAACAGTTAACACACAGCAATCAACAGATAATTATCAGTTCTAAGAATACGTTATAAAAATATAACGGTTCAGAGTTGGTGAGTTTTACTCACATTGGACGATCATCGTTAATAACGATAATCATCGCTTAATTTAGACGGACAATTTATTTTGCGATAGATTGTAACGAGCTCTGAATTACTTCCAGTCGGTTCCACGTTGTAATGTCCGTCCCTACGATCCCAACGGATCCAACCGTTCTAAATTCTGATCATGTATGACCAAGTTATCGTTATTACAAGTTGAACACAATTTAAATTAAATTAAAAACTTAAATGAATTAACATTAGGCCTCACCCCTCTTCTAACCGGCCCACTCACTCAACACTAGTCCACCTGCAAATCCTTCTTCCACATTTGATACTCACGCTCCAGATGCGGACGACACTCACAAAGAATGGCCGACCATTTCAAGCCTTGGACTCCCTCTCCCCTTTATGAATTTGAAAACCAAAACTACCACTTCTTTTCTCGTCGCGTCCTCTTCCATCCTATACTAGTGTTGTTCAACTCGAGCTCCATTCGTACCGTACGATACCCTAGCCCTTCTTCAAGCCTACTGGAAAAACCTCATCACCAAATCACTCGGTTTTTCACCAAACTTCATTGCGATGTGCTAAATCACCCTACAAACCTCAAAATAGCGTTCGTTTCTCCCAACCATATCTCTATTTCACGATAAATCCAACCCTAGGTTACCGTCGCTCAAAACTAGTGAACCACAACATAATCGGAGGTCATGAAATCCATACTAAGTTGAAGCCAAACCCCCAAGGAACTCAGAAACACTAATATCATAATTTGTTGATTTTCTGTTAAATTGTTTTAGATTTTCAAAGAAGGAAATTTTACTGAGAATAGAAAGAAGAGTGACGGTGGGTTTTTTGTTGACCCCAGAATGAGTTTTTTCTAGGTTAGAAAAACTTAAAGGAGTATTTATAGGTAAATAAAAATATTTTTATATTCATTTATTTATTGATTTTTAAGCTAACTCTATGTGTACTCATTGTTAAAAATTCCTATAATTACACATGATATCCAAAAATCACAACAATGGACATGCACCTTCAGTTCGACATTACGGACCCAACGAAACTGGTTTCGTCGAATTCTGACTCTGTTTGCTCACACAGCGTATTTTTAACCGTCAAAATATCGACTGTTTTTCACTTTAAAAATCGGTACGGCAACATACTGACTTAAAAAATCATGGAAATTGAAATCTGGTAATAATTTAATATTGTGGATCCAACAAAATTAGTTTGGTCGAAAACAGAGTTCATTTGGAAAACTGGTTATTTTTAAAGCTCTAAATAACCCCATTTTAAAAATAAATATATTTAAAAATAATTAAATTAAATATTAATAAATTAATATTATTGTATATATTCACATACGATATCATACGGCTCTAACATATTCCTATCTGGATTTATAGCTCAATATTTTAAAGTTCCCAGTTATATCGATATTCGATTTATATTAAATTCCTTTTATAATAGAAAATAAATCGATATAAATTATAAAGGAATTCCACAGCGACTTTTCTAAAATTTGATTTGGACATAAATCAAAATCTACACAATGAAATCCCAAATTTTCTCTTCCATTAGAAAAATATCGTTCAGCAGATTCGAGCGTTTCTTGTTTCACAAAAATCCGATTTAAAACGGATTCTGTATATTTGTTTAAAGTTCGAATCGCCAAATTACGAACTGCAGCGCAATTTCGAGCTCGATTATAATTATAATATAATTATACGTTCGAGCTTCGTTAAAAATATATATTCGTTATTCAAATTCAAATTCCAAACTGAATTATAAATTTTGAATTGTCCAGCTCACACAATATTGTCAATTCAACTTAATTCTGATTATTTCAGAATTAAATATATTATTCTATTATTTATAATAATTCAATATTCAAAGTTATTTAATTAGACGACCATTTAATGCTTTAAATCACTATTTAAATAATTAAATAAATTAATTATTACACCATTAAAATACGGGAAATTACAGCTTGAGAAGGACAATCCTTGAAGAAGCACACCATTCTAAGATGACCATACATCCCAATGGTGACAAGATGTATAAGGACATGAAACGAGTTTTCTTTTGGACCGAAATGAAGAAGGACGTGGCTGAGTTCGTTTCTAAATGCTTGGTGTGCCAGCAAGTCAAGGCTGAGCAAAAGAAGCCTGGTGATTTTCTTCACCCTTTAGAGGTTCCACAATGGAAATGGGAGAGTGTTTCCATGGATTTCGTCGACGGGTTGTCGAGGTCAAGGAAGGGTAATACGGGGATTTAGGACTTACCAAGAGCATCTATTTCATTCCCGTTAAGAGTAAAAGAACAGCGGCATGGTTATCATCTGTTTATCTCCGAGAGATAGTTCGTCTACACGACATACCTTCTAGTATCATAAGCGATCGAGATCCCATTTTCACTAATGAGTTTTGGAAGAGCTTGCAAGAGGGTGTAGGAATGCAATTGTGTTTGAGCACCTCTTATCACCCTCAGGCGGACGGCCAAACAGAAAGAGTGCATCAGATTCTACAAGATCTTTTGAGGTTATGCATCTTGGACTTCGAAGGGACATGGGAGGAACATCTTCCATTAGTAGAGTTCGCCTACAACAACAGCTATCAGACTAGTATTGGCATGGAACCTTTGGAAGCTCTATATGGACAACCTTGCCGATTACCGACTTTTTGGTGGGAATCTATGGATAAGATTTTGCTTGGGCCTGAGATGGCTAGAGAAACTTCTGAGAAAATAGACTTGATTCGAAGACGCATGAAAATGGCACAAGATAGGCAAAAGTCATATGCTGATAAGAGACGAATCGACCTTGAGTTTGATGTTGGAGACACAATTTTTATTAAAGTGTCACCATTGAGGAATGTAGTTCGTTTTGGATCTGTAGGGAAATTGGCACCAAGGTTCATAGGGCCATTCCCCATTACAGAAAGAATTGGACAGATGGCCTACAGAGTGAAGCTGCCTGAGAAGCTTAGTGATGTTCATGACATATTTCATGTGTCGCATTTGAGGAAATGTTTACACAATACCATGGAAGTAGTAGAGCCGAGCATGCTTAGAGAAGTGGAAGTAGAGCGAGATGCCATGGTTAGACAAGTTCATACATGCAGCCTTGGATCGGAAGTCAAGAAATTATGCAACCGAGAGGTCAAGTTGGTTAAAGTCCAACGGGGAGATGATCAAGGAGACGCGAATTGGGAAACAGAAGACAAGATACATGTGTCGTACCCTTTCCTTTTTGAGGGTATGTTCTTAACTTCTCCTTTTTTCTATCACTTTGTTTATACTTGTTCTATCGTTTAGTGTATCCTCTCGATTATATCTTCGATCTTTAGGTAGAAAATCCTATGGTTGTAAACATGTGTTTGAGGCATGTTATGTAATGCAAGTGGACGTAAGTGTTTGCTAGTGGTTGGTCGTGGATGCATTTAAACGCACATTAGGCACTAGATCAACTCAATCACTTTCATATTGCATATGAATGAGTGTGCATATTTAAGTTAATGGATGTATATTGAATGTGTTATCATATGGATGCTGGATTTGAATAAATGGTTGTGCACTCATACAGAAATGATATGTATCATTAGGATTCTTTTGCATACATAATGGACGCATGGCACTATCATGTTTTGCATTAAGGAGGCCAACTGAATCAGTAGACTGCCTGATCTTTGCATTAGAAAAGGGACATATACACGCACTTTTGCATATGTTCATATAACATTAGAAATCTTTTAAGGACAATGGATGCTTGTTGATGATGGATGAGTAGATCGATGATGGATAGTAGGATACATTCTTCTTAACTTGAAGATTTCAGGGACGAAATCCTTTAAGGAAGGGAGAATGTAACACCCCGTGATTTTATAACATGACATAAGAGATAATTAAAGAATACTTAATTTTTATAAGAAGAATTAAGGGAAACGGGCTGCGCCATTTCGTTCGTCTCTGAATTCTGCTTGGGATGGAGTCTGAATTTGCATAAATCGGATATCGTATTAAGAGGTTATTAAGCTTAGAAGATTTTAGTTTAAAGCAGAAATTATTTAAATAATAATTAAATAACAAAAACTGTTCAAAAATCAAAATTTAGACAAAGCGGGCTGAGTGGGAAATTTCCCGCTCGTGGGTGTCGACCCCCCAGGGGTGTCGACATGGGTGTTGACCCCCCATGGGGTGTCGACAGGGGTGTCGACCCCTCTATAGGGGTGTCGACCCCATCGGCCCAGATCTGGCCTTACGTGTTTTTTGGTGCATCTGATGAAAGGATGACGTGTTTTTGTGGTCTGGATGGTTCATATGGATCCTAATCTAATCTAAGGGTCCTGATTCACCTAGAGCATCTATAAAATACCCCAAAACATAATCCTAATCAAGTTGTTTTCATCCATGGCGCCTCAATGCTGCTCTAATCTAAATCAAATCTAGCCTCTCTTCTCCACCAAAGCAAATCAGAAAAGGAGTATTCAAACTAGAAGATCAGATCTACATATTATCAAACTAGAGATTATTCAAGATCAGAACAATGCCTAATTCCCTTTACTAAGAATCCTATCGCTGTGAGTCTATGTCACTTTCACATATAATTGAATTAAAAGTAATTGTGATAGGATTGTAGATTAGATCTTATGTATATGCCCGTGACTGAAAGGAATCTTATCAAGCTTCTAAATCATTATCTTTTAGATTCATACCTATAAATCTGTTATATGCCTTTCTAATCCATTTTATCGTTATATGCCTGTTTATATTTCATATGCATGTTCTTTTGTTTATGCCAGTTTTTACGTTTGGATTCTCTTCCCTTATTCTTTTCCTTTTTCTTTATGAGATTAGGCTTACTTCGAGCCAATATATTGCGTTGAGATTTATGTACGAATAACGTTGGAACAATTGGGAAAATTTTGGGAAATATGCAATGAAATGAAATTTGGCATAAATTGTTGATGAATATGGAAAATTGGTTTGGGAATAATTGAGTATGACTTGTATACATGAGATTTGATATAAAATGTTAATAATTGTGAAAATGGGCCTGGGCATAATTTGGTACATGAGATTATAAACATAAGTTAGATTGGAAATTATGGGTAATTGGAATATATTGTAATCCAAAGATTTGAAATTGGGACTTGAATCAAGAAAGTGATATTGAACGCCTAAGACAGGAGGTTAGATTCGGATTGTGGTATAAGCCTGCCCGGAACCGCCCGGCATATCCAGTAACCGCAATTTTGTAATCTAATGTGGGATGTCAAAGGCAGAAACTAGATGCGTAATAATGCAAGACAAGAGGTTAGATTTGGATTGCGGTATAAGCCTTCCCGGAACCGCCCGGCAAATCCAGCAACTGTAAAACGGTAATCTAATGTGGTAGGTCTTGTAAGATTACGATTATAATGAATTAATGAACACTTAACCAAGACAAGACATGTGATTAGACATGGGGATGATAAAGGGTTAAGTGGGTAAAATGGGTAGCATGTGAAACATAATTGTAACACCCCACCTCCGCCAGGGTCACTCTAAGTAAGTACACTGGCTTTGGAGGGGTGTTGGTCAAGGTAAACATGCATAAAGATATCACAAGACAGAACATATAAGCAAAACAGAGTAAGTAAAGCAGCGGATAAAACTACTATTTCAAAACCATAGTCAACTTACATCAAAAGTACTAAGTCATTATTTTCCAACTACTACAAGTCTAGAAACATAAACTGAAAACTGGAAATAACATAAAGTAAACTATCCCCAAAGTAGACGTGGTAAATCCATAGCGAGCTCAAGTCCAAACCGTACATGAGCTATCCAGAAAGCAAGCTAAAGATCCAAGCTAGGTGCTAGTGTTCCCACCCGGAGAACCTGGGGGGGGGGGGAACGGAAGAAAAGAAGCGAAAGGAAAACGGGTCAGTCATAAAGACGGGTAAGTCCTACCTACTATTAGTATAAAAACTAATAAAGTTAACTGGACATGTAAAACAGAGATGAAACATAGGATGATAACTAAACTGGCATGGTGAAAAGTTAACAAGATAGGTCAAGTGTGGCATCGCATATACAAGGTTAAGTTGCACCAAGTGTACTAGTATTCTAATCCATGTCAAGTATAAACAAGAAATGATCCCTTGGCCCAACATCATGAGATGACCTAAATCAAGGTCCAACTACACGGTCTAGTCGATCGGCTCCCTATAAGCCTAACTCGTCAAGTGTCGGTGTCATACGGCCCAACCGCGAGATGTAGTCGACTGTGCAAGGTCCACCCTAGGGTGTATACGGGCCCTAGGGTGTATCCGGGCCCTAGGGTGCCAACCACTGACACCAAAACAAGCACGCATAGTCCAAGCCTACTGGTGCCCTTGTCTGTCTTTCATCCCCGGACTATGTGCACGACCATAGTCCGCCGGAATCTACAATGGCGTACCTACCTAGCCGTCCCTTTTGGTCACTTACAATCAGCCCAGTAATCGTGCCCCACCCCTAGCCTAGTCCCTAGGGTATCCCGATACTCCCTGGTGGGTTACTGCTGAAAAGGGCCCCGCAAACTAGGGTTTCTAATGGGTTAAGTGTGGTTAACCCTATCCAAACCATGTATCAAGTTGGTTAAGTATATCCAAGTGGTTCATGACTTAACCCCAACAATCCATCGTGTTTAATTGGTTAAGTATTCAAGTGGTCCATGACTTAACCCTACCATGTGGCATTAATTAACTAAATGCACCCCAACCTCTCACATTAGACTTTGTTGTGGTTACTAGTTAAGCCGGGCGGGTCTGGGTAGCTTTACACCACAACCTAGTCTAACCTCGGGTTTTAAGTGCGATATGACCAACTACTCACATTGGGTCCTATTGTTTGTAGCCACTAGTTAAGCCGGTCGGTTCCGGGTAGATTTATGCTACAAACTCAACCCAACCTCGAGTTGGCCACTTTCATGTTTTCTACATGTCATGTCCACGTTCGTGTTTTCAAGCATAATCACATGTCATATTTTCAAGTCATGTTTCATGTCATTTAAGTTTACCCATAACGTAACCCCATCGCACGTAAGTTCGCATCAACACAAATAGATCAAAAGGGGGAACATAATGATATGATAAGTTGGGCATAAAGTGGCAAAGTCTATCACAAGTTTAACATGGTGATATAAGAGGCAAAGGTGTTTATCACAACTAGCATATGGCATTATTGGCCTCAAAACATGTATGACATCAACTTAGCAAATAGATGATAACATGGTCATAGTTAACATAGGGTGATAACTGGTGATTAGCACATTGTTCAACATCATATGCGAGTTAACATCAAGGTTATGAGAGGATCTATGTTGTATTATGCATAACTACCAAGTTCTATGTTGCATTATGCATAACCACCAAATAAAGCTCATAGCTTTCTACCCAAAAATCAAGGTAAATGATACTAGGTTCATGATAGTGCCACAATCATAGATCAAAAGAATCATAAATGGATCTATGCATACAAATATAGCCCCAAGACAAGTATTATACCCAAAAGTCCTATTTCAACCTGCTACATGATCACATTAACTTCATAGTTTAAATCTAAGAGTAGAATAGGGCTTACAAAGCGTGGCTATGAGAACTAGAACCAAATAGAACAAGATAGAGATGTTGTAGAAGCTCTAGGAATGATGTAGCAACACAAATAGCCTTGAGAATAAGTAGCTCCTTTGATTTGATGAAGAAAGATGGCTCCTTTTTGCCTTAGAAGCTCTCAAGATGAAGATGGAGGCCATGATTAGGGAGCATTTGGGCAGCACTTAGTTGTTAGGTTGATTTGTGATGATTTAGGCTAGGTATTAGGGTGTTTTTATAGGTGTAGAGACAAGTTTAGGCCATAGGATTAACCCTAATTTAGATCTGAGCCATCAAATCACGTCACAAGCCAACAAAACAAGACCCAGGAGCCAAAACAGGTGCACCACGCCAAACTGGCCCGACCACCCAGGTCGACAGGGGTGTCGACTGGGTAGTCGACACCAGCTGGGGTGTGTCGACTCCCAAGTCGACTCCCCAGTTGACTTGGGGGCTGGGCGGGAAACTTTCCCGCCCAGTCTGTTTGGCTCCAGATTTGAAATTTGAACTGTTTTTGAACTTGAAATTTTCTGAAAACTTTGACGGGCCATAACTTCGTCATACGTACTCCGATTTTCGAAAACTCGGACTATATTTCGCGTATTTTTCCGAGACGAACGCAATGGCACAGCCCGTTTCCCTTGATTCAGATTTTAACATTAAATTCTGCCTTGATTTACGTTATAATATGTTATTCAAAATACGGGTTGTTACATTCTCCCCACCTTAAAGGATTTCGTCCCCGAAATCTTCAAGTTAGGAAGAACGTATCCTACCATCCATCATCCATCTACTCAAAACATCATCCATGAGCAATCATTGTCCTTAAAAGATTCTAAATGCTGTATGATCATATGCGAAAGGTGTGTGTATATGTACTTATCTAATGCGAAAATCAGGCGGTTACTGATTCAGCAAACCTCCTTAATGCAAAGTATGTTAGTGAAATGAGTCCATATGTATGCAAATTCCTAACATAATTCATAATCTCTACATGAGTGCACATAACATTCATCCATATGCAACATCCACTTGATAGCATAACAAGTTTCATCCATGAATAAGTATAAGCACTCATGCATATGCAATATGAAAGTGTGTGAGCCGATCTTAGTGCCTAATGTGTATCATGCATCCACGAGTATCCACTTGCAAACACTTGCAACCACTTGCAAACATCAAGCATAACATGTTTTAAATACATGTTTCATCCAAAGGGTTTCTACCTAAGGTTCTCATGACAAGGTTAACGAGATAACAAGATAAACATGGATAGCAAAAGAAAGATATGCTAACTAGGAAAAGAGATTGAGAATGTACCCTCAAAAAGGAATGGATAAAGCCCATGCATCTTCTCCTCGGTTTCCCAAGTTGCATCTTCATCGGCTTCACTCCACTGAACCTTTACTAACTTGACTTCACGATTCCTCAGCTTCTTGATCTCCGTTCCCAAGATACGAATCAGAGCTCGCCTCAAAGTTGCCTCTTTTTCTACCTCCACGTCTTCAAGAATGCTAGGCTCAACTACCTCGGCTGACTCATGTAGGCACTTTCGGAGATGCGAGACATGAAAAACATTGTGCACTCCGGCCAGCTTCTCGGGCAATTCCACCATATAAGCCATCTTCCCAATCCTCTCTATGATAGGGAAGGGTCCTACGAACCTTGGTGCCAGCTTCCCAATTGCTCCAAAATGAACCACATTTCGCAAAGGAGAAACCTTCACAAATACCATATCTCCAACTTCGAACTCTAAGTCTGTCCTTCGCTTGTCTGCATAAGATTTATGTCTGTCTTGGGCCATTTTCATCCGCCTTCGAATCAACTCAACCTTCTCGGATGTGTCCCTTATCATGTCGGGCCCAAGTATAAGCTTATCCGTCGTCTCCCACCAACATGTTGGTGACTTGCACGGCCTCCCATACAAAGCTTCGAATGGTGCCATCCCTATGCTTGCTTGGTAGCTGTTATTATAAGAAAACTCTACGAGAGGACGGTGGTCTTCCCAAGTGCCACCAAAGTCAAGAATGCATAGCCTCAACAGATCTTCTAGTACCCTATTCACCCTTTCGGTCTGGCCATCCGTCTGGGGGTGATAGGCCGTACTTAGATTCAATCGCGTACCCATCGCTTCTTGCAAACTATTCCAGAACTGGCTAGTGAAGATTGGGTCACGATCGCTAACTATGCTAGAAGGAACTCCATGCAATCGCACTATCTCTCGAAGATAAACAGATGCTAGCCATGATGCGGTCCTCTTTCTCTTCACTGGAATGAAATGAGCACTCTTCGTGAGTCTATCAACTATGACCCATATGCTCGTATTTCCCTTCCTTGACCTCGGCAATCCATCCACAAAATCCATAGAGATACTTTCCCACTTCCATAGCGGGACCTCCAATGGATGCAGTAGCCCACCGGGCTTCTTCGACTCGGCATTTACTTGTTGGCGAACAATGCATCTAGAAACAAACTCTACCACCTCCTTTTTCATCCCATCCCAAAAGAAAATGCGCTTCATATCCCGGTACATCTTATCCCCTCCTGGATGTATGGTCATCCTCGAGTGATGCGCCTCCTCAAGAACTTTATTTACTAAGTCTCCCACTCGTGGGACACATAGTCTTCCATCACGTCTTAGCCATCCCTTGTCATCAATAGTATATCTAACGAGGTGACTTAACGTCTCACCCCGAATCAACTTGTCCATGATCTCGACTATCTGCGGGTCTTCCCTCTGTGAAGCCCCAACTTGATCAAGAAGTGTAGGTCTAAGCTCGAGGGATGCTAACGAACCAGTCACGACCCAACAGCAGGTGCAAAGTCAAAGGTTGCCAAGAAGTCTAGGCTCTTCATCTCAACAAACAAGGGACTCAAAGTCAACCTTCTTCTGCTTAGCGCATCCGCCCCAACATTACCCTTGCCAGGGGTATAAGCTATCTCGAAGTCATATGATGCCAAGAATTGCATCCACCTCTGCTGCCTTAGATTTAAATATTTCTGCGAGAAGAGGTACTTGAGCGACTTGTGATCAGTATATAACTCAAACCTTTCGCCTAGAAGATAGTGGCGCCACGATTTGAGTGCAAAAACGATCGCCGCCAATTCCAAATCATGAGTGGGATAGTTCTTCTCATGAACTTTGAGTTGCATACCCCCAAAGCATATCACTCTCCCTTCTTGCATCAGGATAGCGCCTAATCCCGTGCCACATGCATCGGTGTACACGGTAAACAACTTCCCTCCATCGGGTAATGCTAGAACTGGAGCTGTGGTGAGGGCTTTCTTGAGCCTTTGAAAAGCAAGCTCACACTCTAAGTCCCATGCAAAGACTAAGTTCTTCTTCGTTAACTTAGTGAGAGGAGCTGAAATCCTAGCGAAGTCCTTAATGAACTTCCTATAAAATCCTGCCAGACCGAGAAAGCTTCTCACTTCAGTTGCATTCTTCGGAACTTTCCAGTCTTGTACCTCCACCACTTTAGCGGGATCCACAGCCAAGCCCTGCTTAGAAACTATATGCCCAAGGAACCGAACTTCCTTTCTCCAGAAATGGCATTTAGAGAACTTGGCTTTCAACTGATGAGCTCTAAGCGTTTCCATAATCTCCTTGAGGTGTGTAGCGTGCTCTTCCTCGTCCTTAGAGAAGACCAGAATATCATCCACGAAGACAACCACAAACTTGTTAAGGAACTCCCTGAACACCCTACTCATCAAATCAACAAAGTATGCGGGTGCATTAGTCAAACCGAACGACATGACTAGCCATTCAAAGAATCCATCTGGAGTCCTAAACGCAGTCTTGTCAATACTATCCTCAGCCAGTCTAAGCTGATGGAATCCGGTGGCTAGATCGAGCTGAGAGAAAACAGAAGCACTAACAAGCTGGTCAAAGAGATCATCAATCCTCGGTAACGGGTGTCTATTCTTCTTTGTCAGCTTGTTCAACTCACGATAATCAACACATAGACGAAGCGAACCATCCGCCTTAGTAGCGAATACCACCGGAGAACCCCATTCTGAAATGCTTCGCCTAATGAAATTTTTCTCAAGCAACTCCTTGATTTCTTTGCTAAGCTCTCTTCTTTCTCGCGGGGCCATGTGCCTAACAGGCAATGAAACTGGCTTGGCATTATCAACCAGATAAATACGGAAGTCTATCTCGCGTTTAGGGGGTAACCCCTTCACCTCATCAAAAACATCGAGATATTCTCGGACCACCCTCACAGATTGAAGATTGTCAATAGACGAGTCGAGGGATTCAAGATAACATAACATGACGGGATCCAGAGGGTTACAAGAAATCTCTAGGGTATTGCCAAGGCGAGTCATAAGCCTCACTACCCTGTGCTCACAATCGAGAATGGCTCCATAACTGGACAACCAATCCATGCTCAAAATCAACCCGTATCCCATGAACCCGAGAACATAAGCATTACATATGAATTCTACGGTCAAGATAGAAATCCTCAAATCCATACAAATCATAGATAGATGGGCGGAACCCCCAATTGGATTTGAAACACTAACGGGATCCTCAACTAGACTAGTACTTAGGTGCAAACTTTCAACAATATCAGAAGAAATAAAGGTATGCGATGCACCAGAATCAAATAAAGTTCGAACAGGAAAACCAGAAATGTAAACAAGGCTTTCTACAGAAATACTATCTCGGTCTGGAGCTGGAGCAGTGTTGAGAGCATGCATCTGCCCTCCAGAAGGTCCTGCTTGCTGAGTCTATCCTTGCCCCTACCCTTGCTTCTTTGGGCAATCCTTACTGAAGTGTCCAGCCTCTCCGCAATGAAAGCATTCTCCCAACTTCCTCTTCTTCTTCCTACAATCTTTGGCTATGTGTCCAACGATCCCACAGAAGTTGCACTTCCTTGTCTCCTTTGCCTTGTTGTTGTTGGCCTTGTTACCCTTGTTGTTCTTGTTGTTCTTGTTACTCTGGTTGCTCTGGTTGCCTCCCCACTTGGAGTCCGCCTTCTTAGCTTGAGTCTCATTAGGCTTGACTTCTTTCTTGCCATTCTTATCATCTCCCTGAAGCAAGGCCATATCCACTAAGCTCTCAAAAGTGGCCCCCATGGGTATATGAGAAATGGCTAAACCTTTTAATGGCTCGTTCAATCCTCGTGCAAAGCGTAGAGCCTTCTTCTGGGGTGTGTTAACCATGTCCAAACCGAATCGAGCAAGCTGGTTAAACTTATTCACATACTCCCTCACTGTCATGTCCCCTTGCTTCAAAGATATAAACTTCTCCATTTGCAGATTCTCCTCAGCAGATGATAGAAACTTAAGCCCAAACCTCATCCTAAAGTCGGCCCAAGTCTCTATAGGCCTAGTAGCGTTGGTGACCTCCCACCAATAAGCAGCTTCCTCTTTCAATAGCCATACTGCCAATAGAACTTTTCTACGGTCTTCCACATCAAAGATGGCAAAGAGGTCTTCAGTTTCTTTTAACCAGTTTCTTGCCTCCAAATAAGTCTCTGTCCCAACAAAATTCTTGCCACCCATCGCCTTAAAGTCTTTGCAAATCTTGGCAAATCCGCTTGTGGATGCTGAGGAGGAGGAGGAGGAGGAGGAACCTCAGGTACGGGAGGAGGAGTGGGAGTGTTTGCTGGGCCCGCATCGTTGGCCTTAGCTTCCAAGTACCTTCAGAACCATCCGGGTATGGGTACTCCCTCGGGAAGGTTAAGATCGGCCATGCTGAAACGAAGAAAAAGATAGATTGAGAACGAGGAAACAAAGGATAGTGCTAATGGCTTTTGGGGAATAGCCTTTTAAATTAAACTAGACTTTTCTTGGAAAAATACTTATTTGGTTTTGAAAATAGTTTTTCAAAAGATAAGTTTTAAAACCTTTTGCTCAAATCTTGTAAACCTTATGCTCTGATACCAAATGTAACACCCCACCTCCGCCAGGCTCACTCTAAGTAAGTACACTGGCTTTGGAGGGGTGTTGGTCAAGGTAAACATGCATAAAGATATCACAAGACAGAACATATATGTAAAACAGAGTAAGTAAAGCAGCGGATAAAACTACTATTTCAAAACCATAGTCAACTTACATCAAAAGTACTAATTCGTTATTTTCCAACTACTACAAGTCTAGAAACATAAACTGAAAACTGGAAATAACATAAAGTAAACTATCCCCAAAGTAGACGTGGTAAAGCCATAGCGAGTTCAAGTCCAAACCGTACATGAGCTATCCAGAAAGCAAGCTAAAGATCCAAGCTAGGTGCTAGTGTTCCCACCCTGAGAACCTGGGGGGGGGGGGAAACGGAAGAAAAGAAGCGAAAGGAAAACGGGTCAGTCATAAAGACTGGTAAGTCCTACCTACTATTAGTATAAAAACTAATAAAGTTAACTGGACATGTAAAACAGAGATGAAACATAGGATGATAACTAAACTGGCATGGTGAAAAGTTAACAAGATAGGTCAAGTGTGGCATCGCATATACAAGGTTAAGTTGCACCAAGTGTACTAGTATTCTAATCCATGTCAAGTATAAACAAGAAATGATCCCTTGGCCCAAAATTGGCCCAACATCATGAGATGACCTAAATCAAGGTCCAACTATACGGTCTAGTCGATCGGCTCCCTATAAGCCTAACTCGTCAAGTGTCGGTGTCATACGGCCCAACCGCGAGATGTAGTCGACTGTGCAAGGTCCACCCTAGGGTGTATCCGGGCCCTAGGGTGCCAACCACTGACACCAAAAAAAGCACGCACAGTCCAGGCCTACTGGTGCCCATGTCTGTCTTTCATCCCCGGACTATGTGCACGACCATAGTCCACCGGAATCTACAATGGCGCACCTACCTAGCCGTCCCTTTTGGTCACTTACAATCAGCCCAGTAATCGTGCCCCACCCCTAGCCTAGTCCCTAGAGTATCCCGATACTCCCTGGTGGGTTACTGCTTAAAAGGGCCCCGCAAACTAGGGTTTCTAATGGGTTAAGTGTGGTTAACCCTATCCAAACCTTGTATCAAGTTGGTTAAGTATATCCAAGTGGTTCATGACTTAACCCCAACAATCCATCGTGTTTAATTGGTTAAGTATTCAAGTGGTCCATGACTTAACCTACCATGTGGCATTAATTAACTTATTGCACCCCAACCTCTCACATTAGACTTTGTTGTGGTTACTAGTTAAGCCGGGCGGGTTCGGGTAGCTTTACACCACAACCTAGTCTAACCTCGGGGTTTAAGTGCGATATGACCAACTACTCACATTGGGTCCTATTGTTTGTAGCCACTAGTTAAGCCGTCGGTTCCGGGTAGATTTATGCTACAAACTCAACCCAACCTCGAGTTGGCCACTTTCATGTTTTCTACATGTCATGTCCACGTTCATGTTTTCAAGCATAATCACATGTCATATTTTCAAGTCATGTTTTATGTCATTTAAGTTTACCCATAACGTAACCCCATCGCACGTAAGTTTGCATCAACACAAATAGATCAAAAGCAGGAACATAATGATATGATAAGTTGGGCATAAAGTGGCAAAGTCTATCACAAGTTTAACATGGTGATATATGAGGCAAAGGTGTTCATCACAACTAGCATATGGCATTATTGGCCTCAAAACATGTATGACATCAACTTAGCAAATAGGTGATAACATGGTCATAGTTAACATAGGGTGATAACTTGTGATTAGCACATAGTTCAACATCATAGGCGAGTTAACATCAAGGTTATGAGAGGATCTATGTTGCATTATGCATAACTACCAAGTTCTATGTTGCATTATGCATAACCACCAAATAAAGCTCATAGCTTTCTACCCAAAAATCAAGGTAAATGATACTAGGTTCATGATAGTGCCACAATCATAGATCAAAAGAGTCATAAATGGATCTATGCATACAAATATAGCCCCAAGACAAGTATTATACCCAAAAGTCCCATTTCAACTTGCTACATGATCACATTAACTTCATAGTTTAAATCTAAGAGTAGAATAGGGCTTACAAAGCGTGGCTATGAGAACTAGAACCAAATAGAACAAGATAGAGATTTTGTAGAAGCTCTAGGAATGATGTAGCAACACAAATAGCCTTGAGAATAAGTAGCTCCTTTGATTTGATGAAGAAATATGGCTCCTTTTTGCCTTAGAAGCTCTCAAGATGAAGATGGAGGCCATGATTAGGGAGCATTTGGGCAGCACTTAGTTGTTAGATTGATTTGTGATGATTTAGGCTAGGTATTAGGGTGTTTTTATAGGTGTAGAGACTAGTTTAGACCATAGTATTAACCCTAATTCAGATCTGAGCCATCAAATCACGTCACAAGCCAACAAAACAAGACCCAGGAGCCAAAACAGGTGCACCAGGCCAAACTGGCCCGACCACCCAGGTCGACAGGGGTGTCGACTGGGCAGTCGACACTAGGTGGGGTGTGTCGACTCCCAAGTCGACTCCCCAGTCGACTTGGGGGCTGGGCGGGAAACTTTCCCGCCCAGTCTGTTTGGCTCTTGATTTGAAATTTGAACTGTTTTTGAACTTGAAATTTTCTGAAAACTTTGACGGGCCATAACTTGGTCATACGGACTCCGATTTTCGAAAACTCGGACTATATTTCGCGTATTTTTCCGAGATGAACGCAATGGCACAGCCCGTTTCCCTTGATTCAGATTTTAACATTTAATTCTACCTTGATTTACGTTATAACATGTTATTCAAAATACGGGTTGTTACAATAATAAAAGCACTTAACTAAGATGAGACATGTGATTATACATGGGGACAAAGGGCGGTTAAGTAGGAATTCCTAGTGGGGACCAAGCTTAGGAGGGAAGCTTGTGTCAAGTGGATGTACCCTTTTCAACCAGTAACCCATTTTAGTATCTATATGAGCTCGAACTAGGTCGAGGACAGGGACACGCTTACTAGGGTTGATTGTAAGAGGTCAATAAAGAGTTAGCGATGGCAGTGCAAGTCCAACGGAGTCATGTGCGTGTGTAGGTCTAGGCTGGTAGGTAAGACGCTGTTGCATCGTGTAGGCATAAGCTGTGCATTTCAGTAGTATCGGGGTTGCCACCTTAGGGAGTGACACACCCTATTATGGGATCAACATAGGTATCTACGAGGTTAGGGAGCCAATCGAATGGGGAGGGTAGTGGGTACAACTTGTAGTGTTAGGAGCATGTGGGCACCACGAGAGTAGCTAGGAGTACACGAAGCTACCATTATTATGATTAGTAGAGAGGGATCATCTTTTAGTATTTAACTAGTATGTTGACACGGTTTAGAGCATATCTTATACTGGTTAGAAGCATAGTCGATGTTCTACCTTACTTACCTTGTTTACCTTGTCATATCTGCTTATGTTATAGTCATCACTTATATCCAGTTTATGTTCTTATCATGTTACTTTACTGATTATATTGTTAAAGTCACTAGACTCACCAGACTTATGTCTGACCCTTTTGTTTCACCTCTTTTCTTTCTTTCCCCCCTCCCAAGGTCCTCGAAGTGGGATTAGTGAAGCATGACTTGGATCTCTTTCTTCTTGAAGTGCTTGGAAGTGTTGAAAGTAATGCTCAGCTTTCTCTCTTTTTCATTATGGCTATTGAGAGTGGGATTATGGTTTTGCTTTTATGTACTCTGATAATAATTTTGTTTAAGATAGATATTTGTGTACTTGGCTTTAGTATGTTGTTTTGATGTTGTAACCAAACATGTTTTCTTTTCCGCTGCAATAAATAAATTTTGAATTTTAAGTACCATTTTGTATATTTTTCTTGTGATGTTCTGTTCTATACTCTTATAACGCTCCATGAAAGTTAATGCATTCCCTTAGTGAGTGACATTAGTGGACGTGGGGTGTTACATTTCTCATCCTCTAACTTCTTTATATTACTGATTCATATTTCTGTGCAATTTGGGTTGGACGTGTGGTGTAATAAGTTAACTCAAAGGGTACGGAAAACTCGGGCCATTACAAATTTACAGTATACACTAAAACAGATGCTATATCAGTAGAGTTAACCATACACTATACAAATTACAGGATTACCACAATACAATAATGCTTGTATAGCCGCACAATGTAGCTTTAAGCACAGGTAACAATTGAGATTTGACATAGAGAGGGAACACTTGCAGCAGACATCCCACAAACTCAAATAAATAAACATAATTTTATAACAAACTAAAACTAGCATATTAGCTTGACACAGTAGTATGACAAAGCTAATAGCAACCCACCATCACGCATATGACGATAAAAGATTTCCAATGGATAATAACATGTGCAGACAGACAAGTACATATGAAATTGTTCTACAAACCAAATCCCATGAAGCGCCTCTGTAGTTGAGGCTATGGCTGAGAGAGCCTAGTGGAGCTAAAGAACAAAAATATGAGACGAAATATAACTAGGCATTTGACAAATGAACCAAGGCTGCATACAACTTGGCACAAATCAAACTCCGTTCACCCAGTGAAAACAACTCTCCAAAAACACACTCCAAAATAGACCAGCTCGAATAATCACACAATCGACAACTCAAATCCAACAAGACAACTTACAAAGGAAAAATGGCAGTCAACACACCACGAAGTGCCCAACAAAGACCCAACCCGCTACAAATGAAAAGCCAAACAATTCTCTATTAGCTCACTAAGCAAGAGTCAAAGAACCTATCTCCATTGCATTCTTGGAATAAAATGAAATTAAGTAAGACATACCACATGAGAGGCTAAAGAGTCGCAAAACAAAACAAGATGCAAGGCCAAACTAAGAACCAAAGAAACTTCGGGTTAGAGCTGAGACTACCACCACCATTGCAAGTTGAAACCGTGCACACAAGTTGTTGGATCCTACCACTATGACCTTCGCAGGAGCACCAGCAAAACCTCACTAAGCCAAAACTCCTGGCTCTCGCTGGACCGCATGGGACAAAAAATTGCCAAGCCATGAAAGGGACAAACTCGCTTGTAAACCTCACGTAGAACACTATAGTAAAGAGGTTGGAATGGTTCTCGACACCAGAATTGTGGAGCCAGCAACAGTGGGTTGCCAATAATGGGTAGGGATACCATGTAATGGAATAGTAAGAGGACAGGTACAAGTAAGAGATAGAATTTTGAAGGGGCGTAGGATCGAAGAAGGAAGGGGGGAACAGAGGAAATAGGTTAAATCTGAACAATTGATTTAGGATTCGGGGTTTTCCCACTCAAGCGAAAGCATAGGACAGAAGAGAGAGGAAACAAAGGGAGAGATGACCGAAGTGTGAAGAGAAGTGTAACACCCCGCATTTTTAAATTAAGATAATAAAATAAGAATAACCTAATTAAATATTTAAAATTAAGTAAAATGGGTTATACCGTTGCGTTCGTCTTGGAATTCTGGTTAAGATATCCGAGTTTGCATAAAACGGACATCGTATGAAGAAGTTATGGGTTGCAAAAGTTTGTCAAAGAAAACAGGAACTGCATAGGCCAATTATGGACCCCTGGACCCATGGGGGTCGACCCCTTCAAGGGGGGTTGAACCCCATGAAGGTGGGTCGACCCCCATGAAGGGGGGTTGACCCCCCGGCGGCAGGTTCTGGTAGATTAGGGTATTTGAGTTTCTGGACGATTATGATGGCTTTTGGTCAAACTGAGGGTCCTGGTTGCTCCATACACCTATAAATAAGACCTTAGACCTAACCCTAAACCTCATAATTCGGCAGCTACGTTGGAGCTCTGCCATTACTCTCTCTCTTCTCAAATCTATTCTGAAAATTAAAATATCAGCCTAGGAAAATTATGAATCGAGATCTGGAAGAGAGAATCAACATTAATAAAAAGATTATTGAATCATGAAAGCAAGGTAAACTTCTAGATCCAATCTATTCATATTCTTCCTATTTCTTTCCCTTCTCTTTTAATGAAAATAGTCAATCCACGGTTAGGTTTCAAATCAAATTAAAGGGAAAAAGAAAACCATGGATGATAGAACGGATCAGATCCAAAATTTGGGAAAAGCATGAAAGGTGAGTGGGTTTAAGTTATAGCCTTTAGATAATATTATGATTATCGTTTAGCATTCCCCTTTTTATAAATTGTGAAATTGCCAGTCTAATTATAAATTGGTATTATAACAAGTTGAGATGTTAATATGAATAGATTAGGAAATTCATATGCTTAATTGGCTAAAGATGTTAAACGTTTACATGTTGAAAACAAATTTGTTAGAATATGAATAACAATTACTGTGGCTATAATTCCATGATGCACTTATGGCATATTGTTGAGCAAATGACATGTTAACCTGTTAGACTTGGATAATTACCCGACTGAATGTTTACATGTCAAAAACAGAATTAAACATATGTTGAAAGGGACATGCGACAAAATATAGGCAAAATTGGATGACATGTAAATTAGATTACTGTAAACTAGATTACAGTAAAAAGGTTAATATGCCTAAAATTTTCATGAAATGGGAATAATTTTTAAAGGACGAACATGCCGATATTCACAGTAATTTGACACTGTAACACTCTTAGACACGAGGTTAGATTGCACTTGTAAAAGAAGTCTGCCAAGAACCGCCCGGCGTTTCCAGCATTCACAAGTGGTAAACTTAATGTGAGGGGTCTACGTGCAAAAATTAAAAACATGTAATGGTGCTAAGACACGAGGTTAAGTCAACTTGTGGTAGAAGTCTGTCTGGACCCGCCCGGCAAATCCAGCGTCCACAAGTGTAGCCTTAATGTGAGAGGTCAAGTGCTTATATATATATAACAAGATATGAAGAAATGTAAGTAATGGTAATTAAAGGTCTAACTCAGAAAATAAGAAAGGAAGGGATGTAATAAACTGAGTTAGCGTGGTACGAAGGAAAAGTGATGCAATTCCCTAAATGACCTATTTCTGAGAACGTAGTTGCAAGTAAACCACAGTAAATGAAGTAAGAAAAATAAAGAAATTACTTGCTACCACGGAGTTAGATGGGAATACGTTATGAAAATAAATCACCGATTCCTTCTATCAAACTGATAAGGTGCATGAAGTGTTTTCCTTAATTAAAATAAGGAACATATATTACAGTGAACGAAAAATACTAGAATACAACAATAAAAGAAAATGGTTTAGAAGGGGAATGATAATCACCTATTATAAATAAATAACATTGATGAAAAATGATGTATAATAGGTAGACTTGTCTTGGGGACAAGTAAAGATTATAACTTAGGTTTTGATAAACTAGTATGGAAATGGGATAACCGATGAAATGAGATAACGGACACTTAATTTTAAATTAAGTGATCATTAAACAAGGAAAACCTGAATCCAGTTAAGAAAAGGTGGAAAATATATGAAATATAAGAAGTTGTAATTAATTATAAATTAAGTAGTCTATATACTTGAAAGTATGAAACCCACTGATAAGAATAGCATGTTTAGACTTGTCCTAGGGACAAGGGGAAATTATAACACATGTTATAATAAATGGGTAGAGAAACTTGTTAATAGGCCTTAGTTAGTAGAACTAAGTTAATAAGTAAACAACGATAAGTTGTAGTAACGGTGTAAAATGGAATTATGATTAAATGAGAAAGAATGAGGAAAACTTATGAAATAAGTTATATTTAATCATAAATAATAACTGACAAGTTAATAGAAAGCATGTGAATTGAGATATACTTAATTACATATTAAGTAGAACATGTTATTGTAATGATGAAGTTAAATAAGAATATAAAGGGTTGTGGATTATAAATTATTGACCACAATCAAGAGAATAACATGTTGTGGGCTTATTAATAAACTTAAATGGGTTAAGTTACATTACTGAAATTAATAAGCAAGAAGAACTTGGTTACTTGATTAAGAATTCAATATGAATTAGAATAACCAAGTTAACTGGAAACCTGATGAGGTGAGGCAAGCGCATAAAAGAATGTTTGCACATTGGGTCTAACAATATATTAAATTAAGGCACTTGAACGAGTCCGCACGTTCGAGGGTGAATAACCCAACGGGGTAGATCATAGTGGTGTTATAAGGCACGAGGGAGTGCACATTCATCCGATTGTTTTGACGGCTCCGAAGGACTGGAAGGGGAAGCACGCCGCTTCCTAAGGGACATAAGGTGCTCCTAGTAGTCCTCTGTATGGTGACAAATGTTTTAGGCAGTGCTTGTAGAGGTTGGGTCTGTGCGTAACTACTAGTTGGGTGGGCCTTGACTGCAGAAGTAGTTATGCAGTCAGAATGTTGTGATGGGTGACACCAGGGTGATTCGGCCGTTGCCTCAATGAGGAGGCAAGGCGTCACGACCAAGGATAGTAGATCGTCGGATACCCGTCATTGGCAGCCAGTGGGATGCAAAAAGACTAGAGCTAAAACCAATAGACCATTTCACCTTTCACTATCGGAGTACGGGTGGTTGAGGGAAGATACCAAATGGATGTTTAGATTGTTCGTCATTAGGGGCAGTTGTTTAGTTCTTGTAGTCTTTACTAGTTGAGGGAGGGGCCAAGGTGGGGGCATAACCACCGTGAAAACAGACCCTAGGAATATCTGTATTTTGAGGCTCTTAAAGGCGGCCCTGTACAGGTATGGAAAAGCTCCCGACCGAGTTCCATGTTTCTTGTATCGCCCTGCCATGGAACTCGGTGCACATTAGAGGACGTGCGATTGAGGCATTTAGCTACCCTTTGTAGTACATACGTGGGACTATCTAGATACATGCATGTCCGCTCTGGGTGGTGTATCGTAGACTTGGGCACTACACCAGTATGGAGTCTGATTCGATCGAAGTTGGCAGTCCATAGGTTAACGTAACATTGTTACATAGGGAACCGTACATCACTACGAGGTAGGATGAGGGACTGCGTTTATTTCGATGGTGTTACAGTGGAGACCGTGCGAGCGGGGTACCATGGGGTGTACTTTAATATTGAGGTTAGCTACATATATATTGTATTAGGTTAGTCTAATGGGAAGTAAATGGGTACGACGTGTGTGTAAGCCTTAAGTACTGTAAACCCAAGTAACCTAATAAGTAAGAAAATATGATTGAACGGTATATGTAGTGTTATCCAAAGTGTATAATTTAAATCCAGTCACCAGAACTTGTGTTCTGACCCCCTCTTCTTAACATACTCGCAGGTTGGATTTGTAGTAGAGACATGATAGCCTTGGATACTGGTTAGGCGGTATTATTATTACGGTAAGGCTATATTTTGACTATATTATATTTTATCCATTCCGCTGTTAGATATTTTCCGAGCTCTAACATGTTTTATGTCTCTGTCTTTTCTACAGGATACCAGAGCAAACCAATCCGAGTTTTGATAGATTGGAATTTTGAGGAAAAAAATCGGTCTGTTGGAATTCGGGTTGTATACATATGGTATTAGAGCTTAGGTTTAGGATTCCTATATAAATAGTGAGTGAACGTATTTGTATTTTTAAAAATATAAATATATATATATACCTAGATCCATAGAGGAACCCACTAAATAGAAAGAGTATAATATGGTAAGAAATGGGATGTTTGTTTTGTACACTAAAAGAATAAATAAGGAAATCTGAGACCCTTAGGTAATTTGGGTGGAGAGTGTATGTTGTACTTTGTATGGAAGGAAAGTGAATCCCATATGATTAGTATTTTGGGTTAGTAGGCTTGAAAACCTTATAAATTGGAAAACTTTTGAAAAGAGGAAAATGGATCAAGAATATATATAGTTGAGAGAATCGACCTTGGGGAGTGTCTAGGAAAGCCTAGAAAATTGGAACCCGCTTTGAGTCTAACCCCGTTGTTAACTTTTAAGAACTTGAAATCATAAAAGTTTTGGGAAAATGGTTTATGGCGTTTTCAAGTTTTATTCTTAAAAGTTATAGTTTTAAATATGTGAAGTATACATATTGAGTTTTAAATTAAAATGGGGTATATTTTGCAAATAGTGATTTCTTGCCAAAATTTTGTCTAAAGTAAATTTCTCTTGGTAAAAAGGTGCATATTATAAAGCATGTATAACTCACTAGTTTTCTCGTTATACAAGAGTTTTTAATAAAAAAAGATTTGAAATCTCTATCGTTATGATAACCCTTTTTGATAAATTATTTTAACAAGATAATTTTGTTGGGTGGAAAAAATATGAATAGAGTGGATGTTGGCACCTTGTAGCAAGAGACTAAACCGACCTTATAGGTAAGAACAAGTCATAAACCCGATTGAGAAAATAGTTACTCATATCTACACTAGTTTTGTGATTTGAAAAAATATGATGAATTACATTTTTTTAAGGTGACATGTTTTATGGTTTGGCAAGAGAAAGTTTTCATGAGCAAAAAAAATGTTCAGACACTTCTAAATTTTTGGAAGAAAGTTTAAACAAAAAGTCCAAGCCGTGTTTTAAAAGTATGGAGTAGGTAAGGATTAGTGCCTAGGGAAGACGGGAAAAGTTTTGAGGCGATGAAGTAAATAGTGAGAATTATCTTGGAATAATTGTAAGTTCTCGTTGAATGCATAAGCATTGAAATCCTAGGGTGTTTCTTGAAATAATTATTGGTACATAGCTAACTCTAGTAGTGACTTCTAGATAGAAAAGGGAAAGTAAGTGTATAGATCCAGTTACTAATTTTCATGTTAGGCGTAAAACCCGTTACTACATTTCGGTTGGGATCGTTCCATTATATTGTTCTTGTTGAGGAGTTAGGGTAACACCTAAACTTGTTGTAGATCCTAAGGTTTGGACTTTTCTGTTGAAGGCAGACATAGTCCCGAGATTCTTGGCCCTTAGTAATAGTTGTGTAGGGTGTCTGTTCTCCTATTTTAGTTGAAATACTAGAAGGCTTATTTAAATTTAAACTAAGATCAGATAATTAAATAAGCTAAGAAAAGAGAAATGTTACAACTGAAAAGGAAACAGAAAATTCAATCAAGTAACAAAAATGGAAAATTATGAGAAAAGATGGATAAGAACGGAAAATTTCCAAAATAAGATGAAAAAGAAAATCAGTAACAAAGAAAATTTTCTTATGTGGGTTGTGCTTGGATAGGAAAATAGGAGAATCTTTATAAATAGTTACATAAAATCCAAGTACGGTTAGAAAGAGGTTGAAAAAGAAAAACGGAAGATGCGGAGTTTTCCGTTTTCCACCTTTTTGTAACATAAGAAATCGAATTTCGAAAATTAGATTTTTTTGAAATTCAAAAAATAAAGTTAGTTGGTAGGATTATGGATGAAACAATTGGACGAAATACGCTCTTACTCAGTAAGAGTGTGGGAAAATTTGTATGATAAAGCATTTTGATATTCAAAATGTTGCATTCATGTAGAATTGCCAGTATATTTAGGATGTGAGCATCATATTTTAAAAAGAATTTTTAAAAATTTGCATACACATAGGAGGTACTACTTAGGCATACATGCATTATTATGTTGTATTTCACTTTGCACAAATGCATGATGTTTGCAAAAATTGGATGCACACATGATGGATGTATTTTATGCGAGGGGTTAATTGATTTTACCCTTATCAAATTTCGGGGACGAAATTTCCTAAGGGTGGGAGAATGTAAAACCCCGCATTTTTAACTTAAGATAATAAAATAAGAATAACCTAATTAAATTTTTAGAATTAAGTAAAATGGACAATTCCGTTGCAATCGTCTTCGGAATTCTGGTTCAGACAGAGTCCGAGTTTGCATAAAACGGACATCGTATGAAGAAGTTATGGGCTGTAGAAGTTTGTCAAAGAAAACAGGAACAACACAAGCCAATTCTGGATCTCCGGACCCATGGGGGTCGACCCCTTCAAGGAGGGGTCGACCCACATGAAGGGGGTCGACCCCATCAAGGGGGGTTGACCCCCCGGCGGCAGGTTTTGGCAGATTAGGGTTTTTGAGTTTTTGAGCGATTATGATGGCTTTTGGTCAAATTTGAAGGTCCTGGTTGCTCCATACACCTATAAATAAGACCTTAGACCTAATCCTAGACCTCATAATTCGGCGTCTACGCTGGAGCTCTGCCATTACTCTCTCTTTCTCTCTTCTCAAATCTATTCGGAAAATTAAAATATTAGCTTAGGAAAATTATGAATCTAAATCTGGAAGAGAGAATCAACATTAATAAAAAGGTTACTGAATCGTGAAAGCAAGGCAAACTTCTTGATCCAATCTATTCATATTCTTCCTATTTCCTTCCCTTCTCTTTTAATGAAAATAGTCAATCCACGGTTATTAGGTTTCAAATCAAATTAAGGGGAAAAGGAAAACCATGGATGATAGAATGGATCAGATCCAAAATTTGGGGAAAGCATGAAAGTTGAGTGGGTTTACATTATAGCCTTTAGATAATATTATGATTATTGTTTAGCTTTCCCCTTTTATGAAATTGTGAAATTGTCAGTCTAATTATAAATTGTTGTTATAACAAGTTGAGATGTTAATACGAATAGATCGGGAAATTCATATGTTTAATTGGCTAAAGTTGTTGAACGTTTACATGTTGAAAACACATTTGTTAGAATATGAATAACGGTTACTGTGGCTATAATTCCATGATGCACTTGTGGCATAGTATTGAGTAAATGACATGTTAACCTGTTAGACTTGGATAAATAACCTATTGAATGTTTACATGTCAAAAACAGAACTAAACACATGTTGAAAAGGGCATGCGACAAAATATAGGAAAAATTGGAGGACATGTAAATTGGATTACTGTAAACTAGATTACAGTAAAAAGGATAATATGCCTAAAATTTTCATGAAATGGGAATAACTGTTAAAGGACGAACATGCCTAGATTCACAGTAATTTGACACTGTAACACTCTTAGACACGAGGTTAGATTGCACTTGTGAAAGAAGTATGCCCGGAACCGCCTAGCATATCCAGCATTCACAAGTGGTAAATCTAATGCGAGGGGTCTAAGTGCAAAAATTAAAAACATGTAATAATGCTAAGACACGAGGTTAAGTCAACTTGTGGTAGAAGTCTGCCCGGACCCGCCCGGCAAATCCAGCGTCTCCAAGTGTAGGCTTAATGTGAGAGGTCTAGTGCTTATATATAAAAACAATTATATGTACATAACAAGATATGAATAAATGGCAGTAATGGTAATTAAACGTCTAACTCAGAAAATAAGAAAGGAAGAGATGTAATAAACTGAGTTAGTGTGGTACAAAGGAAAAGTGATGTATTTCCCTAAATGACCTATTTATGAGAACGTGGTTGCAAGTAAACCACAGTAAATAAAGTAAGAAAAATAAAGAAATAACTTGCTACCACGGAGTTAGATGGGAATACGTTATGAAAATAAATCATGATTCCTTCTATCAAACTGATAAGGTGCATGAAGTATTTTCCTTAATTAAAATAAGGAACATATATTACAGTGAATGAAGAATACTGGAATGCAACAGTAAAAGAAAATGGTTTAAAAGGGGAATGATAATCACCTATTATAGATAAATAACATTGATGAAAAATGTTGTATAATAGGTAGACTTGTCCTAGGGACAAGTGAACATTATAACTTAGGTTATAATAAACTAGTAAGGAAATGGGATAACCAGTGAAATGAGATAAAGGACACTTAATTTTAAATTAAGTGATCATTAAACGGGGAAAACCTGAAACCAGTTAAGAAAAGTGGGAAAATATATGAAATATAAGAAGTTGTACTTAATTATAAATTAAGTAATCTGTATACTTGAAAGTCTGAAACCCGCTAATAAGAATAGCATGTTTAGACTTGTCCTAGGGACAAGGGGAAATTATAACATAGGTTATAATAAATGGGTAGAGAAATTTATTAATGGGCCTTAGTTAATAGAACTAAGTTAATAAGTAAACAACGATAATGTGTAGTAACAGTGTAAAATGGAATTATGATTAAATGAGAAAGAATGAGGAATTTTTTTTTTTGAGCAAAAGATGTGTGATCCTCCAAAAGGAAGAGAGCACACATATATATAATAATAATAAAATAAAGTGATACAAATATCCAAATACAGACTCAAAACGGGAGTCTCACATAGTAATGTAAGGGATAATAGATAGATGAGTTCCGGCATGGCCACCACCCATCATACTTCATTATCGAATTCCGGCAAGGCCACCACCCGATAAGAAGTATATCTATTCCCATACATATACAAACTATGTGCATAAACAAGAGGTGTAACAAATCACCAAAAAATACAAACACCTCTACTCCTAATACTCCAATATATACAAAGCAATTCAAAAATGATCAATCCAAACAGCAACCCCAAGAGCTCCATAGTTTCATCTACAACCTGTAATCTGAAAAACTGAAACAAAATTATCAGTAATTTACACATATATATGAGTATATGCCTATATATATATATATAGACATATATCCATATATACATGTATAAAGAGAAGGGCATAAAAAAACAACCAAGCAAGAGGTAAGTGTCAACCCAAGTAACTAGAAATCAGCAACCTAGACGAGGTCTATTACATCTAAAATAGCCATTAATGTGAATGAATAGACTCAGGTTTAATCTAACCTTAAACAAAAAACGCCCAAATTGCAATTCACAAAATAGTTTATAGTGCGAATTTGACATCCAAAACAGACAGAAATTTACTATGTTGATGATTAAATTATCCTTAGGTACAGAGGTTGAATGAAAGATTCTCTGGTTCCTCTCAACCCAAATGAACAAACTTATGAATATTACTAAAGAATCCAATATGTATTTCTGTCTGGAATTGTATCGTAATCTATGCCAATTCCAATAATCGATACAACTACTAAAGGAATTAAAACAATCAAAAGCAAAAATCCTAATAATCATATTAAAAATAGAAAAGGTAAAATAACAAGAGAAAAATAAATGATCTACATCCTCCTCTCCAGTATTACAAAAACAACATTTTACATCAAAAATAACATTCTTTCTTTTTAACAGCTCAATCGTATTAAGCTTCTTATGGATGATCAACCACATTAGGAACTTTGCTTTAGGTGTAGAATTAGATTTCCATAGCAATTTAAAGGGATATAATGAAATACCAGAAAAATTAATAAAACTATACATAGAATTAACAGTGTAAACTAAACTCTTATCTATACCCCAGCTAATAGAATCACCATTCTCGTCCAAGTGGTACAATGCTAACTTAGCTTTAAGTAAGGCCAATTGTCTTAATAAATCTTCCTCTAAAATATTATCGAAGGAAAACTCCCACGAAGGATCTGAATCTGCTTTGTAAACATCCTTAATTAAAGCATTCTTAAATCTACTAATGTTAAAAAGCTTTCTAAATTCAATTTTTAACGGCACTATAGATATCCAAGCATCGTGCCAAAAATAAGTAAGGTTTCCTGAATGAACTAACACTTTGCATCCTAAGTTAAAAAAGTCAAAACAATTCAAAATAGACTTCCAAAAGTGAGATAGTCTATTTTCCCAACCACCACTATTTTGTATAAAAAACTCTCCTTTTGAATAATAAGATTTGGAAATGATAGACTTCCAAGAAGCCTTCACTTTTGGACATCTATATTTCCATAACCATTTAGCGAGCAAAGCATAGTTAAAATTATGTAAATTTATGATCCCCAGACCCCCCTCTATCTTAGATTTACAACATATGTCCCAATTAACTAGACATTTATAACCTCTACAACTAGAATCACCATTCCAAAGATAATTCCGCCTAACCCTATCAATCTTCTCAATGACACATTTAGGAAATCTATGAACTGCCATCCAATAAGAGGGTATAGCCGATAGAACCGAATTGACTAGAACTAAGTTTCCTGCTCTAGATAGGAACCTATTATTCCAGCTAGATAGTCTATTACTAATCTTATCAATGATGACAATCCAATCTTCCTTCTTAAGCTTCGAAGGTCTTATCTTAAAACCTAAATAATCAAAAGGAAATTTCATAATCGAACAGTTCAAAGTGCTAGCTACCAAAGTCTCAACATTGTTAAAATCATTAAGGACCATCGCGGCACTTTTATCAAAATTTATTCTAAGACCAGATAACATCTCAAAGCAGTAAAGAATAAATTTTAGAGCAATAATATGCTCAGGTAGATGGGAAGAAAATAATAATGTACCATCTGCAAATTGAAGTATCGATAATTCATTATTATATTCCTCATTTCCAAGACTACCTAGGACACCTAATCTCCCAGCTCTCTTAATAATTCTAGAGAAGACATTAACCGCTAGGTTAAACAGAAAAGGCGATAAGGGGTCACCTTGTCTAAGTCCCCTCTTGGATTGTATCTTCTTACCCATTACCCCATTCACAACAATGTTAGAACAACCAGACCTAAGCAACAACAAGATCCAGTTAGTCCATCTAATACTAAACCCCCTAGCGAGACATAATTCACATATAAAATCCCAATCAATTGAATCAAATGCCTTCTCAAAGTCTAACTTCAAAATGGCACATGATATATTATTCTTACAGCAGACATTAATGTATTCCGGCACCACTGCCACTCCATCCACTATATTTCTGCCTTTAATAAAAGCGGTTTGGGAGCAATCAATAAGGTCGTTCATCTTACTACTAAGCCTATTCGCTAAGACTTTTGAAATGACCTTAACAGAAACATTTATAAGAGAGATAGGCCTAAAATCCTTTAGGGAATTGGCTCCCTCTCTCTTATGAATAAGGATGACGTTTGCAAAATTAAAACTACCTAAATGCAATTCACCACTATAAAATTCATTAAATAAATCAATAATATCAGACTTTAATACTTCCCAAAAGTGCTTATAAAAATTAACGGAAAAACCATCAGGCCCAGGAGCTTTGTCACTAGGCATATCACTAATTGCTTTCCAAATCTCCTGCTCAGTAAAAGGTTCATCTAAACTATCAAGATTAATCCTGGTATCATAAGGATATAAATCATTCCATCTAACATTTGTTCTTCTCTTAAACTTAGAACCAAAAATCTGTTTATAGTAACTAGTGAAAGCTTCATTTAAATCCTTTTGTAAAGTCAATTCCACATCATTAACAATAATATAATGAATCCTATTATCGCGTCTCCTTTTATTCGCCACACTGTGAAATTTTTTTGTGTTATTATCACCTTCCTTAATCCATTGTATCCGAGATCTTTGCCTCCACATAACCTCTTCTTTTTCAAAAATCAGTTTGAGATATTGTCTAAGGTTACAATATTTGTCCTTCTCATTAGCAATTAGGATCCTCGACTCACTAATTTTATCTAAATCTAACAACCCACACATAATCTTATTCTTCTTAATTCTTACACTACCAAAGACGAATTTATTCCATCGCTTAAGAAAAAATCTTAACATACCTAACTTAGCAACAAAAGTCTTCGCACTATTGCCATTATATATTCTATTAAAGTAAAACAAGGATTTCCATTTTACAGAAACAAGATTATAGAAACTAGAATCGAGCATCCACATCTTCTCGAATTTAAAACTACTACTAATAGAGATATCCGAATCACACGTAAGAATGATAAGACAGTGATCAGAATGTAAAAAAGGTAAGCCCTTAACTCTACAAATCGAATATCTATCCTCTACCTCAGAGCTAATAAAAAATCTATCTAGTAAAGCAAAAGAAGGACTATCACGAACATTCGACCAAGTGAACAATCTATTACCCAAAGAAATCTCTATTAAATTATTATCTAAGATGAAGTCATTGAATTCCTCCATATCAGAGAAATCACCTTCACTAGGTGATCTCTCACCTAGAAACCTAGTGACATTGAAATCCCCCCCCCCCACAATCCAAAGATTTGGGGAAAGAATCCTGAAATTTGAACATTCCTCCCATAATATTCTCCTCTCATTCTTTGTGTGAGGGCCATATACATTAGTGATACCCAATGAAGAATTATCAGTAAGAGATGCCAAAATAATGTGTAAAGAATGTAAATTAGGAAACTCATTTACAAGTCTAAATTGGTTGTCTTTCCAACCAATCATGAGTCCCCCTGCCGTACCGATTGACGGTAAACATGCCCAATTACGAAAAAGGGAACCACCTAATCTAACATAAAAATTAAAATCAGGGCATTCAATTTTTGTCTCTTGAAGCAATACAATATCAATGTGATAATCACTAAAGAAAGTCCTAATTTTTGCACATTTTTTAGGATCATTTAGACCCCTGACATTCCAACTAACAATCCTCATCTACTCAAAGAGGAAACCCTCTCTAATTCCCTACTCCTAATGTAGTCAGTGTCTAACTCAATATCAGAAAAAATAAAGGCTGTGTCATTGGCAAGCTGAAACAGGTGGCCAGTCGACAGACTACTCAGTGCATAAGGTGAATAATCACTACCATAAACAGAAGTCATACCTGAGCCCAGATCCGAAATACTATCACTAGTATTCGGTCTCGGGGACCTACCTGAAAAAGAAGAGGAAATAGATCTGATCCTCGCACTGCGACGAATCAATCCCGAACATGGGACTACTCTCCTACGCCTCCTTCTCGTAGACGAACAAGAAGATAACTGTCCACTGTGAAAAACATCCCCACTAGACCCCATCAAGTCATCACTACTCGAGCATCCAAAATCACCTCCTGGAATAGTCTCTGAACATAAATTCCTCTCATTCGAATCAAGTGTAATGATACTACGGCTCGGCCTCAAGTGTAAGGATATAAACTTCACATTCGAATCACTCAACACCACCGAACATAAATTCTTGACCCATGAAAAAATGACTACTGTCGCTGAACAGTCCAGACTAGAAATCGGTCTCGCACATACATTACCCACCATTGCTGAACTACCAATGTCGAATGCACTGGAAACTAAACAAACATCGCCACTCAAACCCTCTACCACCATCCTACCAATGTCAAATGAACTGGAAACTAAACAATCATCACCACTCAAACCCTCTTCCACCATCCTTCTGTCCAACATTACCTTATTTTGACCAATCCAACCAATCCCTTCCAACCTGCCATTTCCACCACCAGAAGACTTTGACTGCTCTTCATTTAACAGAACCTCATGGAAGGTAAAGCTTGACCTTTTGGCCTTACGGTATGAAGCTACCAAACCACTCTCAGTAACTTCCAATGATGGCTCTTCTACCTCCTCAGTTCTTAAAACCGATTCAACAGCAATATCCACCAATGGACTGAAACTATTAGATAGATTCACATCCTCCGCCACGAACCAGTCAGCTACCACCGTCTCGCCATACTTACGATCCATCTCAATGCCACCAACAGTATGACCGCACCCATCCTCCTCCTCCAACCCAGTCATCACATCTACAGTCCCCTCATACAAACTCTCCTTTAACCCAGTACCTTCACTGATATTCATGCAAGACTGAACATATGGATCATATAGTATAGTTCCCTTAGCTTTTTCTGTAACGCAATTAGACTCCCTCATCAATTCTCCCTCTTGACCCACTTCGCCCATGTCAATTTCATCCACGTCTATCATCACTTCACTACCCTTGTCAAGCTTGTCACCATTACTATCCTCATCAATCCATGTATCATTCCTGAGTCCCATACATTTCATTACAGCCGGGTCAAACATCATAGGATCACAAAACAAAGTCCATCGCAAATCAATATCGTTCAACATTTCCCTTTCAAAACAGATCACCTCTTTCGCTATAGTTTTTGCATTCGTACCCATAACCTCCCCTGTCTTGAGATTATTCACCAACCCACCCTGTCTCGGAAATTCACAAACAGCAACAGAGTGTCGCTCTATATCTCTGTTTTCGCTTATAATGGCAGAATTTAAGCATCGAAGTGGTCTAGTATTCTGTCCAACAACCTAACTGCCATCATATTGTTGCTCGTATGCTGATCAGAGAACAATCTCCATAGCTTAACCAGATTTAAACTGAACGCAAAAGCATGTTCTTTTCTTTTCAGCGGCATTGGCAACGGAGGATAAACCTTCTCTTTTTCAACCTTCTTATTCCACAAGATTCCATCCACCATCCCTTCTAAGTTCCATCCCAACAACAACAATAGGTAGGCACGTTCATTTAAACAGCCCAAAGAGTCCAGAGCGAGTAAATCTAGAAGCTCAATTATAATCAGACAAATTCTCAAACAGTTAAAGTGCATCAGTTCCCACACCGATTTTCCAGTAAAACTCATTGAACAACTTGACTTTCTATGCCCAATTCCACCACAGTAAAAGCATCTCAGACCATTTCTACAATCACTTGCTATATGATTCGATTCCCCACAGCGAAAGCAAACTCTAGTACCTACGTTTTTTCTAATTGGAAATTGTTTAGCCTTAAACGAATTCCAATTTGGCATATTAAGCATAGGTTTCCTCACCATATCAGCAAATGAGCGATTAAAATTTGAAAAAGAATGCTGCAGAAGACTTACAGAGTTGAATGTATAATTTTGCGTAACCTCACCCTGCCTAAAAGTCAAGTTAAGTCTCCCCCCATTCATGTTAGTCCTGTTTCTGATCAAATCCGGGACCGAGTTATTGAAGATACCTGAAACGCCGTGGTAAATTCCTCTTGATTTGCCTCCGAATATCAGCACATCTCCTGATTCTAGAATAATATTCCTGGCAGTGCTTCCTTCATCTCTATACACGAACTCGGCTGAATCCCCTATCGAAATAGAAACTACAGGAAGACCAAGTTCCAGACTTTCCTTGCTTTCATCCTTGTCCTGATGCATTCCCAATTTCCCATCCCGATTGTAGTAATTGATTATACAAACATCAGGAGTCATGAATGGTAATTCATCAGGTTTTCGACCTTTATCAACTAATTCCCTGTGCGCAAAATCCATGGAATCGCATACCAGCTTTTTGAATTCTTCAGGAATTTTTGGGGGAATAGAGCCATCATTATTTCTCCTATCTTCGTAAATTCTGGATTGTGGATTCCAGTTTTTACCCAAACACATCATGAATAGATTTAACAATGCTCCATTTTCGAAGCCCGGTCTATAGAATCCTCCATCCCCAATTCCAAGTTCTTGGATTCTTTTAACAATCTGAACTTGCTCATCAAGGCTAATAAAATTCTTTAATAAGATCATACCCGAACTCAGAAATTGTGCTTCTTGAATCTTTAGCCGATTTTTCCCCAAATCACCTGCAAAATCCGAAATAATCCTCCTTCGATGACCCAATAACCCACCATTGTTACAGTGCCTCGCGAGATGATCACACTCTCCACACCGAAAACAACGCTTCTCAAATCGGATGGAAACCAAGTCTGGTCGAGAGGTAAATCTCGCCTTTTTCCCCTTCACATACGGATTACTCGACAGAGATTGATTTGGGCAAGATCCATTCAAAGAGAAAGAAGAAAGAGTTTGTCGAGAACCATTCAAGAAAGAAGAAGATAAGAATTTCGCCATTGTGTAGCCCTTCATTTGAAATTTATTTAAGAATGAGGAAAACTTATGAAATGAGTTATATTTAATCGTAAACAATAACGGACATGTTAATAGAAAGCATGTGAATTGAGATATACTAAATTACATATCAAGTAGAACATGTTATTGTAATGATGAAGTTAAATAAGAATATAAAGGATTGTGGATTATAAACCTTGGACCACAATCAAGAGAATACCATGTTGTGGGCTTATTAATAAACTTCAATGGAATATGAATTGGAATAACAAAGTTAACTGGAAACCTGATGAGGTGAGGCAAGCGCGTAAAAGAATGTTTAGACATAGGGTCTAACAACATATTAAATTGGGGCTCTTGAACCAGTCCGCACGTTCGAGGGTGAATAACCAAACGGGGTAGATCATCATGGTGTTATAAGGCACGGGGGGAGCGCACATTTATCCAATTGTTCTGATGGCTCCGAAGGACTGGAAAGGGAAGCACCCGGCTTCCTGAGGGACGTAAGGTGCTCCTAGTAGTCCTCTGTGTGGTGACAGATGTTTTAGGTTGCGCTCGCAAAGGTTGGGTCTACGAATAACTATTAAGTGGGTGGGCCTTGACTGCATAAGTAGCTATGCCGTTAGAATGTTGTGATGCGGTGACACCAGGGTGATTCGGCGATTTCCTCAACGAGGAGGCGAGGGGTCACGACCAAGGATAGTAGATTGTCAAATACCCGTCATCGGCAGCCAGTGGGAGCGAAAAGATTAAAGCTAAAACCAACATACCATTTCACCTTTCACTATCGAGGTACGGGTGGTTGAGGGAAGATGACAAATGGATGTTTAGATTGTTTGTTATTAAGGGCAGTCATTTGGCTCTTGTAGTCTTTACTAGTTGAGGGAGGGGCCAAGGTGGGGCCATAGCCACCGTGAAAACAGACCCTAGGAATATCTGTATTTTGAGGCTCTTAAAGGCAGCCCTGTGCAGATATGGAAAAGCTCCCGACCAAGTTCCATGTTTCTTGTATCGCCCTGCAATGGAACTCGGTGCACATTAGAGGACACACAATTGAGTCATCGAGCTACACTTTGTAGTATATACTTGGGACAGTCTAGATACATGCATATCTGCTCTGGGTGGTGTATCGTAGACTTGAGGGCACTACTCCAGTATGGAGTCTGATTCGATCGAAGGTGGCAGTCCATACGTTAACGTAACATTGTTATATAAGGAACCATACATCACTACGAGGTAGGATGAGGGACTACGTATATTTCGATGGTGTTACGGTGGAGACCATGCGAGTGGTGTACCATGGGGTGTACCTTAATATTGGGGTTAGCTACATAGATATTGTATTAGGTTATTCTACTGGGAAGTAAATGGCTACGACGTGTGTGTAAGCCTTGAGTGCTGTTAACCCAAGTAACCTAATAAATAAGAAAATATGATTGAACGTATATGTAGTGTTATCTAAAGTGTATAATTTAAATCCAGTGGAACTTGTGTTCTGACCCCCTCCTCATAACATACTCGTAGGTTAGATTTGTGTTAGAGACATGATAGCCTTGGATACAAGGTAGGCAGCATTATTAATATGGTAAGGCTATATTTTGACTATATTATATTTTATCCATTCCGCTGTGAGATATTTTCTAAGCTCTGACATGTTTTATGTCTCTGTCTTTTCTGCAGGATACCAGAGCAAACCAATTCGAGTTTCGATAGATTGGAATTTAAAAAAAATAGGTATGTCGGAATTCGGATTGTTACAAGAAGGAAACAGAAGAATTGGAGATATAGGAAGCGAAGAAAAGAAGAAGAAACAATTCCCATGTCGCCATTATCGAAGTAAATTTGTGATCTAGTTATATTTAATTCGAAATCTCTTGGAGTTTGTTGCATACATATTACTTGAGAACGGGCTAAAATAGTAGATATATACTCTACTTCAGTTTTCGACAAGGAAATAATATTTTGCTTTTTACTAAACCAGTAAACTAGATAATGACCCAAAAAGTGACAAGTTCCACTTTTACTTTTTCGATCTAATTTCAAACTAGCATTGTAATGACCTACAATTTCTAATATTTTGAAAATTTGAGTTTTTGAGTATTTAGAATTACCGTGCACGGTTTTGGATAAATACACTAATTTTTTAATATGATTTCAAAAAGTACAACGATCAAATATATTATTTATATCAGTTTTATTAACTTACCGTTTCAAACAATTTATCGTATAAGTAAGAATTTTAAACTATTCACCAATATTGAAACTAGGCTAGAAAATTCATTGGGAATGAATTCTAAAGTCGTTTTATATTATAATAAGTTAAAATAAGGTTATTCAATTTTTAAAATGATAATTAAAAAGGGTATTTTTAAAATCGACAATTCAGGGCTATTTTAAAGCTAAGAATCAGACCATTTTCAAACAGTCTCATAATTTGATGAAACTAATTTTATCGGATCCGTAATAGTAAATTATTATAAGGTTCCAAATTTCAGGACAATCGAAATTAGTGTGTGAGTGTGCATAATATAAATGCAAGTTGGAAAAAGTAGTTAAATCAAACAATAACATAGAGGAATGCCATTTTGCAAATGACTTCTGAATTCGAGAAATTAGGATCATTGGAACCGTGTCAGAAAAACATAGCATATTTCAAATTTCATAGCAATCGGGAATCGTATATGGTCGTGCGAGTAGAAAACGCGTAGGTAGATTTTAATGGAATTTGATTAAAAATGATTAAATTAATTAGTTTCGGGGTAACATTTAATATTTTAAAATATATTAAAAAAAATATTTGTCAAATGTTGGATAAATGGTTTAGAACACTAGTTTACTGCCATAAACATTTATATATCGTTATACAACATTTAGAAGTGTTAAATGTGGTTAAACTAGCTAAAACAATACATTAGCCTAGGAAATGTGTTTCTTTTATGGTGTCACCCCCTAACAACACTTATTTTCTTCTTATGTGTTGGAACTCCACTTTCTTAGATCACCGACACCTCACTGATCCAAACCTTTTTCCATTTCCTATAAAAGGAAGCCTACACCCTCTCATTCTCCTCCTTTCTCTCATTTCTTTCTTCCATTCCTCCTTCCTCCTTCTCTCCTCCACTGTAACGACCCGCATTCTACGCATCGAAGGATCATAGAATATTTATTTCTTTCACATATGAAGTCGTATGGTCATGTGACTTTGGGAGACGACCATTAGTGTCATTTCCCATGTTCATGATTTTTGGCGATTTTTAAATGATCATTTTGCCCCTAGATAATCTTGTTTCGGCCATAACTTTTGATTGGAAAGGAGTTTTGACCTGAAACCCCTTCATTAGATACGGATGATGGTTTACCTTTCCGTAGAGTGGTCATATGTGAAAAACGGACTTATCGTTTGGGAGATATGGCTGAAATAAGGTTTGAAAGATGAAAAACTGCTTAACCGGGCCAAATGAGGTGATTAGTGAATGAGCCCATAACCCATTTCGGGATTAGGGTTATGGGGAGGCTGAAATGAGTTAGGTTTTCACTTCATTTCAGTTTTCTAGCCGCCACTTTCATTCTAGGAACCCTAACAATGGCCTCCAACATCTAGAATCACCTCTAATCACTTTCTAATCAAGTGTTAGCCTAATCTAAATCAAATCAAAGGGAAATAACACCAAAGCAAGGTTGGAGCTGCTATTAGACATTGGTATTCACCCAAATCAGCGGAGTTTCAGTTTTGAAAGTTTTAATTTTTGGTTAAGGTGAGTGATTTGCATAGTTCCTCACTAATTATGGTTAATCAAGGGTAATTAGTGTTAATTAGTGAATTTAAACATGATTAAATTCTGGAAAAATATTTATAAATTTCGAAATATTGTTTTAGGCCTCTGTTATAAAATTTGGTTAATTTGGTTAAGTTTTACTAATCCTATCATTAGTTTTGCTTAAGCATGATTAAGAGAAAATATGGGTTTTTGGCTATGTTTGATCCGTTTTAACATATCAAATTGTTTTTTAGTGTTTGTGGTCGATTATACATGTTGCTATGACTGTTTGGAATGATTTGTGATTGTTTAGAGGAGTTAGAATAGTCGAAAATGCCGTCGAATGGCGTAAAACAGTCGCTAGAAAAGTCGCACGAAAATTGTGCAGGGTTTCGGATCAGATCGGTTGAAAAGGCTCGGATAGGATAGTGGACCAGGCAAGAAAGTACCGAACCGAACTGGAACTTAGCACAAGATAAAGCATGGAAAAAAGGAAGGCCATTATAGCTGGATTGGGATCGGATCAGGCTAATGAAGGAGAGGGATCAGATCGAGCTAATGAAGAAGAGAGATCAGATCGGGCTAATGAAGGAGAGGGATCAGATCGGGCTAATGAAGAAAAGTGGGATCGGATCGGAGTATTTCGGAGGAAGGAACCACGAACCATGGATTTGCATCAAACCGAACCGGCATCTGGAGAAAGAGAGCCACCGAACCGAACCAGGAAGCAACCACCGAACCAAACCAAGGAGGAATGAGCACTGTGTACCACTGCCTCCTCCGAACCGAGCCGCACGAGGAACTCCATGAACCAAACCCAGACATGGACTACGGGCACCGAACCGAACTGATGACGATTGAGGCACTACATATATGCGAACCGATCCGGATGAAGACCAAAACTGAGATGCAAAGGTAGTCCAAATAGGAAGTTTGTACTGAGGATCCAGTTGGGAACCAATGACTTAACTTTATGGTTGGGCTTTGCTGCGGTACGTGTGCAAAGGTTTATCGACTTCTATAGCTTTGGCCCACCACGGAAAAATGGATATTGGCTACAGATAAGTGCAGTGAAGTTGTTATGACTTCATGGGGTAGAGTGATCGTAGCAAGGCTATGAGCCAGTGCAGTGGGGCCATCATAACTTCATGGGGGCAGAGTGGACATAGCAAAGTAACAGTGGCTATGGATCAGTGCAGTGGTGTCGTTACGACTCCATAGGGCAGAGTGATCGTAGCAAGGAATTGGGTGGTCAAAGTGGTGGATATAGTATGCTTTACGCACAGAGTGGGAGATGTGAGGATGGTTGCTATGATTGATTGTTTGCCATTACTATGTCAAGAACACCCCCACCCCCGTATTCTTTACACCATATGTTAGTGGCACCTTAGAGTATTGTACAGTATGTAGTGCTAACTCTTTGGTTGCAGGTCTAGGTTCAAGTATGGTTTAGTATACCTGTTATTGTTCTGTTTTGCTGCTTATCGCTCATACCAGACTTTTGTCTGACCCAGAGTTTTATGTCTCTTCTTATTACTTTGGGTGCTCTTAAACGGGCAGACTAGAGACAGGTTAGGTGGTATGCATGGGTAGCTGTCCCGGAGACGAGCAGGAGGCTCCTACGTATGATATATATAGATATTCTCCCTGTGTCGCTGCTGGTCACTACTTTGAGCATTAGTAGTGTACCTTCCCTTCCTTTTCCTTTAGAGACAGTTTTAAAGTTTTAATAATGATGATGTGGAACATAAGCTGTATTTGGATTTTCCGCTGCTATGATGTTTAGTTTTCAGCTTATGCACTGTCTCGCCTGTTTTATGTCAAAGTATGTTATTACTATATTTTATTCCATGCGCTGTGAGATATTCTATAGGTTCTTTGTTAGTTCACTAGTAATTTCTCTTCTTTTTCCTTTCTTTGGCGACCGTCCTGTGCTGGTTGGACATTGGCACAACGCACTTTCTTTGAAATGTCGGCTGGTGCGGGGCGGGCCGTCACATTTGGTATCAGAGCTCTAGGTTGCATAGTTAACCTAGGGAAAGACACCAGGGAGAGATAATACGTATATGAGAGCGCGTATTTGTGATTATTTTGGTTTTCAAAAGCTATATACATACACACACTCTTAGTATAACTAAGGATGAAGTCGCACTGCACTGACACCACAAAGAGGATGGTGAATTGTTTCTCTTTACAGATTGAACGATGAGCTGATATACGAGGGGTGCTGGTAGAGGAGCCAACAATGGAAATGCTCCTTACATGAGGGCTATGTTTACTGACTTCATGAGAGAGATGCTTATAGATGTCCAGAGGGCAATTCCCAATGCTGCTAATGGTGGTGGTGCAGAGGTGCAAGCGCCTAGAGCCGATTTGCCAGGCTTTACAAGGATCACACTAGTCTTGGTGGAAAGTCGTTCCATGGAACAGAATCGGCTATAGAAGTTCAGGATTAGTTGGATAGATGTGATCGTATCTCCGAAGACTTAAGTATCGAGGATGCGATGAACAGAAAGCTAGCGTCCTGTCAGCTGCAAGGACGGACAATGAATTGGTGGAACGATATTAAGGCAGCTACTCCAGAGGATCAAGTTACATGGGATCAGTTTAAGACCCGATTCGGTGAAAAATTTATCCTTGCTGCTCAGAAGTCAGAGTTATTTAGGAAGTTCTTGGAGTTTAAGCAGAATGGTAGGGCAGTCTCGGAGTACATTGTAGAGTTCAATACTCTATCGAAATATGGGTTATCCCTTATTGGTACTGCCGTGAAGAAAAATGAAAAGTTTATAACAGGCTTAGATTAGTACTTGGGGGAAAGGCTTATAAACCATGTCGATGAGACGTTTGAATCAATTGTGGAGAAAGCTTTGAGATCAGAGAGTCTATACCCTAAGTCGAAGACTGAGGTTGCATCTGCAGAGGAGCCAAAGCCGCAAGCAAGTGGTGGAGGCAAGAATGGTTCTCATAATAAGAGAAAGCAGAATCAGACCAAGGATGGCTAGAAGAAAAAGAATAAGAAAGATGTTGAGTGCTTCAGCTGTGGTAAGAAGGGCACTATGCCAAAGAATGTCAGGCCAAGCCAGCGGATAGAAAGTGCTTCAAGTGTGGCCAAGTGGGACATCACAAGGACAAGTGTCCGCAACCCCCTAAGGAAAAGCCGATTGTGAAAGCATATGCTATCAATGCTGTTCCTTCTTCGTCGAATGCTCCAATTGCGGCGGAGAAAGGAAATAATGTCGTCATTCAAGGTATGATTTCTATTTATGATGTTCCTGTTCGAGTATTGTTTGATACCAGAGCTTCCCGTTCCTTCATATCTAGTGACCTGGTAGATAGGTTGGAATTGGAACTTGAGATAGTCAATAGACCTTTAGTTGTGACGAACCCGATTGGTGGTTCAACTAGCCTTAGTATGATTTGCCGTAATGTGGTCTTATCGAGTCATGGATATATGTTTGTTTGTGATTGCTTTGTTTTGGGCTTTACTGGGTTTGGCATTATTTTGGGAGTCGATTGGCTCTAAAGATACGGGGTGATGGTAGACTGTGAGGGCTTTCTGGTGACAGTTAGAGCAGATGATGGGCGGAGGGTAATGTTTGGTGGTCTACCTAGTGATGGGGTAATGGCTAGTTTTCTAAATTCTCTCGACATCCCGCATGATGAGTTGTCAGATGTGCCAGTAGCTGGCCAGTATTCGGACATCTTCGAGGAAGTGACCGGACTTCCACCACATCGAGAGATTGAGTTCTGTATTGATTTAGTGAAAGATGCCAGACCTATAGTGGTGCCACTTCGTCGTATGGCGCCAAGGGAGAAGCGAGAGCTCGGGGTGCAAGTAAGCGATCTTTTGAAGAAGGGATTTATCAAAAGAAGTGTTTCTAAGTGGGGAGCACCAGTTGTGTTTGCTACCAAGGCAAATGGTTCCCTTCAATTGTGTGTGGTCTACCATGAGTTGAATAAGGTAACGAGGAAGAATAAGTATTCTCTACCGTGGATAGATGATATGTTTGATCAGTTGAGTGGCGCGAGAGTATTCTTCCAGTTGGATCTCGCGACGGGTTTTCATCAACTTAGAGTAGAAGCTGAGAATATAGCTAAAACGGCCTTTCGGACGCCGTCTAGATTTTATGAGTGGTTGGTCATGCCATTCGGGTTGACCAATGCACTAGCATATTTTGTGGATGTTATGAATAGGATATTCAGAGATCAGTTGAATAAGTTTGTTCTTGTGTTCATGGACGATATACTTGTTTATTCGAGGACAGAGGAAGAACACAAGGAACATTTGAGGATAGTGATGGGGGTGCTGAGAAAACACCAATTGAAAGCAAAGTTTTCTAAGTGTCACTTCTAGAGAAGGGAAGTGAGATTCTTGGGCCATGTTGTTTCAGAAAATGGTTTCGCCGTGGATCCTACGAAGGTGGCTACGGTACAAGATTGGTCTACACCCAAGAATGCAACGGACATAAGAAGTTTCTTGGGATTAGCTGGATATTATCACAAGTTTATCCAAGACTTCTCCAAGATAGCAGCACCGTTGACTCAGTTGACCAAGAAAAATCAAGCTTTTGTCTGGGACGAAAAGTGTAAAAATGCATTCAAGAGCCTAAAAGAAAAGTTGACATGTGCACCAGTGTTAGTCATTCCTAAGGGGAATGAAGAGATGACAGTATATACAGATGCATGTGGTACCGGACTAGGTGCTGTACTGATGCAAGGAGGTAGGGTTGTAGCTTATGCAAGTCGGCAATTGAAACCGCACGAGAGAAGATACCCTACCCATGATTTGGAATTAGCAGTGATCGTATTTGCGTTGAAGATGTGGAGACATTATCTCTTAGGAGAAAGATTTGAGTTGTTTACCGATCATAAATCGTTAAAATATCTTTTCTCTCAAAAGGATCTAAATCTCCGACAACAAAGATGGTTAGAATTCCTGGCTTCCTACGATTTCGATATCGCATATACACCAGGAAAGGGCAATGCGGTAGCTGATGCATTGAGTAGAAGACATGCCCGTTTAGGGGATATGTTTCTAGAATGGAAGCAACTGGAGTACATCGCTGGGTATGATTTCAGACCAAAGTGCGAATTGGATCCAGAAATGTTAGCAAGTTTGACGACCAGACCCACTTTGATTGAGCGGACTGGTTCCAGTCAGAAGAACGATCCTAACTTATTAGAAGTCATCTCCAAGTTAGAGATGGGTATCGATGAGGAGATGAACGAGTACGGGCTTGATCGAGATGGATGGCTTAGAAAGAATGGAAGACTAGTTGTGCCCAATGTCAATGGATTGAGATATGAAGTGCTTAGAGAATGTCATCACTCAAAACTGACTATACATCCCGGTGGTAACAAAATGTATCGAGACATGAAGCAGACCTACTACTGGGAAGGGATGAAAACAGACGTTGAGAAGTTTATATCCAAGTGCATGAATTGCCAGCTAGTTAAAGCTGAGCAAAAGAAGCCTAGTGTCTTGTTACAACCATTAGATGTTCCATAATGGAAATGGGAACAAGTCTCAATGGATTTCATTGATGGTTACCAAGGACTAGATCGGGCCATGATAGCATTTGGGTGATTGTGGACCGATTGACCAAAATTGCTAGGTTTATACCTATCAAATCGAGTAGAACGGCAGCTAAATTAGCTGAACTGTATATTAAGTGGGTAGTGAGATTTCATGGAATACCCAAAGACATTGTGAGTGGCTGAGATCCGTTGTTCACTAGTGGATTTTGGAAGAGCTTACAAGAGGTGTTAGGATCAGAATTACATCTCAGTATCGCGTATCATCCTCAAACCGACGGTCAGACAGAGAGGGTGAATCGAGTATTAGAAGATCTCTTGAGAGCTTGCATATTAGACTTTGGTGAATCATGGGATGACCATTTACATCTAGTAGAGTTGGCATATAATAATAGTTATCAATCCAGTATTGGTATGGCTCCATTTGAAGCTTTGTACGGAAGACCGTGCAACTCACCATTATGCTGGTTAGAAACTGGTGAGAAGTTTGTGCTTGGACCAGATGTGATAAGAGAAACTTCAGCTAAGATTAAGATTATCCAACAGTGAATGACGGCTGCTCAAGATAGACAGAAGAGTTATGCTGATAAGAGGAGAAGAGATTTAAAGTTCTCCATTGGCGACTTGGTGTTTGTCAAGATTTCTCCGTTGAAGAGCATGATACGATTTGGCAGGAGAGGCAAGTTAGCACCAAGATTTGTTAGTCCATTCCCAGTTCTTGAGCAAATTGGGAATTTTGCATATAAAGTTAAATTGCCAGAGAAGATGGCAGTAGTACATAATGTATTTCATATTTGCCAGTTAAGGAAATTTGTGCACGACCCCGATATGGCTGTTTCACCTGATCAGTTGGATGATATCGAGGTTGAACACGAGGCGGTTGGGAACCGCAGACCTATGCGTATTGTTGGGAACGATACGAAGCAACTTCGAAGGAAAGCGGTGAATCTAGTCAAAATTCAGTGGGGCGAGAATGAGAATGACTGTACTTGGGAGAAAGAGGAGAATATTAGGAAGACGTATTCACAACTCTTTGCCTGGTAAGATTCTAATTGCGATTTAGTTTTCCGCATGCTAGGATAGACTTGTTTGTTTGTTATGCATGATTGATTGTTTGTAAGTGATTGGTTGGCATGCGGGTTCCTTTGTATGTTTTGGGCTAGGTAATTTCGAGGACGAAATTTCTTAAGGGGGGAGAATGTAACGACCCGCATTCTACACATCGAAGGATCGTAGAATATTTATTTCTTTCACACACGAAGTCGTATGGTCATGTGACTTTGGCAGACGACCATTGGGGTCATTTCCCATGCTTATGATTTTTGTCGATTTTTAAATGACCATTTTGCCCCTAGCTGATCTTGTTTCGGCCATAACTTTTGATTGGAAAGGAGTTTTGACCTGAAACCACTTCCATTAGATCCGGATGATGGTTTACCTTTCCGTAGAGTGGTCATACCTGAAAAACGGACTTACCGTTTGGGAGATATGGCTGAAATAAGGTTTGGAAGATGAAAAACTGCTTAACTGGGCCAAATGAGGTGATTATTGAATGGGCCCATAACCCATTTCGGAATTAGGGTTATGTGGAGGCTGAAATCAGCTAGGTTTTCACTTCATTTCAGTTTTCTAGCCGCCACTTTCATTCTAGGAACCCTAACAATGGCCTCCAACATCTAGAATCACCTCTAATCACTTTCTAATCAAGTATTAGCCTAATCTACGTCAAATCAAAGGGAAAGCACCAAAGCAAGGTTGGAGCTGCTGTTAGACATCAGTATTCGCCCAAATCAGTAGAGTTTCAGTTTGAAAGTTTTAATTTTTGGCTAAGGTGAGTGATTTACCTAGTTCCTCACTAATTATGGTTAATCAAGGGTAATTAGTGTTAATTAGTGAATTTAAACATGATTAAATTCTGAAAAAACATTTATAAATTTCGAAATATTATTTTAGGCCTCTGTTAGAAAATTTGGTTAAGTTTTACTAATCCTATCATTAGTTTTGCTTAAGCATGATTAAGGGAAAATATGGGTTTTTGGCTATGTTTGATCCGTTTTAACATATCAAATTGTTGTTTTAGTGTTTATGGTCGATTATACATGTTGCTATGACTGTTTGGAATGATTTGTGATTGCTTAGAGGAGTTAGAATGGTCGAAAACGCCGTCGAATGGTGAAAAACAGTCGCTAGAAAAGTCGCAGGAAAATTGTGCAGGGTTTCGGATCGGATCGGTTGAAACGGATCGGATAGTGGACCGGGCAAGAAAGTACCGAACCGAACTGGAACCTGGCACAAGATAAAGCATGGCAAAAAGGAAGGCCACTATAGCTGGATTGGGATCAGATCGGGCTAATGAAGGAGAGGGATCGGATCGGGCTAATGAAGAAGAGTGGGATCGGATCGGAGTATTTCGGATGAAGGAACCACGAACCATGGATTTGCATCAAACCGAAACGACATCTAGAGAAGAGAGCCGCCGAACCGAACCAGGAAGCAACCACCGAACCGAACCAAGGAGGAATGAGCACTGTGTACCACTGCCTCCTCCGAACCGAGCCGCACGAGGAACTCCATGAATAAAATCCAGATGTGGACTACGGGCACCGAACCGAACTGATGATGACTGAGGCACTACACATATCTGAACCGATCCGGATGTAGACCAAAACCGAGATGCAAAGGTAGTCCAAATGGGAAGTTTGTACTCAGGATCCAGTTGGGAACCAACGAGTTAACTTCATGGTTAGGCTTTGTTGCGGGACGTGTGCAAAGGGGTTATGGACGTCTATAGCTTTGACTCACCGCGGAAAAACAAATATTGGCTACGGATCAGTGCAGTGAAGTTGTTATGACTTCATAGGGCAGAGTGATCGTAGCAGGGCTATGAGCCAGTGCAGTGGAGCCATCATAACTCCATGGGGCAGAGTGGACATATCAAAGTACTAGTGGCTATGGATCAGTGCAGTGGTGTCATTACGACTCCATGGGGTAGAGTGATCGTAGCAAGGAATTGGGTGGTCAAAGTGGTGGATATCGTATGCTTTACGCACAGAGTGGGAGATGTGAGGATGGTTGCTATGATTGATTGTTTGCCATCACTATGTCATGCACACCCCCACCCCCGTATTCTTTACACCATATGTTAGTGGCACCGTAGAGTATTGTACAATATGTAGTACTAACTCTTTGGTTGCAGGTCCAGGTTCATGTATGGTTTAGTATACCTCTGTTATTGTTCTGTTTTGCTACTTATCGCTCATACCAGACTTTTGTCTGACCCGGAATTTTATGTCTCTTCTTATTACTCTAGGTGCTCTTAAACGGCAGACTAGAGACAAGTTAGGTGGTATGCACAGGTAGCTGTCCCGGAGACGAGCAGGAGGCTCCCACATATGATATATATTGTTATTCTCCATGTATCGCTGCTGGTCACTACTTTGGGCATTAGTAGTGTATCTTCCCTTTCTTTTGCTTTAGAGACAGTTTTAAAGTTGTAATAATGATGATGTGGAACATAAGTGTATTTGGATTTTCCGCTGCTATGATGTTTAATTTTTAGCTTATGCACTGTCTCGCCTGTTTTATGTCAAAGTATGTTATTACTATATTTTATTCCACGCACTGTGAGATATTCTACAGGTTCTTTGTTAATTTACTAGTAAGTTCTCTTTTTTTTCCTTTCTTTGGCGACCGTCCCGTGCTGGTTGGACATTGGCATAGCGCACTTTCTTTGAAATGTCGGCTGGTGCGGAGCGGGACGTCACACCCACCCTACCCATCGGCCTCCCCTCGCCACATCAGCCGCCGCCACTTCCTCCACCCACACCACTGTCGAGGTGAGCCCGACCTCCTTCACCTTGGCCTCATTTTCTCTAAAACTCCATTTAGCCCCTATTTAAATTGTTTTCACCACTTAAATAAGCTCCTACCCCTCATTAACCACCACCGTCACCACCCCTCACCTCCTACACCCTCACATGAACCCCACTTGCAGCCACGTCACCAAGTCGTGGATCCCATAGGATGTGATTCCTACTCATGGCCAAAAATCTTATCTTCTCTTCTTAAAACTCATAAGGATCCTACCTTTCTTCTTTATAATCAAGTTAGAATGTGTTTATATATATATATGTGTGTGTGTGTGTGTGTGTGTGTGTGTATGGTAACTGCACAGAATTATTGTGTGTATACGGTGTTTAGTTGGGTACTATCAAGCTTGCAGAGTAATAAAAATCATTGCTTTAAAAGTTAGACGGTGGAAAACATTGATGAGCAATTTATAGCTTACGTTTGATTTATTATGTTGTGTATGTGGTTATATGCAAGTAAATTACATGCTATGTGGTTAATATCTCTTATGGTTGAAGTATGCATACGAATTGCAAAAATGGATTAGTGATTTACATGTTAAAATAAGTGATTTAGAAGTCAAAACCATAAACAAAATGGTTGGATGAATTGGACGGTAACTTGGTTGAAATATTGCATGTACATGGACTGGAAAATAAATGTTAGCAAGTTAACATTGGGTTGTTAAGTGATTATAAACAATAAATAATGGGGTTTGGATAATTTACCATATACAAAATGACATATATATATGTAGTGAAAATGGTAGTTAAAATAACTACTTGAATAAACAAGTATATGGAATGAACATTGAATACTGGTTTATATTGGCGCGATTTTTGTCAATATAAACAAGACGTGTGTACACAATTTTATGAGTTGTATGTTAATGTTTTTTGATATGGACTGGCTAAAAAAACAATAGCTAATCAGTTATTAACGACAAATAATAATTTGTTTGAAAAACAGTTTGAAACGGTGTTTGAGTGTCGATGATTTTGATATTTAGGCAAACGATGCCAAACAATGGTGTTTAATGATTGATAAATGTTAATCGAGTATTTATGACATATTGAAACCATATAAGTCGAATTACATGGTCGTTAATTGAGTTTTATTCCAAATTGGGAATTAATTGAATATTTTAATAACAAAATATTAGGCGAAAAATAAAAGTTTGAATTTGATATCTGATTTTTGATGGATGTAAAGTTTAAGTCATTACCATGAACTTTTGTAAAGAAAAGAAATTTATTTGAAATACTTTTCAAATAATTAAGGCATGTTTAAATTATATTTTAAAATGAATAGTAATTGGGAAAAGTGAAGTTCGGTTAGGGTATTGTGGAAATGTTTAAAAATAATTCCTTTTCAAAGCTATCTTGTTTATTTATATAATGAACGTCAGAAAAATTTGGGCGTCAAAAGAAGAAATTTTGAAAAATAATATTATTTTGATAGTAAAATAATATTACAATAGCCCATTAATGCAATACATGGATTTTGAGTTAAAAATGAAAATTATTGTTTTCAAAAATTATTATATATTTATTACATAATAAAAAAACTATTCCAGAAGTAATTCAATTTAATTTTAATATATAATCAATGCTTGGTCAGAATAGAACTAGTCGTGCATTGATAGTTCGCGAATTTCGACCATTGACTTTAAATTGACGTACCGGGAGATCCGACCGTCGGATTTTCCCAAAACAAAAAACATTTGGTTCGAAATAAAAAGAGCTTTCAAATGGCATGTGAAGTATTGAAATCCAATGGTTAGATCTTGAATAAGTTCAACAATTTTGAGTAAAAACAGCGCTAGTGCTGACTTGAAAATGGATTTTAACGAAATGAGCTATTTTTAAATAATTAAAAATATGGAAAAATTAAGATAAATCATAATACGTGAATTCAAAGTGATTTGAAAAAGAAATATGATCAGTGAAAGATTTAAACTAAAGTTAAAAGAGTATAAATCTTTGATAAGATTTATGGGAGTAATTCCCAAACAAAAAGAAAGATTTGAGTAAAAGAATCTTTTATAAGATTTATGTGAGTGATTGAAGGTCGGAGACCTTTACATCGGAAGGATTGCTAGTTGATGCCTCGGGTAGCCACCAAATTATGGGATTATATTGTGATGGCGATCTGAATGCACTTAAAGCAATACGGAATGCAAGGGCTTCAAAACCAGGTGGGGTCATGGAATAAAGCGCATTTGGTTTCGTTCAAAACCCAGAACACACTTATAAGTGGATGTGTGTCTGACGTTGTAGTTTACGGCATAACCGATTGGTTTCTATTGATGTTATATCAGTTGGTGGTGGAGAATTTATTCTCTTGGCTTAACACCATCCTCTGAGAATTATGTACTTAGAGGGTTATAATATTAATAAACACCGATTATATGTTGTGATTTTACGATGTGGCTTGCTAAGTGCTGAGTCGTTCAAAGCTTATGTTGAAAAGCAGATCTTTATGGATGATGATCAAATCATGGCTAATATAGTGTAGCTTTGTGTTGAAACATGACTGTAGAGCCTCATAACCCGTGAATGGCCAAAAACAGGGTGATGGACCATAGAGATAAGGGGCAACATTTCCTTGTAGCCAAAAATTGATGCCATGGCATGGATCCCAGGAAGGTTTAGTTATGTGGATGATAGATAAGGCTCCTCAGACAACAGTCAAATGCGACCGCTGAAATTTATGTTTAGGAAAGATTTGAATTGTCCCATTAGTGCTGGTCGGGTCTACCAATCCGGAGGATCACATGCGTGTGAGTCCTAGACATATTGCTAGAGATGATCCGAACAGTTAAGGAAGATCCTTTTCCTTGGTCAATGTTGGAATCCAACTGTAACGACCCGGAAATTTTGACAACTGGAATGTGAAGTGAATTGAAGATTTAGTGGTCATTTTTATATTGATACTAGAATTAGAAATCTAAAATCGAATATATGGTTTTGTATATGGATTTAGTTCGAAACAACTGGTTGAGAATCAAATAATTATTGTTGAATAATCGAATTGGATGGTAATTCTACTGAAAATAAGAATGACTGAAATTAAAAATAAGTGTAGTTAATGGTAAATAAATTGGAAATTTTATTTGAAAATATGGAGAATTGTTTTGGGGATTTGTATGTAGAGAAAATGAAATTTTACGGTTTAAATTTAACATCGAACGGGGTTGTGGTGAACAAACGAGATAATATCGGTGAACTGATAAATAGTTAAAAATTTAATAATATCGTATACAAACAGAGTCAGATTACAAATAAAATTATTTTATTGGATGTAGAACGCGAAGATGAAAATGTACGTATAATTTTTATCGCGTTTAGGGTTTGTATTGACGGTTAGAATATTGAGCGTTCAATAATGGTTTGCGGTAGGATTTGTTTTTTGGGTGCAAACAAATAAGCATCTCTCCTATATGTTACCTACCCTAATATAACCTACCTCAGATGAAAATTCAGCCGATTTATCGTGCTAACCCTATACCTATTTGAGTTTACGTTATACTTATCCCAAATTTTTATTTTCTTTAAAAACCACGCTCCACCCCTTATGTTCAACAAACAAATTTATCTCGCTCTTCCAAAAAAGATAATGGCGGAAGCCCTAAAGTTTTCCCCAATTTAATTTGCTAATGGCCGATTTCCTTCGCCCCTAATTAAAATCAAATCACTCCACTGGAAATGAACCCTCTTCTTCTCCAAGCCATGGTCGACATCCACCGCGTGTGCCCAACATTAAAGGCCGAGCCTTTTCGTCCAAATCGTGGAACAATAGACGTGCTTCCTTCTCCTTGGGTCGAAGACGTCACTGTCTCCACTTTGGGATAAAGTCATAGCCTTCAATGTCAAAGCCCGCGCCTCCTGTAAACCCGGGCCTTCCCTTTTATCGTCAGTATAGGTGAGTTATCTCACCCACGATTTATCGTAGTTCAAGAATTTTAACATCAATATTGAACTGAAATCCTTGATTTAAATCGCGGTAACTGCTATGATTATATGTATTAGTTTATGTGAGTGTTGGTGCATTGTTGGTTTCTCTCAAGCCTCATATCTGCTGATTAAATAATATATAGGGTTTTTAAATTCATTGTAGTAAAAATTTATATTTTCATGGTTATCTTTGTATTGTGAATAGTTTGTCAGTCTTGTTTGGGTGATGATTTTGCATTCTGGCATAACACAAAATTCCAAAGTACATAGTATGATACTGATATGTATGGAATATTTTGGCCACTTATTATTTACTTTTACATATTGTCCACTCCCTATTTATGTAATGTGGACTAAGCCTAGAGGTCACTAATTTGAGTGTAAGTGATGGACGAATGAACTGGTATACCAATCTTATTTTTGTCCTAAAGCTAAACCCGTATAGTTAATGAAAAGGAGATTGTATTCAAAAAGGCAAGTTATATATTTATTTTGAAAAATAACGTACACACTGTGTAGATTTAAAGCTAAAATTTGCCAAAAGATTTAGTATTTATGTACTCAACATATGATGGGTACTGCTGCGTCATTTTTTTTGACACTCATGTCCGGTGCCACTGTCAAGTTGCTTGTGTCATTGTGCGCTTTGATTCATGTTTCCTTTGCATTAACCTGAAACATGCAGTGGTACTTCGTTGTATTTTCTGCTGGGTAATGTAATATGAGCAAATAATGAAATCTAATGTAAATAGGATGAATGCTGATGCAGTGACCATGCCCAACATACATATATTCGATATAATTTAACTCCTTTACCATTTAGGACATTTTCCATTAATCAACGTAGAAAGTCTCAGTAATACAATTATTAGCTATCGTTTTACAACACTTACTTGAATCTTTACCAGTAGAAAACACAGAAAGGTAGATACAAATTGCCTTGGATACTCCCATGGTTGTTATGTTGAAAGGCCAGGAAAATGTTAGTTTATATGCTAGATATTTTTAATTTGTGCTTAGTCTTTGCTACCTTATATATGTTGCTTACATGCTCGCATTGCTGACGACTTGTTGTAGTATAGTGGGTTTTCTGTTGTTTGTTAATGGAACTTGATTATGCCATACTACTTTATTTGCGGCAAATTAGATCCACCTGAACAAGTTAAATTTCGGTTCAAGGCCATGTCATTTATTCCCTTATGTTTGGACCTCAAATTTGTGTTGAAATGTTACTGTCAAACCTATTCTATGATGTCTTGACCAATTAACTACCCTGTGTAATGTCATTGGAACCATCAACTTCATAGTCATGCTTAGTTTTACAAAACATGACATTGTATCTTAGTACTAAATTTATTACATCAACCTGTGTCTAATTACCACTTGCCTAGTTTATATATACACTTAATCTCTATGTTATGTCTGCAATTGTTTGTTAATTAGCTCAAGTTGTACATAAAGCCTCTTGTTATTGTCCAAACGGCCTCTTTAAACAATAAACTGACATAAGAAGACGAGATTAAGGACGGAGGTACTATTGCCAATTACGGAATTAATATAGTAATTTCTTTATTATATTTGTCGGTTGAGTTAATTACATTTTACCAGTGGCCAACTATTGTTAAACATCACCACTTCCCTTAAGGTAACGGATCTCGTTTATATATACATGCATATTCAATGCTGACTTATATCCGAACTTGTATGTGGCAAATGTTTTGATTATAAATTGCTTGAATTTGTAAAGGGCTTTGAACACGGTTTGCTTTAAATAGCACTTAATTTTAACAGTTTGGACATAAGCTGAGTAATAAATATTATTTCTCTGTAGTATCAGACTTGATTGTGAATTTTGAGTAAATCTTAGGGAGGTGCCACTTAGTATTAAAATAAAACAAAAACGTGTATCAACTATTCCCTAAGTAAGTCATGCAATGTACAGTGATGTATTGGTTCCAAATACATATCGAACCATTTTTTTTCCCCTGGTTCATATGTTATTTCCTTACGCACTTGTTTGTTGAGTCATCTTTTGATAAATACATGTATACTTTGCACCTGACTGTCATGAACCTTGTTGAGCTATGTTGATTCATTTCTATGAGGATTTGAAACCTATGTATGACTTAATGGTTGCGGGAAACATTAGTATGTTGGACCTACTACCATTACCTGAGTTGAAATTTTAAACTTAACTATGGGTTTAACATGAATTGGAAGAGATATTAATTACTGTTTGGAACAGAAAACTGTTCAAAATGGGCTGAACTATATTGGTTATAAGTATGGGTACATTTGCTGTTTGTGGACTTAACTATGTTGCCATATTAGCTACGCTGACAAGTATGCTTTGACGCAAAAATATTTATATGGACTGCTTAATTGTTATCCTTGCATGCCTTTATTTATTTGCATTCCCTGTTACAAGCATTCCCCTTTATTTTGGTCTCATGAATTTAACTAAGTCTGCTCTGATTCCCTGTGTCGGGTTATTTAACAAGTTTCATGGGTTTGATACCGGAATGTTTACGTACCTCGTTATACATTTCTTGTTCATGCGAAGCATGATTTTTGTATATGCGTGGTGGTCGATGCATATGTGTATATATATACTATCGTATGTGTATATATGTATCATTGGCATACGTTTATACATAAATATACATGTTATCCGAATTTGTTTAGTCCATATTGCTATGCTATTATCTCATGATCACCGGTCTCTGAAGATATAACTGATATGAACAGATACTATCCCTATTTATTTTATATATGACCTCGATATTGGGATTAACTATTTTATTTCAGTTTATATTGAAGTTAATTTACTTTAACTATGATTAATCCTAACTCGAGTGTTTTATGTTTTTGCATGGGATGCTCGAGTCAGACCCGAGCAGTACAGATTTAAGGATTTCGGCATAGATTCGAAGATGGGCAAAGCTGGGGATTCCAAAGATGCGCACTCTGAAGATTTTAAACCAGTAAAGATTTTTCTTGTATTAAATTGTTTCTTTTAAATCCCGCTGTATTTAAAAGTATTGTACTCAAAACCCTGATTTATAAATAAAAGATTTATTCTGTTGTTCAATACTGTGTCATTTAATTATTCTATATTTTTTTATGTTGATTCTATCTTTTAAACTCCGTAAGCTAATAACGATGAGTCGAGTTGGGCGTTTTAGATTGGCCTAAATACCAATTTAAAGCGGACAAAAAGGCGGGACGTTACAAGTGGTATCAGAGCTTTGGTTTATTCAAAGCGTAGCTTATGGAGTTTAAATGATAGGATCGACACTAGAAAAGCGATTTCCAAAAATAAAAAGTTTCAAAATTTAAATTCTTGAAAATGAAAATAATTTTAAAGTAAATTTTGAAAAAGGAAATTATTTTGGAAATATTATAAAAATTATCATTTTGGAACTGATAAAGCGGAAGTAAAATTTTGTTTTAAAAATTTGTTCGGAATTCCCAGCCTTCGGAAGTTTTCGAATCCAAATATGCCAAAGCTATTCTTCGATAGGGTCCCTCTTAGATTTGAACCTCGAATCCGTGATCGAGTGAGATCTTAAAAAAAAGATAAGTATAAGAGAATAAATGAAACAATTGTGTGTTTTAGCAATCAATGATAACTAATTGATTGGAAATAAAATTTCAAACGGGAATTAAAATGGAAGAGAAATTTGAAAACGTTTCAAAAATGAAACGATGAAATTTATTTTGATATTCGAATGGAAATAAATAAAAATAAAATTTGAAAAGGGATATGATTGGAGTACGACTATGTTAAATTTGATTAATTTATTTAGAATGTGACAAGAAAAATTATAATTGGTTTCAAACCAATGATGTATGATCGAATAACATGAACTCTAGAGTGAAGTATAAACTTATAAATTATTAACAAGAAGTGGATTGTGAACGAGATTTGTAAATGGAGCGGTATGTGAAAGAAGATTTTAGGGAGATTTGAACCGATATTTAAATGAAACCAAACTAATTTGATGTAACAAGTTCAAAGTTCGATAAAGAGAAAATATTTACTTCTTAGAAGTAAATAGCAATTGTAACGACCCGGATTTTCGGCGACTTTGGTTATCGACATAAGCTCGATGTCGATAACCAAAACATCGAAAAATCCCGGTAATTAATGAAAGAAATTAGAAGGTGAGAATAGATAAGATAGAAACTTAGAATAGAAGAAGAAGAACACAACATCAGAGTAACACGAACCTCACAGCGGAACGAATAACATATAATAGATAACATAACTTTGAAATATAACAGTTATGTATACAATAGCACTTATCAAAGTACAGCACTTACAACACAGCGAAAATAACTGTAGCTATATGATCTTGAAGCCTCCTACTCCAAGCTCTCCAAGTATATCTGTAAAATCCTGACTACTTGACTTCCCGTACAAAATTGGACACCCAAGAGTTTAGGGAAAACAACAAAGTTAACTCCGGGTCAGTCATGGGACTGGTATGAGTAAAACAGTTTAAACAGGTATATGAACAAGTAAACGATATCTCATAAGACCACGCCGCAGAACGGAACGGGTTTTTCCCTTATGAGAATCCAAAATATCTTTATATCAAAAACCTTTTGATATTATAATAATGTCTATGTACAAATAGATATCAACTAGCAGAAACGCTTTCATCTCACGTTCTACATATATAGTATACAATCAAAATCGCAAGCGCGTATTGGATAATGGATTTCCAACTATGACAAGGTATGGAACCACCTTCCGATCAGTGTACTCTAGGAACAATACACTGGAGTTCAACAAGAACATCTTGCAACTCAGCCACACATGACCGACCACTCATTTCGCTTGAGTGTATCGAATGTACATCACCAACGGTTGGGATCAGCAACCGTTCCCGTATACATATATGGGACAACATTGATAGATTAAAGAAGCAAATGAATATTCTCTAGATAGGTGATTATACTCCCTACTTCGGTGCGACCGACTTAGCCATGCTGCCTGCCCGATTTCTGTCATTTACCGGATGTGAGGCTAGAAGCTATGCATATCTTTTCATATCATATCTTCATTTACTTGGAATACCACATCGTCATACCCGCCAAATCATTATCGATTTCCCCAACGGTATCACGGGTATGAAGCTAAGAGAAACGAATTCCTCCGCCACCAAACGTAATACATTGTAGAGATCAACATATAAGATTCGTTAGGAATACTTTGTCAGACATTCGTCCATACAAGTTGTCCTGGTACTGGACAAACTGAAGGCACTATTCAGTACATCCATCTTAGGCACTGTTATCTAAGACTTATACAATAGCCCTTGCACTTTACTTCCTCTTCAATTTTCTTCATCGTATTTGATCACAACGCTTATGTCAATACGGAGTGGTTCTTCGGATAATAATCCAACCGGTCTCTCCATATTTACAACGTAAAATGGTCAAAACTTTGATAGTCTGTGATTTAACTATCAAATGAAAACATGTCCGTGTACAAACAACGATCTAAATTCCAAATGGAATTATCGACCCAATCATCAAACATATATATATATATATATATATATATATTCATATTTCCTTATTTTCTATATTTAGAAAATATTCGTTATCAACGTTGGAAAACATTTCCATTGTTTATTTACGTATCACTATCCTTCCACAACTATCAGACTCTAACTATAAACTAACAAGAGAACAACTTCCTAAGTATAAACCCCGAAGGCCAAAACCAACATCAGATCGATACTCAGGAAACCATTCAACTTATTAATCTCTAGTCAGTTTCTAATTTTGCTTAACTCTATATTCTTTAACTCCATTCGCTCAACTCTAGATCGCAGCGATCACAATGGTTACGCCTGATTCCCTCAGGAAACATCCGACCGCCGTAGGCTATTTACATCCCTGCGAATTACGCTAGCAGTCATGCTAAATGGCAACTCATCTTGAATAACTATGTTTGTTTTAACTCTAACTGTTTAACTCTAACTGTTTAACTCTAACTATTCAACTCTAACTGGTTAACTCTAACTGGTTAACTCTAACTGGTTAACTCTAACTGGTTAACTCTAACTGTTTAACTCTATTCGATTAACTCTAATCGAATAAACTATTCATTTATAAAGATTTACTTTTAGTAACGGTTCTTCACTTTACAAATGATTTCCTTTTTATAACGTTTTCTTTTTTATAACATCTTATTCAGTTATAAACAAATTTCCTTTTTATAACTCTATTTATTTTCTAAATATTTCCTTTTCAAATTTATTCTTAAAAATATTCTAACTCCTTAAATTCCCGAAAAAAATTCGCCATAACCTCCTTTGTATCGGGAGCATCGGGAAAATCCCCAAACCGCTACACAAGCCTTTCCATTCAAAAGAAAATGATTTGCAGTTATTTCCTTTTTGAATATCTCCTATTTATTTCTAAGTAAATAATCCCTATTTAATATTTTATTTATTTAACAAATAAATAATCCATGTTATAGTATCTTATCTATTTATTCTAAATAAATAATTCACTTTATAAATATTCCATTTATAAAGGTTTCCCTTCATTTATAATTCCACTTAAACGTATTTTCTATTTATAAATATTCCATTTATAAAGGTTTCCCTTCATTTATAATTCCACTTAAACGTATTTTCTATTTATAAATATTCCATTTATAAAGGTTTCCCTTCATTTATAATTCCACTTAAACGTATTTTCTATTTATAAATATTCTATTTATAAATATTCTCTTTTATAAAATCCTCTTGATTTTATAAATATTCTCTTTTCAATATTCCGGTATGTCATGGTGTTTAACATATCAAGTTACGGTGTCCAAAATCGTCCATACACATATAATCAACAACAGATTATAAATCACGTCATATATCACAATATATGAAAACAATAAAATAACTGTTGAGGAATCCAGTCGGATTCCTCCAACCTATTTCCCTGCATCCACAGATGTTACACAATAAAATCAACATCACTTTCAGTTCCATATGATATATTCTGTTAAACAGAATCAATATAGAAATTCAACTAACTGACTAGCAGTTCAATCAAACAATCAACACACAGTCAACCAATCAATATTTAACAGTATAAAAATACAACATGAAAATAAAAACTGTTCAGAGTTAGTGAGTTTTACTCACATTGTCTGAAATCGTTAAATACCGATTACGGTAGTTGATTCTGATCCTACCATCTATTTCGACATAAATTGTAATGAGCTCCAATCAGTCCAACTAGTTCCATGTTATCGTGCCTGTTCATCTGATCCTATCGGATCTGAATTTGTAAGATTCTCTCATCAAATTTCGGCCCATTTACATTCCCATTGACCCGCTCCAACATCCCCTTCTCCCCGATCCTCATTTTCACTTCTTGTACAAATGCTTCCAACATGAAACGTCACCTTTTTCAACACACACTACCTTCCACCATCTCTTATTCTCCTAAACCTGCCTTCTATCATCAGCAAAAAAAAACGGATTATGCCATTATAGATTTCTTGGATTCCATCCATTCCCTTACTTCACGGTTTCACCCCCTTTCAAGAATGCAACAGCTACACAACTTCACTGCAAACAACACTTCAAAAACCAACCCTCTCCCATATTCCTTTTCAACTCCACCTCATGCATTTACTACTGCCGTCCCCTGCTGTTAAATCATCTCAGCTTGGAACTCTCCACTTCGCTCATCACACATCACAGAAAGGACACCGCAGTCATCCTCTCCCCCTCCTACACCACTAACTACTCGACAGCCTCACCTTCATCAATCCCTCAAACTCGCACCCCGCATACTGGAAACAAACGCCACCATCACCATAAATCTTCCCAGCAGTACCACTCCTTCATCACTTCAAACAAGCCTTAAAACCCACGGCCAACTTCCTTGAAACCAAAACAGACAGCTCCAATACTACCATCATTCAACGATCAAGAACTGAAACCAAATCCCACCCAAAATGTACGCAGACCCCTCCTGCATCTCCCTTTCTTATTTCATCACGTATAACATACCTGCACCGTAACTTTCATCATCCTCAACACAATAACCCCAAAAATACTTCACCGTAACACTTCTACAGACATCGACTCCTGCTAGTAAAGAGTATCGAACTCATTTATGTTGGAAACTCACCCAAGATCGCACGCAAACAGTATTTGATGCCAGAAATCCAAATCTGATGCTCTGTTCGTGAATTACAGTTTCGATTTTTCCCCTAGCTCGTACCTTAGCTGACGTCGTTGAAACTGAATGCTCCAAAACTAGCATCGCACCTTGAATCGAGCATACCAGAATAAAGCTCCTCTTGCGGTGAACACAAATATATATATATATATATATATTAGAATTTATACGGTTTTATTTCCATTTCTTTTGATTGTTGGAGGATGGAAGTTTTCGTTTCCAGAAAGGAAACTGGCGGCCGGTTTGAGGAATGATATTTCTAGGTTTAGACAACGTTGAGGGGTATTTATAGACCTTTAGAGTTAGATATTTGCCAAGATATTTTCATTATATTTTATTTTAAATATTCTGTTTGCCTTCTAAAAATCCGTGCAATCACATATGATATCTAAAAATCACGAAACTGGACATGCAGCTTCAGTTTGACATTACAGTCCCAACGAAACTGGTTTCGTCGAATTCCGACTCCGTATGCTCACACAGCGTATTTTTAACCGTCAATTTATCGACTGTTTTTCACTCTAAAAATCCGTACGGCCACACAGTGACTCTAAAAATCACGAAACTTGACATCTAGCAATAATTTGATGTTGTGGATCCAACAAAATTAGTTTCGTCGAATTCTGAGGTCGTATGCAAAACTGGCTATTTTTCAAGCGCTGAACAGACCGTTTAAATATATAAATATATTTAAATATAATTAAATAAAATATTAATAAATTAATATTATCGTATATATTCATATACGATATCATCCAGCTCCAGAATAATTATATACTTGCTATTCCGAGTCCAGATTGAATCGATATTCAATTTACATTGAAAAATCCTTTTATAACGTATATAAAGTGTTACGAATTATAAAGGAATTCCAAAGCGACTTTTCTAAAATTTGATTTGGATGTAAATCAAAATTTACACGATGAAATCAAATTTTTGTTTTCTTCCACTAGAAAGATATACTCCACCAGCTCCACATGTTTCTTGTTTCACAGAAATCCGATTTAAAACGGTCCCTGTACAGTCAGTTGAAGTTCGAATCGCCAAATTGCGAACTGCCGCGTCGTTTCAAGCTCTATTTTAATTATATTAAAATTTTACGTTCAAACTAACGTCGATTGAATATATTCGTCAATATAATTCAACTCTAAGCTGAATTACATCTTAGGGATGACCCCGTTCACAGAATATTGTGATGTCCAATATTTTTGATTATTTCTGAATTAAATATATTATTTAATTTATTATTTCAATTAAATATTCACTATTATTTAATTAATGGCCATTTAATTCTCTAAATCACTACTTATATAATTAAATTAATAAATTATTATCTCATCAAAATACGGTCATTACAGCAATGGCAAACAAATGTGTTGCAAACGAAGTTGAAAATAGAGTTAAACAGTACAGTGAGATTATTCTGAAGTTCAGAATATTTTCCGAAGTTCGGAATGTGGTATCGAATAACAAATTATTCGAAAGGAAGTTACTTAGATGATACATTTATGTCGAATTCCAGGGAAGTAACATTTACATTCCGTTTTAATTAAAATTTAATATATTATTAATGTATCCAGATTAATGAATAAAGAATATTTAAAAATTACGTATTTTCGAAGGTGTGAATTATTGCTATAATCAATGATTTTCATAAAAGAAGTGAATTTATGAGAATGGATGTATTGTTGTGAACTTGATCTATTTCAATGTTAATAATGTTATTCAGTTAAGGTCTGAGAGGTAAATATACCCCAACGTGATTGACTTCATTGTTGACTAAGAAATGATTAAGGTTCGATAGCAAGAATCGGTTAAGGAGAGTGAGCTAATGAGTGTCAACCGTAAGTGGGATAACGATGTTTTATTTAACATCTGTTTTAATCGAACTAACGAAACTAGGAATGCTTTCATAAGAATAAAGTATATTTTCGATAGAAAATAAAGATTTGTGAATATATGGGGAAAAATTCCAATAAGTATAGGAGATTTTCTAGAATTATAGAAATTAAATATGATAACTGGGAATGTTTTTCAAAAGGATTATGGGAGGCTAACGGGTTTTGATAAATTAGAATGGCAAGAACTGAAGAACAAAAAGTTGTACGTCGAGAATGAAGGACAACAAAACATAAAGAGAAGCGGATTTGTAAATTAAATCGGAGGATTTTGTAAGGAATGATTTGATAAAGAAATGAAGAAGTGAAGTTAATAAATTGAGAAACTGACTAGAGATTAGTTAAGTTGAATAATTTCTTGAGTGTTGATCTGATGTTGGTTTCGGCCTTCGGGGTTGATACTTGGAAAGTTGTTCGCTTGCTAATTTACGGTCGAAGGATGTGAGTGTGAAGGAGTGATAATGCGTGAAGGAGGAATCTTCAATAAGTGGGAAATTTTGAAATTCTGAGCATATAAAGATGTGTGCTAAACGATGAACTTAGTAATTGGAAAATTAGAGAAAATTTTGGTTTATAACTAATAGATTCATAAATTTGAGATTGCAAAGATGTCATAATTGAATTGATCAAAACTGGAAATTTGAAATTTGGAATGAAAATTGAGGATATTCGATTTTGGATATTGGATATAAAAGATTCCGGACCTTATATGAAAAACATACATAAGAATATAGTGAATTTGGAGATTGTTGAGTTGGGAGGTAATGAGTTGAGATAAATCTGTATAACATAATTTATATAAGAATGAGATGTTTGAAATATGATTTGAAAAGGAAATTATATGATTTATGAGCAGTATGAAATAAAATACTATATATACATAGTATTATATGTTTTCAAAGCAAAATAAGGAAAGTATCATCCTCATTCTTTGAATTTCGAGCTTAGTAAGATATGCTGCTGGTGGTAGTAGGTTGTCCGGACATAAAACTCGAGTTGTCTAAAAGAACACGACCGTGTAGCGTAATTCGCAGGGCTGTAGATGGCCTACGGCAGACGGATGTTTCTTGGGGGAACCAAGCGTAACCATTGTGTCTGCTGCGATCTACAGTCGTGATAAGGGCGTAAACCGCAGAGTTGTGAAAGCTTACGGGTATTGATGTTTCCTGAGGGAATCAGGCGTAACCATTGTGTACCTGCGGTCCATATGGCATATCTACAAGTGAAAGAGATGTAACCACTAGAGTTACTAAAGGTAGAATGGAGCCATGCGATGTTGAGACATCTTAGTGATGTGGAGCCACCTGTTTGATGCAGCACTGTGTCTTCGTGACTTGATTGGTCTTCGTGACCTGATTTGTCTGTATGACTTGTCCTCGTGACTTGAAGTATCTCCATAATTCCATGATTTTTGTGACTCTGAGATAGAGCAGTTAACGCTTGGTGACCTCAGTTTCTCTTTTGATTCTTAAATAACTTTCGTTGATCTGTCCATGACGAAATTCGCAGGGAAGTGATTTCCTACGGATACAGATGTTTTATGGGGGATCCAAACGCAACCGTTGTGTATCTGCGATTCATGAACAATCAACATATCAATATCACACTAGTACTTTCCGTATCTGTTTTTAAAGAAATTTTTGTATATTTTCACTGGGGTTGAAGGAAGAATATTTAGTACTTGGAGATTTTAGTCATGCGCCTGGCCAGCATATGGCTAACATCTGTGAGAACGACAATAGACTTGTCAAACTTCGAGTTGTCAAATATTTTCAAATAAATAATTAGAAATTAAAATCTATGTAACTTGATAAATTAAGAAGAAGGATTTCCGAGTATTTCCAATTCTATAGCTTTGGAGTAATAATACAGATATTTCTTATATACTTTTTTTAAGGATTTCAGATTTGGAAAAAATTCGAGTTGACGGTTTGTAACGTAAAAAGGAGATGTTATTTGCACTCCTCAATGGATGTTGAGAAAAATTAAATGGATTGAATGTAAGGAGATTGGGTTGAGGGTTGCTAAGCCTGGATTTGTTTCAATTGCAATGATGGATAAGTAAACTTTGACAGATGGGGTCTAAGAAATTTGGAATAATTTGAGAAGCGTAAATCCAACTTATGCGAATTTTGAAATTTAAGAAGAAGTTAGTTTTGGAGAGAAATTAATGATCAGAGAAAATTGATTATAACAAAGAAGATTGATGACTTGAATATCGATATTTAAATCAGTTGTGGAATAATTTCACACAAATATGGAAATCTGAAGTGTACATTGCTATAACTCTAACGATTTTTCCTTTTCGTGGACGAAAAGTTTTAAAGGGGGGAAGAATGTAACGACCCGGAAATTTTGACAACTGGAATGTGAAGTGAATTGAAGATTTAGTGGTCATTTTTATATTGATACTAGAATTAGAAATCTAAAATCGAATATATGGTTTTGTATATGGATTTAATTCGAAACAACTGGTTGAGAATCAAATAATTATTGTTGAACAATCGAATTGGATGGTAATTCTACTGGAAATAAGAATGACTGAAATTAAAAATAAGTGTAGTTAACGGTAAATAAATTGGAAATTTTATTTGAAAATATGGAGAATTAATTTGGGGATTTGTATGTAGAGAAAATGAATTTTTACGGTTTAAATTTAACATCGAATGGGGTTGTGGTGAACAAACGAGATAATATCGGTGAACTGATAAATAGTTAAAAATTTAATAATATCGTTTACAAACAGAGTCAGATTACAACTAAAATTATTTTATTGGATGTAGAACGCGAAGATGAAAATGTACGTATAATTTTTATCGCGTTTAGGGTTTGTATTGATGGTTCGAATATTGAGCGTTCAATGATGGTTTGCGATAGGATTTGATTTTTGGGTGCAAACAAATAAGCATCTCTCCCATATGTTACCTACCCTAATATAACCTACCTCAGATGAAAATTCAGCCGATCTATTGCGCTAACCCTATACCTATTTGAGTTTACGTTATACTTATCCCAAATTTTTATTTTCTTTAAAAACCACGCTCCACCCCTTGTGTTCAGCAAACAAATTTATCTCGCTCTTCCAAAAAAAGATAATGGCGGAAGCCCTAAAGTTTTCCCCAAATTTAGTTTGCTAATGGCTGATTTCCTTTGCCCTTAATTAAAATCAAATCACTCCACTGGAAGTGAACCCTCTTCATCTCTAAGTCGACATCTACCGCGTGTACCCAACATTAAAGGCCGAGCCTTTTCGTCCAAATCGTGGAACAATAGACGTGCTTCCTTCTCCTTGGGTCGAAGACGTCACTGTCTCCACTTTGGGATAAAGTCATAGCCTTCAATGTCAAAGCCCGCGCCTCCTGTAAACCTAGGCCTGCCCTTTTATCTTCAGTATAGGTGAGTTATCTCACCCACGATTTATCGTAGTTCAAGAATTTTAACATCAATACTGAACTGAAATCCTTGATTTAAATCGCGGTGACTGCTATGATTATATGTATTAGTTTATGTGAGTGTTTGTGCATTGTTGGTTTCTCTCAAGCCTCATATCTGTTGATTAAATAATATATAGGGTTATTAAATTCATTGCAGTAAAAATTTATATTCTCATGGTTATCTTTGTCTTGTGAATAGTTTTGTCAGTCTTGTTTGGGTGACGATTTTGCGTTCTGGCATAAACACAAAATTCCAAAGTACATAGTATGATACTGATATGTATGGAATATTTTGGCCACTTATTATTTACTTTTATATATTGGCCACTCCCTATTTATGTAATGTGGACTAAGCCTAGAGGTAACTAATTTGAGTGTAAGTGATGGACGAATGAACTGGTATACCAATCTTATTTTTGTCCTAAAGCTAAACCCGTATAGTTAATGAAAAGGAGATTGTATTCAAAAAGGCAAGTTATATAGTCATTTATTTTGAAAAATAATGTACACATTGTGTAGATTAAAAGCTAAAATTTGCCAAAGATTTAGTATTTATATACTCAACATATGATGGGTAGTGGTGTGTCATTTATTTTGACACTCATGTTCGGTGCCACTGTCAAGTTGCTTGTGTCATTGTGCGCTTTGATTCTTGTTTCCTTTGCATTAACCTGAAACATGCAGTGGTACTTCATTGTATTTTCTACTGGGTAATGTAATATGAGCAGATAATGAAATCTAATGTAAATAGAATGAACGTTGACGCAGTGACCATGCCCAACATACATATATTCGATATAATTTAACTCCTTTACCATTTAGGACATTTTCCATTAATCAACGTAGAAAATCTCAGTAATACAATTATTAGCTATCGTTTTACAACACTTATTTGAATCTTTACCAGTAGAAAACACAGAAGGGTAGATATAAATTGCCTTGGATACTCCCATGGTTGTTCTGTTGAAAGGCCAGGAAAATGTTAGTTTATATGCTAGATATTTTTAATTTGTGCTTATTCTTTGCTACCTTGTATATGTTGCCTACATGCTCGCATTGCTGACGACATGTTGTAGTATAGTGGGTTTTCTGTTGTCTGTTAATGGAACTTGATTATGCTATACTACTTTATTTGCGGCAAATTAGATCCACCTGAACAAGTTAAATTTTGGTTCAAGGCCATGTCATTTATTACCTTATGTTTGGACCTCAAATTTGTGTTGAAATGTTACTGTCAAACCTATTCTATGATGTCTTGACCAATTAACTACCCTGCGTAATGTCATTGGAACCATCAACTTCATAGTCATGCTTAGTTTTACAAAACATGACATTGTATCTTAGTACTAAATTTATTACATCAACCTGTGTCTAATTACCACTTGCCTAATTTATATATACACTAAATCTCTATGTTATGTCTGCAATTGTTTGTTAATTAGCTCAAGTTGTACATAAACCCTCTTGTTATTGTCCAAACGGCCTCTTTAAACAATAAACTGACATAAGAAGATGGGATTAAGGACGGAGGTACTATTGCTAACTGCGGAATTAATATAGTAATTTCTTTATTATATTTGTCGGTTGAGTTAATTACATTTAACCAGTGGCCAACTCTTGTTAAATATCACCACTTCCCTTAAGGTAACAGAGCTCGTTTATATATACATGCACATTCAATGCTGACTTATATCTGAACTTGTATGTGGCAAATGTTTTGATTATAAATTGCTTGAATTTGTAAACGGCTTTGAACACGGTTTGCTTTAAATAGCACTTAATTTTAACGGTTTGGAATTAAGCTGAGTAATAAATATTATTTCTCTGTAGTATCAGACTTGATTGTGAATTTTGAGTAAGTCTTAGGGAGATGCCACTTAGTATTACAATAAAACAAAAACGTGTATCAACTATTCCCCAAGTAAGTCATGCAATGTACAGTGATGTATTGGTTCCAAATACATATCGAACCATTTTTTTTTCACTGGTTCATATGTTATTTCCTTATGCACTTGTTTGTTGAGTCATCTTTTGATAAATACATGTATACTGTGCACCTGACTGTCATGAACCTTGTTGAGCTATGTTGATTCATTTCTATGAGGATTTGAAACCTATGTATGACTTAATGGTTGCGGGAAACATTAGTATGTTGGACCTACTACCATTATTTGTGTTGAAATTTTAAACTTAACTATGGGTTTAACGTGAATTGGAAGAGATATTAATTGCTGTTTGGAACCGAAAACTATTCAAAATGGGCTGAATTGTATTAGTTATAAGTATGGGTACGTTGGCTGTTTGTGGACTTAACTATGTTGCCATATTAGCTACGCTGACAAGTATGCTTTGACGCAAAAATATTTATATGGACTGCTTAATTGTTATCCTTGCATGCCTTTATTTATTTGCATTCCCTGTTACAAGCATTCCCCTTTATTTTGGTCTCATGCATTTAACTAAGTCTGCTCCGATTCCCTGTGTCGGGTTATTTAACAAGTTTCATGGGTTTGATACCGGAATGTTTACGTACCTCGTTATACATTTCTTGTTCATGTGAAGCATGATTTTTGTATATGCGTGGTGGTCGATGCATATGTGTATATATATACTATCGTATGTGCATATATGTATCATTGGCATACGTATATACATAAATATACATCTGTCCGAATTTGTTTAGTCCATATTGCTATGCTATTATCTCATGATCACCGGTCTCTGAAGATAGAACTGATATGAACAGATACTATCCCTGTTTATTTTATATATGACCTCGATATTCGAATTAACTGTTTTATTTCAGTTTATATTGAAGTTAATTTACTTTAACTATGATTAATCCTGACTCGAGTGTTTTATGTTTTTGCATGGGATGCTCGAGTCAGACCCGAGCAGTACAGATTTAAGGATTACGGCTTAGATTCGAAGATGGGCAAAGCTGGGGATTCCCAAGATGCGCACTCTGAAGATTTTAAACCAGTAAAGATTTTTCTTGTATTAAATTGTTTCTTTTAAATCCCGCTGTATTTAAAAGTATTGTACTCAAAACCCTGATTTATAAATAAAAGATTTATTCTGTTGTTCAATACTGTGTCATATAATTATTCTATATTTTTTTATGTTGATTATATCTTTTAAACTCCGTAAGCTAATAACGATCCGTCGAGTTGGACGTTTTAGATTGGCCTAAATACCAATTTAAAGCGGACAAAAAGGCGCGACGTTACACCAACTTCCAATATGAGATTGCATTTTCAGTTGTAACCTAATAGCCAACATAATAGGATATGGCATTATGCAAGCTAAGATTTGTACATTTATTTTCAAAAGGGGATTTTTACTTAAAGGGCCTCCGTTATGTTAAAAATTTATTTCGAGGACACAGGCGGTGAATATTTAGTTTCGAGGACAATTTAAAAAACACTTGCCCATCTGCGTCTCATTTTTCTTAAAACAGGCGATTTCGTAAAACCCTAGAACCCTAATTCAGTCTTCTCAAATGATTTGATCTTCTCATTCAAGTCGACATTCTAAAACGAGGTAAAATCGTAAAATCGCTAATACACTAAAGGTCAGAATCTAGTTTTTCAATGTTTATCTTTCAACATTTACCGAGCATCTAATCATTATATTTCACTACTTCTCAATTTTTTTTTTCTTGTGTGCTTATAATTCCTTTTTTTGGTTGTTTGATTATTACTGATGGTTTTTGCCTCTTTGATTACTGGAAAGATAAATAAAAATATCTTTTAAGTAATTATGAGTTATTTTTAATTTTAACTAAACTAGAACTAAGATTTTAGCGTATGCTTGTCTTACTTTATACAAAAATAGACAACTTAGATTTTGAAAATTATCCTAAAACTGCCAGTTTTAACAACACTTCTTTAGTATGTTCAAAATGGATTGTTACATCACTGCTTCAGTATGTACAAACTGCACAAACATATTTAACTAAATAACTGATAGAGATATCATTTTATCTTTTACTATAAAAAATAAAAAAGAATTTATCTTTAAGTTTTTACAGCTGATATAATAATCATAATTACCTTATAGCAAGATAGTAATCATCATTATAAAGTTATCATATTTATATTTATACCAAGATAAACTTGTTCAGAGTCTAAATCATTATTATATTCAATCAAATTACTACATGATTCTACAACACCAACAACCAAGACTGAATTATCTCTCTATACTGATACATTTATATAAAAGATGTACTTGTTTATCTTTCTACACAGATATTATATTTAAATTATTGTTAACTTTAAATAATAAGATATACAAGTTATAAAAGAAGCTTTGTTAAATTAGTAAGGGAATTTTTTTAAATACAAACTATCTTTATGAATATTTTTGAAGCTATAGATGTATTTGTTTTAAAAAGATAAACAAGTTTATATTTCTATACAAATATTGTATTTTAAATAAATATTGTCTTTCTGATTTTTTGATATTATAATTTAAATTATTATTGACTTTAAACAATATGATATACAAGTTATAAAAGAAGTTCTGTTAAATTACTAACAAAAAAATAATTACTAAAAATTATCTTTATGAAATTTTTTGAAGCTATAAATTTAAAAAAAAAGTTAAACATGATTATCTTTCTATACAAATATTGAATTTTAAATGATTATTGTCTTTAAACAATCAGATATACAAGTTATTAAAGAAGTTTTGTTAAATTACTAAGGGAAAAATATTTAATAAAAACTATATTTATGAATATTTTTGATGCTAAAAATGTATCTATTTTAAAAAGATAAACAAGATTATCTTTTTATATAAATATTGAATTTTAAATGATTATTTTCTTTAAACAATCAGATATACAAGTTATTAAAGAAGTTTTTTAAAATTAATGAGAAAAAAATAATTACTAAAAACTATCTTTACGAAATGTTTTGAAGCTATAAATGTATTTCTTTTAAAAAGATAAACAAGATTATCTTTTTATACAGATATTGAATTTTGAATGATTATTGTCTTTAAACAATCAGATATACAAGTTATGAAAGAAGTTTTGTTAAATTACTAAGGAAAAAGCATTTAATAAAACCTATCTTTATGAATATTTTTGAAGCTAAAAATGTATTTGTTTCAAAAAGATAAACAAGATTATCTTTTTATACAGATATTGAATTTTAAATGATTATTGTCTTTAAACAATCAGATATACAAGTTATTAAAGAAGTTTTGTTAAATAACTAGATTTTTTTAATAAAAACTATCTTTACGAAATTTTCTGAAGCTAAAAATTTATTTGTTTAAAAAAGATAAACAAGATTATCTTTCTATACAGATATTGAATTTTAAATGATTATTGTCTTTAATCAATCAGATATACAAGTTATTAAAGAAGTTTTATTAAATTACTAAATTTTTTTTTACTAAAAACTATCTTCATGAAATTTTCTGAAGCTAAAAATTTATTTGTTTTAAAAAGATAACCAAGAATATCTTTCTATACAGATATTGAATTTTAAATGATTATTGTCTTTAAACAATCAGATATACAAATTATTAAAGCAGTTTGGTTAAATTTATAAGGAAAAAAATATAAATGTATTTAATTTTTTAAACTAAAAGTGATTTTTAAATACTTTTATTGCTTATAACTAGTATAGCCAACCAAATTATTTATGGTTGATCATTAATTTTAGTATGCACATACATTTATAATAAACAATTTGTCCAATAACAAAACTGATATTTCAATGCAGGAAAAATGCGTACAAGAAATTCAAGGTACGTTGATCAAAAAACAGCATTTGAAGATACACGAAAATGTATCTTTATCGACATTAAAGGAGAGAAGTGTTCAAATATAAGGAATCAGTCAGGTTCTTTTTGTGATATACACAGCCAGACAATGCAAAATATACCAACACCTCCACGTACTCCTATTGTAAGTAAACAAAATTTTATACCATCAAGTGCAAAAGTTAGACTTTATTATCATTATATTCTTGTATAATAATTTGATTACCAGATAATAGATGATTATGTAACCAATGTTAAAGATAAAATATGTGTATCATATTGTGAGTAAACATATAAATTGTGTAAAAAGATAAATTTGTTTATCTTTTTAAAAACAGATATATTATTCATATGATCATCTAAACTTTGTTTAATTGTTTTCTTGCATGCTTAACCAAAAGCTAAGTAGAAATTTTATTCTGTATTTAAATTAACATTATTTCCATTTAATAATTTGGTATAACAGGTTCATACAATCAACTTCACTAAAGCAGAAAAAAGAATACTGTAGTCAGAGCCACAGCTTCACGAATGTGTCTACTCTCCTCCAGAAGGATGCTTATATACAAATTTAGACAATAACTCCGACCTCGACACTGAAGATGATGCTGAACAATATGAAGTGGAAAAAAGGGGTGAGGAAAAAAACAAGGGAACTTATAGATGTAATTTAGATGCATTCTACAAGGTGATGACTAAAATAAAGGAAAAAAAACATATTCTCTTCTGCTGCAATGTCATATATAGATAGAACACCTTTCAAAAAATTATTTCATATACTTTTGGAAGGTAAAATCAGAAGAAAGGATAATAGAAAAAGTGCAAAAAGTTTAGATAAAGTCATTACATCATACGATAGAGAAGAGAAAGCATTTAAAATAATAGATGCTAGTCTTAAGTTAACTGAAGAGGATATTAGTTTAATACTTGGATTTCCATTTACTGGAAAGAATATATTCCCAATTGGAATTATTAGTAGGAATAACTTGGATGAGGAGTACTTAAGTTTTCTAAGTCGACATTTTGAGTGGAATGAGAGGGTAATTAAGAAAAATTTGAGTAAGAGAATCAAAATTATGATTGAAGAAAGGAACGGAAGTAAAGATTTGGTTAAATTACTTCTTTTGTTACTAATTATCACATTCTTCTTCACCAACAACCAATTCTACTTACAATGGGGATTTATTCCCAAATTGTTGAATTTGAAGAACATAAATTCCATTTCTTAGGCAAAATCTATTCACACACATGTATCCCAAAATGTTGAAAAGTTTGCTAAAGACCCAAGAAATATGCCCGGATGCTCCATGATATTATTGATATGTATTTTATATTTAATATTGTACATTGAATTTATCTAATATCAGAAAATAACATGTTTTAATTTTTTGACAGTATTGGCTTTGTGAAAGGACACAAATCATTAAGGTTAAAGAGGGTTGTGAAAATGAAAGGCCAAGAATATTAAAATGGAATTTATTGTTGTTGAAAAACATATCAATTCAATCCATTAAGTCAGAAAAGGAAATTTCTTTGTGTGTGCTTCCTTGTTGATTATGTCATTTTACTGTTATTGTTTAATTTAAAAAACTTAATTTTTGCCACATGCGTAAAAAGATAAGAACTTTTACTTTTTAAAAATTTCTTGCTTTTATTATCAATACCTTTGATTAATCTTATGCTTATTAATCATTATTGTGTATTTTTCACCTAGATGTCAAATAAATTTGCACATAACAAATTAATCAATGTTATAAAATGAACACAGAACAGAAGAAATGTAACACCCCGAATTTTCTGTTAACAGTAAATTAACAAATTAAAGTATAATTAATTCTAAATGATAGAATTAAGAGAAACGGGTTACGACATGCGTTCGTCTAGGAATTCTGCTTGAGATATAGTCTGAGTTTGCGTAAATCGGACTTCGTATGAAGGAGTTATGACCTCCGGAAGTTTCAGAATTCGATTTAAAATTCAAACAGCCCAAAAAGCAAGTTCAAAATTCAAATCTGGTCCAGAACTGGGCTGGGCAGGTATTTTCCCGCACAGGACCCCGGTCGACCAGGGGGTCGATTTGGGAGTCGACCTGGGTACCCAGGTCGACTATGTAGTCGACCTGGGTACCCAGGTCGACTATGTAGTCGACCTGGGGGTCGACCTGCCTAGTTAATCTGGCCAGGCCCTGGCTAGCCTGGTCGGGTTCTGGTCGAATTTCTGAGCTCTGGTGTGTCACTAGGGCTGACTTGTCACTTTCTGATTGGCTTCTCTTGAGATGGATGGCCTTGATTTACTCTAGCTTCATCGACAGCTCTAATTAGTTTGAAATTCTATATAAACAACCTTAGTCTCAACCTAAATCCACACAAATAAAATAGAGATAGAGCCGTCATGCTACTGGAAGGAAGCCAAGAGTAGCCTCCACTTGAAGAAAGATTAGAGACGAGCAAAACTAAAGTAAAATCAAGATTCAAACAACGTTTGTCTACCCGAAGGAAAGCATTTCAAATTCAGAACTCAGAATCCAGAATTCAAGTTCGTCGTTTGTTGTAAGTATAGTGATTTTTTCGATGGGAATAAAATTAAGATTTGATTCGATGTAAAATGGAAATGGAATTTTTCTATTGTATAACGATGATGTTAATTCATATCTATGTGTTTCAATGATTGTGTTGTGAATGGTATTGGGATGTTTGTGGTATAATTGATTTGATGTTGGATCCATTAGAATGTTTGTGGATTAATCTAGTTGATGTTGGATCTATTCAAATTCACATACAATTTATTTGGTTCATATCTACATCTATATGTTTAGGTGATTATGACAAGTTATATGTTGTACAATAGAACTTCTATGCCTAAATGATTAAGTTCACATACATGCTCATATGTTTATACAAAAGTTGCAAAGTTCATAATTGGATCCATGCCAAGATCAATTTTAATACAAGTTTCATGTTACAGTAGTAAACATGATTGGATCTAGTTCACACATGTGATAAAAATTATACATACTTTATGGACATGTCATACTCTTGTCATATGCTAGTGATGTTCGATGTTATGCCTAGATCTAAACATGTTTAGGCTAATGTTGTCTAAATCATATGCTAATTCATGTGACACCTGTTTAGTTAGATTTCCCTTTTCAATGCAAGTTCACATGACAAGTTGAAACCCATGATTTAGTCTATGTTGCAAATTCACATATATGTATGTTGATTTAGTCTATGTTGCAAGTTCACACCTATGATATTCATGTTGACTACTTTGCAAGATCACACCTATGATGTTCATATTGACTATGCCAAAAATGCCAAGTTTACACCTATGTCATGTTTATTTTTATGAATTTCTTTATGCCAATTTTGTGTGCGCTAAATTAGGCTAAGTTTTTAGCCTAATATTATATGTTAAAAATCATGCGGATGAAAAATTAGGTTAAGATTGTTAGCCTAATAATTAGACGGGGTAACGTTGGGAAAAATTGGTAATTATAGGAAACTTGACATAAATTGGTGGCATTTAAATGGTATAAATCCTTATACCAAAAATGATGAACTTGAAAAGTGGGCCATAACATTTAATTGTTAACAAATTCACATATAACAAGTAATAGAAACAAATATGTAAATTTAGAAAATACGAGTATGCTTAACCCGAGGTTGGATTGAGTTGTGATGTAAACCTGCCCGGACCCGCCCGGCTGTCCAGTAGTCACAACAATACCTATCCAATGTGAGAGGTTAAGCAATGAGCCCAATAAGGACCCGAGGTTAGACTGAGTTACGGTGTAAACCTGCCCGGAACCGACCGCCACATCTAGTAACTGTAACAATATCTGTCTAATGTGAGTGGTCGGTGCTTTAACTAATTAAAGTTAAGGACAGACAAGTCAGGATGGTAGGGTTAAGTTAACTAAAACACTTAACCAATTCAACATGTTAATTAAACTGATGGGTGGGGTTAGGTAAATGCAGACACTTAACCACTTAACATGTTTGACTAGAAAACCCTAGTAACGGGGACCCATTTCAGCAGTAACCCAATTAGGTATCATGGTACCCTGAAACTAGGCAGGGTGGGGCACGATTACTGGGCTGATTGTAAGCGGTCAAAAGCGACGGTGGTTGGTGCAACAGCGTGGGTTCTAACGGAGTGCGGGCGTGCACACTTCGGAGCAGACAAACAGGGCACTAGGCACCAGTAGTATACCCTATGCATTCTAGGATTGTGTCGGGCCGCCGCCATGGGACTTTATACACCCCATGGTGGAACCAGCATAGGTATCTACAATCAATTGTGGGTCGTATGACACACATGAATTTGCGAGTGGGAGTCGATCTTTAGAAAGGGGATCATTTCACCCCGATCATGGGGTGCCAGTTGAGACAATGCAAGTAGGTGCAGAGATATAGTGTGGGGTGCGATAGTATATTCGGTTTAAACTACTTTGTCTTAGTTTATGATGCTTTCCTATTTCCAATTTGTACCTATTATGCCCTTTTTCTTATTCTCATACTGAAGAGTCACTAGACTTACCAGGCTTTATGTCTGACTCTATTTTTCTTTCGTCTTCTTTTCTTCCGTCCCCCCTCCCCCAGGTCCATAGGGAGGAAACAACCCAGCTTAGTCATACTCTTTGCAAGCTTCAAGATAGTAGATGTATGGTTTGGGCTCTCTTTCCTTAGCTATGGCTTTTGGACACGATCTATGGGGATTTATGCATCTTTTATTATGTTTTAAGCTTCTTTATTTAATAATCAAGACAGAAATGATGATGTAATGTTTTGGAAGTTATTATGAGACAATTATGGAAATGTTTTGTATGAACACATATTTATGAAATAAAAGTCTGTTTGTTTTCCGTTGCTTATATATATGTGACTATATCTGTCGTGTGTTTTATATGTGACTTTTACTTATAAACCTTCACCGAAGTTAAGGCATTCCCTTTGTAAGTGACCTTAATGGAGGTGGAGTGTTTCTCTTGGTATCAGAGCACAGATTTACCAGATTAGATAAAGGTTTTTGAAACTATTTTCAAAAAGAAGTTTAAAGAAGCATATTTTTTCAAGGAAAAGCGTTGTTTTTAAAAGGCATAATTCCCCAAAGCCATATGCACTATCTCTCTATCCTTTTGTCTTGAATACTTTCCTTTTTGTTCCAACATTCTGGAGATCTTAAACTTCCAGAAGGAGTACCGATAAGGTACCTAGAGGCTAGGGCCAATGGTGCAGGCCCAGCAGACATTCCTACTCCCACAGTGGCAGCAGTTCCTCCTCCTCCTCCTCATGGAAATACTTTCGCTAAGATGTGTAGAGACTTCAAGGCAATGGGTGGAAAGGGCTTTTATGGAACTGAATCCTTTGTGGTTGCAAGGAACTGGATGAAGGAGACCGAAGATTTGTTTGTCATCTTCGAAGTTGATGACAGGCAAAAGATACAATTAGCAGTGTGGTTGCTTAAAGATGAAGCTTCCTATTGGTGGGATGTTACCCATGCTGAGAGGCCAGTAGAAACTTGGGAAGATTTCAGGATGAGGTTTGAGATGAAATTCCTCTCCCAAGCTGAAAGAAGCCTGTAGATGGAGAAGTTCCTAACTCTTAAACAAGGGAGTATGACGATCAGGGAGTACGTCAATCAGTTTAATCAACTGGCTAGATTTGGGCTGGATTTAGTAAACACCCAACACAAGAAGGCCCTTCGCTTCGTCAAAGGTCTGAATGATCCTCTACACAGTCTTGCTATGACCCACGTACCCATGGGAGCGACTTATGAAAGCTTGGTGAACATGGCGCTGCTACACAAGGAAGATAAAGGCAAGAAAGAGGCAAAAGCAGAAGTGCCTCAATACAAGAAGGGGGAAGGGTCACAGAACAAGAAGGCCGATTCAAAGAAAGGCAGGAAGAACAACAAATCCCATGAAAAAAGAAAGTGTAATTTCTGTGGCATTGTTGGACATATAGTGAAAAACTACAGAAAGAAGAAGGCGAAGATGAATGGTGGCTGTTTCCATTGCGGAGAGACTGGACACATGGCTAAGGACAGCCCAAAGAAGCGGGAGCAGGGACAGAGAATTGGATCCACTTCAGGGGGACAGGTTCACGTGCTGGTGGCACCTCCGCGCGAACAAGGTAGAAATATTTCTGTAGAAAGCTTAGTTTATCTCTATGATCATACAGTTCGCACACTCTTTGATTACGGTGCATCACACTCCTTTATTTCATCTGCTTTAGTAGAATCTCTACACCTAGACACTAGTATGATAGAAGACACCTTGGTTGTTTCAAATCCAATTGGGGGCTCAGCTTATTTGTCAATGGTTTGTGTGGATTTGAAAATCTCTATTCTAAGCGTTGAGTTTAGATGCAGTGCCTTTGTTTTGGGCTTCTCGGGATATGGACTGATCTTAGGCATGGACTAGTTATCCAGTAATGGTGCCATTCTTGATTGTGAGAAAAGAGTGGTTAGACTCTTGACTCGGCTCGGTAACACTCTAGAAATTTCTTGTAATCCCTTGAATGTTGTTATGCTTAGGTATCTAGAGTCGCTTGATGCTTCTGTGTAACAACCCGTAAAATCTGGGCCAGTTTAAAATTTTTATTTTGGCAATTTTAGCGAATTTTGATTATTTAAAATGAATTATTTTAAATAATATCGTCGAAAAATTTATTTTGAATATACCGGGTGCAAAACAATCCGGATTTTAGTGAGACCAAAAATAATGGAATCTAATTGGTAATATCTTTCTAACGAATCTGACCAATCGGAGTTTGATAGCGGGAATCAAAAGATATGTCCAGTTGAAAATTCTGAATAGTCGCTATTGAATTCAGGCCCTTAAAATTGGACATTTTGCAAATGACCTCGGATTTCGACGAAACCACTTTTGTTAGATCCGCAGTGTCAAGTTATTGCTAGGTTTCAAATTTCATAATTTTTCGAATCAATATGTGAGCGTGGCAAAGGAAAACGCGTTTGACCAGTTTCCGTTGATTTTAATCGACTGGAAATTGGCCATTTTTCAAACAGTCTCAGAATTCGACGAAACTAGTTTTGTTAGGACCGTATCGTCAATACGAAGCTAGAAAATATTTTTCTGGAATTTTTCTAGTCAGTATGTGGCCCCGGTAATTTGAAATGTCCGTTTAAAATTCAATATAGTGATTTAAATGAAAATTCAAAAGGAAACCGATGGTAACGATCAAACCAGCTTGCGATACATGTCCCATTGTGTTCGGAATGGGGGTAAAACGCTATGGACGACAGGCGGTGGGCCTCGTTTCGAGGTCGTAAGTAAAAGTCAACTTTTTGAGAAATTAAATAAAAAATATATATATATATATATAATATTTTAATTTCCCTCCCTCCCTCCTTATCTCCCGCTTGGCCCCCCCCCCTTTCATTTCAATTCAGACGAAAGGAAAAGAAAAAAAAAAAAAAACCCTAAAACCTGAATCGCCAGCCCCCCCCCCCCCCTCGCACGAACTCCGACGAAGCCCCCTGGAGCGCCGTCGCCCCCCTCAAGACCGCCGCACCGACGAAGCACCCCCCCCTCGAAGCTCGCGAAGCAGTCGCCCCACCCCCCCCCCCCCGTCGAATCCAGTCGCGACGCCACCCTCGAGAGACCCAAACCGACGACTCCTCCTCCCCTTCGACACCTCGGTGAGCCATTTTACTTTTTTTTTTTTATTTTATTTTTAGTTTTAATTTAGTTTTGTTAAAACTAAATACTGTCTTTTTATGTTAAGTTATAAAACTGTTTTTTTATATTTTATTTTAAGTTATAAAAACTGCATTTTTAAGAAGAAAAAAACTGCATTTTTATATAAAATATAAAAACTGTTTTGAAGAGTAAATTAAAAACTGAATAAATTAAATAAAGTTTAAAAACTGAAACTGTTTTAAAATATAAAGAAGTAAAACTGAATTTTTAAAAGTATTTTAAAAACTGAAACTGTTTTAAAAATAAAGAAATAAAACTGATTTATTTTATAAAGTATAAAACTGATTATAAAAGAATTTTTAAAACTGGATTTTTGTAAAGAGAGCATAAAAACTGATTTTGTTTTTAAGATAAAAGCTGATTTTAAAAAGCCAGGAAAAAAACTGATTTTAAAAGCAAAAATAAAAATCATATTTTTATATGTTGAAAGCGAAAGTAAAAATCATATTTTTATATATTGAACTTTGTAATAAAAATTCGATTTTTATATATTGAACTTTGAAATAAAAATTCGATTTTTATATATTGAACTTTGAAATAAAAATTCGATTTTTATATATTGAACTTTGAAATAAAAATTCGATTTTTATATATTGAACTTTGAAATAAAAATTCGATTTTTATATATTGAACTTTGAAATAAAAATTCGATTTTTATATATTGAACTTTGAAATAAAAATTCGATTTTTATATATTGAACTTTGAAATAAAAATTCGATTTTTATATATTGAACTTTGAAATAAAAATTCGATTTTTATATATTGAACTTTGAAATAAAAATTCGATTTTTATATATTGAAAGTCGTAGTAAAAATTCGATTTTTATATATTGAATAACATAATAAAAATTCGATTTTTGCATATGTAGAGAATACGGGCGAAAGCGACAAAAAGGCGAAACGACGAAGACTTCTGCAAAGGAAGAGCCGTGGAGCTAGGATAGCTATAAGTGAGAATTTCTCACCTTTCAATTTATTTTTCTAGTTATATATATATATACTAGGATGCAGACGGTGCTTAGTAGCACCCGACACAATCGTCCACAGACCATGGACTTGTTTGTTTGATTGATTGGTGATTGATTGCGATATTGGTTTGAATGTGATTTGTGGTATGAAAAATCGAATCGATGAATTGGTTAGGATTAGACGTGCGCCGTTATAAGGCGAAGGAGTAAGGCTAGGTTAGACTCTTACTCCAAATTTTGTGGTTTGCATAATGAATTGATTTGATTGATGTGTGAATGGCGTGGGCCTTCACTAGACCGGGGATTAGGCTAGGCCTTGTCCCGTTTCTAGTATCGTGCCGTTATGCCGCCGAAATTTTCTAAAATAAGTTAGAAAGATAAAAATAGCATTTTATTTAAAGAATGAACTGAATAGAAATTCATATGTTAAAATAAAATGTGTTATCGTTAAAAATATAATTTTTAACGTGAATGTGAATAAATAAATATTCATTTACAAACCAGACGGTTTGTTTATGTACACCTATTTGAATGACGTTGATTGGGTCGATAAATTTTACACATCGCCTAACTGCACAAATAAAATATGTGTTTGATTGTTTGAAACCCCACACGGGTGTTAGGATGAAATTTGAAGTTCACTCATCCTGATTGATTAAATATGTCGATCGATTGATTGACAGGCTGTTATAAGCGTTGGATATCTATATTTGATGCTTATACAGTGTAGTGCACTTTGGTTGATGGTTGATTATTTTCAATGCTATTATATACATGTGTTGTATGAAAATCCATATAATTAATTTTATATGGTAATTGATTGGGCCTCATTCCAGTTTTGAAAAAGAAATATTTGAAAAAGAAATATTTGAAATGGAATATTTGAAAATATCAATATATGAAGCCGTGTTGATTAGATTGACGCCATTTTGACGTGAACGATATTTATATCAATTTTATTCATTTTAAAATGAATATTAAAAAGTAATTTTGAAATCGAATATTTCGAAATGAATTGAATTGAAAACGATTTCGAAATGAATTGAATTGAAAACGATTTCGAAATGAATTGAATTGAAAACGATTTCGAAATGAATTGAATTGAAAACGATTTCGAAATGAATTGAATTGAAAACGATTTCGAAATGAATTGAATTGAAAACGATTTCGAAATGAATTGAATTGAAAACGATTTCGAAATGAATTGAATTGAAAACGATTTCGAAATGAATTGAATTGAAAACGATTTCGAAATGAATTGAATTGAAAACGATTTCGAAATGAATTGAATTGAAAACGATTTCGAAATGAATTGAATTGAAAACGATTTCGAAATGAATTGAATTGAAAACGATTTCGAAATGAATTGAATTGAAAACGAATTCAAAGTGAATTGAATTGAAAACGAATTCAAAGTGAATTAAATTGAAAATGAATTCAAATTGAATTGAAATTTGAATTGAATTGAAATTTGAATTGAATAGAAATGAATTTTAAAACGAATTTATGAGGAAGAATTCAATTTTGCTTTGAATTGAAATGGAAGTTGAAATAGGTTTTGAAACGATTTTAAAACTATTTATATAATTCGTTTTGAATAGAAATCGACGAAATATATATTATATATATTATATATATAATATAATGGCCTGAATAGAACGCGCCGCGCAGCGGCAGTTCGCGAATTTCGACCATTTATTTCAAACGGACATTACGGGAGATCCGACCGTCGGATTCTCCTAAAACCGGAACCGTTGGGTTCGTATCGAAAAGAGCTTTCTAACGAATATTAGAAATTTGAAATCTAATGGTTGGATTTGGAATTATGTCCAAATCAAATTCGAAAAAGGTCGCTGTAAGTGCAGTTCGATGGCCGTTGATGGAAATCGACTGTACGGGCCTTGATAAAATTATTAAAAATAGCAATAATTTGTGTAAAATCATAAGAAATGGTTTAGAAAGATTTGGGGTGAAAGACTCCATATTTGAAAAGATAAAAATAGATTTTTATCGAAATGAACTAGTTTTGAACTAGAATTATAATTCTATTTATTTTTAAATAAATAAATTGAATTTGAAATGGTTTTGAAAATAACCAAAATTTCCAATGATTGCATTGGAGTGGATTTGAATCGAAATTGTCTTCGGAATATTTCGATGTTGGAATTCGTGATATTACAGGTGTTGTTATGGAAATTTGAAAGATATATATTTGTATCGTTATTTCCAATACGACATTTGTTAGTCGTAGAATTCGATATTGAATATAAGCCGATATATTTTCTATTCAGAGCCTTGTATTGAATATCGAATGTGATTTGGGTTTGTCGTGAATGGTGTCTTCACTAACACTGTTCTTGAACCCAGTTGAGAAAAGATTAAATCTTTTTATTTAGATTTAATGAAGTGTACCAATTAAATGATATTTAATTGGAATTGAATTGGTATTGATTTTTGGGTTTATCGTGAACAGTGTTTTAAATAACACTTGTTCTTTAACCCGATAATTAATGGAATGTGATTTTGGGTTTATCGTGAACAGTGTTTTAAATAACACTTGTTCTTTAACCCGATAATTAATGGAATGTGATTTTGGGTTTATCGTGAATCGTGTTTTAAATGACACTGATTCTTTAACCCAGATAATGATTAAAACTAAGTGGAGTTTTAATGAATCTTTAATTAGATTGAAAAGATCGAGAATGGAGTATCACCAGTTTTGCTCCAGGCGATAGTTAAATCTTTAATTAGATTTGAACGTGAAATTTAGAAACTAACTGTCGGTTAGCCAAGCAGAAGGGTTTTCTGGATATTGATCTGATGTTGGTTTCGGCCTTCGGGGTTAATATTTGGGGAATTATTCTCTTGATTAATTTACGGTTAGTGACTAATGAATTGGAATGAGGCGTATGTTGTGTTTGTGTAACACTTATTTAAAATATACGCGAGTTATTCGGAAAGACCGGGTTTATCCCATTCTGAATAACTGATACGACGATAAGTCGAAGATGAAGACGATGGTCGAAGACCGGAGGTCTTCACGTCGTTTGGGTGATAACTGATGATCTTGATTGGGCTGTACACCCAAGAAGATGGAAACAGTTAGTGATCGTCCAGACGTACTTGGAGATCGATGGATATGCGGGGTACTAGGTGCCTCCGGTTTCGTTCAGACCCAGGACGGACTTGCAAATGGACTGTGTCTGACATCGGATTTCATTCTGTGTGACTGATATCGGTTGCATAGGATGGTTTGCCTGTGTGGCATGCTAAGATGCAAATGATCAAGGCTTCTGTTGAAAAGCAAAGTCTTGTGGTGATGATCAAAGCACGGCCTTTGTGGCATAGCTTTGTGTAACGTTTACCTCGTGTGTTTCACACCAGGTATGAACCAAAAACGGGAGACGGACCTCAGGGGGGACATGCGTTTTCTTTCTAGCTAGAAGTGGCGTCAGTGGTTTTACACGCCCTGACGAGTTTGACTTATGTGGTTGTTGCTGTTGCGAGGCGCCTCGGATTGATCGGTCGTTCTCGAACCGATGGAGTCATTTAGTTGGCTCACCTACGCCCCAAAGGGCGGAGAAACGTATTGTTCAGGCATTATAATCCACTTCGTGTGGACCGGCCCTGACGATCCAAGGTACGGTTGCGGCTGTGCCTGAGGGGCGGGCTAGAGCGTCTCGAATCGGTTGAGGACTATCTTTTGCCTCGGTTCATAGACGGAAATCCAATTTCCAAATACGTGACATTTGCGGTTTTATTTGTAAACCTATATATGGCGACATAGTGGCATGGGACGCTCATGTCGCCTATGATTGATACTTATGATTTGAAGTTGTTTTATACACTATGCACTTATTATAGTATCAAATGATTTGTTTTAAACGTATCAAACATTCTTTGGCTGTTATAAGGGAAAACCCTATCCCCCGGCTTGCGTTGCATTGTGTGATAGGACCTGGGTCTTATAACAGCTTCATTTTTCTTTATTTAGCATTGCGCTGTTTGTTTTATGCACTGGTATTCTTGGGAGGAAACCCGTTCCGTGTTATACGGCGTGGTCCCTTGATTTACCTAATGATTTAAAATAAAGATTAATAACTGTTTTAGTTCTCACACCAGTCACATGACTGACCTGGAGTTTATTGTTTTAACCTAAACTCTGGGTGCCCTTATTTTGACACGGGCAGCTAGTAGTTTTGGTTTTGCAGATTTATATTCACAGGATCCTGGTTTACAGCTGGAACGATATCCGGAAAGCTTTGTATCCGTATATCTACTTCTAGCCGTGTATTGTATTATTTTCCGCTGCTATGTATTTAAATGTAATTTAAATCTCTGATATTTCTGTGTAATATTCTTTTATACTCTGTAGATTCTTGTAATCTGATGCATTGTTGTAATATACAATGAAATGTTCTTCTGTATGCGTTCTGTTGTGGTTTGTTCTCGAACTATCCGACGCTTTCCTTTACGGGGAAGTTGCGGGTCTTTACACGTGGTATCAGAGCTTTGGTTCACAAAGCTCAGAGAACAAGACACATTAGAACCGTACGAAAGAATTCATCAGATATTGGGTTAGTAATATCCAATGAGAATGACTCGTTAGAGATAGGATTAGTAGTATCCTAGAACGAGTATGAAGAGTATATTTTTCAAATGAAAACAATTTTTGTTTTGAAAAATTTAACTAAATTATTCGTAGTTGATTATTTATTTATATTGATTTGGACAATCCAGTATATATAGATTTTGCGTATACGTCTGATCCGCGTATATTCGAAGTTTTAATATACCGGGTAGATATAGAACCGCACTCTAGTAGCCCGACAATGTTCTGATGGTGGTTCGAAACATCATCAGCATTTATTTTCGAGTGACGAAGGTGTGACTTCTATATATTTCCATTAGACTAGTGTGAGAACCAAAACTTATATAGTTAGGAACACATTGTTGTGAATTGGCATCAAAATTTGATTTTTGTATATGTATCAAAATTATGAATTTGAAACTCTAATCAACTAATTGATTGATGTTTGTGTTGTTTGTTTATTTGTTTGCTAATTTTTAGCCATTTAGCCTAATTGAAACAAATATTGAATTGTATAGGAAATTGGTCGCATTTGCTTGCATATATGTACTTACCTTGAACAGGTCATGGCAAGGAGGCTAGAGCCAGAGAATAAAATTAGTTTGCTCGACAAATAGGTACATGTTTACTACATAATTTCTTGTTTTGTTTGGGTGATGATGATTTTGTGAGCCTATTGGCTAGCCGCTTGGCTTTTTCTTTTTCTTTTTGAGATCTGAAGGACCGGGGAAGCTATTTGAAATTCCCCGATGCTCCCGGTGCAGGGGAGGTTATGGCGAAATTTTTCGAAAATTTAGGGTGTTAGCCAAATTTTTGAAATTTTAGAGAATTCTCAGAAACTGAAAAGTTGGAGAATGGAAGCCAGATCGAACGTAGAGCTGAATAATCAAACCACTTTCTACTTTGTTCCTTTTCGGGGACGAAAAGTTTTAAGTGGGGGAGATTGTAACAACCCGTAAAATCTGGGCCAGTTTAAAATTTTTATTTTGGCAATTTTAGCGAATTTTGATTATTTAAAATGAATTATTTTAAATAATATCGTCGAAAAATTTATTTTGAATATACCGGGTGCAAAACAATCCGGATTTTAGTGAGACCAAAAATAATGGAATCTAATTGGTAATATCTTTCTAACGAATCTGACCAATCGGAGTTTGATAGCGGGAATCAAAAGATATGTCCAGTTGAAAATTCTGAATAGTCGCTATTGAATTCAGGCCCTTAAAATTGGACATTTTGCAAATGACCTCGGATTTCGACGAAACCACTTTTGTTAGATCCGCAGTGTCAAGTTATTGCTAGGTTTCAAATTTCATAATTTTTCGAATCAATATGTGAGCGTGGCAAAGGAAAACGCGTTTGACCAGTTTCCGTTGATTTTAATCGACTGGAAATTGGCCATTTTTCAAACAGTCTCAGAATTCGACGAAACTAGTTTTGTTAGGACCGTATCGTCAATACGAAGCTAGAAAATATTTTTCTGGAATTTTTCTAGTCAGTATGTGGCCCCGGTAATTTGAAATGTCCGTTTAAAATTCAATATAGTGATTTAAATGAAAATTCAAAAGGAAACCGATGGTAACGATCAAACCAGCTTGCGATACATGTCCCATTGTGTTCGGAATGGGGGTAAAACGCTATGGACGACAGGCGGTGGGCCTCGTTTCGAGGTCGTAAGTAAAAGTCAACTTTTTGAGAAATTAAATAAAAAATATATATATATATATATATAATATTTTAATTTCCCTCCCTCCCTCCTTATCTCCCGCTTGGCCCCCCCCCCCTTTCATTTCAATTCAGACGAAAGGAAAAGAAAAAAAAAAACCCCTAAAACCTGAATCGCCAGCCCCCCCCCTCGCACGAACTCCGACGAAGCCCCCTGGAGCGCCGTCGCCCCCCTCAAGACCGCCGCACCGACGAAGCACCCCCCCCTCGAAGCTCGCGAAGCAGTCGCCCCACCCCCCCCGTCGAATCCAGTCGCGACGCCACCCTCGAGAGACCCAAACCGACGACTCCTCCTCCCCTTCGACACCTCGGTGAGCCATTTTACTTTTTTTTATTTATTTTATTTTTAGTTTTAATTTAGTTTTGTTAAAACTAAATACTGTCTTTTTATGTTAAGTTATAAAACTGTTTTTTTTATTTTATTTTAAGTTATAAAAACTGCATTTTTAAGAAGAAAAAAACTGCATTTTTATATAAAATATAAAAACTGTTTTGAAGAGTAAATTAAAAACTGAATAAATTAAATAAAGTTTAAAAACTGAAACTGTTTTAAAATATAAAGAAGTAAAACTGAATTTTTAAAAGTATTTTAAAAACTGAAACTGTTTTAAAAATAAAGAAATAAAACTGATTTATTTTATAAAGTATAAAACTGATTATAAAAGAATTTTTAAAACTGGATTTTTGTAAAGAGAGCATAAAAACTGATTTTGTTTTTAAGATAAAAGCTGATTTTAAAAAGCCAGGAAAAAAACTGATTTTAAAAGCAAAAATAAAAATCATATTTTTATATGTTGAAAGCGAAAGTAAAAATCATATTTTTATATATTGAACTTTGTAATAAAAATTCGATTTTTATATATTGAACTTTGAAATAAAAATTCGATTTTTATATATTGAACTTTGAAATAAAAATTCGATTTTTATATATTGAACTTTGAAATAAAAATTCGATTTTTATATATTGAACTTTGAAATAAAAATTCGATTTTTATATATTGAACTTTGAAATAAAAATTCGATTTTTATATATTGAACTTTGAAATAAAAATTCGATTTTTATATATTGAACTTTGAAATAAAAATTCGATTTTTATATATTGAACTTTGAAATAAAAATTCGATTTTTATATATTGAACTTTGAAATAAAAATTCGATTTTTATATATTGAAAGTCGTAGTAAAAATTCGATTTTTATATATTGAATAACATAATAAAAATTCGATTTTTGCATATGTAGAGAATACGGGCGAAAGCGACAAAAAGGCGAAACGACGAAGACTTCTGCAAAGGAAGAGCCGTGGAGCTAGGATAGCTATAAGTGAGAATTTCTCACCTTTCAATTTATTTTTCTAGTTATATATATATATACTAGGATGCAGACGGTGCTTAGTAGCACCCGACACAATCGTCCACAGACCATGGACTTGTTTGTTTGATTGATTGGTGATTGATTGCGATATTGGTTTGAATGTGATTTGTGGTATGAAAAATCGAATCGATGAATTGGTTAGGATTAGACGTGCGCCGTTATAAGGCGAAGGAGTAAGGCTAGGTTAGACTCTTACTCCAAATTTTGTGGTTTGCATAATGAATTGATTTGATTGATGTGTGAATGGCGTGGGCCTTCACTAGACCGGGGATTAGGCTAGGCCTTGTCCCGTTTCTAGTATCGTGCCGTTATGCCGCCGAAATTTTCTAAAATAAGTTAGAAAGATAAAAATAGCATTTTATTTAAAGAATGAACTGAATAGAAATTCATATGTTAAAATAAAATGTGTTATCGTTAAAAATATAATTTTTAACGTGAATGTGAATAAATAAATATTCATTTACAAACCAGACGGTTTGTTTATGTACACCTATTTGAATGACGTTGATTGGGTCGATAAATTTTACACATCGCCTAACTGCACAAATAAAATATGTGTTTGATTGTTTGAAACCCCACACGGGTGTTAGGATGAAATTTGAAGTTCACTCATCCTGATTGATTAAATATGTCGATCGATTGATTGACAGGCTGTTATAAGCGTTGGATATCTATATTTGATGCTTATACAGTGTAGTGCACTTTGGTTGATGGTTGATTATTTTCAATGCTATTATATACATGTGTTGTATGAAAATCCATATAATTAATTTTATATGGTAATTGATTGGGCCTCATTCCAGTTTTGAAAAAGAAATATTTGAAAAAGAAATATTTGAAATGGAATATTTGAAAATATCAATATATGAAGCCGTGTTGATTAGATTGACGCCATTTTGACGTGAACGATATTTATATCAATTTTATTCATTTTAAAATGAATATTAAAAAGTAATTTTGAAATCGAATATTTCGAAATGAATTGAATTGAAAACGATTTCGAAATGAATTGAATTGAAAACGATTTCGAAATGAATTGAATTGAAAACGATTTCGAAATGAATTGAATTGAAAACGATTTCGAAATGAATTGAATTGAAAACGATTTCGAAATGAATTGAATTGAAAACGATTTCGAAATGAATTGAATTGAAAACGATTTCGAAATGAATTGAATTGAAAACGATTTCGAAATGAATTGAATTGAAAACGATTTCGAAATGAATTGAATTGAAAACGATTTCGAAATGAATTGAATTGAAAACGATTTCGAAATGAATTGAATTGAAAACGATTTCGAAATGAATTGAATTGAAAACGATTTCGAAATGAATTGAATTGAAAACGAATTCAAAGTGAATTGAATTGAAAACGAATTCAAAGTGAATTAAATTGAAAATGAATTCAAATTGAATTGAAATTTGAATTGAATTGAAATTTGAATTGAATAGAAATGAATTTTAAAACGAATTTATGAGGAAGAATTCAATTTTGCTTTGAATTGAAATGGAAGTTGAAATAGGTTTTGAAACGATTTTAAAACTATTTATATAATTCGTTTTGAATAGAAATCGACGAAATATATATTATATATATTATATATATAATATAATGGCCTGAATAGAACGCGCCGCGCAGCGGCAGTTCGCGAATTTCGACCATTTATTTCAAACGGACATTACGGGAGATCCGACCGTCGGATTCTCCTAAAACCGGAACCGTTGGGTTCGTATCGAAAAGAGCTTTCTAACGAATATTAGAAATTTGAAATCTAACGGTTGGATTTGGAATTATGTCCAAATCAAATTCGAAAAAGGTCGCTGTAAGTGCAGTTCGATGGCCGTTGATGGAAATCGACTGTACGGGCCTTGATAAAATTATTAAAAATAGCAATAATTTGTGTAAAATCATAAGAAATGGTTTAGAAAGATTTGGGGTGAAAGACTCCATATTTGAAAAGATAAAAATAGATTTTTATCGAAATGAACTAGTTTTGAACTAGAATTATAATTCTATTTATTTTTAAATAAATAAATTGAATTTGAAATGGTTTTGAAAATAACCAAAATTTCCAATGATTGCATTGGAGTGGATTTGAATCGAAATTGTCTTCGGAATATTTCGATGTTGGAATTCGTGATATTACAGGTGTTGTTATGGAAATTTGAAAGATATATATTTGTATCGTTATTTCCAATACGACATTTGTTAGTCGTAGAATTCGATATTGAATATAAGCCGATATATTTTCTATTCAGAGCCTTGTATTGAATATCGAATGTGATTTGGGTTTGTCGTGAATGGTGTCTTCACTAACACTGTTCTTGAACCCAGTTGAGAAAAGATTAAATCTTTTTATTTAGATTTAATGAAGTGTACCAATTAAATGATATTTAATTGGAATTGAATTGGTATTGATTTTTGGGTTTATCGTGAACAGTGTTTTAAATAACACTTGTTCTTTAACCCGATAATTAATGGAATGTGATTTTGGGTTTATCGTGAACAGTGTTTTAAATAACACTTGTTCTTTAACCCGATAATTAATGGAATGTGATTTTGGGTTTATCGTGAATCGTGTTTTAAATGACACTGATTCTTTAACCCAGATAATGATTAAAACTAAGTGGAGTTTTAATGAATCTTTAATTAGATTGAAAAGATCGAGAATGGAGTATCACCAGTTTTGCTCCAGGCGATAGTTAAATCTTTAATTAGATTTGAACGTGAAATTTAGAAACTAACTGTCGGTTAGCCAAGCAGAAGGGTTTTCTGGATATTGATCTGATGTTGGTTTCGGCCTTCGGGGTTAATATTTGGGGAATTATTCTCTTGATTAATTTACGGTTAGTGACTAATGAATTGGAATGAGGCGTATGTTGTGTTTGTGTAACACTTATTTAAAATATACGCGAGTTATTCGGAAAGACCGGGTTTATCCCATTCTGAATAACTGATACGACGATAAGTCGAAGATGAAGACGATGGTCGAAGACCGGAGGTCTTCACGTCGTTTGGGTGATAACTGATGATCTTGATTGGGCTGTACACCCAAGAAGATGGAAACAGTTAGTGATCGTCCAGACGTACTTGGAGATCGATGGATATGCGGGGTACTAGGTGCCTCCGGTTTCGTTCAGACCCAGGACGGACTTGCAAATGGACTGTGTCTGACATCGGATTTCATTCTGTGTGACTGATATCGGTTGCATAGGATGGTTTGCCTGTGTGGCATGCTAAGATGCAAATGATCAAGGCTTCTGTTGAAAAGCAAAGTCTTGTGGTGATGATCAAAGCACGGCCTTTGTGGCGTAGCTTTGTGTAACGTTTACCTCGCGTGTTTCACACCAGGTATGAACCAAAAACGGGAGACGGACCTCAGGGGGGACATGCGTTTTCTTTCTAGCTAGAAGTGGCGTCAGTGGTTTTACACGCCCTGACGAGTTTGACTTATGTGGTTGTTGCTGTTGCGAGGCGCCTCGGATTGATCGGTCGTTCTCGAACCGATGGAGTCATTTAGTTGGCTCACCTACGCCCCAAAGGGCGGAGAAACGTATTGTTCAGGCATTATAATCCACTTCGTGTGGACCGGCCCTGACGATCCAAGGTACGGTTGCGGCTGTGCCTGAGGGGCGGGCTAGAGCGTCTCGAATCGGTTGAGGACTATCTTTTGCCTCGGTTCATAGACGGAAATCCAATTTCCAAATACGTGACATTTGCGGTTTTATTTGTAAACCTATATATGGCGACATAGTGGCATGGGACGCTCATGTCGCCTATGATTGATACTTATGATTTGAAGTTGTTTTATACACTATGCACTTATTATAGTATCAAATGATTTGTTTTAAACGTATCAAGCATTCTTTGGCTGTTATAAGGGAAAACCCTATCCCCCGGCTTGCGTTGCATTGTGTGATAGGACCTGGGTCTTATAACAGCTTCATTTTTCTTTATTTAGCATTGCGCTGTTTGTTTTATGCACTGGTATTCTTGGGAGGAAACCCGTTCCGTGTTATACGGCGTGGTCCCTTAATTTACCTAATGATTTAAAATAAAGATTAATAACTGTTTTAGTTCTCACACCAGTCACATGACTGACCTGGAGTTTATTGTTTTAACCTAAACTCTGGGTGCCCTTATTTTGACACGGGCAGCTAGTAGTTTTGGTTTTGCAGATTTATATTCACAGGATCCTGGTTTACAGCTGGAACGATATCCGGAAAGCTTTGTATCCGTATATCTACTTCTAGCCGTGTATTGTATTATTTTCCGCTGCTATGTATTTAAATGTAATTTAAATCTCTGATATTTCTGTGTAATATTCTTTTATACTCTGTAGATTCTTGTAATCTGATGCATTGTTGTAATATACAATGAAATGTTCTTCTGTATGCGTTCTGTTGTGGTTTGTTCTCGAACTATCCGACGCTTTCCTTTACGGGGAAGTTGCGGGTCTTTACATTCTGTTGAGAATTTGCAGTCGATTAGAGTGGTCGGGGAATATCCGGATGTCTTTGAAGAGGTAAAGGGCTTATCTCCGAGGCGGGAAATAGACTTCCGCATATATCTTGTTGATAATGCGAAGCCCGTAGCTTTACCTGTCAGACACATGGCTCCAAAGGAGAGAAAGGAGCTCAGTAAGCAAGTTAAGGAGCTTCTCGAGAAGGGGTTTATAAGGCGGAGTATCTCGGAATGGGATGCTTCAGTGGTGTTCGCCACCAAAGCAGATGGTTCACTACGTCTTTGTGTGGACTATAGGGAGCTAAACAAGATGACTAAGAAGAATAGACACCCGCTTCCCTGAATAGACGATTTGTTTGATCAGCTTGTAGGTGCGTCGGTCTTCTCCCAACTTGATCTGGCTACTGGGTTCCATCAGCTAAGGGTAGCTGAAGATAGCATTGATAAAACGGCCTTCAGAACCCAGACGGTTTCTTCGAGTGGCTTGTCATGCCTTTCGGCTTGACAAACGCACCTGCTTATTTCGTAGACCTAATGAGCAGGGTGTTCAGAGAATTCCTCAACAAGTTTGTGGTTGTCTTCGTAGACAATATTTTGATCTTCTCAAAGAATAAGGAAGAACATGCACAACATCTGAAGGAGATCATGGAAACTCTTCGAGTTCATAAGCTAAAAGCCAAATTCTCCAAGTGCCACTTTTGGAGAGAGGAAGTAAGGTTTCTTGGACATATAGTTCCAAAGAAGGGTTAGCTGTGGACCCCGCGAAAGTGGTGGCAGTGCAAGATTGGAAGACACCAAGAAATGCAACCGAAGTCCAAAGCTTTCTTGGGCTAGCCGATTTTTACTGAAAGTTCATTAGAGATTTTGCGAAAATCTCAGCTCCACTCATAAGGCTAACAAAGAAGAATCTAGCGTTCGCTTGGGATTTGGATTGTGATATTGCTTTCCAACACTTAAAAAGGGCTCTTACAACAGCCCCAGTTCTGACTTTGCCTGATGGAAGCAAGATGTTCACAGTATACACAGATGCTTGTGGTACGGGACTAGGCGCTGTTCTTATGCAAGAAGGGAAGGTAGTAGCTTATGGTGGAAGACAATTGAAAGTTCATGAAAAGAACTGCCCAACCCATGATCTTGAGTTAGCCGCCATCGTCTTTGCGCTTAAGTCTTGGCGCCATTATCTCCTAGGTGAGAAGTTCGAATTATATACTGACCATAAATCGTTGAAGTATCTTTTCTCGCAGAAAGATCTTTACTTGAGGCAGCAAAGGTGGATGGAGTTCCTTGCCTCGTATGACTTTGAGATTTCCTATACTCCTGGCAAGTGCAACGTAGTAGCAGACGCCTTGAGTAGAAAGAAGCTGACCTTGAGCCCTCTCTTTGTAGAAAGGCAAAGTTTGGAGTATATAGCCAGTTTTGACTTTAGGCCCTCCTCTGATTTTGTACCTGGTTTGTTGGCATCACTAGAAGTACGGCCCACTCTTTTAGACTCAATAGGGGCTGCACAATGCGAAGACCCTCATCTTGTGGATGTGATTGATAAACTAATTAGGGGTGAAACTTCCAGTCACCTCAATAGGTACTCCATCGATGATAAGGGTTGGCTGAGGTGAGATGGAAGACAATGAGTCCCACAAGCAAGGGATTTAGTAAATATGGTTCTCGAGGAAGCACATCATTCCAAGATGACAATACACCCAGGTGGAGACAAGATGTACAAGGACGTAAAGAGAGTTTTCTTTTGGAGCGGCATGAAAAAGGATATGGCAGATTTCGGTTCTATGTGCGTAATATGCCAACAGGTCAAGGCGAAACAAAAGAAGCCTGGAGGACTGCTTCATCCTCTAGAAGTCCCGCAATGGAAGTGGGATAGCATTTCAATGGACTTCATTGATGGGTTGCCTAGGTCAAGAAGGGGCAATACTAGAATTTGGGTAATAGTGGACAGGCTCACAAAAAGCGCCCACTTTATACCCATCAAGAGTAGAAGGACTGCCTCGTCTCTAGCGTCTTTTTATCTCAAGGAAATAATTCGAATCCATGGAATACCCTCCAGCATAGTGAGTGACCGAGATCCTATCTTTACAAGCGAATTTTGGCGGAGTCTGCAAGAAGCTGTAGGCACACAGTTATGCTTGAGCATGGCCTATCACCCCCAAACTGATGGTCAAACGGAAAGGGTGAACAGAGTATTAGAAGATCTTCTGAGACTGTGTGTTCCTGACTTTGGAGGGACATGGGAGGATCATCTTCCTTTAGTGGAATTCGCCTACAACAACAGCTACCAAGCCACTATCAGCATGGCGCCCTTCGAAGCTTTGTATGGAAGACCATGTCGATCATCGACTTGTTGGTGTGAGTCTACAGACAAGTTTATACTTGAGCCAGACATGATTAGAGAGACTTCAGAAAAAGTGGACCTGATACGAAGGAGAATGAAGACTGCCCAAGATAGACAGAAATCCTACGCAGACAAAAGAATGACCGACCTTGAGTTTGAGGTTGGGGACAGGGTTTTCCTTAAGGTATCTCCTTTAAGGAACGTCGTTCGCTTTGGATCCGCAGGGAAGCTAGCACCGAGATTTGTAGAACCGTTCCCTATCATCGAGAAGATTGGGAAGATGGCTTATAGAGTAGAGCTGCCCGAAAGGTTGGCTGGAATTCACAATGTTTGTCATGTTTCTCATCTCCGGAAATGTTTACATGAATCTGCGCAAGTGGTGGAGCCAAGCATTCTAGAAGAAGCCGAAGTGGAACGCGAAGCAACTGTGAGGAGAGTTCCAACCAGTATCTTAGGAACTGAGGTAAAAAAAAAGCTACGCAACCGCGAAGTCAAGCTTGTCAAAGTTCAGCGGAGCGACGCCGAGGAAGACGCGACTTGGGAAACTGAGGACAGAATACACGCGGCCTATCCTTTTCTTTTTTAGGGTACATCTTTGATTTCTCTCTTTTTCCTTAAGTTGTGCTTGTATCTATCTTTTTAGGTATATCTCCTCGATATTATCCTTTATCCTTAGGTAGAAACCCCTTTGGATGTAAGCATGTAATTGAAACTGTTATGTTTGATGGCTGCAAGTAGTTGTTAGTGACTGCTCGTGGATACATATACACACACAACCTAGGTTTTAGATCGGCTCAGTCACTTCATATTGCATATGCATATATGTATTCATATTTGCATGTGGTTGAAACTTGATATGTTGTCATATGGATGTCGCATTTGTGTGAATGATTACGCACTCATGTAGAATTATGAGTAGGGAAAGTTTTCAAACATAACGGATTCATGACACTTACATGATTCACATTAAGGAGGTCAACTGAATCAGTAGACCGCCTAATTTTTTCATTAGATAAGGACATGCACACACACTATGCATATGATCATGAAGCATTAGAAGTCATTTAAGGACAATGGATGCATGTGTTTGTTGGTTGAGTAGATGGACGATTGGATGTTAGGATATACATTCTTTCAGACTTGAAGATTTCGGGGACAAAATCCTTTAAGGAGGGGAGAATGTAACACCCTGAATTTTCTGTTAACAATAAATTAACAAATTAAAGTATAATTAATTCTAATTAATATAATTAAGAGAAATGGGTTACGCCATTGCGTTCGTCTCGGAATTCTGCTTGAGATAGAGTTCGAGTTTACGCAAATCGGACTCCGTATGAAGGAGTTATGACCTCCGGAAGTTTCAGAATTCGATTTAAAATTCAAACAGCCCAAAAAGCAAGTTCAAAATTCAAATCTGGGCCAGAACTGGGTTGGGCGGGAATTTTCCAGTCCAGGACCCAGGTCAACCAGGGGGTCGACCTGGGAGTCGACCTGGGTACCCAGGTCGACTATGTAGTCGACTTGGCGGTCGACCTGGGGGTCGACCTGCCCAGTCGACCTGGTTAGGCCTTGGCTGGCCTGGTCGGATTCTGGTCGAATTTCTGAGCTCTGGTGTGTCACTAGGGCTGACTTGTCACTTTCTGATTGGCTTATCTTGAGATGGATAGCCTTGATTTACTCTAGCTTCATCGACGGCTCTAATTAGTTTGAAATTCTATATAAACAACCTTAGTCGCAACCTAAATTCACACAAATAAAATAGAGATAGAGCCGTCATGCTGCTGGAAGGAAGCCAAGAGTAGCCTCCACTTGAAGAAAGATTAGAGACAAGCAAAACTAAAGTAAAATCAAGATTCAAACAACGTTTGCCTACCCAAAGGAAAGCATTTCAAATTCAGAACTCAGAATCTAGAATTCAAGTTCGTTGTTTGTTGTAAGTATAGTGATTTTTCCGATGGGAATAAAATTAAGATTTGATTCGATGTAAAATGGAAATGGAATTTTGCTATTGTATAACAACGATGTTAATTCATATCTATGTGTTGCAATGATTGTGTTGTGAATGGTATTAGGATGTTTGTGGCATAATTGATTTGATGTTGGATCCATTAGAATGTTTGTGGATTAATCTAGTTGATGTTGGATCTATTCACATTCACATACAAGTTATTTGGTTCATATCTACACCTATATGTTTAGGTGATTATGACAAGTTATATGTTGTACAATAGAACTTCTAAGCCTAAATGATTAAGTTCATATACATGCTCATATGTTTATACAAAAGTTGCAAAGTTCATAATTGGATCCATGCCAAGATCCATTTTAATACAAGTTTCATGTTATAGTAGTAAACATGATTGGATTTAGTTCACACATGTGATAAAAATTATACATACTTTATGGACATGTCATACTCTTGTCATATTCTAGTGATGTTCGATGTTATGCCTAGATCTAAACATGTTTAGGCTTATGTTGTCTAAATCATATGCTAATTCATGTGACACCTATTTAGTTAGCTTTCCCTTTTCAATGCAAGTTCACATGACAAGTTGAAACCCATGATTTAGTCTATGTTGCAAATTCACATATATGTATGTTGATTTACTCTACGTTGCAAGTTCACACCTATGATATTCATGTTGACTACTTTGCAAGATCACACCTATGATGTTTGTATTGACTATGCCAAAAATGCCAAGTTTACACCTATGTCATGTTTATGTTTATGAATTTCTTTATGCCAATTTTGTGTACGCTAAATTAGGCTAAGTTTTTAGCCTAATATTATATGTTAAAAATCATGCGGACAAAAAATTAGGCTAAGATTGTTAGCCTAATAATTAGACGGGGTAACGTTGGAAAAAATTGGTAATTATAGGAAAATTGACATAAATTGGTGGCATTTAAATGGTATAAATCCTTATACCAAAAATGATGAACTTGGAAAGTGGGCCATAACATTTAATTGTTAACAAATTTACATATAACAAGTAATAGAGACAAATATGTGAATTTAGAAAATACGAGTATGCTTAACCCGAGGTTGGATTGAGTTGTGATGTAAACCTGCCCGGACCCGCCCGGCTGTCCAGTAGTCACAACAATACCTATCTAGTGTGAGAGGTTAAGCCTTGAGCCCAATAAGGACCCGAGGTTAGACTGTGTTACGGTGTAAACCTGCCCGGAACCGACCGGCACATCCAGTAACCATAGCAATATCTGTCTAATGTGAGTTGTCGGTGCTTTAACTAATTAAAGTTAAGGACAGACAAGTCAGGATGGTAGGGTTAAGTTAACTAAAACACTTAACCAATTCAACATGTTAATTAAACTGATGGGTGGGGTTAGGTAAATGCAGACACTTAACCACTTAACATGTTTGACTAGAAAACCCTAGTAACGGGGACCCATTTCAGCAGTAACCCAATTAGGTATCATGGTACCCTGAAACTAGGCAGGGTGGGACACGATTACTGGGCTGATTGTAAGCGGTCAAAAGAGACAGCGGTTGGTGCAGCAGTGTGGGTTCTAACGGAGTGCGGGCGTGCACACACTTCGGAGCAGACAAACAGGGCACTGGGCACCAGTAGTATACCCTATGCATTCTAGGATTCTGTCGGGCCACCGCCATGGCACTTGATACACCCCATGGTGGGACCAGCATAGGTATCTACAATCAATTGGGGGTCGTATGACATACATGAATTTGCGAGTAGGAGCCGATCTTTAGAAAGGGGATCACTTCGTCCCGATCATGGGGTGCCAGTTGAGACAATGCAAGTAGGTGCAGAGATATAGTGTGAGGTGCGATAGTATATTCGGTTCGAACTATTTTATCTTAGTTTATGATGTTTTCCTATTTCCAGTTTATACCTATCATGCCCTTTTTCTTATTCTCATACTGAAGAGTCACTAGACTTACCAGGCTTTATGTCTGACTCTATTTTTCTTTCGTCTTCTTTTCTTCCGTCACCCGCCCATCTACAGGGAGGAAACAACCCAGCTTAGTCAGACTCTTTGCAAGCTTCAAGATTGTAGATGTATAATTTGGGCTCTCTTCCTTGGATATGGCTTTTGTACACGTTCTATGGGGATTTATGCAGCTTTTATTATGTTTTATGCTTCTTTATTTAATAATCAAGACAGAAATGATGATGTAATGTTTTGGAAGTTATTATGAGACAATTATGGAAATGTTTTGTATGAACACGTATTTATGAAATAAAAGTCTATTTGTTTTCCGCTGCTTATATATGTGTGTTTATATCTGTCTTGTGTTTTATCTGTGACTTTTACTTATAAACCTTCACCGAAGTTAAGGCATTCCCTTTGTGAGTGACCTTAATGGAAGTGGGGTGTTTCAAGAAACAAGGGAGAGAGGACATTTCTATTCATTCAGAAGTATATCTATTTCTATTACATTGGCTCCTTCATATATAGGCTTTGGAGCTGATGTTTAACTTATTCCCATGATGTGGGACTAAACAGAGAACTAATAAAAGCATATTCACAACATTTATATATTTTACAACACTCCCCCTTGAATATGCGTCTTCAAAATCTTGAATGCTCTGCTAACTTGAAGTTGTCCCTTTTAAAACATATATATGATGATTGCTCCCACTTATTACTATCTTGATTGCATATATCCATCCAGTCGATACAACTATTATCTGTTGCCTTTAAACCTCTATAAGGAAAACCCAGTGGAAAAAACCTTGAACGAGAAAAAGGGTACACAACATTTGACATTATGGATATCATATTAAAATGATATTTCTTAAAAGAGTTTGATGCTTCAGGATCAAAACAATGCCTCATTAAAAACCTTTTTATGAAAAACCCTGTGGGAAAAATCATAAACAAGGAAAAGAGTGAAAATTTATTTCCACTTTAGGTAACATGTTTTACAATGTTACCATAAGGGTTGATACTTCAGGATTACGATAATGCCTCATTAAAAACCTTACTAACAAAAACCCAGCAGGAAAAGTATTAGTGAAGGAAAAGAGTACATTATAGCATAATTTTATAGCTCCCCTTATTTATAACTCATTACTCAATTAGTCTATTAATGTAGTCGACGCATGCCAATTTTGTATATCATCTTCTGGAATGTTGATTTGGAAATTGCCTTTGAGAACGGATCTAACCTCTTTTCTTGAAACTGAACTTATTTCTCCACTTTCTCGTTATCCTTTTCATTCATGTGTGAAGAGAAATTTAGAAGAAATGTGCTCCATCCTATCATCCTTGATATAATTCACTTGAATCTGAGCCATGCAAACTGCCTTGTCTTCTTCATAAATAATACTTTACTATATCAAAATATGTTTATACTTCTGGATCAAAATGTTGCCTCGTCAAAACCTTACTAAGGAAAACCCAATGGGAAAAATCTTAGTGAAGGAAAAAGAGTATACAATGTTGTGTTTATTATGTCAAAAGTAGTATGATACTTCTGGATCAATGTTATGCCTCGTTAAAACCTTAATAAGAAAAAACCAGTGGGGAAAAACTTAGTTAAGGAAAAAGAGTGTATTGTATCATACTTATGGATGCTCCCTCTGATTTAATAATTTCCTCTGAATTCGTATTCTTCTTTCAATAACTCAAATTGCTTACAAATACTTCTTAAGGAATTTTTTTTTAAAACTTCATGTGTATTGTGACGACCCCATTCCGAATACGACGGTGCAAGGGTAATCTTTGGAATATAACACATAAAACAGATAACAACAGAACAGAAATAATTAAATACACCAGATAATGTACAATAGAATACACTTGATAAATATAATCATCAGAGTTACACAGCATATAGGATCATACTTAGTACAAAATACAGTTCAGCTATACATAAATGTCTACTGCGGAAAAGAAAACATAATATGTATGACAAGAGCTGAACAGCATAAAAAAGATAAATGATAGAATCCATCTTCAGCTCCAGCTACCCAGAAAGAGCCTGCTAAAACCTGAATACAAGGCTTCCCATGTAGAAATAGGGGCACTCGAGTTTGCATGTGAAACAAACTACGAGTCAGTCATGGGACTGTTATGAGAAATCTACTTAACACATTTTCAAATATGGCTAATCACAGGACCACGCCACTTTCGCGGAACGGGTTTACTCCATTGGATTGCCAGTGCTTTAAAACAAATAAATCTTTTAAACATCGCAATGCTTTGTATAAAATGAACCCATTATAAGACTCAGTTCCCATCACGCAATGCAACACAAACCAGAGGATAGAGTTTTACCTTATAACAAGTGTGTGGTCCGTGCTACGCATACGGGCAATCCAATAATTAAAATTGTGTAATTTCTAACATTGTTTAAAACATACATATCGAAATAATAAATTTGTACAACTAATCTTTTCCATAGATTACTGATATTAGGAGTATTTTAGAATATTGTTTAGATCATATCTTCGAATCTACCACTTCAAACCCAAATAACATGCAAAATGTATGCATGCATATACATACATTCGTGCAAACAGTCCCAAGTGCATAAGTAGTGAACATACATTCGGCCAAACATACCCTAGTGCACAGATACTGAACATGTTCCATGATCCTTTTGTTCTCTGTCTTCAGCTACATCAGTGTCCTCAACTTTATTGGACCGTCCAACTTTTTTCATGAAAGAATAACTCTCATTCAGGGCCTAAAGGTGTTAAAACAACTAAATATTGATTGAACGAAGCTGAAAATGCATAGGTAAAATTGCCCTCTTGGTAGACTATGATCAACTGGATGGTAAGAGAACATAGCTCACCACTGAATGCACGCGCCTCTCTTTCACCGCCAATGAGGACCTCGCATTACCGTTAACATGTCTCATCATTATTTATTGTTTAGATTCCGAATTTAATATAAAGGGAGATAGTAATCGAAATTATGACACTTGAGAAGTAGTTGTGGATTTAAAAATTGTCAATTTTGGCATAGACATATATAATTCCAATTTTGTTGAGATTTGATTTAAGGAGCTTATGTTGTACATTAAATTCTAAAACCATAATACCAATGGAGCAAAAAATATGCATATCATTTAGCATAAAGAATAGTGAAAAGTACGGTTTGTGCATATAAGAGTAAAATGAAGATAAAGGTGTTTAGTTTTCCGTCTTCTGGAATTTTAATTTTACTCAGTATTGCAAATTTATCATAGTAACTCCTTTTGCTATATACAGTAACATACATAATAAAATATGAATGTCCATAAATTATTAGTTTATTTCACGTTGGTAACTAAAATAATGAAAAAAGCAATCAAGCAATAAAAGGATTTAGCAACAACAAATTAAGACCACCTTAAATCAACTCCAACCAACAATAAACTTATTTGATCTTCACTTATACTAAGTTTTATAATTAAATATCATTAGCATAGCTAAGAAAGTTTCTTCTTTAATTGAAGAAGAAAATTTAGAGGTTGTGTTGATTAAACAATAGTAATGGATCAAGGCTGGACTGTTAGCCTTAAGCATGAACCATGATCGAATAGTCATTGAATACATATGAAAAGTAATAATTTGTTAGTAGTTTAACGTTTGTAAATAGCCATAATATACTGTTTGTCATAATTAATATTTCTGTAAATACACATAAGTAGAGGTCAATGGAGAAAATTTGTTCAAGCAAGTAAGATGCAGATAACAACCGAGAAAGGAAACAAACATAAAAGTAGAAAGGCAGGAGAAAATTACTGAAATAAAATAACTCACAGTAATGAAAAAGTAAAACTAACTAAAAAGAGGGGTAAATTTTTTGAGTTGATGAAGAGAATATGAAGCGCCGGGAGCATTTATCCTCCCTGATTCAAATTATTTCGCAAGTACAATTATACATCTTACCTGTAAAGTATCGATAAATCATAAAATACAAATATTAAAAATTGTTTAATGCAATTCTTTTAGAACTCTATTTATTGTGAAAGCATGCAAAATCAACAGATACTAAATCAATATATATTACGATAATGTGAATAGCTCAAAGAAGTTACCATGGATTAAATACATATAGTATAAACTATTAAATTAGTAAATAAATACATACTTACCATTTATCGTGTTAAAATATAATATAACATAAATTATAATCTTAACAAAAATCGTGTGGATGACATAATAAGGGGAATGAATTCACATACACGTTTATTTTAAGGCTCTAACAGCATTCCATTATCCATATGCGCAAATTTTTTTTAGGGGATTTTAACTCAAAGGACTTTTTAATCCAACATAATAAGTTTTACGGACAAAATGTATGAAAAATAGTTTTAAGAATAATTTATGAAATAAAAATAAATTTACCATTTTCAATTATAAAGAATAATGATAAATGGATTTACCATTTTCTTCAATAACTTAAAACTATAAATGAATTTATCTCTTTTCTTTAAGAAAAAAAGACTAATTATTCAAAAGTGTTGTCCTTCAAGCTTATTATTCTAAAATGAGAAGCTGAAAGAATTTAGATCAGAGAGAAGAGAGAGATGAAACAGTAAACAATCAAAAGGCTACATTTTTATTAATATGAATTGATTCGCTATTACAATGCTAATCCCTATATTTATAGGGTCAATTATTCTCTAGAATATTCCTAACACATTCTTTATTCTGGAGCATATTCCATGGCATATCTCTTGGCATATTCTCTAACACCAAATATAAGATAATGTATTTATTTGTCCTTATCTCAACATTAACTCATTCTTAATATCTATCTTTCCTTAATATCTCAACACCCCCCCTCAAGATGGAGCATGCGGATCACAAATGCCCATCTTGGATTGCATCTTGGATTGCATCACGAACAAAATGACAGTCAGCTTCAAACTTCCATATGCCATCAGCAACTCTTCACTTTTAACAAATGGTTTTTAAAGTGGACCAACCACTCAATAATGGTTTTTAAAGTGGACCAACCACTCAATAATGGTTTTTAAAGTGGGCCACACTCAATAATGGTTTTTAAAGTGGACCACACTCAATAATGGTTTTTAAAGTGGACCAACCACTCAATGGTTTTTAAAGTGGACCACACTCAATATATAGTCAATAATGGTTTTTAAAGTGGACCACACTCAATAATGGTTTTTAAAGTGAACCAACCACTAGAAATAATGGTTTTTAAAGTGGACCAACCACTAGAATATATTGGTTTTTAAAGTGGACCAACCACTAGAAATAATGGTTTTTAAAGTGGACCAACCACTAGAATATATTGGTTTTTAAAGTGGACCAACCACTAGAGGTAATGGTTTTATGGAAGATGACTGGCAGTTATTACAGTAGATCCATCAGCAGGGGAAAAGAATATATCAGTTGAGGGGGATGAATAGCCATAACAAATGCCAAATTAAAATCACAAGATCATTGTGCCAAGGAGCAGCAAACAGAATCAAATTAACCAAGTTCATAGCCTTCAGGGATGAGCAAATACGGAAAAATATGTAGCACAGCAAAACTCATCATAGATAGCCACAACAGTGAACCCAATTTTTTTTTTTTAATAATTATATAAATATCTCTTTCCTCCCTTTAACCTGCTCTGATACCATGAAATAATTTAGATCAGAGAGAAGAGAGAGATGAAACAGTAAACAATCAAAAGGCTACATTTTATTAATATGAATTGATTCGCTATTACAATGCTAATCCCTATATTTATAGGGTCAATTATTCTCTAGAATATTCCTAACACATTCTTTATTCTGGAGCATATTCCATGGCATATCTCTTAGCATATTCTCTAACACCAAATATAAGATAATGTATTTATTTGTCCTTATCTCAACATTAACTCATTCTTAATATCTATCTTTCCTTAATATCTCAACAGAAGCCCTTCAAATTAAATTCTCATATTTAAAAAAAATGAAAGATCACAGAAGGACAATGGCGTACCGTTCATCCTTGGAAGGTAATGGTTTGACCATGTTCGCACTTTGTCTCTAAAGGGTCCACCATACCGGGTTGAATTTGTTCGGGGATAGCTGCTCAGGGTAAGGCCCGAACTCGACACCTATTACCAGGTAGGGATAATCCCTTGCCACTGAGCTACTACTACGGATAATTTCTCATATATACACACACACTTGTGTGTGTGTGTGTGTGTGGGGGGGGGGGGGGGGACGACTATTTGAACAATAATTAGACATAAATTGAGAAACATAAAGTCCTAGTCATTGGACCATTTTGTCTTTATATGAAAAGGTGGAAACCAGGGGGAATGTATTGGTGGAGATTCATTGTGTCACCAATTTTATCTATATTTCATGTTTAAATTGATTTTCATATATATATATATATATATATATATATATATATATTTGTATATGTATGTATGTATGTCCTACAAAAATGAAACGTTTTGTTAATTGATATTATTGAAATGAATATAGCAGTACTGCATATCCATATGTCATAGGTATGAATAATAATAAGTGCATGCACTAAATATGGTTTCATCGGGCCAAAAATGTCACTTATCTACTAATTTAACATCAACATGATAATATCGTTAAGAAGAGTAATACGTTAACGGTATGAATTCAGTTTAGGAAAAAATAAATTTTCACAAAAGAAGATGATAAAAAAGTCAAACGGACAAATTATCATTGATTTGTGATGAATTGATAAATGTACTGTGTAGAACCTTATAAATGTTCTGCAAAATATCCATTTTCTATGTATACATACAGAACCTAACCCATCAAAGGAACGTCACTGTGCAAAAAAAGTAGTCTTACTTGCACTTCGAAAATAGATATTAAAATATCTTTTTTTTTTAATAAAATGTTTTCTATCTATGAGGGTTACTATGGAAAAGAATACTGTCATAAAATTAAATTATATTTTAGCTAATGTATCATTTTATTTTTAACACTGGTACCTATTATCTCTAGCTATCATATTCTTTCATTAATCACCCAAATCAATAATTCACGTAGTAATCAAACGCAAGTGAAATTCTTAAAAAGAAAAAAAGAATCTAGCTTAATTCTTATTGAGAAAAGGATAGAATGAAGAAATCGATTAAAAGGCAGTTATTCCTTGTAAATATATGCTTTGTTTCAATTTTTCCTTTTGAATTTGAGCAGACATGGTTCTTTGCTCAAGCCATCTTTTATAGCAAAAGTTAATAAAAATTTTGAACCTAAAGTTTGATAATTGATAGAGGTAGAATGTAAGATAGGTAATATGAGAAAAGTAAGTTTTAATTTTAAAATGAATATGTGCTCCTCATGGGAATTTCTTTCTTAGTGGAGTAAAATAAAATTTGGATCCTTCTTGCATTCTAGAAGTGTCAGTATGGATGAGCATTATTCGGCTAAACCAATCAAACCAATTTATTTTGGCCGGCTTGGTCCGGCTTGAAAATTAAATCGGTTTGTAATTGGTCCGAAAAAATATTAAGTTCGGTTATCGGTTCAACAAAATTAACCGAACTTTTAATATATTTTCAAAATTATCAATATTATAATAAATATTTTAGGCTAGTTCATATATTTAATAAAAATTTAATCATCACCTATTTGTCAAAATTAATATTAGAAAACATCAAAATCATAAAAAATTTAATCATATATTTATAATTTATTTCAAATTATAGTGAATATTCTAAACACAAAGTTGAATACTTAATTTGGTTTGTTTGGTTTGGTTTTCATATTTATTGGTTTTAGTTTTATTTGAAAAATTTCATCATCAAATAAACCAAATCAACCAAACACTCATTTTCAGTGCTCTTTAAAAGATAAGTACGTCTACTCAATCTATGTATGAAATGGTCAAAAGAAAGTGCAGCAGTTAAATAATTGAATGATTCACAGACGGTGATAACGTACGAACATGCATATAGTTGTCAAAAATACACATAATCTACCCAAACTTAATTTACAACCAGTACAAACACTGCCAATCTCATAAAATCATCATAGACAACCTAAAATTTTATAGTAGTAGATTCTTTTAGATCTGGTCATTTCCGTCAACAGTTTTGAAAACTGAAGCAAAAGAGAAAGAAAATAAGGTAATCATTCGATGACAGAAGCAAGTGAGAATAAAGGTTTAATTTATAATTAGGCAAACTTCATGCTTATAATTAAAGGTTAAGTAGCATCTATATATAAACACTTAATATTAGATAATGCTTATGTGTGATATATATATATATATATATATATATATATATATATATATATATATATATATATATATATATATATATATATATATATATATTCCTACTTATCCAGAATACACATACCTATAAATCCAAGCGTGGAAGATATCCTTATATATTTCCATTTAATTTCGGTTACTACCTATAAGCGCCTAAAATTTAATACGCCTATAGCAAATTATATTATACACACACATATAACTGAGACATATTCATTACATACTCATCTGTGTGTCAACAATGTTTTTATAAAAGCACATATTCATAAGTATACATATATGACATATCCATACTAATGTAAACATAACAGTTTGGGCTTTTTTTTTAAAAAAAAGGCACAACAAATTTCTAGATATCACAATCTGATCGCTTAACCTGGGTTTGACAACTTACACACTTCAGCACAATAACTCATCACTTCTAGATAAGCAACCTCCAGTTTGAACTCTCCAGCTACTCGTAGCATCATCAATTCCCCAACACTACACTCTCTATAATACATATTATATTCTCATTCTTCTGCCCTAACCATGCTCATCCTATCTACAATGCTTCAATTGTTCCATGGTTGGACACTCGTTACATCTAAAATGTCTCATATCTTACATGGACTTATGCTTCAGCATCATCACAGACCAGGACAATGAATCTTCAGCCACTTAACGGTTCTCTTGTACATGCTTTGCTCTTTGCATTTGCTAAAAATTCTAACATAAACAGATAACTTCTGAACTTCAAATGCAGTTCAACATCAGTCGATTCTTTTTTCTTGCTAATCTAACTGTACACAAAGATGCATGGATCTGGAATTCACTTTGTAGCAATTTTATGAAAACAAAGTACCAATTTCAAAAAAAAAATATGGAAACGATAAGTGTAGTGCTTACATAGGTAGAGCACCTAAACCTCCTTTTCACATTGTACCGGTGACTTGCACTGCATGTATGTCCCTACATATCACGGCAGCAAATACACTCATTGCCTGACCACGCACATCTTTTCACCCGTCTCTTGCGGCCTTACTTCGCCTATGACACATTGAGGCTCTCTATGATTGCGGCGGGGCCCTTGCTCTTTACAGCAATATGCCAAATGAAACACGCTACACACACACAATGTAATTGTATGGTATATGTATGTATTACATATCTTATGGTCATCAACGTGATGATCTCGTCTATATTGGTTCATATAAGCAATTAAGGTCAATTTATGAATAAAAATGAGTTATCTCCTCTTTAGAGATCCGTTCTTCGAGAAATTAGCTATAATAAAAACATATGATGGAAAAAACTGGGATACAATAATCTTAATGATGAACATAAATTTACGCAGAAAACAAACATGAAAATATCAGGTAATAATTAGGCAAAAAAATATTTTTCCTTGATTGTAACTAAAGGAAATTGTGATAGTACCGAAGCTGGACTTTCATACTAAAAGGTTAATTGTCAATCTCAATTTAATGATTTAACATGTACAGGGTCCATTAACCTCTATGTGTCTCAAAAATTATTAGGATAAAAAGCAACCAGTACAATTATGCGAATCAAACTGGAAGAAACGATATTTCAATATTTAATTCATAAAATTTTCCTATACACCTAGACATCAAATCATAAATAAGGGTTCATAAAAGAAAAGCAAAACTAAAGTAATTTGGTCTATTTTTCCAGAATGCTGGCAGCATAAGAAACTTGGTTGTCGACATAAAAGATTTGCTTTTACAAACACAATTGGTTACACATCTGGAAACAAAAGTTATAAAATACTGGGGATATGTAATAAATTAAATTAAATTGAATGAATTAAAATGATATAGTTAAGAAATTCAGACTACATACACAATAAACCGTATTATGAATTTTTTCTATACATCAATCTTCGAAGATTATCATACAGTCTACTATAATTGTTAAAGAGTTTCAGAATATAATGTGCAAATTGCAAGCCATACCAAGATAGAAAGTTTTATAAGGAAACCATGATAATAATATTTTTAAAAATAAACCCTAATAATTTACAAATCCGAAGAAAAATATAAGCCAAGATCCCAAGTCTATGTGGGTTATGCTTAAAAATTATTTTGCCAATTAAGAAACTCTAATGGTTCTAAGTTTGCAGTGAAAGTTGGATTTCTCTTAGTTTTTCAGTTTGCAATGAACAAATGGATTTCATATCCTCCATATTATAAAAGAACGGCACAAACATAGTTAAAAATTTTTAATAAAGGTGACGACTTCTACATAAGATTTAAAAAATTAGGAAATAACCTATTTCCCTTTAGTAACAAAGGATTCCATAACCAAAGCATGCAACCTTAATAGACGGCATGTTGAACACCTTATTCCATTATGCCTTGGGCCTAATAAACAGCAGAAATATAACTACTAAGATAGTAAATGAGCATAGAATACACTATAAGGAAATACAAAGTATAAAATTGAGCCAAATAATAAGGTGTAAAGGTTAGAACGTATGCCTTTATTTTAATTCATCAATCTCCAAACATAATTTCACTAACTTTACTGAATTTTATATCAATTTTTTGGTACCTCGCTTCTTTCTTGTGCTCTTACTATATTTACTGTATCAAGCACATAACAATAACCAGGGATTGCTGAATTCGTCATTGACAATGAAGAAAATAACTTGCTCTGGTGAATCAGAATCAAACAATACGAACTAAGGTATAGAAAACAACATGCAGTGGTCTAAGATGGAATAGCACAAAAAACCGTTGAATAAATTTACATGAAATAAAGAGGTGGGTTAACATATTTTACCTCTTCAACTAAGTTCAATAATTGATTTGATATCCATTGCTGCACGCAAAGGGACATGGTGTCTTAAGACGAAAGCAAAAACAGATTACAGAGAACAGACTACTTCATCAAATTACAACGTTCAAAAAAATACGTTGAAGAGGAAGGATGTAAAATCAAAGCACTGAATTTGGGGATGGAATATAGGGTTACAATTAGTAGAATTCCCAAAATTATTAGGAAAAGTGAAAGAAGAGAAACAAAGAATTTTCTTTTGTAGCAAGCAGTGACTTGTGGTAAGAGATGGTTTGGAAAACGTACGTGGTGTGGGATGTTTTTCCCAGATGAAAAAAAAATTGAAAGAAGAGGAATGGGATGCGCTAAGTGATGCTGCGTCCACGTTCCTATGTTCTAATTGGAACAGATGTCACCATACAAATGCGTTGGTTTCTTTTTGCCTGTATAAGCAACAGATTGTGCACGTACAAATATGTTACTTCTATATAAAATAGGAACAAAATAATTTTTGTTTCGTTCGAGAAGATAATCCCCAAAATATGAAGATTTGGCAAAGATTTTCGAAGAAGAAAAAAGAGAAAAGACAGATATTGGTTACATAAAGGAATATGGAAAAGAAACAGAATGATTTGTAAGAATGAACAAAACTAAAATACCAAGAAAAGAAAGGAAAATAATATAAAAGACACCAATATGAAATAAAGACTGAATTCAATGCCAGTATTAAAATTCCAGCCACAATTCTGCTTTTAATTGATTGCCATGTTGATTAACACCTGCAAAAAAAAATTATACTTACGAATTTCTCTATGAGAACTGAAAAAATGATACAGAAATATATAGTTAAAAAAAATAGCATGTAAACTTTCTAAGGATGTTAATTCTAACTTTAAGACAGATCTTAAATTTATTAGAAAATATAGTAACAATGATGTGAATATGTGTCAGAAGAAGCAATGGGATGCTATTTGGAGACATCTTCCAATTTGTTTTGAGTTCACTTACCTCACATCCAAGCTTCTTTTAAATTGGTGGGCCATTTCCAGATTTCTTGTCTCATGATCGTAGTTAATGCTTTATTAAACAATAGTTCGCCTGCGAACTTTCCAAAAAAACCGAACTCATTAACCTCAAAAGTCAATAAATACAACTATTGTAAATTACATGAAAAAAAAACAGAAAGTTAATTCTTGAAATTCTGAGCTCTACAAAAATAGAGTTATTGCTAATATGCACAAAAGATTAACAACTTTAAGAAGCATGTCGTAAATATATGATCTTTTCCTCACATCCATCTCTCCGTATCTCAAAAACATTCCAACCATAAATCTATAACCATTAGTAAATCTATAAACATAAAATTAAGCAACTTTATGAATTAAAAATTCAGTTATAAACTATAAATACTTCCAAAATAACTTGTACTATTTAACGTGTAGGAATTGTCTGAAAATATCAAAACTGGATGTTGAAAGTGTTTTGAATATTTCCACACGTTGTTAGAACAAAAGAAGTGATGCATTGTTATGCAGTTTAGTTAAAAAAGAATGGTTTTTTTACAGAAAATTATCGACAATATAGAAATAATAAGTACAACTAAAGAAAAAAAAGACACCAGAGGAAGCATTTTTTCTTTTTTCAAAGAAAATAACATCAGAAGAATAACACATAAACACTATTGTATACAAATAAAGTCAAGTCTGTGAAGCTTCTCTGTTAAAGTATGACCAAACTATCTAAGATTAACTTTCCTTATTAATATACAAACATAAATAAACATTTAACCAACAAAGTAATGAGGGACGATAACATTTATATGGCCATTTCCGCCTAAAGAGCTGTAAGCTCCTCAATATCATTTATATTAGTGTTTCCCTTCATTTGTTTACTTATGGGTAGATTATTTGCAGGATTGTAAAAGAAGAAGATTCAATGTGCTCGTCTTCTATTTCTTCTGCATCAAGCTCTTCAAGATCAGCCTCATAGGAGTCACAAACCCTGTTGTATCTGCCTCATATTTTCTAAGTTTTCATCCGCTTATTCCGTTGTCTTTTCAGTCTCATCTACTGTAGTAGAAGATCCTGATTTAAGAGCATCTACATTATCAGTGGTTTCGTTAGCTCCTTCAACCATAATCATCTGATCAAGTACTCCAGCTGAAAATTTCAAACTTGGTCAATTTGAGTTTCAACTTCTCTTCTTCTTTAGACAGTGAATTGCAGCTTCTTTATTTTTTAGCTTTGTACGACGTTTTGCCTTTTCAACTTCAGAAGTAATTTTCTTCTTAATAGCATGCTCTTTCTTTTCCAGCATGTCTACGGTCGCAAGTAACTTTTAAATAGTGGAAATGATAGTAGAAGAAGGATTTACTAAAATGTGAAATAATTATAAAAAGTCATAATAGAAGACAATGTTATGTACATATCTGTAATGGTCTACAGTACAAACAATATCCTACTGCTCTTGAATTTTAGGCTATACAATATAATAAGTCAATACTCTCCATTCCTTATCAACGTATAACTGCATCCATTTAGTACTCCCATACTACTTAGATTACCAATTTGATTTCTTAAACAATAACCTGTTCCAGCCCAAAAAACAAAATAAGTGAACATCTTAGATTTTAAAGTAGATTTTGGAACCATAGAATGAAACATCATTACAGTTCAAAATCTGATGATAAAAATATTCACACTTAGATTATTTTCATAGTGCATTGTACCCTGTCGTTATTTTGGATTTCAAAAGGAGAAACGACGGTTAGGTAATAATAAGTCAGTTTATTATTCCATAAAATCATATTTAATTCAATAAACATACATAGAACAATTGCAAAAGCATGATATCAATCCAATTACGTATCAAAAAAAATTGGCCTATGATGTATGTGTATATACAGAAAACAGTAATACATCATTCGTTCATTTCTTTAATCAAAGTATAATAAGTAGATCTGAGAAGATAGTATATGAAGAGCATGGTTTCATTTTCAGATTCAACATGTTAAACCAAAACATAATTATCAACCATACAAAAGTGGAAAAATGACACACACAAATTACCAGTCATAAGATTGGGATTTGCTGGTCCTTCCGTCGTCGCATTAAATGTTGAAGTGCACTGGTGTTAAGTACTTCATCAGTACATTTCCTACTAATTCTTTCTGTTTGCGCTGGTCGATTAGCACTTCTTGTTTCGACACTGGTAATTCGTGGCCGTAACGTAAACAGATCCGTAGTTTTACGATCATTGAGGTAGGCGTCTTCCAAGTCTATCCCGTACAACAAATGTTTTCCAAAAACATACTAAGAGTGGAGAATCGAACTCCATCGTGGATCTGAATAGTTGGATGCAGAAGGAAATCGGAGAAGAATTAAGTTTTGGGAAGAAGAAGTGTTAGCGAATTTGATTAGGGAAAGAACGTCCATGAATTGGGAAAGATTGTGGTTGTGAAACTGAAAATAGACGATAGGAACATAACGGGATTCCATCTCCGTTTGCCGCACCATTAACACGTGTCATTCAAACAAACGTCTGGTTTCTCCTTTCCAGTATAAGTAAAACAAATCATTTGACATTATTGCTAGTGTATATATGTTTCAAAAACAATTTTAGTCATAACTATCAATCATAGACGGCATGAGTACCATATATCATTATATATATATATATATTATATATATATATATATATATATATATATATATTATATATATATGCAATTAAAACCGCACGATGTCGTATTTGAAAATTGGATTTCCATCATGAACCGAGGTCAGGGATCGTCCTCACCGCTTCGAGACAATCTAGCCTACCAAGTCTCAGGAACAGCCGCAACTGCCCCTTGGATCGTCAGGGCCGGTCCACCGATGTGGATTATTATGCCTGAACACTACGTTTCCCCGCACTTTAGGGCGCAAATGAGCCAACAAATGACTCCATCGGCTTCACATAGTCACCGATATATCCGAGGCGCCTCACAACAGCAACAACCACACAGGTGAAAATAATATAAATGTCAGCCAGTCTAAGCACTGACACCACCTCTAGCTAGAAAGAAACACATGCCCTCCTTGATGTCCTCTCCCATTTCTGGTCCATACCGGGGTGTAAGGCTCGCGAAACAACGCTATACACAAAGCTACGCCACACAGGCCGTGCTTTGATCATCAACCACAAGACTTTGCTTTTCAATAGAAGCCTTGATCATCTGCCACTTAGGAATGCCACACAGGCAATTCACTCAATGCGACTGGTTTCCATCGATATATAGCCTCTGAGCTCGTATGTCTCAGAGAAGGGCATTAAGCAAGAGAATAAATTATCCGCCGCCAAATAGATATATATTTAATAGAGATCAATCAACACAAAACAAAATCCAATGTCAGACACACAGTCCATTTACACGTTCGTTCTGGGTCTGAACGAAACCGGAGGCACTCGATACCTCGCATATCCGTACAATCAACAAGTACGTCCGGGTGGCTACTACTTCAACCCCGTCAAGGTAGCTACTCCTATCATGAGCATCAGTAGTACGCCTCCATTCGACGTGAAGATCATCGGTCTTGCACCGTCTTCATATCTTCGACTTTCACTCGTCGATCAATTATTTGAAATGAGAATTAACTCGGCCTTTTCAAATAATTCACGTATATCTAAAATTTCAAATCAATTCATTTCAATGGTTAAATTATTCGACATCACCAATTCTGTTCTTTAATGTAAATTTTCACACCAAACACATTCAACCATCAAATATCACATAAATCGAGCAAATTCAGTTTATTTCCATTCCATATCATTTATAATATTTTATTACGATTTATCGCTATTTTTATTTATTTAAAAATAGCCAATTCATTCAAACGACGCTTCAGGCCATAACGCGGCTGTGGCGCTGTTTTTCTCCAGATTTGATTTACACATATCTAAAAATGTAACCGTTGGATCTTCACAAAATTTATATCATTAGAAAGATCTTTTCAAAACGAATCCAACGGTTCCAGTTTCTGGAAAATCCGACAGTCGGATCTCCCGCACCAATCGTTTGAAGTTACGATTTCAAAACACGAACTGCAGCGTCGTTATTCGATTTAATATAATTATATTTATATATATATATATATATATATATAATCGATTATGGAGCTGTTTTCCTTCAGATTTGAATTAAACATTCCAGACAATCCAACCATTGGATCTTTACAAAGTTGGTGCCGTTGGAAAGATATTCCCAAGGCGAACCCAACGTTTGTGGTTTCAGGAAAATCCGATGGTCGGATCTCCCGCACTAATCGTTTGAAATCACGGTTTCAAAACACGAACTGCAGCTTCGTTATTCATTATATTTTGATTATATTTATATAAGTATATATAAATATAATTCTTTCTTCGATTTCAAAACTATTTCCACTTTATATATTTGATAAAAATGATATTTTTATCCAACAGACATTTATTTCAACACTTCACTATTTTTAACAATTCATGCATATAATAAAAATGTGATTTTTATTGTAAAACAATTTATTTCAAAACACGACTATTTTATATAGTTCATATAGATGATAAAAATATGATTTTTATTATAAAACAATTTATTTCAAAACACGACTATGTTACATAGTTCATATAAATGATAAAAATATGATTTTTATTATAAAACAATTTATTTCGAAATATGAATGTCGTTCAACACATGAATTTCTATTCAACACACGAATATAGTTTCAACACATGAAAATAATTCTAACACATGAATTTTATTGAAAATTTCGGCAGCATAACGGCAGGGTAGTTAAAACCGAGACCGTATCGAAGTACAGCTCCTCGCTCTACCTTAAAACCTTGCGGTTTTTGACAATGGGGATTCATGCATCTAGTTCGCACGCAGGCGGCATGTTTTATTTTCATTTCCACAATCCTATTCTAATTTGTTTCAACCACCAATGGGTATTTTTCAACCACAGTCAATCATTCTCAACCACAAACAATTTATAACAACCATTCGCATTATTCACCAAATTTCACATCAACCAAACAATCCAAACAATATCACAACCAATAAATATCGTCCATGGTCTGCGGACGAGGAGAGTGTATATATATATATATATATATTCGTATATAAATATATTTCAATTCACTTCAATTCATTTCAATGCACATCTAATTTTTACAACGCATATATAACTTATACATCGAACATACAACTTATACAACGCTTACACATGAGGTGTACAACGCTTATATAACTCATACATCGACTATATAATTTATACAACATTGTTTTCCATATCGTTTATAAATTAGAAATCTCACCGTGGGTTCCACTCCACCAAAAATAGCAGAAGGCTCAGAAAAATATGCGGTCTCTTCTAGAATGTAGAAGACATCCACACGAGTCCACTGTCTCTTGTTTCACTGAATTTCATCAACAAATGAAAAAGATATGATTTTTACAGTGAAATCAAAAACCGTAGCGCTTTAAACTGCTATTAAATAGTTTAAAATAGTTTCAGCCGTACCTCAGTAGTTTCGTTCAAAACTAGGCTTCAATTTTACTCGAAATCCGTGAAGATTGAAGAGGATCGGGCTACGCAGTGTCGAAGGGGGAGGAGAGGCACTCAGGCGCCGGGGGAAATGGGCCCACTCGGTGGTGCCAGCTGTCAGCGGCGGCGGCTGAAAGCTCCGACTTTCTTGAGCTCGATTCTGGCTCTACAGGGCACGAAAAAAATCCAAACTTCATATGGATGTGAAGCTCGTTGATAGCACTACAAAAATATCCAAAGGAGCTCGATTCTTGCTCTACAGGGCACGAAAAAATCCAAACTTCATATGGATGTGAAGCTCGTTGATAGCACTACAAAAATCTCCAAAGGAGCATAGTGTTTTATTGCGTGTAGGAGGAGGAATCAGAGGGGGAAGTTTTGAAGGGTTTCCGCCTGTTATTCGATCGTCGGGGAGAGAGAAACGATGAGATGGACGAATGAGATTTATTTATTTATTTATATATTTTTAAATTTCTAAAATACCCTCTTTCACCCACGAACACCAATCCAAACCCAACGACTGTCATCCCTAGCGTTTTACCCCCATTCCGAACACAATGGGATATGTTTCGTAGGCCCATTCGACTGTTTCAGTCAGTTTTCCTCCAATTTAAAATATATAACATTCAATATTCGATTTGAACGTACATTTCAATTTGCCAGGACCACAAACTGATTCGAAAAATTCCAGAAAGATAAATCGAGCTATGTTTTGACGATACGGTCCCAACAAAACTAGTTTCGCTGAATTCTGAGACCATTTGAAAAATGGTCATTTTCTGGTCGATCCAATTTAACTGTAATTGACCAAAACACATTTTCCTTTTCCACGCTCACATACTAGCTTCAAAAATTATGAAATTTGAAACCTAGCAATATCTTCACATCCCGGATCCAATAAAAGTGGTTTCGTCGAATTCCGAGGTCGTTTGCAAAATGGCCATTTTCACAGGCTATATAAACTCTATAGCGACCTTTCTGAAAATTCATTTGGCCATAACTTTTGCTTCCTGCTATGAAACTTCGATTTTTCAGATTCGTTAGAAAGGTATTCACTAACAGATTTAAATATTTTTGGTTTCACCCAAATCCGTTTTGTTTTGCACCCGGTACAGTCAGTCAAAGTTTGAATTCAAATTTTGAAACTACCGCGCCATTTCAGGCCTTGTTTATAATTCAAATTAATTATATTCATTTTCAACATCGATTCAAACATACATTTCATCGTTATTATTTAAGATATTTATTTTAAATATTCAAAATTCACTAAAATAGCCAATTTAAAAAAATTAAATTGGTTCAGATTTTACGGGTCGTTACATGTATTTCCATGCTTCAGACATGCTTTCTTATTTAAAACGCCTCCCTTTTGTGATTTGTATGATACTAGTATTCATTTATGAATACACTTCAGGTGCTTATAATTTTCTGTTTCAATCGGACTTGCATGTTTCAATACATATTTGATGAATAAGACAACTTTCATTACTAAGCAGGAAGTAATCTACTCATCTTGAAGTATATCAAGATTTGTCATTACAACAATACTAACCAGGAAGTAATATACTCACCTTGAAGTATATCAAGATTTTCATTACAACAACACTTAAAAGAATGCTGCAATCTATCATCCATGTTCTTGGTATTCTTTATAATAACAAATGTTATTTATGTTCTTCAGGAACTTATATATTATAATAAGTTTGCATATCGCTACTACCACTTCAATGGATATTAAGAGTTTTATTATAACAATTCTTGAAAGCAGGAAGTGATCTACTCATCATGAATTATTTCAAGATTTTCATCACAACAATACTTAAAAGAATGTTTTAATCTACATTTCTTGCTCTTTATCACTACCAAAGATATTTAAATTCTTCTGGAATTTATATACTTTCATCGTTTATACCTTCAGGGTATTGTAAGTGTTTTAAACACTTTCACCACTTTAATCAATTCAATTTTCTCTGAAAATGCAATGCTCGTGGCACTTAACATGTTGTGGACACTCTATGGTGCTTCAGTAACTTCCGTGTGATTGTCATTATATATATTTCTTTTTTTATCTTATGAACTACAGGTTCATATCTTATGGACTCCCAGTCCATATATCTTACTTAGGAGAATTTCATGATGGCCAATCATGTTTCTCTCTAATATGGGATTTTAATCCATTTCTAAATATAAGCGCTTTATTATTTATTAATTTATCATCGATGATTATTTCTTGTCAGTTCTATACATAATTTATTGAGATCTCAAAACTTATCATGCTTTAGGTACCTAAACCACTTCTGGGGTTATTTTGACAATCATGTCATGGGTTTCTTTCAAAGCACCCTTAAGTGTTTCTTTAGGAACATTCACCTCCTTTATTTTGCATCTTTATGACTTACTCCATAAATATTTTGAACTGACTTTTATACCACATTTTCAGCTGTGATTTACACCTTTTGATCCTTCGGGGATTCAAATGTACATTAGAGAAAGTCTATTAGGGACATAATTGATAATTTATGCAAGTTACTTAATACTTTGCATAATTCTATATGTTAGTAAATATTTAACATCGATGATTCCTTTATCCTTCCCCTCAATGTTGAAAAACATTGTCACTTTAAATAATAAACCTACTTTGGATTCATTTTTGATCCATTATAACATCATAGCTAGCAAATACATTAGATGTATTTTAATTATAGGAGGATAATGCTCTTATTAGTTCATAAGATGCATTCATATTGCATTGCATATTCCCTTTCATTGATCTAATGACTTGGAGGAATTTTCTATCATTTGAATATGCACATGACTTCAGGTCATTCAATATTGATGTCAATTGACTTTCTGAAATATTAAATAGTATATGCATAATTTATAATATGAGCTCATGACAACTTCAGGTTGTTAATTAAATATTCACATATACGTGTATATACGTGCGTCCACGTATTCCATATTTAATTGATTTGCATATTCTTTCTTATTCGAGATACCTATTTTAGAACAAATTGTTCATAAGGTTCCAATCATTAATTTTTGCTTATCAAGCGATGTCAATGCGAATCTTAAAGATCGTATCATAATATCCAAAATATATGATTTGGAATTGTATTGAACTTCTGGTTCAAATGAAATATATGAACAACTTCAAGTTGTTAATCTATATTGAACTTCTGGTTCAAATAATATAAACAATTTCAAGTTTGTTAAACTGTATTGAACTTATGGTTCAACTGTATTGAACTTCTGGTTCCACTGTATTGAGCTTCTGGTTCCACTGTTTTGAACTTCTTGTTTAAATAAAATATATAACAACTTCGAGTTGTTAAAATTTATTCTTCAATACAATATGTAAATATAAATATATAAGCAAAATACAACTCATTTTGAAAATTGTGCAATCTTTGGATGCACTATTATTGTCGCATATGATTTAACTTCTTTAAGAAGGGTAATGTTGTTTTTTCATACGGTTTGAATAAAGCTTTAGGCTTTTAAATTATGAAGTGTTTCAAATTCATTAATTGAGGAACTTCGATTTCCTGTGCATATATATACACATACATATGTATATCAATTTTACAAATTTATGATGAACTTCTGGTTCTCAATCTTTTAACATACTTTTAATTTAGAAGCTTTTACATTTTTTCTAATTGACAAGATTTCAAACTTGTATACTTTATCAAAAATGTTTATATATATATACATATACATATATACATAAATATATAATTCAAGATTCAGGTCCAAAACTTTGAGTTATACAACTTCCAGTATAAATATTTTATGTGCACAACTTCAGGTTGTGGATCTATCCTTTCTTCCATAACATTAGTTATTACTAGCTAAATACATCGAATAATAATACATATGTTTATTCTTATTCCAGATACAAACATACATCAATTAACTAACAATAACTAATGCATTTAATGAATTTATGACAATAAGGTAATATAATATATTATCATAACAATGCATTCTCTAACATTCAATGCATTTATGACAATAGGGTAATACAATATATTTATCAATCACATAATCAACATTTTACATTCTCTAACATGAATGGTTCAAAAATTTACAGATCTGTACATAAAATTCACAACTATAAACAAAAATAAACTACATCTCATATTCAATTTTTTTTCTCATTCTTCAATATGAATGATTTGAAAAACTTGTAAATTTATACATAAAATTCACAAACATAAAAATTATATATTTTTTTTGTTCAAATTATACAACTCATATAAAGATCTTTTAGATCTTCTTTTTATATCATATTGCTTCTTGCCTTTTTAGAAACTACAGGTTCTAAACTTTCCATGTAATGACAAAAATTGTTTTTGCATTCACTTTGGGTGCGCAAAATTAAGATCAATATTTATATCTTAACTTAATATGATCTTCAGGATACATATTTTCTTTATAAAAGTTCTCCTAAGAAACAATGAAATATTTCTTCTAGAAATATAATATGTTCCAAAATGACTATAATAAAACTTCAAGTTTTATCTTAATTCATATATTGTTATTATATATTTTTAATTGAAGCAACTTTTCTAGAAAGTGCCATTTTTTCTTCACATATGAGAGTCACTTTACTATTTTTCTTCAAGAAAATAGTATTTATTATAAATATAATGATCTCTTCCAATAATAAGTTTCTTTAAGAAATTATGTGTAGCATAAAATGGAGTATAAGGCTTTTCATTTTGTTGAGACTTTTCATTTCATTGATTTTTCAAATCCTTTCCTATTATAGGTCATTTGCTATAAGCAAATATTAAATGCAATTATATGCTTTATTTCATGTTTCTCGTTTGAATATGAACTTTAGGTTACTTGTTTGCATATGAACTTCAAGTTCCTTGTTAGGTCATATGAACTTCAGGTCATTTGCATGTGAACTTCCGGTTCAACCACTCCTACCTTGTGTTTGGAAGTATAACAGTCTTCTGGTGGTCATAACGCTCCTTCAGGGAGTTCCATAAGTGGAGAGGATCTTTTTCAGTTAAATATTCTGATTTTAGATCATCGTGAATATGGCATCTTAAAAATATCAGAGCCTTTGTTTTGTCCTTCTAGGATATATTATTACCACTTTTAACGGTATTCTCTAAGTATTGAGATTGTAAATGGATTTCAGTGTTCGACATTTTTGTGAATCACACAAAAAAATAATTGTAGATGCTTAATTAAACAAAATTCACATATTAGTATACATGTTCTATAATTATCAAAACGAATTAACAAATTAACGAACAGACAAAACGATGAAACTGTAGTGTTGTTATATCATTAAAAAATGCAGACCTCGTAAAATAGAATAGGACCGTAGACATGCATGTAATAAATTGAATATATTACGGCACGAAATCATAAAAAATATCCAAATCTGTAAGTCTTTCTCTATGCATTTACAATGAACTTCTTACAATAATGAAACAATACAAACCGTCAAGGAGCCATACACCATGTTACATAACAAAAATAATGGCCATAGTTATACATATGTTGGCTAACAAGCAGCTTGTTGTTTACATATATGTATACCTATTAGCAATGACTTCTCTGTTATTGAAGAGATAAAGTAGCAAATGAAGATGTTTTATGTATGGCGTATGGGGTAAAAGATCTGTAACACCCCGAAATTAGATATACTATACTGTAAAGATAATTAATTAAAGGATTAATTAATTAATGAAGAAAAATTAAAAATGCATGCGAATTAATTAGGGTACAGTAAAAGAAAAATTAATGCAATTAATACAAAAGGAGGAAGGAAATGTGTGGATGCATGCAGTAGAAAGAAAGAAAAGAAGAAGAAGATAAATATAGTCAATTTATTTGGAAGGAAAGATTTATGTATGTATAAATAGATATATATGTGTGTGTAGGTAACTTCATTATGCATTGACTTTGTATGTTACGAGCAAAGTAGAAAAAAAGGGGGAATTAAATTATATACTCGATTTCCACTTTTTAAAATAGGTAAGCAATCAATTTGCATTAGTTGTCAATATTAGAATTTATAAATAGGTGCGTGTGTGTATATATATATATATATATATATATATATATATATATATATATATATATATGGGCAATTAATGTATACAGTAAAGGAAGAATATGTAAACATGAATAGATTGAAATTAATTTGTAGATGTGTGTTAATATGGCATTGATTGAAAAATATGTAATCGACCTTAGTTTATATACGTGTTTGTGCTAATTTGTCATTCATATTAATTGGGCATTTATGTTCATTTGTAAAGGCATGTTATTTGACATCAAATTGTAAACATGTTAATATTGTTAAGAAACCATGTAATTATCTTAATTTGTATAAATGCTTATGCTAATTTGTCACTTATGTCAATTAACATTAAGCAGAATATGTTAATCTGAGGAATATAGTAAAATTGTTATTCAATGTTAATTGTCATAATTAAGAAGAATACGCTAATCGAAGAAAACATGCAATTGGATGTTTAACTTCAATTCATATTAATTTAAGGGAAGAAAAATAGAAGGTTATTAATATATATAAAATACATTTGCTGACTCAGCACTAGGCGTACGATGCGGATTAAAAACCTAATATCTAAAGGCTAAAATTAATCTAAACTTCTATATAAGCATACATAGACTCAAGCTCTAAACTTAAACTAAATTAGTCTCTTAGCCATCATGCTGCTGCTGGAATAGTTCGCCTTCTTCTTAAAGCTAAGGAATTGTGAGACAAGATTGTAGAACAAACGACGAACGAATTTATTCTCTTTTCTAATCCGTTCTTTGTGAGTATAATTTCTTTCACAAAATAATTAATAAATTAATTATGATGAGTTATACTTTGGATTATGAGAACGTGCCTGTTGAACCATGTGGCTTTACTTGATTTTGTTGTCGTCTGTTTGTGAACATATGACAGTTTTGTTAACTTATGTTAGTAGATCTATTTCATATGTCCAATCACATATGTTTAACTTGATTCATTTTATGACATCAGTTTATATGCAAGTCTGTATGCGAATTCATTTTATGACATTAATTTACATGTCTAAATCATATGCAAGTGTAAATGTAAATCTTAACTTACATGTCTAAATTTATATGCAAGTTTATATATATATAAGTTTGGATGTGAATCATATGCTAGTTTATATGTAAGATTGTATGCGAATCATATATAAGTCTTAGTTTATATGTCTAAATTGCATACGCAAGTTTAATACAAGTTTGTATCTAGATCATATGCAAGTTTATGCGAAAACCATGTTCATATATGCAAGTTTGTCTTTTTGTGTATGGATCTATGCATGTCATATCTTATATAATTTGATCCATGCCAGTTTGCAGTTTATGCAAATTATGCTTATTGCCTATGCAAGTTATTGATTATGCAAATTTATGATTATATAAATTATAATCATGCAAGTTATGATCCATGCTAGCCTATTATTATTTGCAAGTTAGATCTACTTTATGTGTTATGCAAGTTGTGATGTTAGACTATTTGCGGGTCTAACATATTTCATATTAAACGTACGGACGACATGGGGGAAATGGGAAAATATTAAATATTAATATTGTAAATTGGCATAAAATGGCTTTAAACCATATAATTAATTTGAAACACTAATTGGCCTAATTTATATGCATAGAAATTATGGACATAATTTAGGTGACAATTATGGACATGGATTAAAATTGTAAGTTATTGGCAATTTGAAATAGGGATATTAATTCAAATTGGGGTTGAATAATAATAAGTAATAATAAATGCCTAAGACACGAGGTTAGACTCGTTTGTGGTGTAAGACTGCCCGGACCCGCCCGGCAAATCCAGCAACCACAAACGGTAGTCTAATGTGAGAAGTCAAAGGCATAAATTAAATGCGTAATAAATGCCTAAGACACGAGGTTAGACTCTTTTGTGGTATAAGACTGCCCGGACCCGCCCGGCACATCCAGCAACCGCAAACGGTAGTCTAATGTGAGAGGACGTAGGCATAATTAAAAGATGCTTAGACACGAGGTTAAGTCTAGCTTATGGTGGAAGTCTGGCCGAAACCGCCCGACATATCCAGCGGCCACAAGCAATCGACTTAATGTGAGAGGACTGTGCATTAATAATTAATTAATGCTGATCAAAGACGAGTATGAATGACAAATAGAAGATTGGTTGAGTTGAGTAATTCTCTGAGTATCGATCTGATGTTGATTTCGGTCTTCGGGGTTGATACTTAGGGATTTATTCTCTTAACCAATGTATCCATGAACTAATATGTACTTAATCTAAATTAAGTAAAACATGTTATACGATATATATATATATATATATGATACATAAAACATGTTAAGTGGGTAGGGTTAAGACCAGCTTAACCAATAATATATATTAATCTAATAAGTGGGTAGGGTTAGGACAAGCTTAACCAATAATATATATTAATCTGATAAGTGGGTAGGGTTAAGACCAGCTTAACCAATAATATATATTAATCTGATAAGTGGGTAGGGTTAAGACCAGCTTAACCAATAATATATATATATATATATCTGATTAATGGTTAGGGTTAAGACCAGCTTAACCAATAATATATATTAATTTGATAAGTGGTAGGGTTAAGACCAGCTTAACCAATAATATATATTAATCTGATAAGTGGGTAGGGTTAAGGCCAGCTTAACCAATAATATATATATATTGATTTGATAAGTGGATAGGGTTAAAGACAAACTTAACCAATAATACATGTTGATTTGATAAGTGGGAAACATAGGTGACATATGGGATATAATTATCACTAAACCAAGTTGAAACTTCTAAGAAGACATGAATAGGAGGGGGTTAAGTGGGAAATCCTGGTGGGGACCAAGCATAGGTGGAAAGCTTGTGTCAAGTGTGGGGACCCTTTTCAACCAGTAACCCATTTAGTATCCAAGTAAGCTCGATCTATGTCGAGGACGAGACACGCTTACTGGATTTGATTGTAAGGGGTCAAAACGGGTTAGCGGTGGCAATGCAAGTCCAACGGGGTCATGTGCGTGCGTGGGCCCGGGCTGGTAGGTAAGACGTTGTTGCATCGTGTAGGTATAAGCCGTGCATTTTAGTCATATAGGGTTGCCACTTTAGAGAGTGATACACCCTACTGTGGGACCAACACAGGTATCTACGAGTTAGGGAGCCGATCGAATGGGAAAGCTAGTGGGTACGACTAGCGGAGATAGGAGCAGGCGGCACCTATGAAGACAGGCTGGAGCACGGCTACCATATTATGAATAATTGTTGTAATTAGAATAGGGAGGGTAGTGGGTATAACTAGTGGAGATAGGAGAAAACGCCACCTATGAAGACAGCTAGGGGTACACGAGACTACCATTATAATTATTATGATTATTATGTTCAGTAGGCGGGATCAACTCTTAGTGTAATAGCCCGGAAATCCGAGCCAATTTAAAAAATTTATTTTGGCGATTTTAATGGATTTTGAATATTTAAAATGAATTATTTTAAATAATGACGACGAGGAATTTATTTTGAATAGAATTAGAAGTATATATTTATATAGATCGTCGTTAGAATATAAATATTTATTTTTAATTATAAAAGGAATTGAAAATGGCGCGGTAGTTCGAAAATTCGATTTCAAGTTTCAAATGAATGTGCAGGATTCAAAATAAACCGGATTTTGGCGAAACTAAAAATATTTGAATCTATTTGAAAATATCTTTCCGAAAAATTGAAATTTCATAGCGGGAATAAAAATTTATGCCCAGATGAAATTTCAGAATAGTCGCTATGGAATTTTAGCCCTTAAAAATGGATGTTTTGCAAACGACCTCAGTTTTCGACGAAACCACATATGTTGGATCCGGGATGTAGAGTTATTGCTAGGTTTCAAAATTCATAATTTTTGAAATCAATATGTGAGTGTGGCAAAGTTAGACGTGTTTTGACAGTTTCAGTCAATTTGGAACGACCAGAAAATGGCCATTTTTCAAACGGTCTTCAAATCTGACAAAATTAGTTTTATTAGGACCATATCGTCAATACGAAGCTAGAAATAATTTTTCTGGAAATTTTAGAGTCCGTATTTGACCCCAGTAAATTGAAATGCGCGTTCAAATTCAATATACATTGATTTATATTTTAATTTGAATGGAAACTGGTCGTAACAAGCAAATTGGCTTGCGAAACATATCCCATTGTGTTTGGAATGGGGGTAATTAGCTAGAGACGATAGTCGTTGGGTCTCGTTTCGAGTTCGGGTGAAAAGTCAACTTTATATGGAGAAAATAAATTAAATTAATTAAAAAATTTATATAGCCCCCCTTACCTTTCTTTTCTTAGTCAAACTCGATTAGAAATTAAAAAAAGGGACCCGATGACCAAAACTCGTCGCCCCCTCTGCCAAGACCGCCACCGCCACCGACGTGCGCTCCACCGTCGGCCACCACCAGTGCCCCCCTCCTTCCCTTTCCTCTCTCCTCTCACCCAATGCGAACCACCTCCCCCAAATCCACCAAAAACCGTCGCCCCTGACCCCTAACCGCCACTGCAGACCAGCCACCACCCTCCACCGCCTTGTCGCGCCTCCTGCCACCTTCTCCGACCATTTCTGACGTACCAATGCCGGCGTGGGCCCTCCTCCAACATCCAAGATCCGGTTTTTACTCTGAAATGTGAGTTTTCTATTTTTATTCTTCGAGTTAGAATTTTTATATACATTAAGTTTAGATTTTTATGGTAGAAAGTTTAGACTTTTGTTGTAAGAAGTTTTGATTTTATGAAAAAAGAAAAGGGTTGAAATTTTATAAATTTAGGAAGGTTGGATTTTTTACATGAAGAAAGGTTGGATTTTTATATATGAGATTAGCGAAGAAAGGTTGAATCTTTACAATGTATGCAACATTATATAAAAATATAATTTTTATATAGAAATAAGTGTAGTAAAAATCTGATTTTTACATATGTAGTAGAGATATAAAAATACGATCTTTATATATAAAATGTGATTTTTATATAGAGAACGGCGAGAGAAAATATGATTTTTATTATATGTAGAGATTAAAAATATGATTTTTATATAATAGAGAATATAAAAATATGATTTTTATATAATAAAGAGTATAAAATTATGATTTTTATATAATAGAGAATATAAAAATATGATTTTTATATACTAAAGAACATAAAAATGTGATTTTTTTTATATGAGTAGCGATATAAAAATATGATTTTTGTTATGAAGTTGGCATGATAAAAATATGATCTTTATTATATGAACACCGTTATAAAAATAGAATTTTTATCTATATAATAGCGGTATAAAAATAGAATTTTTATCTATATAGTAGCGGTATAAAAATAGAATTTTATGTATGTAGTAGCAGTACAAAAATGTGATTTTTATATACATAGAAACAATATAAAGATGCGGTTTTTTTATATGTAGTTAATACGGACAACGAAAGTGACAAAAGGCGAGCACGGCGAAGATTTTCTACATATGAAGTGTCGTGGCGTTTAATTTAGCTTCTAGGTGAGAACTTCTCACTTTAGTTTTTGTTTTCTAGTTAAAATATATACTAGGATGCAGACGGTGCTTAGCAGCAACCGACACCCGTTGTCCACAGACCATGGACGACTTGTTTGATTTTGTTGTATGGTGAAAATTGATTGTGATGTGGAATGAATGAAAATATATTCATGTGTTGAAACAAATTATTTATCATTAAAAATATAAATTTAACGTGAATGTGAATAAATAAATATTCATTTACAAATCAGACGATTTGTTTATGTACACCCATTTGAAGTATATTGATTGGGACGATAAATTTTACACATCGCCCAACTGCACAAATAAAAATCTATGTTTGTTGACTGAAACCCACACGGGTATTGGGATGGTATTTGATGTACACTAATCCCAATTATTTAGTTGTAGTCAATCGATAGGTTGACAGACAGTTGTGTAGTGCACTTTGGATGATGGTTGATTATGTATCATTGCTATTATATACATGTGTTGTATGGAATCCATATAATTAACATTATATGGTAATTGATTGGGCCTCATTCCAATTTAGAAAATAAATTATATTCATGTGTTGAATAAAAGAAAATTCATGTGTTGAATAGAATAAATATTCATGCGTTGAATAAAATATATATATTCATGTATTGAAGAAAATATTCATTTGTTGAATAGAATAACGAAGTTATTGAAATATATAAAGCCGTGTTGATTAGATGTGCGCCATTTTGACGTGAACAATATTTATATCGATTATATTCATTTTTATAATGAATATAGAAAAGGAAGTGATTTCAAAATATAACGTTTTGAAAATATTATCACTTATATATTAATGATATGGAATATTCAATTTTGATTTAAAATTGAATATGAAGTTGAAATCGTTTTTAAAACGAATTTAAACGATTTATAAAATACGCTTAGAATTGAAATCGACGAAGTATATAATATATATATATATATATATATATATATATATTAAATGGCCTGAATAGAACGCGCCGCGCTGTGACAGTTCGCATATTTCGACCATTGCCTTCGAATTGACGTTACGGGAGATCCGACCGTCGGATTCTCCTAAAACCAGAACCGTTGGGTTCATATCGAAAAGAGCTTTCTAATGAAAATTAGAAATTTGAAATCTAACGGTTGGATTTGGAATTATGTCCAAATCAAATTTGGAAAAGGTCGATGTAAGTGCAGTTCGACGACCGTTATTGGAAATCGACTGTACGGGCCTTGATATAATTATTAAAAATATCAATAATTTGTGTAAAATCATAATAAATGATTTAGAAAGAATTAGGGTGAAAAATCCCATATTTAAAAAGGATAAAAATATATTTTATCGAAATGAACTAGTTATGAACTAGAATTATAATCCAATGTTTTTGAATAAATAAATTGGATTTGAAGTGGTTTTAAAAATAATCAGAGTTTCCAATATACGAATTGGAATGGATTTGAATTGAAATTATCTTCGGAATATTTCGATGTTGGATTTCATGATTATACAGATATGGTTGTGGAAATTTGAAAGATATATTTATACCATTATTTCCAATACGATATTTGTTGGTTTCAGAATTTGATATTGAATAGAAGCTGATATATTTTCTATTCAGAGCCTTGTATTTAATATCAAATGGGATTTTGGGTTTCGTCGTGAATGGTGTCTTAAATAACACTGTTCTTGGACCCATGTTAGAAACGAATAAATCTTTGAATTAAGATTTAGTGAAATTGCCGAGTTAATTAGTATTTAATTGTAATTGAATTTAAATTGGTTTTTGGGGTTTATCATGAGCGGTGTTTTGAATAACACCTATTCTTTAACTTGATTAACAATGGAAAGTGATTTTGGGTTTATCGTGAACCGCGTTTTAGATGACATTGGTTCTTTAACCTAGTTAAAGACAGGATATTGGTTTTTGGGAAGATTAAAACTAAGTGAAGTTTTAATGAATCTTTAATTAGATTGAAATGATCAAGAATGGAGTATCACTAGTTTTGCTCCAAGCGATAGTTAAATCTTTAATTAGATTTGAACGTGAAATGGTAATTAATTTTACCGATAGCACCGTGGTGTTAGATAAGGAGTATTACCAATTTTGCTCCATGGGATGAATAGGTTGGGATTGGGAAATAAAATAAATAATTACTTCGGTGTGGTTCGCTAATCCCGACTAGTTTGGAAAACCTTAACATGGTTTGAAATGATATCCAAAGGAAGATTAAAGAATAAATTTAGAAGAATTTATCTTTGATAAAATTAATGGGAACCTTTCCCTAAGAATGTGAATTTTTGAATAAAGGATATTCTGAATTAGGAAGAGGCGTATGTTGCGTTTGTGTAACACTTGTTTATTATATAAGCAGGTTATTTGGAAAGGTCGGGTTTACACCCATTCTGAATAACCGATTCTACGATAATTCGACGATGAAGATGGTGGTTGAAGACCAGAGGTCTTCACATCGTTTGGATGATTATTGATGATCTTGATTGGGTTGTACACCCAAGAGGAGGGAATCAGTTGGTGATCGTTCAGACGTACTTGGAGATCGATGGATATGCGAGGAATAAGGTTCCTCCGGTTTCGTTCAGACCCAGAACGAACTTGTAAATGGACTGTGTGTCTGACATTTGATTTTATTATGTGTGATTGATTTCTATTAAATATGTATCTGTTTGGCGGTGGAGAATTTATTCTCTTGCTTAACGCCCTTCTCTGAGACTTACGAGCTTAGAGGTTGTATATTGATGGATATCAATCGCATGGCATGAATTGTCTGTGTGGCATACCTAAGTGGCAGATGATCAAGGCTTCTGTTGAAAAGCAAAGTCTTGTGGTTGATGATCAAAGCACGGCCTATGTGGCACTGCTTTGTGTATAGCATTAATTCGCGAGCCTCACACCTCGGTATGAGTAAAAAAACGAGATAGTGACTGCAGGTAGAGCACAACGTTTCTTTCTAGCTATGGGTGATGTCAGTGACCTACCAGTCCTGACATTTATATACTTTTTACCTGTGTGATTGTTGGATGCGAGGCGCCTCGGATATAGGTCTGATAGAACCGGGAAACGTGTATTCAGGAATAACTAATCCTCAAAAGTAAGAGAGGACTGGCCCTAAAGATCCAGGATCGCTGTGTGTGGTCCTGAGACATTTGCTAGAGTGTCTCGAATGGATACGAGCTTGCCCCTTGCCTCGACTCATGATGGAATCCAATTTCCAATATGTGACATTTTGGTTTTATTTGTATAGCCTAGTATGGCGACATAGTGGTATAGGGCACTTATGCCGTCTATGATTTATACATTATGATTGAAGTTGTTTTCTTCACTTATACTAATAATAAAAGATGAAATTTAGCGTATCAAGCATTATTTGGCTATTATAAGGTAAAACCCTATCCTTTGGCTTGCGTTGCATTGTGTGATGGGACCTGGGTTTTATAATAGCTTCATTTTTATTTATTTAGCATTGCGCTGTTTGTTTTATGCACTGGTATTCTTGGGAGGAAACTCGTTCCGTGTTATACGGCGCGGTCCCTTGATTTACCTAACTTTAAAAATAAAGATTAATAACTGTTTTTAGTTCTCACACCAGTCACATGACTGACCTGGAGTTTATTGTTTTAACCTAAACTCTGGGTGCCCCTATTTTCCACACATGCAGCTAGTAGTTTTGATTTTGTAGATTTATATTCACAGGATCCTGTTTTATAGCTGAAGTGATATTCGGAAAGCTCTGTATCCGTGTATTTCTTTCAATTGTGTGTTGTATTATTTTTCCACTGCTATGTATTTAAATGTAATTTAAATCTCTGATATTTATCAAATGTGTAATATTTATTTATACTCTGTATATTCTTGTATTCTGATGGAGTTGTTGTAATAAACAATGAAATGTTCTTCTGTTTGCATTCCAATTTGTCGTGTTCTCAAAACAATCAGGGGTTTCGAACGATCTTGGTCGGTTTAGCGATCGATTCGGATCGAGCGAAATTCTCAGTTGTTACACTCAGAGTGACTAGTATTGGTGCAGTGTAGTATTTATCGTATAGTGATTAGAAGCATAATTAATGTTGTCTTATTCATCTTTATTACCTGGTCATGCCTGCTTGTTTTACAGTCATTCCTTATTTTCCAATTTATACATTGTCATATTACTTTACTAATTATATTGTTAAATTATTGGACTCGCCAGACTTTATGTCTGACCTCGTTTGTTTTCGCCTCTTTTCTTCCGTTCCCCCCCCCCACTGGGTTTACAGGGAGGAAATATTCAAGTTTGATTCGGATTTCTCTCTGCTTGAGGTACTAGAAGTTCTTGAAGAACTGCTTGGCTTTGATTCTACCTATTTAAGGCGTTTTTGTTGGGGATTATGGCTTTAAAATTATGCACTCTGAAGGCTTTTGTACAAGACTAATATTATGTACTTGGTTTTGATATTTGAAGATGTAACCCAACTTTATTTTTGTTTCAACTGCAATAAAGTTATAAAAATTTCAAGTACTACTTTATGTATCTGTCTTGTAATATTCTGTTCTGTTTACTCATAATGCTCCATGAAACTTAATGTATTCCCTTTGCGAGTGACATTAATGGACGTGGGGTGTTACACTTGGTATCAGAGCTGAAGGTTACCAGATTAGATAAAAGTTTTTTTGAAAACTATTTTCAAAAAGGTTTTAAAAGGAAGTATTTTCAAAAGGAAAGTTTATTTTGAAAAACATAATCCCCAAAAGCCATATATCTTCCTTCCGATTCTCTGTTTTGGATCTCTTACTCTTTCCTTTTTGAATCTCTTCCTCCGTGTATAGACTCTTTTTCTAAGATATGTAAGAACTTCCGTACGATGGGCGGAAAACCACTTCATGGGACTGAGACGTATGTCAAAGCTAGAAGGAAGTGGAGGACTTTTGCAACCTTTGAGGTTGACGATGGGAGGAAGGTTCAACTAGCTGCTTGGTTAATGAAGGGTGAAGCTTCATTTTGGCGGAAGGTTACGAATGGAGAATGTGCAGGAGAGACATGGATAGGACACACGATAAGAAAGTAGATCCAAAGAAAGGAGGTAAGCATAACAAGGGGACAAGAGAAAAGGAAGTGCCACACTTGTCAAATACCTGACTACTTAAAGAAGACTAGTTGTTATCATTACAGAGAGACATGACATCTTATTAGGATTGTCCAAAGAGGCAAGGGTAAGGAAAAAGTACAGGATCTTCTGGAGGGCAGATGCGTTCCTTCACGGTTGGTATACCTGATAGAGGTAGAAACATCTCGGTTGAAATTTGGTTTTCCTTTTTGATCATCCTGTTTGAACTTTGTTTGATTTTGGCGCTTCACATTAGTTTGTATCTGCTTCGTTAGTTGAAACACTACACCTAAATACTAGTCTAGTTAGGGATCCCATGGTAGTCTCAAATCCTATTGGTGGTTCGGCTCATTTATTTATGGTGTGTCGGGATTTAAGAGTGTCTATCTTGGGTGTTGGGGTTTGAATGCAATGCCTCCGTTCTTGACTTCATAGGCTATGGCTTGATTCTAAGCCTGGATTGGCTAGCCAGATACGGTGCCATCCTAGACTGTGTAAGAAGGGTGGTTAGATCGTTGACTCGTTGTGGAAAGACCCTTGATATTTCTTGTGACCCTAGAGGTTTAGTGACGCTTAGCTACCTAGAATCTCTTGACGCGTCCAACGATGATTTGGATTCTGTTCGTGTGGTTCATGAGTATGGTGACATCTTAGATGAAGTTCAGGGTTTACCCCTGAGGCGTGAGATAGACTTTCGTATATACCTAGTAGATAATGCAAAGCCAGTTGCATTACCAGTACGACACATGGCTCCGAGAGGGAGAAAAGAAGTGAGGTCCTTAGGACACATGGTCTCTAAGGAAGGGATAGCTGTGGATCCCGCAAAGGTGGTGACAATCCAAGATTGGAAGGATCCTAGAAACGCAACAAGAAGCTTTCTAGGGCTGGCGGGCTATTATAGGAAGTTCATTAAGGACTTCGCGAAGATATCAGCCCCACTTACTCGGTTAACGTAGAAGAACTTGACTTTTGTTTGGGATGTTGACTGTGACTATGCTTTCCAATGTTTGAAGAGGGCCTTTACGACAGCTCCAGTTTTGACTTTGCAAGATGGGAGCAAACCATTTAAAGTATATATTGGTGCTTGCGGGACAGGGCTTGGAGCAGTTTTTGATGCAAGAGGAAAAGGTTATATGAAAAAGGTGGTAAGTACGAGCATCACTTATCGTCCACAGACGGATGGACGGACAGGAAGGGGTGAATAGAGTCCTTAAAGATCTTTTGAGGTTATGTATCCTAGATTTTGGAGGGACATGAGAAGAGGTAACTAGCTTAGTAATGTTCATGACGTGTTTCATGTGTCGCATTTGAGGAAGTGTTTACATGATACGACAGAAGTAGTGGAGCCAAGCACGCTTAGAGAAGTGGAAGTGGAGCAAGATTCCACGATTAGACGAGCTCCTACATTGTAACAACCCGAAAATCTGGGCCAGTTTAAAATTTTTATTTTGGCAATTTTAGCGAATTTTGATTATTTAAAATGAATTATTTTAAATAATATCGACGAGAAATTTATTTTGAATATAATTAGAACGTATATGTTATATACGTCGTCGTTAGAATATAAATAATTATTTATAATTATAAAATAGAATTGAAAATGGCGCGGTAGTTCGATAATTCGATTTCAAACTTCAATTGAATGTACTGGGTGCAAAACAATCCGGATTTTAGTGAAACCAAAAATAATGGGATCTATTTGATGATATCTTTCCAGCGAATCCGACTAATCGAAATTTCATAGCGGGAATCAAAAGATATGTCCAGTTGAAAATTCTGAATAGTCGCTATGGAATTCAGGCCCTTAAAAATGGACATTTTGCAAATGACCTCGGATTTCGACGAAACCAGTTTTGTTGGGTCCGTGGTGTCAAGTTATTGCTAGGTTTCAAATTTCATAATTTTTCGATTCAATATGTGAGCGTGGCAAAGGAAAACGCGTTTGACCAGTTTTAGTTGATTTTAATCGACTGGAAAATGGCCATTTTTCAAACGGTCTCAGAATTCGACGAAACTAGTTTTGTTAGGACCGTATCGTCAATACGAAGCTGGAAAATATTTTTCTGGAATTTTTAAAGTTCGTATGTGACCCCGGTAAATTGAAATACGCGTTCAAATTCAATATATAGAGTTATATGTTGATTTCAACGGAAACTGATCGAAACAGTCAAATCAGCTTACGATACATATCCCATTGTATTCGGAATGGGGGTAATACGCTATGGACGACAGGCGGTGGGTTTCGTTTCGAGGTCGAAAGTAAAAGTTGCTTTTTAGAATTAATTTAATAAATAAAATAATATATATTTTTTCCTTTTTAAACCCTCACCCCCCCTTCTCTCCTTATTTTCGTTCAGACGAAAAAAAAAAAAGATCGACGCTGCAGCCCCTTTATCGACCTCGACGCCGCCGCCTAGGGCAGGCGCCCTCTCCCCCGTGCCAACCGCCCCCCCCCCCTCTTCTTCCTCGCTCTCGCTCCCCTTCTAACGGCGACCGCGGACCCCCAAAACCCCCTTCCCCTTCTGCGAACGAAGAACGCCGCCCTCCCCTTCCAACCGCGCTTCAAGCGCAGCGACCCCCACCTCCTCCGACCCGACCTTCCTCGACGTGGGTCCTGATCAGCCTCACGGTGAACAACGAAGTGGAAAATTCTAAACCTAGGGATTGAGCGGGTTCCAGGCACTTGGAGATGACGTTGGCTGTAATGATAAGGTAATTGATAAATTTAAATTATAGTTAATTATCTTATGTTAATGACGATAAAAAAATTCAATGTTAAAATCAGTTTTGATTTTTATCATAACAAATATGATTTTTATATTTTTAAAGTATTAAAAATATAATCTTTATTATGTAGAAAGTGGAAAAATATGAATTTTGTTTATGTAGAGAATTAAAAATATAATTTTTATAGGATAGAGAATATAAAAATATCATCTTTGTATATGTAGCAAAATAAAAATCTGATTTTTATTATAAATACGTTGAGATAAAGTGGTGATTTTTATAATGATGAAATTTATATTTTTGAAAAGGTGAAATCCATATTTTTGAAAAGGCAAAATCTTTATATGAAGAATAGCGGGATAGAAATGGAATTTTTGTCTATATGACATCGAAGTAAAAATTCGATTTTTATATAAAGAATAGCAAAGTAAAAATAGGATTTTTATCTAATGAATAGCTAAGTAAAAATATGATTTTTAAATTGAAAGTGAACAAATAAAAATGTGATTTTTATATATTGAACATTGAAGTAAAAATGTGATTTTTATATATTGAACATTGAAGTAAAAATGTGATTTTTATATATTGAACATTGAAGTAAAAATGTGATTTTTATATATTGAACACTGAAGTAAAAATGTGATTTTTATATATTGAACATTGAAGTAAAAATGTGATTTTTATATATTGAACATTGAAGTAAAAATGTGATTTTTATATATATAGTGGCTACGGGCGACGAAAGTGATAAGAGGCGAGAACGGTGAAGATTTCCTGCATTGGAAGTGCCGTGAAGTTGGATAGCTTTCGGTGAGAATTTCTCACCTTTCAATTTCTTTTTCTAGTTATATATATATATACTAGGATGCAGACGGTATATACTAGGATGCAGACGGTGCTTAGTAGCACCCGACACAATCGTCCATAGACCATGGACTTGTTTGTTTGGTTGCATAAATTAATTTGAAGACTTGATTTGAATTGGTTGTTTGGTGAATTTGATTGATGTGTGGATGGCATGGGCCTTCACTAGACCGGGGATAAGGCTAGGCCTTGTCCCGTTTCTAGTATCGTGTCGTTATGCCGCCGAAATTTTCTAAAATATGTTAGAAAAATAAAAATATCATTTTATTGAATAAATGAACCGAATAGAATATTCATAGGTTGAATAAAAAATTTTATCGTTAAAAATATAATTTTTAACGTGAATGTGAATAAATAGATATTCATTTACAAACCAGACGGTTTGTTTATGTACACCTATTTGAAGGACATTGATTGGGACGATAAATTTTACACATCGCCCAACTGCACAAATAAAATATGTGTTTGATTGTTTGAAACCCCACACGGGTGTTGGGATGAAATTTGAAGTTCACTCATCCTGATTGATTAAATATGTCGATCGATTGATTGACAGGCTGTTATAAGCGTTAGATATCTATATTTGATGCTTATACAGTGTAGTGCACTTTGGTTGATGGTTGATTATCTATCGTTGCTATTATATACATTTGTTGTATGGAATCCATATAATTAACTTTATATGGTAATTGATTGGGCCTCATTCCAATTTAGAAAATAAAGAATATTATAAAATAAAGGTTCATGTGTTGACAGTACTCATCCGTTGAGATTAGTCATGTGTTGAACGAAATATTTTAATAATAAAATTTACATCTTTATCAATATAAAATAAAGGTTCATGTGTTGACAGTACTCATCCGTTGAGATTAGTCATGTGATTGAACGAAATATTTTAATAATGGAAATATTTGAAAAAGAAATATTTGAAATAGAATATTTGAAAATAGAAATATATGAAGTCGTGTTGATTAGATTGACGCCATTTTGACGTGAACGATATTTATATCGATATTATTCATTTTAAAATGAATATTGAAAAATGATTTCGAAATCGAATATTTTGAAATGAAATTTGAATCGAATTGAAAAGAAAACGAATTCGAATTGAATATATAACGAATTTGATTCGAATTGAATATATAACGAATTAGATTCGAATTGAATATATAACGAATTTGATTTCAATTGAATATATAACGAATTTGATTTGAATAGAAAATGAATTGAATTTGATTTGATTAGAAAATGAATTGAATTTGAATTGAATAGAGAATGAATTGAAAAGAAAACGAATTCGAATTGAATATATAACGAATTTGATTCGAATTGAATATATAACGAATTTGATTCGAATTGAATATATAACGAATTTGATTTCAATTGAATATATAACAAATTTGATTTGAATAGAAAATGAATTGAATTTGATTTGATTAGAAAATGAATTGAATTTGAATTGAATAGAGAATGAAATGAATAGGAAAACGAATTCAAATTGAATAGAAAACAAATTGAAATGAATTCAAATTGAATTGAAATTTGAATTGAATAGAAATGAATTTTAAAACGAATTTATAAAAAAAAATCAATTTTGATTTGAATTGAAATGGAAGTTGAAATGTTTTTGAAGCGAATTCAAAACTATTTATATAATTCGTTTTAAATAGAAATCGACGAAATATATATTATATATATTATATATATAATATAATGGCCTGAATAGAACGCGCCGCGCCGCGGCAGTTCGTGAATTTCGACCATTTATTTCAAACGGACATTACGGGAGATCCGACCGTCGGATCCTCCTAAAACCGGAACCGTTGGGTTCGTATCGAAAAGAGCTTTCTAACGAATATTAGAAATTAGAAATCTAACGGTTGGATTTGGAATTATGTCCAAATCAAATTTGTAAAAGGTCGCTGTAAGTGCAGTTCGATGGCCGTTGATGGAAATCGACTGTACAGGCCTTGATAAAATTATTAAAAATAGTAATAATTTGTGTAAAATCATAAGAAATGATTTAGAAAGAATTGGGATGAAAAACTCCATATTTGAAAAGATAAAAATAGATTTTTATCGAAATGAACTAGTTTTGAACTAGAAATACAATTCTATTTATTTTTAAATAAATAAATTGAATTTGAAATGGTTTTGAAAATAATCAGAATTTCCAATGATTGAATTGGAATGGATTTGAATCGAAATTGCCTTTGGATTATTTCGATGTTGGATTTCGTGATGATACAGATTTTGTTATGGAATTTGAAAGATATATATATATCGTTATTTCCAATACGACATTTGTTAATCGTAGAATTTGATATTGAATATAAGCCGATATATTTTCTATTCAGAGCCTTGTATTGAATATCAAATGTGATTTGGGTTTGTCGTGAATAGTGTCTTCATTAACACTGTTCTTGAACCCAGTTGAGAAAAGATTAAATCTTTTTATTTAGATTTAATGAAGTGTACCAATTAAATAATATTTAATTGGAATTGAATTGATGTTGATTTTTGGGTTTATCGTGGACAGTGTTTTAAATAACACTCGTTCTTTAACCAGATAATTAATGGAATGTGATTTTGGGTTTGTCGTGAACCGTGTTTTAAATGACACTGATTCTTTAACCCAGTTAACGATTAAAACTAAGTGGAGTTTTAATGAATCTTTAATTAGATTGAAATGATCGAGAATGGAGTATCACCAGTTTGCTCCAGGCGATAGTTAAATCTTTAATTAGATTTGAATGTGAAATGGTAATTGAATTTACCGATAACACCGTGGTGTTAGATATGAAGTACTACCAGTTTTACTTCATGGGATGAATAGGTTGGGATTGGGAAATTAAAACAAATGATTACTTCGGTAAGGTTCGCTAATCCCGACTAGTTTTGAATTGATATTCAAAAATAGATTAAAGAATAAATTCAAGAAATTTATCTTGGATAAAATTAATGGGAACCTTTCCCTATGAATGTGAAATTTAGAAACTAACTGTCGGTTAGCCAAGTAGAATGGTTTTCTAAATATTGATCTGATGTTGGTTTCGGCCTTCGGGGTTAATAATTGGGGAATTATTCTCTTGATTAATTTATGGTTAGTGACTGATGAATTGGAATGAGGCGTATGTTGTGTTTGTGTAACACTTATTTAAAATATACGCGAGTTATTCGGAAAGACCGGGTTTATCCCATTCTGAATAACTGATACGACGATAAGTCGAAGATGAAGACGGTGGTCGAAGACCAGAAGTCTTCACGTTGTTTGGGTGATTACTGATGATCTTGATTGGGCTGTACACCCAAGAAGATGGAAACAGTTGGTGATCGTCCAGACGTACTTGGAGATCGATGGATATGCGGGGTACTAGGTGCCTCCGGTTTCGTTCAGACCCAGAACGGACTTGTAAATGGACTGTGTGTCTGACATTGGATTTTAGTCCATGTGATTGATCTCTATTAAATATATATCTGTTTGGCGGCGGAGAATTTATTCTCTTGCTTAACGCCCTTCTCTGAGACGTACGAGCTCAGGGGTTATATATTGATGGATATCAAACGCATGGAGTGAATTGCCTGTGTGGCATGCCTAAGTGGCAATTGATCGAGGCTTCTGTTGAAAAGCAAAGTCTTGTGGTGATGATCAAAGCACAGCCTGTGTGGCACAGCTTTGTGTAACGTGAATTCGTGAGCCTCGCACCCCGGTTGTGAACCAAAAACGGGAGAAGGACCTCAGGGAGGACATGCGTTTCTTTCTAGCTAGGGTGGTGTCAGTGACCTACCAGCCCTGACATTTATATACTTTTCACCTGTGTGGTTGTTGCTGTTGCGAGGCGCCTCGGTTTGATCGGACGATCCGGGTCCGATGGAGTCATTCGTTGGCTCATTTACGCCCCAAAGGGCGGGGAAACGCAGTGTTCAGGCATTTTAATCCACATCGGTGGACCGGCCCTGTCGCTCCAAGGGCCCACCTGAGTCTGGGTCCTGTGGCTCGGGCTAGAGAGTCACGAAATCGGTTGAGGACTATCTTTTGCCTCGGTTCATAGATGGAAATCCAATTTCCAAATACGTGACATTTGCGGTTTTAATTGTAGAACTAGTATGGCGACATGATATATGGTACCCATGCCGCCTATGATTGATACTTATGATTTGAAGTTGTTTTATACACTATGCACTTATAATAGTATCAAATGATTTGTTTAAAAACGTATCAAGCATTCTTGGCTATTATAAGGTAAAAACCCTATCCCCCGGCTTGCGTTGCATTGTGTGATAGGACCTGGGTCTTATAATAGCTTCATTTTTCTTTATTTAGCATTGCGCTGTTGTTTTATGCACTGGTATTCTTGGGAGGAAACCCGTTCCGTGTTATACGGCGTGGTCCCTTGATTTACCTAACTTTAAAATAAAGATTTATAACTGTTTTAGTTCTCACACCAGTCACATGACTGACCTGGAGTTTATTGTTTTGACCTAAACTCTGGGTGCCCTTATTTTGACACGGGCAGCTAGTAGTTTTGGTTTTGCAGATTTATATTCACAGGATCCAGGTTTACAGCTGGAACGATATCCGGAAAGCTTTGTATCCGTATATCTCTTCTAGTTGTGTAATGTATTATTTTCCGCTGCGATGTATTTAAATGTAATTTAAATCTCTGATATTTCTGTGTAATATTCATTTATACTCTGTATATTCTTGTAATCTGATGCATTGTTGTAATATACAATGAAATGTTCTTTTATATGCATTCTGTTGTGGCTTGTTCTCGAACTATCCGCGCTTTCCTTTACGGGGAAGTTACGGGTTTTTACAGTTGGTATCAGAGCTTTGGTTTACAAAGCTCAGAGAACAAGGCACATTAGAACCATACGAAAGAATTCATCAGATATTGAATTAGTAATATCCAATGAGAATGACTCGATAGAGATGGGATCAGTAGTATCCTAGAACGAGTGTGAAGAGTATATTTCTAAGATGAAAACAAATTTTGTTTTGAAAATTTAAATCAATTATTCGTATTTGATTATTTATTTGTATTGATTTGGACAGTCCAGTATATAAAGATTTTGCATATACGCCTTGCAAACGTGTATTTGAAGTTTTAATATACTGGATAGATATAGAATTACACTCGAATCGCCCGGAAATGATTTTGATGATGGAGCTCCATCATTAGAATTTATGTTCGTGTGACGAAAGTGGGATTTCTATATATTTCCTATTGACTGGTGTGAGAACCAAAATTAGATAGGGCTTAATGTTGTGATTTGGCATCAAAAATCTGATTTTTGACTATATATCAAAGTTATGAATTTCAAATGATAATTTACTAATTGATTGATATTTGTGTTGTTTGTTTAATTGTTTGATAATTTTGAACCATTACGCCTAATTGTATCAAATATTGAATTGTATTGAAAATTGGTCGCATATGCTTGCATATATATGTACTTACCTTGAACAGGTCATAGCAAGGAGGCTAGAGCAGAGAATAAAATTTGTTTGCCCGACAAATACGTACATGTTTACTACATAATTTACTGTTTTGTTTGGGTGATGATGATTTTATGAGCCTATTGGCTAGCCGCTTGGCTTTTTCTTTTTCTTTTTGAGATCTGAAGGACCGGGGAAGCTATTTGAGATTTCCCGATGCTCCCATTGCAGGGGAGGTTATGGCGAAATTTTTCGAAAATTTAGGGTGTTAGCCAAATTTTTGAAGAATTTGAAAATTCTCAGAAACTGAAAAGTTGGAGAATGGAAGCCAGATCGAACGTAGAGTTGATTAATCACACCACTTTCGACTTTGTTCCTTTTCGGGGACGAAAAGTTTTAAGTGGGGGAGATTGTAACAACCCGAAAATCTGGGCCAGTTTAAAATTTTTATTTTGGCAATTTTAGCGAATTTTGATTATTTAAAATGAATTATTTTAAATAATATCGACGAGAAATTTATTTTGAATATAATTAGAACGTACATGTTATATACGTCGTCGTTAGAATATAAATAATTATTTATAATTATAAAATAGAATTGAAAATGGCGCGGTAGTTCGATAATTCGATTTCAAACTTCAATTGAATGTACCAGGTGCAAAACAATCCGGATTTTAGTGAAACCAAAAATTATGGGATCTATTTGATGATATCTTTCCAGCGAATCCGACTAATCGAAATTTCATAGCGGGAATCAAAAGATATGTCCAGTTGAAAATTCTGAATAGTCGCTATGGAATTCAGGCCCTTAAAAATGGACATTTTGCAAATGACCTCGGATTTCGACGAAACCAGTTTTGTTGGGTCCGTGGTGTCAAGTTATTGCTAGGTTTCAAATTTCATAATTTTTCGATTCAATATGTGAGCGTGGCAAAGGAAAACGCGTTTGACCAGTTTCAGTTGATTTTAATCGACTGGAAAATGGCCATTTTTCAAACGGTCTCAGAATTCGACGAAACTAGTTTTGTTAGGACCGTATCGTCAATACGAAGCTGGAAAATATTTTTCTGGAATTTTTAAAGTTCGTATGTGACCCCGGTAAATTGAAATACGCGTTCAAATTCAATATATAGAGTTATATGTTGATTTCAACGGAAACTGATCGAAACAGTCAAATCAGCTTACGATACATATCCCATTGTGTTCGGAATGGGGGTAATACGCTATGGATGACAGGCGGTGGGTTTCGTTTCGAGGTCGAAAGTAAAAGTTGCTTTTTAGAATTAATTTAATAAATAAAATAATATATATATTTTCCTTTTTAAACCCTCACCCCCTTCTCTCCTTATTTTCGTTTAGACGAAAAAAAAAAGAAGAAAAAAAAAGATCGACGCTGCAGCCCCTTTATCGACCTCGCCGCCGCCGCCTAGGGCAGGCGCCCTCTCCCCCGTGCCAACCGCCCCCCCTCTTCTTCCTCGCTCTCGCTCCCCTTCTAACGGCGACCGCAGACCCCCAAAATCCCCTTCCCCTCCTGCGAACGAAGAACGCCGCCCTCCCCTTCCAACTGCGCTTCAAGCGCAGCGACCCCCACCTCCTCCGACCCGACCTTCCTCGACGTGGGTCCTGATCAGCCTCACGGTGAACAACGAAGTGGAAAATTCTAAACCTAGGGATTGAGCGGGTTCCAGGCACTTGGAGATGACGTTGGCTGTAATGATAAGGTAATTGATAAATTTAAATTATAGTTAATTATCTTATGTTAATGACGATAAAAAAATTCAATGTTAAAATCAGTTTTGATTTTTATCATAACAAATATGATTTTTATATTTTTAAAGTATTAAAAATATAATCTTTATTATGTAGAAAGTGAAAAAAATATGAATTTTGTTTATGTAGAGAATTAAAAATATATTTTTTATAGGATAGAGAATATAAAAATATCATCTTTGTATATGTAGTAAAATAAAAATCTGATTTTTATTATATATACGTTGAGATAAAGTGGTGATTTCTATAATGATGAAATTTATATTTTTGAAAAGGTGAAATCCATATTTTTGAAAAGGCAAAATCTTTATATGAAGAATAGCGGGATAGAAATGGAATTTTTGTCTATATGACATCGAAGTAAAAATTCGATTTTTATATAAAGAATAGCAAAGTAAAAATAGGATTTTTATCTAATGAATAGCTAAGTAAAAATATGATTTTTAAATTGAAAGTGAACAAATAAAAATGTGATTTTTATATATTGAACATTGAAGTAAAAATGTGATTTTTATATATTGAACATTGAAGTAAAAATGTGATTTTTATATATTGAACATTGAAGTAAAAATGTGATTTTTATATATTGAACATTGAAGTAAAAATGTGATTTTTATATATTGAACATTGAAGTAAAAATGTGATTTTTATATATTGCACATTGAAGTAAAAATGTGATTTTTATATATTGAACATTGAAGTAAAAATGTGATTTTTATATATTGAACATTGAAGTAAAAATGTGATTTTTATATATTGAACATTGAAGTGAAAATGTGATTTTTATATATATAGTGGCTACGGGCGACGAAAGTGATAAGAGGCGTGAACGGTGAAGATTTCCTGCATTGGAAGTGCCGTGAAGTTGGATAGCTTTCGGTGAGAATTTCTCACCTTTCAATTTCTTTTTCTAGTTATATATATATATATACTAGGATGCAGACGGTATATACTAGGATGCAGACGGTGCTTAGTAGCACCCGACACAATCGTCCATAGACCATGGACTTGTTTGTTTGGTTGCATAAATTAATTTGATGACTTGATTTGAATTGGTTGTTTGGTGAATTTGATTGATGTGTGGATGGCGTGGGCCTACACTAGACCGGGGATAAGGCTAGGCCTTGTCCCGTTTCTAGTATCGTGCCGTTATGCCGCCGAAATTTTCTAAAATATGTTAGAAAAATAAAAATATCATTTTATTGAATAAATGAACCGAATAGAATATTCATAGGTTGAATAAAATGTTTTATCGTTAAAAATATAATTTTTAACGTGAATGTGAATAAATAGATATTCATTTACAAACCAGACGGTTTGTTTATGTACACCTATTTGAAGGACATTGATTGGGACGATAAATTTTACACATCGCCCAACTGCACAAATAAAATATGTGTTTGATTGTTTGAAACCCCACACGGGTGTTGGGATGAAATTTGAAGTTCACTCATCCTGATTGATTAAATATGTCGATCGATTGATTGACAGGCTGTTATAAGCGTTAGATATCTATATTTGATGCTTATACAGTGTAGTGCACTTTGGTTGATGGTTGATTATCTATCGTTGCTATTATATACATTTGTTGTATGGAATCCATATAATTAACTTTATATGGTAATTGATTGGGCCTCATTCCAATTTAGAAAATAAAGAATATTATAAAATAAAGGTTCATGTGTTGACAGTACTCATCCGTTGAGATTAGTCATGTGTTGAACGAAATATTTTAATAATAAAATTTACATCTTTATCAATATAAAATAAAGGTTCATGTGTTGACAGTACTCATCCGTTGAGATTAGTCATGTGATTGAACGAAATATTTTAATAATGGAAATATTTGAAAAAGAAATATTTGAAATAGAATATTTGAAAATAGAAATATATGAAGTCGTGTTGATTAGATTGACGCCATTTTGACGTGAACGATATTTATATCGATATTATTCATTTTAAAATGAATATTGAAAAATGATTTCGAAATCAAATATTTTGAAATGAAATTTGAATCGAATTGAAAAGAAAACGAATTCGAATTGAATATATAACGAATTTGATTCGAATTGAATATATAACGAATTAGATTCGAATTGAATATATAACGAATTTGATTTCAATTGAATATATAACGAATTTGATTTGAATAGAAAATGAATTGAATTTGATTTGATTAGAAAATGAATTGAATTTGAATTGAATAGAGAATGAATTGAAAAGAAAACGAATTCGAATTGAATATATAACGAATTTGATTCGAATTGAATATATAACGAATTTGATTCGAATTGAATATATAACGAATTTGATTTCAATTGAATATATAACGAATTTGATTTGAATAGAAAATGAATTGAATTTGATTTGATTAGAAAATGAATTGAATTTGAATTGAATAGAGAATGAATTGAATAGGAAAACGAATTCAAATTGAATAGAAAACAAATTGAAATGAATTCAAATTGAATTGAAATTTGAATTGAATAGAAATGAATTTTAAAACGAATTTATAAAAAAAAATCAATTTTGATTTGAATTGAAATGGAAGTTGAAATGTTTTTGAAGCGAATTCAAAACTATTTATATAATTCGTTTTAAATAGAAATCGACGAAATATATATTATATATATTATATATATAATATAATGGCCTGAATAGAACGCGCCGCGCCGCGGCAGTTCGTGAATTTCGACCATTTATTTCAAACGGACATTACGGGAGATCCGACCGTCGGATCCTCCTAAAACCGGAACCGTTGGGTTCGTATCGAAAAGAGCTTTCTAACGAATATTAGAAATTAGAAATCTAACGGTTGGATTTGGAATTATGTCCAAATCAAATTTGTAAAAGGTCGTTGTAAGTGCAGTTCGATGGCCGTTGATGGAAATCGACTGTACAGGCCTTGATAAAATTATTAAAAATAGTAATAATTTGTGTAAAATCATAAGAAATGATTTAGAAAGAATTGGGATGAAAAACTCCATATTTGAAAAGATAAAAATAGATTTTTATCGAAATGAACTAGTTTTGAACTAGAAATACAATTCTATTTATTTTTAAATAAATAAATTGAATTTGAAATGGTTTTGAAAATAATCAGAATTTCCAATGATTGAATTGGAATGGATTTGAATCGAAATTGCCTTTGGATTATTTCGATGTTGGATTTCGTGATGATACAGATTTTGTTATGGGAATTTGAAAGATATATATATATCGTTATTTCCAATACGACATTTGTTAATCGTAGAATTTGATATTGAATATAAGCCGATATATTTTCTATTCAGAGCCTTGTATTGAATATCAAATGTGATTTGGGATTGTCGTGAATGGTGTCTTCATTAACACTGTTCTTGAACCCAGTTGAGAAAAGATTAAATCTTTTTATTTAGATTTAATGAAGTGTACCAATTAAATAATATTTAATTGGAATTGAATTGATGTTGATTTTTGGGTTTATCGTGGACAGTGTTTTAAATAACACTCGTTCTTTAACCAGATAATTAATGGAATGTGATTTTGGGTTTGTCGTGAACCGTGTTTTAAATGACACTGATTCTTTAACCCAGTTAACGATTAAAACTAAGTGGAGTTTTAATGAATCTTTAATTAGATTGAAATGATCGAGAATGGAGTATCACCAGTTTGCTCCAGGCGATAGTTAAATCTTTAATTAGATTTGAACGTGAAATGGTAATTGAATTTACCGATAACACCGTGGTGTTAGATATGAAGTACTACCAGTTTTACTTCATGGGATGAATAGGTTGGGATTGGGAAATTAAAACAAATGATTACTTCGGTAAGGTTCGCTAATCCCGACTAGTTTTGAATTGATATTCAAAAATAGATTAAAGAATAAATTCAAGAAATTTATCTTGGATAAAATTAATGGGAACCTTTCCCTATGAATGTGAAATTTAGAAACTAACTGTCGGTTAGCCAAGTAGAATGGTTTTCTAAATATTGATCTGATGTTGGTTTCGGCCTTCGGGGTTAATAATTGGGGAATTATTCTCTTGATTAATTTACGGTTAGTGATTGATGAATTGGAATGAGGCGTATGTTGTGTTTGTGTAACACTTATTTAAAATATACGCGAGTTATTCAGAAAGACCGGGTTTATCCCATTCTGAATAACTGATACGACGATAAGTCGAAGATGAAGACGGTGGTCGAAGACCAGAAGTCTTCACGTTGTTTGGGTGATTACTGATGATCTTGATTGGGCTGTACACCCAAGAAGATGGAAACAGTTGGTGATCGTCCAGACGTACTTGGAGATCGATGGATATGCGGGGTACTAGGTGCCTCCGGTTTCGTTCAGACCCAGAACGGACTTGTAAATGGACTGTGTGTCTGACATTGGATTTTAGTCCATGTGATTGATCTCTATTAAATATATATCTGTTTGGCGGCGGAGAATTTATTCTCTTGCTTAACGCCCTTCTCTGAGACGTACGAGCTCAGGGGTTATATATTGATGGATATCAAACGCATGGAGTGAATTGCCTGTGTGGCATGCCTAAGTGGCAATTGATCGAGGCTTCTGTTGAAAAGCAAAGTCTTGTGGTGATGATCAAAGCACAGCCTGTGTGGCACAGCTTTGTGTAACGTGAATTCGTGAGCCTCGCACCCCGGTTGTGAACCAAAAACGGGAGAAGGACCTCAGGGAGGACATGCGTTTCTTTCTAGCTAGGGTGGTGTCAGTGACCTACCAGCCCTGACATTTATATACTTTTCACCTGTGTGGTTGTTGCTGTTGCGAGGCGCCTCGGTTTGATCGGACGATCCGGGTCCGATGGAGTCATTCGTTGGCTCATTTACGCCCCAAAGGGCGGGGAAACACAGTGTTCAGGCATTTTAATCCACATCGGTGGACCGGCCCTGTCGCTCCAAGGGCCCACCTGAGTCTGGGTCCTGTGGCTCGGGCTAGAGAGTCACGAAATCGGTTGAGGACTATCTTTTGCCTTGGTTCATAGATGGAAATCCAATTTCCAAATACGTGACATTTGCGGTTTTAATTGTAGAACTAGTATGGCGACATGATATATGGTACCCATGCCGCCTATGATTGATACTTATGATTTGAAGTTGTTTTATACACTATGCACTTATAATAGTATCAAATGATTTGTTTAAAAACGTATCAAGCATTCTTGGCTATTATAAGGTAAAAACCCTATCCCCCGGCTTGCGTTGCATTGTGTGATAGGACCTGGGTCTTATAATAGCTTCATTTTTCTTTATTTAGCATTGCGCTGTTGTTTTATGCACTGGTATTCTTGGGAGGAAACCCGTTCCGTGTTATACGGCGTGGTCCCTTGATTTACCTAACTTTAAAATAAAGATTTATAACTGTTTTAGTTCTCACACCAGTCACATGACTGACCTGGAGTTTATTATTTTGACCTAAACTCTGGGTGCCCTTATTTTGACACGGGCAGCTAGTAGTTTTGGTTTTGCAGATTTATATTCACAGGATCCAGGTTTACAGCTGGAACGATATCCAGAAAGCTTTGTATCCGTATATCTCTTCTAGTTGTGTAATGTATTATTTTCCGCTGCGATGTATTTAAATGTAATTTAAATCTCTGATATTTCTGTGTAATATTCATTTATACTCTGTATATTCTTGTAATATGATGCATTGTTGTAATATACAATGAAATGTTCTTTTATATGCGTTCTGTTGTGGCTTGTTCTCGAACTATCCGCGCTTTCCTTTACGGGGAAGTTATGGGTTTTTACATACATGCATCCTTGGATCGGAGGTCAAGAAGTTACGCAACCGAGAGGTCAAGTGGTTAAATTCCAATGGGAAGATGATCAAGGAGACACAACTTGGAAGATGGAAGACAAGATGCGTGCGCTGTACCCTTTCCTTTTGAAGGGTATATTCTTAACTTCTCCTTTTTCTATCGCTTTGTTTATACTTTTTCTATCGTTTAGTATGTCCTCTCGATTATATCTTCGATCTTTAGTTAGGAAAAATCCTATGGTTGTAAGCATGTGTTTGAGACATGTCATGTTTGATGAATGCAAGTGGATGCAAGTGTTTGCTAGTGGTTGCTCGTGGACGCATTTACACACACATTAGGCACTAGATCGGCTCAATCACTTACATATTGCATATGGATGTGTGAATTTTTTTTTTTGGATGCAATATGGTTGGCTCATCACATGGATGTTGCATATTGGTGGTGGTTGTGCACACATGTAGAATTTATATTTATCATTAGGATTCTTTTGCATACATATTGGATAAATGGCACAGACATATATTGCATTAAGGAGGTCAACTGAATTAGTGGATCGCCTGATTTCTGCATTAGGATATAGGAACATATACACACTTATGCATATGCTCATACAGGCATTAGAATTCTTCTAAGGACAATGGATGCTTGTGTATAATGGATGAGTATATGGTTGTGGTTGGTAGGATGGTAACATTCTTCTTAACTTGAAGATTTCGGGGACGAAATCCTTTAAGTAGGGGAGTATGTAACACCCAAAAATTAGATATACTATACCGTAAATATAATTAATTAAAGGATTAATTAATTAATGAAGAAAAAAATGCGAATTAATTAGGCTACAGTAAAAGAAAAATTAATGCAATTAATACAAAAAGCAGAAGGAAATGTGTGGATGCATGCAGTAAAAAGAAAGAAAAGAAGAAGTAGATAAATACAGTCAATTTATTTGGGAAGGAAAGATTTATGCATGTATAAATAGATATATATGTATGTAAGTAACTTCATTATGCATTGACTTTGTATGTTACGAGGAATGTAGAAAAAAAGGGGGAATTAAATTATATACTCGATTTCCACTTTTTAAAATAGGTAAGCAATCAATTTGCATTAGTTGTCATTATAAGAATTTAAGAATAAGGGTGTGTGTGTGTGTATATATATATATATTTATATATATATGGGCAATTAATGTATACAGTAAAGGAAGAATATGTAAACATGAATAGATTGAAATTAATTTGTAGATGTGTGTTAATATGGCATTGATTGTAAAACATGTAATTGACCTTAGTTTATATATGTGTTTGTGCTAATTTGTCATTCAAATTAATTGATATTAATTAAAGAAAATATGTAAATTGGGCATTTATGTTCATTTGTAAAGCCATGTTATTTGACATCAAATTGTAAACATGTTAATAGGGTATTGTTAAGAAACCATGTAATTATCTTAATTTGTATAAATGCTTATGCTAGTTTTTCACTTATGTCAATTTACATTAAGCAGAATATGTTAATTTGAGGAATATAGTAAAATTGTTATTCAATGTTAATTGACAACAATTAAGAAGAATACGCTAATCGAAGAAAACATCCAATTAGATGTTTAACTTCAATTCATAATAATTTAAGGGAAGAAAAATAGAAGTTTATTAATATATATAAAATACATTTGCTGACTCAGAACTAGGTGCACGATGCAGATTAAAAACCTAATATCCAAAAGCTAGAATTAATCTAAACTTTTGTATAATCATACATAGACTCAAGCTCTAAACCTAAACTAAATTAGTCTCTTAGCCATCATGTTGCTGCTGGAATAGATCACGTTTTTCTTAAAGCAAAGGAATTGTGAGACAAGATTGTAGAACAAACGACGAACGAATTTATTCTCTTTTCTAATCCGTTCTTTGTAAGTACAATTTCTTTCACAAAATAATTAATAAATTAATTATGATGAGTTATACTTTGGATTATGAGAACATGCCTATTGAATCATGTGGCGTTACTTGATTTTGTTATCGTCTGTTTATGAACATATGACAGTTTTGTTAACTTATGCTAGTAGATCTATTTCATATGTCCAATCACATATGTTTAACTTGATTCATTTTATGACATCAGATTATATGCAAGTCTGTATGCGAATTATACACAAGTTTATATGTGAATCAAGTATATATATATATACATATATATACATGCGAGTTTATGTGTAAAACGTGTGATATTAGTTTACATGTTTATATTCATGATGTTGGTTCATATGTCTAAACACATATGCTAGATTTGATTCATTTTGTGACATTAATTTACATGTCTAAATCATATGCAAGTGTAAATGTAAATCTTAATTTACATGTCTAAATTATATATGCAAGTTTATATATATATATATATATATATATATATATATATATATATATATATATATATGTTTGGATGTGGATCATATGCTACTTTATATGTAAGATTGTATGCAAATCATATGTAAGTCTTAGTTTATATGTCTAAATTGCATATGCAAGTTTAATACAAGTTTGTATGTAGATCATATGCAAGTTTATGCGAAAACCATGTTCATATATGCAAGTTTACCTTTATGTGTATGGATCTATGCAAGTCATATCTTATATAATTTGATCCATGCCTGTTTGTAGTTTATACAAATTATGCCTATTGCCTATGCAAGTTATTAATTATGCAAATTTATGATTATATAAATTATAATCATGCAAGTTTTGATCTACGCTAGCCTATTCTTATTCGCAAGTTAGATCTACTTTATGTGTTATGCAAGTTGTGATGTTAGACTATTTGCGGGTCTAACATATTTCATATTAAACGTACGGCGACGTGGGGGCAATGGGAAAATATTTAATATTAATATTGTAAATTGGCATAAAATGGCTTAAAAGCATATAATTAATTTGGGACACTAATTGGCCTAATTTATATGCATAGAAATTATGGACATAATTTAGGTGACAATTATGGACATGGATTAAAATTGGAAGTTATTGGCGATTTGAAATAGGGATATTAATTCAAATTGGGGTTGAATAATAATGTGTAATAATAAATGCCTAAGACACGAGGTTAGACTCGTTTGTGGTGTAAGACTGCCCGGACCCGCCTAGCAAATCCAGTAACCACAAACGGTAATCTAATGTGAGAGGTCAAAGGCATAAATTAAATGCGTAATAAATGCCTAAGACACGAGGTTAGACTCGTTTGTGGTATAAGACTTCCCGGACCCGCCCCGCACATTCAGCAACCACAAACGGCAGTCTAATGTGAGATGTCGTAGGCATAATTAAAAGATGCTTAGACACGAGGTTAAGTCTAGATTGTGGTGGAAGTCTGCCCGGAATCGCCCGACATTTCCAGCGGCCACAAGCAATCAACTTAATGTGAGAGGTCTGTGCATGTATAATTAATTAATGCTGATCAAAGATGAGTATGAATGACAAACAAAAGATTGGTTGAGTTGAGTAATTTCTTGAGTATCGCTCTGATGTTGATTTCGGTCTTCGGGGTTGATACTTAGGGAGTTAATCTCTTAACCAATGTATCTGCGAACTAAGATGTACTTAATCATAAATTAAGTAAAACATGTTATACGATATATATATATATATATGTATATGTATATATGATACATAAAACATGTTAACTGGGTAGGGTTAAGACCGGCTTAACCTATAATATATATTAATCTAATAAGTGGGTAGGGTTAAGACCAACATAACGAATAATATATATTAATATGATAAGTGGGTAGGGTGAAGACCAGCTTAACCAGTAATATATATTAATCTGATAAGTGGGTAGGGTTAAGACCAGCTTAACCAATAATATATATATAAATCTGATAAGTGGTTAGGTTTAAGACCAGCTTAACCAATAATATATATTAATTTGATAAGTGGTAGGGTTAAGATCAGCTTAACCAATAATATATATTAATATGACAAGTGGGTAGGGTTAAGGCCAGGTTAACCAATAATATATATATATATATATGTATTGATCTGATAAGTGGATAGGGTTAAGACAAACTTAACCAATAATACATGTTGATTTGATAAGTGGGAAACATGGGTGACATGTGGGATATAATTATAAACACTTAAACAAGTTGAAACATGTAAGAGGACATGAATAAGAGGGGGTTAAGTGGGAAATCCTAGTGGGGACCAAGCATAGGTGGAAAGCTTGTGTCAAGTGTGGGGACCCTTTTCAACCAGTAACCCATTTAGTACCCAAGTGAGCTCGATCTAGGTCGAGGATGGGACACGCTTACTAGATTTGATTATAAGAGGTCAAAACAGGTTAGCGGTGGCAACACAAGTCCAACGGGGTCATGTATGTGCATGGGCCCGGGATGGTAGGTAAGACATTGTTGCATCGTGTAGGTATAAGCCGTGCATTTCAGTCATATCCAGTTGCCACTTTAGGGAGTGATACACCCTACTGTGGGACCAGCATGGGTATCTAAAAGTTAAGGAGCCGATCAAATGGGGAAGGTAGTGGGTACGACTAGCGGAGAGAGGAGCAGGCGGTACCTATGAAGACAGCTAGGAGTACGACTACCATATTATGATTAAATGTTGTAATTAGAATGGGGTGGGTAATGGGTACAACTAGTGGAGATAGGAGCAATGGCACCTATGAAGACAACTAGGGGTACACGAGACAACCATTTTCATTATTATGATTATTATGTTTAGTAGACAGGATCAACTCTTAAAGTGACTAGTATTGGTGCAATGTAGTATTCATCATATAGTGATTAGAAGCGCAATTAATGTTGTCTTATTCATCTTGCTTACCTGGTCATGCCTGCTTGTTTCACAGTCATTCCTTATTTTCCAGTTTATGTCTTGTCATATTACTTTAATAATTATATTGTTAAATTTATTGGACTCGCCAGACTTTATGTCTGACCTCGTTTGTTTTCGCCTCTTTTCTTCCGTTCCCCCCTCCCCAGGTTTACAGGGAGGAAATATTCAAGTTTGATTTGGATTTCTCTCTGCTTGAGGTACTAGAAGTTCTTGAAGAACTGCTTGGCTTTGATTCCACCTATTTAATGCGTTTTTGTTGGGGATTATGGCTTTAAAATTATGCACTCTGAAGGCTTTTGTACAAGACTGATATTATCTACTTGGCTTTGATATTTGAAGATGTAACCCAACTTTATTTTTGTTTCCGCTGCAATAAAGTTATAAAATTTTCAAGTACTACTTTATGTATCTGTCTTGTAATATTCTGTTCTGTTTACTCATAATGCTCCACGAAACTTAATGTATTCCCTTTGCGAGTGACATTAACGGACATGGGGTGTTACACTTGGTATCAGAGTTGAAGGTTACAGGATTAGATGAAAGTTTTTTTGAAAACTATTTTCAAAAAGGTTTTAAAAGGAAGTATTTTCAAAAGGAAAGTTTATTTTGAAAAACATAATCCCCAAAAGCCATATATCTTCCTTCCAATTCTCTGTTTTGGATCTCTTACTCTTTCCTTTTTGAATCTCTTCCTCTGCGTATAGACGCTTTTTCTAAGATATGTAAGAACTTCCGTACAATGGGCGGAAAACCGCTTCATGGGACTGAGACGTATGTCAAAGCTAGAAGGAAGTGGAGGACTTTTGCTACCTTTGAGGTAGACGATGGGAGGAAGGTTCAACCAGCTGCTTGGTTAATGAAGGGTGAATCTTCATTTTGGCGGAAGGTTACGAATGGAGAATGCGCAGGAGAGACATGGATAGGACACACGATAAGAAAGTAGATCCAAAGAAAGGCTGTAACGACCCGACTTTTTTGCTCGGTTTTCACCGGTAATTAAACCAACTTAAACCGTTCATAAAGACGGATTGTTAGGGGTACTTACACATTTGCATAAAATAAAAAGAACTTTTCCATTATCATTACAATAATATTACATCAAAGTTACAAGAGATACATCAGAGTACATCGATTACACAGCAGAAAAGATACTAAACTCAGCGGAAGAATGTGAATGCTCCAAGTCATAATAGCTTCAGCTAAAACCAGAATCCTACTCCAACCAACTCCAAGGCTAAATCTGTAAACCAAACTACTAGGCTGCCCATGTAAAAATTATGGGCACCCAGAGTTTAGGTGAGGGAACAATAAACTCCAGGTCAGTCGTGGGACTGGTGTGAGAACTCAAAACAGTTATTTTTAGGGTTTATTTTAAAGTTAGGTAATTCTCCAGACCACGCCGCTAATGCGGAATGGGTTTACTCCATGTGGATACCAGTGCATAGAAATCCGCAATGACCTTTTGAAAAAAATGAAGCTATCATAAGCTCGTCCCACATCACACAATGCAAGCGCACACCAGATGAGCGAGTTTTGCCTTATGATAACCAAAAATGCATTCATACATGAAAATCTTCTTTTACTACTATATAGTGTGGAAAACCTTTTCGCAAATAAATGTATTAAACCTAGCCAGCATAATGCCCCATCCCATTATACTGACAGTCCTGCCGGTAACCAGCAGGCTATACAATCAAAACCGTACGGGCTCGTAGTGGAAAATTGGATTTCCAACAAATGACCAGGCAAAGGAACTTCCTTACCAAACCGATGGGTACGCCTCTAGAGGGACGCCCCGAGAACCAAATCGGGCTCTCTGCCAACACGAAGTCGGGTTACCCCTTAACTAGGTAACTTAGAGCACGCTTGAGTATATCACTTCCCAGTCGTTACCAACCTTTAAATCGAGGCCTTGCAACATCAACATCCATAAAAATAGAAGTTATCCACATAGGTTAATACCTGGGCTCCATACCATAGTACACCTTTTATCTAGAAGGAAATGACTACCCTTAACCTCGCTGCATCTTTCCTGTTTTAGCCATTTACCGGGTTGTGAGGCTTGCCGAGGTCACGATACACAAAGCTACGCTTAAATAAGCCATGCTTTGATCATCCATAGCTCAAAGTTAGCAAGATCTTGAAAATTTGATAAGTTGTAAGAATTATAACAGGTGAACCTGTAATAAGGATAAGCCAGTAAATTAAGTAGAGAGTATATGAGAAAGTGTATTTGTGATTAAAAAAAATGGTTTTGAAAAGATATATAATTTGGAAACTCAAATCAATATTTTGAGTAAGAATCGGCAATTACTTTGAAATTAATTTTTGGAACTGAATTTGAAAGAATATATTTTTAATATAAAGGAAGAAGGGTCTTTGAAATATTTGGGAATTCAAAATTTGAGCACGACATCTTGTGATTGGAATTTCTTAGTTGATTAAAAGACGTTTATATAAAGTTGTAATTTACATAAGTAATCCAATTAGTTCGGGAAATAATTTAAAGGCTAGGTTGGAATTAATCAATTAGAATATTTATAATTATTCCTCCCCAACTAATTAAATTTGAAATGCAAATATTGAGAATGCAATATTACGATAAGATATTTGATGATATTTTGGTTGAGGACTGCATTGGTTAAAGCTATTTATCTAAAGTTTGAAGGAAATAAGTTTTGTAATCTCGAAGTTAGAATAATTAATGAGGACAGCCAAACTTAAACAATATAAGAAAAAAAAATCTGGAATTATCAGCAAATTTGGACAGTTGATAAGTTCTAAAATATATTGTGACAACAAAAGGAACTATTTAACTAAGCATGAATACCTTGTGAATTTAGTTTCACAATTTGATTAAAGGATATTTGGCAAGCGGGAACAGTAAGAAGAAATTACCTCAACTGAAACATTTAGATAAGTTGAATTTTGAGGATCGAGTTTTACGTGTAAAGAACAACAGTAAGTTTGGAGAATAAAAAGGGAATAAGTCCCATAACTGTTGTATTTGCAAGATAAGATCAAAGAGAATAATTTGTACCTCTGAATTTTTTTTTTTGGAAAACAGTAAATGGTTGAGTATAAGTAATTGGCCCAGTAAACGATGAATCGAATATAATGGGTAACTGGAGGTTATCGTTGGAGGACATGCAGATATGATTTTCTCTAAATATGTGTGTTATAATATTTTACCTGGTATATCCAGGGAGCTTTCGTATAAAGAAAATTAGTCTTGAATTTGTCGAATGAGTAGTTACGATTCCCTTTCCTTTTCGAGGACGAAAAGTTTTAAGGGGGGTGAATGTAACGATCCAAATTTTTTAACCAATTTAAATTTTTAATTTGAATTTGAATTTGACATAAAATATATGGTTAAGAATATTTAATAATTTTGATAAGTTATATGATAGATTTTACTTGAATTATAAATGAGAATGATTATTAATAAGTTTGGATTTATTGATACTATTGTCGTTCGATCGGATTTGTCAAACTATAACATGAATTAGTAGCATTAGAATTAAGTGTTTCCCTTAGTTTTCATAGCATTTAAGGGAAAATGCTACCAAATGTTCACCTTCTCTTCATAAGACAAGTGTATGGACACTTGTAATTTTGCATGTAAGCTTTCATGCATGCCTTCCATGAGCCCCCTTATGTGTCATCACCTCCTTAACTCTCTATTCCTATATAAGGAGACCTTTTCTCCATTTTCTTACCATTCCATTCCATTTCCTCCTTTCCACCTTCTTCTTAAAGCTTATGGCCATGGTTTCCATGGCATAAGTCTTCCACTTTTCCACCAACACCTTGCCAAAGTTCGTCATTCTCCTCCTCCTCTTATAATATATAAAGAGAGATTAGTATATATTATATTATATATATTTTGATAAAGAAGACGGTGCGCCGAAATACTGTCCGACGGTTCACTCAGCAAGGATCGCCTACCGTGAAGATTGGAAAGCTGTTTGGTGAGAACTCTTTAACCATGGTTTATTATTTAATTAGTTGTTAGACTAATTTAAATATAGTAATGAATTATTAATGGTTAATGATAGTTGATGTTTGTTATGATGGATGATGGATGCGTAGTTTAGAACACACACACTATTAAGCGTTAGTGTTATAACGCTTGTGCACAGTTATGATTTATTTAATCATGTTGATGATGGTTGCTATGGATATTTAAATAGTTGTTGATGTTGTTTTGCAAACACTATGACACAACAGTTATGGTATCACATTGGTGATCGACAAATCTCCTTCGTAATTAGAAATAATATCATTATTGAAATTGAAGGCTAATAAACGGGAAAGACCGTATTCATATATGTGGATAAAATTCTTTAAATGAATAAATTAATACCGGAACATTTAAGGATGACAGAGAGGATAGTTTCTAGGCTTGGGTTTGGAAATGAAGTTTCCTGCTCTCCCTGGCTATCCCTAACTGGTCCGACGAATGAGATGGTTAATTTGAAGTTGTTTGAATTTATAAATGAATTGGAATTTGATTTATTAAGTAAAAAGTAAAAGTTGAATTTTGAACCCAAAATAAATTTGGAAAGTCAATGTAAATTACTTTAAATGGTTTACAGAAGTATATAATAATTTTCTAAGGTATTTTGAAGTATTAAAGAATAATTTTTATTGCGGTCAAAATAGGGCTTGTTGCACAGCGGCAATTAGTGTATTTTAGATGCAAACTTTAAACGCTTATAACTTTTGCAATCTAAATCGGATTTGCATGAAACGAAAAACGTTAGATTTATATTAACAAGAGCTTTAAAATGAGTGAAAGCAGATTTTAAGTTTGAGTTATAATTTTCAAGATATGTTTAAAATCGTTTTGGGGAAAGGTCGCTATAAGAGAAGTTATCGACCATAACTATAAATAGCCATTTTTAATGTTTCTAAAATATGGAATTTTTTTGTAAAATCATTATTAATTATGTAAAAGTGTTTTGAATTGTAAAGTTTAAGTTTTGACCAAGATAAATGATATTTGATCAATGTAGTTGAGATAACTATTTTGTGACGCTTTTGTAACACTTTCGAAACACTATTGTAACGCTTTCTTTAAAATAATCTATTTTGAAGTTTTTAAACCACGAACTAAAAGAAATCATTTGTAAATGATTGGTGGAATGTTTTCAAAGGTTCAAAAGTATTGGAAATACTTTATATGGGATTCAAATTGATTTATTTAATATTAAAACAGGTTTTTAATAGTTGGATATGGTTGGAGATAAATCTTCGGATGTTTGATATTAATCCGGTAGATGATGACTCTTACTATTGGAGGAATTTAAAAGGTAGTTCACCGTTATTTCGCTTATAGTGTGAGTTGGATACAGAGATTAATATTAAGTATAAGTGGATGATATTTCTATCCAGATCTAATGTCAAAAGTTTGGATAAATCTTTAAATTAAGATACGAGTTTCCCAATTTGATTGGGATAAGTTGGATAGAAATAATCTTCGGATATTTGGTATGAAATTCTTTGGTGTAAACGTATACTATTTGAGGAATTTGGAAGATATTATTATATCGTTATTCCACTTATAGTATTCGTTGATTATGAGAATTGATATCAAATATAAGTAGATACAATTTTTGTGTAACTTATGTTCAATATCAATTGATTTGGGTTTTGTCGTGAATCATATCTTCAATAATATCATTCTTGAAACCCCATGAGATTGAGTTATGGAAATTCATATCGTAATTTGAGGATTCAATCAGATCTTTGATTTGAGAAATTAAAAATGTGGAACTGGAAAGAAAGTATAATCTTTTAGTTAAGATTAAAGAATGGAATGTTGGAAAATCAATTTAATTGGAAACTATGGTTGAAATGTGGATTAAGGATTTTCAAAGGAAACTGGATTTTGATAACAAGTTATCAAACGGAAAAATAATTAAGGCTTTAAGGCTAAACCATCTTTGATTTAAAGGATGTGTTTTAAAAGAGAAAGGTTAAATATGGATTTCGTAATAATTTGAGAACGGGTTTACAGAAGTTTAAGTTTGACAAAATCCAAGACGGAAGGAGATTGGTAGAAAGCCTGTGTGATCTATAATTGTTTTTTTAATTGCGCCTATTATTTGGAAAGACCGGGATCGGATGTATGTCTGAAAACCATTCCAAGTAATAATACGACGTTATAAAGCAATTGAAGACTTCGAAACCGCCGAGTAAAGCCTGGGAGTTTTCGAATCATTAGGGTTGAATGCCAATATCTCGGACTAGTCCGTACAACCAAACGAGGAGTGGCACGATATCTGAATGTATTTGGAGATTTTTGGATGATGTTCATTCAGACCCAGAACGGACATTTATGGATTGTGTGTCCGACATTGTAATTAACTTTGTAACACTGTTTTATCAATATATATATATCTGTTTGGTGGCGGAGAATTATTCTCTTGCTTAACACCCTTCTCTAAGACATATGAGCTTAGAGGTTATATATTGGAAATCAGTGATGCGTTGTTAATGGATAATGTGGCATACTTAAGATATGTGGTGAGCTATGCTATATATTATAAGAGGAGGAGGAGAATGACGAACTTTGGCAAGGTGTTGGTGGAAAAGAGGAAGACTTATACCATGGAAACCATGGCCATAAGCTTTAAGAAGAAGGTGGAAAGGAGGAAATGGAATGGAATGGTAAGAAAATGGAGAAAAGGTCTCCTTATATAGGAAAGAGAGTTAAGGAGGTGATGACACATAAGACGACACATGGAAGGCATGCGTGAAAGCTTACATGCAAAATTACAAGTGTCCATACACTTGTCTTAAGAAGAGAAGGTGAACTTTTGGTAGCATTTTCCCTTAAATGCTATGAAAACTAAGGGCAACACTTAATTCTAATGCTACTAATTCATGTTATAGTTTGACAAATCCGATCGAACGACAATAGTATCAATAAATCCAAACTTATTAATAATCATTCTCATTTATAATTCAAGTAAAATCTATCATATAACTTATCAAAATTATTAAATATTCTTAACCATATATTTTTATGTCAAATTCAAATTCAAATTAAAATTAAAATTTTAAATTGGTTAAAAATTCTGGATCGTTACAAAGGCGGTAAGCATAACAAGGGGACAAGAGAAAAGGAAGTGCCACAATTGTGAAATACCTGACTACTTAAAGAAGAAGAAGACTAGTTGTTATCATTACAGAGAGACAGGACATCTTATTAGGATTGTCCAAAGAGGCAAGGGCAAGGGTAAGGAAAAAGTACATGATCTTCTGAAGGGCATATGCGTTCCTTCACGGTTGGTATACCTGATAGAGGTAGAAACATCTCGGTTGAAATTTGGTTTTCCTTTTTAATCACCCTGTTCGAACTTTGTTTGATTTTGGCGCTTCACATTAGTTTGTATCTGCTTCGTTAGTTGAAACACTGGACCTAAATACTAGTAGAGTTAGGGATCCCATGGTAGTCTCAAATCCTATTGGTGGTTCGGCTCATTTATTTATGGTGTGTCGGGATTTAAGAGTGTCTATCTTGGGTGTTGGGTTTGAATGTAATGCCTATGTTCTTGACTTCATAGGCTATGGCTTGATTCTAAGCATGGATTGGCTAGCCAGATACGGTGCCATCCTAGACTGTGTAAGAAGGGTGGTTAGATCGTTGACTCGTTGTAGAAAGACCCTTAATATTTCTTGTGACCCTAGCGGTTTAGTGACGCTTAGCTACCTAGAATCTCTTGACGCGTCCAACGATGATTTGGAATCTGTTCGTGTGGTTCATGAGTATGGTGACGTCTTAGATGAAGTTCGGGGTTTACCCCCGAGGCATGAGATAGACTTTCATATATACCTAGTAGATAATGCAAAGCCAGTTGCATTACCAGTACGACACATGGCTCCGAGAGGGAGAAGAGAAGTGAGGTCCTTAGGACACATGGTCTCTAAGGAAGGGATAGCTGTGGATCCCGCAAAGGTGGTGACAATCCAAGATTGGAAGGATCCTAGAAACGCAACGGAAGTAAGAAGCTTTCTAGGGCTGGCGGGCTATTATAGGAAGTTCATTAAGGACTTCACGAAGATATCAGCCCCACTTACTCGGTTAACGAAGAAGAACTTGACTTTTGTTTGGGATGTTGACTGTGACGATGCTTTCCAATGTTTGAAGAGGGCTTTTACGACAGCTCCATTTTTGACTTTGCTAGAAGGGAGCAAACCGTTTAAAGTATATATTGGTGCTTGCGGGACAGGGCTTGGAGCAGTTTTTGATGCAAGAGGAAAAGGTGATATGCAAAAGGCGGTAAGTATGAGCATCGCTTACCATCCAAAGATGGATGGATGGACAGGAAGGGGTGAATAGAGTCCTTGAAGATCTTTTGAGGTTATGTATCCTAGATTTTGGAGGGACATGAGAAGAGGCAACTAGCTTAGTAATGTTCATGAAGTGTTTCATGTGTCGCATTTGAGGAAGTGTTTACATGATACGGCAGAAGTAGTGGAGCCAAGCACGCTTAGAGAAGTGGAAGTGGAGCAAGATTCCACGATTAGACGAGCTCCTACATGCATCCTTGGATCGGAGGTCAAGAAGTTACGCAACCGAGAGGTCAAGTGGTTAAATTCCAATGGGAAGGTGAACAAAGAGACGCAACTTGGAAGACGGAAGACAAGATGCATGCGCTGTACCCTTTCCTTTTGAAGGGTATATTCTTAACTTCTCCTTTTTCTATCGCTTTGTTTATACTTTTTCTATCGTTTAGTATGTCCTCTAGATTATATCTTCGATCTTTAGTTAGGAAAAATCCTATGGTTGTAAGCATGTGTTTGAGACATGTCATGTTTGATGAATGCAAGTGTTTGCTAGTGGTTGCTCGTGGATGCATTTACACACACATTAGGCACTAGATCGGCTCAATCACTTACATATTGCATATGGATGTGTGATTTTTTTTTTTGGATGCAATATTGTTGGCTCATCACATGGATGTTGCATATTGGTGGTGGTTGTGCACACATGTAGAATTTATATTTATGCACTCTGAAGGCTTTTGTACAAGATTGATATTATGTACTTGGTTTTGATATTTGAAGATGTAACCCAACTTTATTTTTGTTTCTGCTGCAATAAAGTTATAAAATTTTCAAGTACTACTTTATGTATCTGTCTTGTAATATTCTATTCTGTTTACTCATAATGCTCCACGAAACTTAATGCATTCCCTTTGCGAGTGACATTAACGGACGTGGGGTGTTACAAGATCCATATATAATATTATAAATGGAAAATGAATGGATCTTCCTAAAAATATATTTGGTATACCATAATACCGGATCAAATATGAATAGGTGGATATCTAAAAACCCCTAAGTTAAAAATAATAACATCTAAAAAGTTAGATCCGCGGGGACATAATCTGGATCTACAAAAAGTATATAGATCCATAGATCAAATATTCTCAAATAGAAAATAATTGCAGAACAAATATAGAAATCCACGAACTGATATACTCAAATAAAAATTACTTACATGACAAATTCATAGATGTAGATCTAGAAGATTTCAACACATAACTATAATACAATCTCGTGCTGATAACATGTTATAAAACGAACACAGAACAGAAGAAACAAGGGAGAGAGGGCATTTCTATTCATTCGGAAGTATATATATTTCTATTACATTGGCTCCTTTATATATAGGCTTTCGAGCTGATGTTTAACTTATTCCCATGATGTGGGAATAAACAGAGAACTAATAAAAGCATATTCGCAAAATTTATATATTTTACAACAATCAACAATATGAAGTAACAATATTGTTTTCCTAATTTTATTTTTTCAGTTTGCAAAGAGATTCGACAAAATTATGAAAGATGAAAAAATTCTTTTACTGAAAGTGAACAAGACTTTGGAAGAGGAAAAAAAAGATAATGAAGAAAGCTTTCTTCTAACACAAGCCGAAGGCTAAGTTAAAGAAATTGCAAGGCTAAAAAGAAAAGTTAAGCAGTTACAAAAAAAGCTTCAGTCCAAAGAAAATCAATTAGAAGCAAAAAAAAGAGAGAAAAGAATTGGAAAGTTTGTTTAATAATGACCACAATTTAACTGAAATTCTTGAAAAAGAATGTGAGAAAAGGAATGATAAAGAAAACAATGATACAGAAAAAGATCTGCAACATAATGAAACCGACAAAATAGAAGAAAAAATATGTGAGAAAATTGATGGTGAAGAAATGGAAGATATAGAAGAAGAAATAGAACATAATGAAAATGAAGAAATTCAAGAAAAAGAATGTGAAAATATGGATAGTGAAGAACAGGAAGATGAAGAAAAAGAAGTAGAACATAATGACTCTGAAGAATTTGAAGAAAAAGAAAAAAATAGATAAACAGAAAAGGAAAAAGAAAAAGTGAAAGTGTGAAAGCCAAGAAACTATAGATGTGGATACTCTCAAGACACCAAAAAGTTTAAAAAGGAGAAAAAGGAAAATAGTAAATTCTGCATTTTTTAAGGAATTGCCCGATGACGAACAGGAGTTCATAGTAGATTACTTCAACAAATTTGGTGATGTTAAGTAAGCTTATGTACTATTTAAATTATATACTTTATAAATTAATAAAAACAAATTTCTTAAATTATAACTTTGTTTACTTTACAGTGTAGAGATTTACAATTCGAATGATAAAAACAATATTGTCATACATAAGGACATGATTGAAGAACTGACTTTTGGTGAATTTTTTTCTGGCCAGGTAAGTATGTAATATAATTCGACTTATGACACTAATGAATTTGTACACATATGATATTTATTCTGATTACTGAAATATAGAAGCTCTACTGATCACATAATTTTCATACTTTTTACAATATAAAAGGATAAAAACATATATCTTTTTTAAAAAATAATGTTTTTGTACTTATATTGTCACATCTAATTATTCATTACTAGCATATCAAAACGATATAAAATTGCTTTATTGTATATGTTTATTATTGCAACTACTCTGATATAACGCCTGTGTAGATAATTGATTGGTACTGGTATAAAGTAGCAAAAATGTGGGATATCAATTCAAACATAGCTTACTTTAATACCACAATGACAGTAAGACCTTTATTATAGACAAATACGTAATGATTCATTAATAAATCTGGTTCGTATAACTTCAATATTAATTTGTTTATACAGAAAAGTACTGCAATTGACATCGAAAATGTCAAAAAACATTCGTTTATTCCAGCTTTGACAGAAGCACTACAAGATTCACAATGTGATGTACTCTTATTTCCAATCCATGAAGACTCACACTAGGTAATACTAACATTTGAACCAGAATTTTCAGAGTGGACACGGTATGATTCTTTGTCAAACAGATGTAGAAATGGAAGATTTACCAGCAGACACAAAAAAAGCGTGTAACAACCCGGAAAATACGAGCCAATTTAAAAATTTTAAATTGGACATTTCAAAGGAATTTGAATAATTGAAATAGAATATTTCAATAAAATAGTGAATTAGAAATAATGAGTCAGTTTGAAAATTTGAATTCAAACTTTGACTGACTGTGCAGGGTGGAGAATATAACGGATTTTAGCGAAACCAAAAATATTTAAATCTGTTTATCAATACTTTTCTAATGAATCTGAAAATTCGAAATTTCATAACGGGAATCAAAAGTTATGGCCGAATGAATTTTCGGAAAGGTCGCTATATAGAATATATAGCCTTGGAAAATTGATATTTTGCAAAGGACCTCGGAATTCGACGAAACCACTTTTGTTGGGTCCGGGATGTCAAACTATTGCTAGGTTTCAAATTTCATAATTTTTGAAGCTAGTATGTGAGCGTGGCAAAAGAAAATGCGTTTGGTCAATTTCGGTTAAATTGGATTGACCAGAAAATGGCCATTTTTCAAACGATCTCAGAATTCGACGAAACTAGTTTTGTTGGGACCGTAGCGTCAAAACATAGCTAGATTTATTTTTCTGGAATTTTTCGAATCAGTTTGTGGCCCTGGCAAATTGAAATGTACGTTCAAAGTTAAAAATTAAATGTTTTATACTTTAATTTGAAAAAAAAAACTGACTATAACAGTCGAATTGGCCAACGAAACATATCCCATTGTGTCCGGGATAGGGGTATTTAGCTAGAGACGATAGTCGTTGGACTTGAAAAGGAGTTCGTTGGAGAAAACACTATTTAAAAATTTAATAAAACCCTAGGCCAATCAGAATTTTTCTTTCATAAATTAAAATAAAAAAAAAACCCCGCTTCTCTCTGAAACGAACGGCGAAACCCGTTCGAAACTTCCCCGACCGATCACCGCCGCCACCTACCCCCGTCGACGCGCCTCCTCCTCTTCAAATCCGACAAACCCTCACCTCCCTCGACCACCGTATCGCCTGAATCGAGCCCAGGAAGTCGCCGACTTCCCATCGCCGCCCTGATCGCCACCGACCACCGAGCCACCCCCAAACCGCCACCGATCGACTCCCCTCTCCTTCCTCTTCCACGTCAGCACCTCCGATCGTCCCCTCATGCCTCGATATTCGCGAAAACCGCAACCCTAGATTCGAACCACTTAGAAAGGTGAGTTCTTTTTGATGTTTGCACTTTGAAAAATCATATCTTTTTAGTGTTTTAACGAAATTCGATGAAACAGGAAACATCGGGACGGCAAGGAAGCTCTCTACCACATAGAAGAGACCGCGGATTTTTGTAAGTCATCTACGATTTTTAGCACTCCGAAAACCAAAGTGAGAAATCTAAATTAAATGAATTTGAATGGAAAATGTCGTGTATAAATTATACAAGCGAAATATAAATTACACACGTGTTGTATACCTCATGTACATGCGTAGTGTAAGCTATATACGCGAAGTATGAATTATACACGCAAAGAATAATTGATATATGTGTTGAAATGCAAGTGAAATATAGAAATTATAATATATATATATATATATACTCCCCTCGTCCACAAACCATGGACGATATTTATTGTTGTGAATTGGTGTGAAATATTGGATGAAAAATACGAATGGTAGAATGATTGTTTGTGGTTGATATTGTTTGGTTGTGGTTGGGAAATACCCATTGGTGATTGAAATGAATTGGAAATATTTGTGGAAATAAAAATAAAACATGCCGCCTGCGTGCGAATTAGATGCATGAATCCCCATTGTCAAAAACCGCGAGGTTTTAAGGTAGAGCGAGGAGCCGTACTAGGGACGGTGCCGGTTTTAACTACCCTGCCGTTATGCTGCCGAAATTTTGAATAATATCCATGTGTTAGAATTATTTTCATATGTTGAAATTATCTTCATGCGTTGAAATTAAAGCTATGTGTTGAAACTATATCCATGTGTGGAAATGTTCATGTGTTGAAAAGTGATGTGTGAAAATTAAATTCATTTGTGAATGAATGAAGTGTTTAAACAATAAAAATCACATTTTTATAATATATATGAAGTATGAAAAATATTCTCTTTATATATAAATAGTTTCAACAATAAAAATTTCATCTTTCTTATATGAACAACATATATTAAATATCCATGTGTGGAAATGCTCATGTGTTGAGAAGTGTGTGTATTGGAAAAGTTCATGTGTTGAATAAAAAGATCGAACAATAAAAATTACATTTTTATTGAAACTATGAAGTGTTGAAAACATTCATTTGTCGAATAAATATTTTAAATGATAAAAATATCATTTTTATCATATATGTGATATGCTAAAGATATGCGAGCGTTGAAATAAATATTTGTGAATGAAATATTATTTTTAACATGCATAGGAACTAAATAAAATAGTCATGAGTTGAAATATATTTTAGTTCGCCAAAATTAACATCTTTGAAATGTGAAGTGTTAAAAATAGCCACTTGTTCAAATAAATATGCATGAGTTGAAATATACATTAATTAGCTAATGATATGATTTTTGCCTATGCATGCAACATTAGAATGAATGGTGTTTTTAAACCGAAGTAAATCAAATATGAAGTTGAATGGAAAATGATTAGTGATGAGAATAGTATATATGTACATGCATATTTATTGAATAGGTTATGGCAAAAGGGGCTAGAGAAGAGGGATAAAATTTTGTGCCCGACAAATAGGTACACATTTACTGTTTTGTTTGGGTGATGATTTTATGAGCCTATTGGCTAGCCGCTTGGCTTTTTCTTTTTCTTTTTGACATGAGACGCCCGTGTGGCTATTTGGGAATTTTCCCAGCCCCTCCCGTACAAAGGAGGTTATGGCGAAATTTTCCAAAATTTAAAGGCGTTAGTGAAATATTTGAAGTGAAAACGATATAGGAATTTTTGAATGAACTATATTTATATAAATATATAAATAAAAATAAAATTAAAACGAAACGTGGCCGCGCAGTTCGTGTTTTGAAACCGTGATTTCAAACGACTAGTGCGGGAAATCCGACCATTGGATTTTCCCGAAACCGCAACCGTTGGGTTCGCCTTGGAAATATCTTTCCAACGACACCAACTTTGTGAAGATCCGACGATTGGATTGTCTAGAATGTTTAATTCAAATCTGAAGAAAAACAGCGCCAGAAACGATTATATATATATATATATATATATATAATTAAATTAAATCGAATAACGACGCTGCAGTTCGTAAATTGAAATCGTAACTTCAAATGGCTAGTGTGGAAGATCCGACCGTCGGGTTTTCCCAAAACTGAAACCGTTGGATTCGTTTCGAAATGACCTTCCTAATGATATAAAATTTGTGAAGATCCAACGGTTAGATTTTCAGATGTGTGTAAAACAAAATTAGTGAAAAACAACGCCAGTGCATCGGCACGACCTAAAACGTCGTTTAATTAAGTATGGCCGTTTTAAATTAAATAAAAATGGCGATATATCATTATAAAATACTATAGACGATATAAAGTGGAAATAAACCAATTTCGTTGTGTTTGCTTGATATGTGATGGTTGAATGTATTTAACATGAGCATTATAAATAAAGAACTGAAATGTGAATGTTGAATAGTCCAACCATGTGATTAATTGATTTGAAAATCTAAATATACGTGGGTTATTTGAAAAGGCCGAGTTCATCTCATTTCAAATAATCGATCGACGTTGAGAAGTCAAAGAGTCGAAGACGGTTGAAGACCGATGATCTTCACATTGGATGGATGGGCGCTACTGATGCTCATGATTGGAGTAGCTACCATGAAGGAGCTGAAGTAGTAGCCGTCCAAACATACTGTTGATTGTACGGATATGAGAGGAATTGGTGCCTCCGGTTTCGTTCAGACCCAGAACAGACTTGTAAATGGACTATGTGTCCGACATTGGATTTTGTTCTGTGCTGATTGATCTCAGTTAAATATATATCTGTTTGGCGGCAAACAATTTATTCTCTTGCTTAACGCCCTTCTCTGAGACGTACGAGCTCCGAGGTTATGTATTGATAGAAATCAGTCGCATGGAGTGGATTGCCTGTGTGGCACGCCTAAGTGGCATATGATCAAGGCTTCTGTTGCAAAGCAAAGTCTTGTGGTTGATGATCAAAGCATGGTCTGTGTGACGTAGCTTTGTGTATAACGTGAATTCGCGAGCCTCACACCTCGGTATGAGTCAAAAATGGGAGAGTGACTGCAGGGAGAGCACGACGTTTCTTTCTAGCTAAGGTGGTGTCAGTGACCTACCAGCCCTGACATTATATATACTTTTCACCTGCGTGGTTGTTGGAATGCGAGGTGCCTCGATATAGGTCTGTAAGGACCGGGAAACGTGTGTTCAGGAATAACTAATCCTCAAAAGTAAGAGAGTACCGGCCCTGAAGATCCAAGGATCATAGTGGGGTCCTGGGACATTTGCTAGAGTGTCTCGAATCGGAGAGGAGCTTGCCCCTTGCCTCGATTCATGAAGGAATCCAATTTCCAATACGAAATATGCGAATGTGATTGTATTACTAGTATGGCGACATGATATATGGTACCCATGCCGTCTAGGATTGATATTTCTGTTTGAATTTGCTTTTAAAACATATATGCACTAGTAATAATATCAAACACTTTTGTTTTGTACGTATGAAGCATTTTTGGCCATTATAAGGTAAAACTCTATCCTCCGGCTTGCGTTGCATTGTGTGATGGGACCTGAGTCTTATAATGGCTTCATTTTATAAAAAGCATTGCGATGATTTAATCATTTACTTTATTTCATGCACTAGCACTCATTGGAGTAAACCCGTTCCGCGAAAGTGGAATGGTCCTTTGATTTGCCTTATTATTGTTGTTAATAAGTTAAGTAGATTTCTCATACCAGTCCCATGACTGACTCATAGTTTGTTTCACCTTGCAAACTCGGATGCCCTTATTTTCACACGGGCAGCCTAGTTACAGGTTTCTGGCGTACTTTTGGCTCATGGCGAGGCTTGACTACACCGTGCTGACTTTGATTTTCTCCGCCATTATTGTATCTATATTATGATTCCGCCATTGGCGATGTAGACTGATATTTATTTTGTGTACTCTTTATGTATGATTCCGCCTCAGGCGATGGTGACTGATTATGTATCATTATGCACTAAGTTGTATCCTGCACTGTGCTCTCTGATGTGATGATATCTATATGATTCTGCTGTCATATGTGTGTAAATTATTCTATTTTCTGTTTATGCTATTATCTGTGATCTGCTAATGATGATTAATGTGTTATATTCCAATGATTATCCTTAACACCGTGTCAAGGGGTTTTGGGATCGTCACAGCAGGTATCAGAGCTTTGGTTAACCTTAGTTCTGGAGTCTAACACATTAAACACTTCATCAAAATAGAATCAATAGTATTCTAAGGCGAGTAGCTCATTAGAGATAGGACTAGTAAAGTCCTAGAATGAGCCGAGCAGAATAGCAAAAACAATTTGATCAGTCCATCGTTATCTTTCCGTAAATTTTCTGCTTAATCATATGCAATAAATTATCGTTTCTATAAGCTGACTCTTTTCTTGCTTATACAGAACTTGAAAAATGGCTACCAGAGCAGCCGCCGCTGGAGGAGGCCGTGCCGGCCGTGGCAGAGGACGGGGAGAAGCCCCAGTTGAAGAAGGACCTTTGATACAACCTCCGGCCGCTCAATACTTCGAGCTGGACCGCGTAGCTAAGAGATACAAAAACCTAGGAGGCAAGACCTTCTCGGGAACTAGCACAGTAATAGAGGCCCTTGCATGGCTCAAAACATGCGAGAAAATTCTAGAAGGCCTAAGGCTTGGAGACCAAGATAAATCTATTATGGGCGCCTGGCTTATGCAGGAACAAGCTGAACTATGGTGGGAATCTCTCACCGCCGGGAATAGAGAAGCTGGAAGAACATGGGATGGATTCAAAGAACTCTTCAAGGAGAAATATGTCCCGGAACAAGCACTAGAACGAATGCACGATGACTTCGCCAACCTCCAGCAGGGGGATCTTTCAGTGCAGGATTATCTGAATAAATTTACACTGTTGTCGCCCTATGCTCCGGAGCTCGTCGCCACTGCAAAGTCCAAAAATAAGAGGTTTATCCTTGGGCTAAAGCGACAGTATCATGATAGAGCCATGGCCCACGTCAAGCTGGAATTTAATGAATTGGTGGAAATGACATGCAACTACGAAGACCTTGACCAAAGGCATCTGGAGCAGGATCACGCTAGAAGCCAAGCCGGAAATAAACGCTAGCCTGCCGTGAATCAAGCTGAGTCAAGCCAAGCAGCATCCTCGAAACCTCAGACTGGCAAGCCGCCAAGAGGAAGCTGCTATAACTATGGAAAAATGGGGCACTTCTCTAATGTGTGCACAACCCCGAAGAGGCAGAAGACAAATTCAAAAGGTTCAAGCCAAGGTTCCCAGAACCCTTGCTCCTGCTTTAATTGCCGCAAGACGGATCATCTAGTCAAAGACTGTCCTCTGCTGAAGAAGGCCACAGTAGCTCACGTTTATGACGGGTCGAGCCCGCCGGCTGCTTCCGATGGAGCAGGTAAACCCGATGTTTTGGGAGGTACCCTTACAATTAAAAATATTCCTATCTCTGTATTGTTTGATACGGGTGCATCACGTAGTTTTATTGCTAGTAACACAGCGCACAAATTAAAGTTAAAACATAGAAAGCTTAAAGATTCGGTTGGTTTACATAATACGATAGGAGGATCGCTTATTCTCGGTTCATATTGTAGAGTGCCAATATCTTATTCTTCCTATAAATTTTCTTTCAATTTGATCATCATGGATTTCCCCGAATTCGATATCATTCTCGGGCTTGATTGGTTAACGAAATACGAAGCCGAAGTGAATTGTGCAGAAAGAATCGTTAAAATTCGAACGAAACTTGGATATATTACAGTACCCTGTCATGGTTCGAATCCAAATAGAAAAGAATTTTGGTCGGCATTAGAACTTATCCCCACTTCCTTGGAAAAGATTCCGATTGTTAGAAACTATGCGGATGTGTTTGAAGAAGTTGAAAACTTACCTCTGCAAAGAGAAATAGAATTCCGAATCGATCTAATTCCCAATGCCAGACCAGTGGTACATCCAATTCGCCGAAGGACTCCGAAGGAAAAAGAAGAATTAGGCGATCAAACTCGTCAACTGTTGTGGAAGGGTCTAATCAGACCTATTTTTTCTAATTGGGGTGCAGCTGTTGTGTTTGTCCCAAAGTCAGACGGTACTCTTCGATTGTGCGTTGATTACCGAGACCTTAACAAACAGACGCTCAAAAATAAATATCCATTACCCCACATCGATGATTTGCTAGACCAATTAAATGGGGCGAAAGTATTTTCCCGAATGGACCTAGCTACAGGTTTTCATCAATTGAGAATAGCAGAAGAGTGTGTTCCTTTGACAGCTTTCAGAGGTCCAGACATATTTTATGAATGGTTAGTAATGCCGTTCGGCCTGTGCAATGCTCCAGCATACTTTGTCGATCTAATGAATAAAGTGTTCAGGGGAGTTCTGAATAAATTTGTCCGCGTATTCATCGATGATATTTTAATCTACTCCAAATCAAAACCCGAGCATGAAAAATATTTAGAACAAGTATTGGAGATTCTAAGAAAGAACGTCTTCAAAGCCAAATTCTCTAAATCTGTCTTCTAGCAAGAAGAAGTGAAGTTTCTTGGCCATGTCGTGTCAGAGAAAGGGATTTCTGTAGACCCAAGCAAAATAACAGCGATTCAAGACTGGAAACAACCCAATACTCCCATAGAAGTTAGAAGTTTTATGGGGTTGGCTAGTTATTATCGGAAGTTCGTTAAGGATTTTTCGAAGATATCCGGTCCGTTAACGAAGCTCACGAAGAAGCATGAGAAATTTAAGTGGACTTCCGACTGTGAAGAAGCTTTCCAGGAATTGAAATCGAAACTGACGACTGCTCCAGTGTTAACCATTATTGATGGCAATCAGGATTTGACAGTTTGGACAGATGCTTCTATTATAGGTCTTGGTGCAGTGTTAATGCAAAGAGGCCAAGTAGTCGCTTATGCAAGCCGCCAACTGAAACCGCATGAGAATAATTATGTAACTCATGATCTTGAGTTGCTAGCTATCATTTTTGCCTTGAAAATCTGGAGGCATTATTTATTGGGCGAGAAATTTGTGCTGTACACAGATCATCAATCATTGAAGTATTTATACACCCAGAAAGATCTGAATTTGAGACAGCAGCGTTGGCTAGAATTTCTTGCAGCGTATGATCTTGATATCCTGTATACGCCGGGGAAGGCTAACGTTGTAGCGGATGCGCTTAGTAGAAAAACCGCAATCATTGCCAATCTTATAATTACGCCTGGCTTGATTGATAAGATATGTGCTCTCCAGAGGAATGATTATTTCATTCAAAGGATCAGAGCGAGAATCTAGAAAGGAGAGCCCTCAAGTTTTCAGGTAGATAAAGAAGAAGTTCTGAGACTGAATGGGAGAATATGTGTTCCCAACGTCCCTGAGCTCAAAAGTGAAGTGTTAGATGAATGCCATAAATCCAAACTTTGCATTCATCCGGGTGTGAGCAAAATGTACAACGATATCAAACGCACTTTTTGGTGGAGGGCAATGAAAAGGGATATTTCTTTGTATGTTAGCAGATGCCCTACTTGTCAATTGGTCAAGAGCGACCAACAGAAGCTAGCTGGATTGTTGCAACCGTTGGAAGTCCCAGGTTGGAAATGGGAACAGATTTCCATGGATTTCATAGATGGTTTGCCGCGAACCAGGAAAGGTAATGACAGCATTTGGGTAATCGTAGATCGCTTCACGAAGACTGCCCATTTTATACCTGTCAGATCCAATAGAACCGCTCAAAGTCTAGCACAGATATATTTCAAAGAAATCGTTAAGCTGCATGGAATTCCCATCAGCATAGTCAGTGATAGAGACCCGATATTTGCTAGCAAATTCTGGGAGGCTTTCCAGACAGAATTGGGAATGAAACTGAATATGAGCACCGCTTATCACCCTCAAACAGATGGCCAAACTGAGCGGGTGAATAGAATTCTAGAAGATTTATTGCGGGCTTGTATAATTGATTTTGGTGGGTCATGGGAAGATCACTTGCATTTGGCAGAATTCTCATATAACAATAGCTATCAGGCAAGTTTGAGAATGTCGCCATTTGAAGCATTATATGGCAGACCGTGTAGATCTCCAGCATGTTGGGTAGAACCTGGCAACAGACTTGTGTTAGGACCCGATATGATTAGAGAAGCGTCTGATAAAGTCGACTTCATCAAAAAGCGTTTGAGAACCACCCAAAGCCGACAGAAAAGTTATGCAGATTCTAGAAGAAGAGATTTGACATTTGCTGTGGGTGACCATGTTTATTTGAAAGTTTCTCCAATGAGAGGAGTAATCAGATTTGGCAAGACTGGGAAGTTGGCCCCGAGATTTATTGGTCCCTTTCCTATACTCGAACGAATTGGAACTCTTGCTTATAGGGTTCAATTACCAGATTGGTTGCCTGGAGTGCACGATGTATTTCACGTATCTCAACTTAGAAGACATGTGCATGATCCGAATCTTGTTGTAGAAGAAGTAGCGCAACAAGATATAGACATAACTCCAGAATTAGCAGTCAAAAGAGAGCCATTAAAGATTGTTGGCAAAGAAACTAGAGAACTAAGAAGCAAAAAGGTTCATTTAGTTAAAGTGCAGTGGAGTAGTGATCCTAGAGACTGTACTTGGGAGACTGAGGAAAGCATTAAGCAAGCTTACCCCAAATGCAGAGTGGACATCTCTGACTAACTCCGGTGCAAGGTACCTTCACAATACTTTGCATTTACATTTTGTTTCCTACTTTACTGTTGTTTCCTTTTCGAGGACGAAAAGTTTTAAGTGGGGGAGATTGTAACAACCCGGAAAATACGAGTCAATTTAAAAAATTTAAATTGGACATTTCAAAGGAATTTGAACAATTGAAATAGAATATTTCAATAAAATAGTGAATTAGAAATAGTGAGTCAGTTTGAAAATTTGAATTCAAACTTTGACTGACTGTGCAGGGTGGAGAATATAACGGATTTTAGCAAAACCAAAAATATTTAACTCTATTTATCAATACCTTTCTAATGAATCTGAAAAATCAAAGTTTCATAACGGGAACCAAAAGTTATGGCCGAATGAATTTTCAGAAAGGTCGCTATATAGAATATATAGCCCTGGAAAATTGATATTTTGCAAACGACCTCGGAATTCGACGAAACCACTTTTGTTGGGTCCGGGATGTCAAACTATTGTAGGTTTCAAATTTCATAATTTTTGAAGCTAGTATGTGAGCGTGGCAAAAGAAAATGCGTTTGGTCAATTTCTGTTAAATTGGATTGACCAGAAAATGGCCATTTTTCAAATGATCTCAGAATTCGACAAAACAAGTTTTGTTGGGACCGTAGCGTCAAAACATAGCTAGATTTATTTTTTTGGAATTTTTCGAATCAGTTTGTGGCCCTGGCAAATTGAAATGTACGTTCAAAGTTAAAAATTAAACGTTTTATACTTTAATTTGAAAAATAACTGACTGTAACAGTCGAATTGGCCAACGAAACATATCCCATTGTGTCCGGGGTGGGGGTATTTAGCTAGGGACGACAGTCGTTGGACTTGAAAAGGAGTTCATTGGAGAAAACACTATTTAAAAATTTAATAAAACCCTAGGCCAATCAGAATTTTTCTTCCATAAATTAAAATAAATAAAAAACCCCGCTTCTCTCTGAAACGAACGGCGAAACCCATTCGAAACTTCCCCGACCGATCGCCGCCGCCACCTACCCCCGTCGACGCGCCTCCTCCTCCTCTTCAAATCCGACCAACCCTCACCCCCCTCGACCACCTTATCGCCTGAATCGGGCCCAGGAAGTCGTCGACTTCCCAGCGCCGCCCTGATCGCCACCGACCACCGAGCCACCCCAAACCGCCACTGATCGACTCCCCTCTCCTTCCTCTTCCACGTCAGCACCTCCGATCGTCCCCTCGTGCCTCGATTTTCGCGAAAACCGCAACCCTAGTTTCGAACCACTTAGAAAGGTGAGTTCGTTTTGATGTTTGCACTTTGAAAAATCATATCTTTTTAGTGTGTTAATGAAATTCGATGAAACAGGAAACATCGGGACCGCAAGGAAGCTCTCTACCACATAGAAGAGACCGCGGATTTTTCTGAGTCATCTACGATTTTTAGCACTCCGAAAACCAAAGTGAGAAATCTAAATTAAATGAATTTGAATGGAAAATGTCGTGTATAAATTATACAAGCGAAATATAAATTACACACGTGTTGTATACCTTATGTACATGCGTAGTGTAAGCTATATAAGCGAAGTATGAATTATACACGCAAAGAATAATTGATATATGTGTTGAAATGCAAGTGAAATATAGAAATTATAATATATAAATCTACTCCCCTCGTCCACAAACCATGGACGATATTTATTGTTGTGAATTGGTGTGAAATATTGGATGAAAAATACGAATGGTAGAATAATTGTTTGTGGTTGATATTGTTTGGTTGTGGTTGGGAAATACCCATTGGTGATTGAAATGAATTGGAAATATTTGTGGAAATAAAAATAAAACATGCCGCCTGCGTGCGAATTAGATGCATGAATCCCCATTGTCAAAAACCGCGAGGTTTTAAGGTAGAGCGAGGAGCCGTACTAGGGACGGTGCCGGTTTTAACTACCCTGTCATTATGCTGCCGAAATTTTGAATAATATCCATGTGTTAGAATTATTTTCATATGTAGAAATTATCTTCATGCGTTGAAATTAAAGCTATGTGTTGAAACTATATCCATGTGTGGAAATGTTCATGTGTTGAAAAGTGATGTGTGAAAATTAAATTCATTTGTGAATGAATGAAGTGTTTAAACAATAAAAATCACATTTTTATAATATATATGAAGTATGAAAAATATTCTCTTTATATATAAATAGTTTCAACAATAAAAATTTCATCTTTCTTATATGAACAACATATATTAAATATCCATGTGTGGAAATGCTCATGTGTTGAGAAGTGTGTGTATTGGAAAAGTTCATGTGTTGAATAAAAAGATCGAACAATAAAAATTACATTTTTATTGAAACTATGAAGTGTTGAAAACATTCATTTGTCGAATAAATATTTTAAATGATAAAAATATCATTTTTATCATATATGTGTTATGCTAAAGATATGCGAGCGTTGAAATAAATATTTGTGAATGAAATACTATTTTTAACATGCATATGAACTAAATAAAATAGTCATGAGTTGAAATATATTTTAGTTCGCCAAAATTAACATCTTTGAAATGTGAAGCGTTAAAAATAGCCACTTGTTCAAATAAATATGCATGAGTTGAAATATACATTAATTAGCTAATGATATGATTTTTGCCTATGCATGCAACATTAGAATGAATGGTGTTTTTAAACCGAAGTAAATCAAATATGAAGTTGAATGGAAAATGATAAGTGATGAGAATAGTATATATGTACATGCATATTTATTGAACAGGTTATAGCAAAAGGGGCTAGAGAAGAGGGATAAAATTTTGTGCCCGACAAATAGGTACACATTTACTGTTTTGTTTGGGTGATGATTTTATGAGCCGATTGGCCTTTTCTTTTTCTTTTTGACATGAGACGCCCGTGTGGCTACTTGGGAATTTTTCCAGCCCCTCCCGTACAAAGGAGGTTATGGCGAAATTTTCCAAAATTTAAAGGCGTTAGTGAAATATTTGAAGTGAAAACGATATAGGAATTTTTGAATGAACTATATTTATATAAATATATAAATAAAAATAAAAATAAAACGAAACGTGGCCTTGCAGTTCGTGTTTTGAAACCGTGATTTCAAACGACTAGTGCGGGAAATCCGACCATTGGATTTTCCCGAAACCGCAACTGTTGGGTTCACCTTGGAAATATCTTTCCAACGGCACCAACTTTGTGAAGATCCGACAGTTGGATTGTCTGGAATGTTTAATTCAAATCTGAAGAAAAACAGCGCCAGAAACGATTATATATATATATATAAATATAATTAAATTAAATCGAATAACGACGCTGCAGTTCGTAAATTGAAATCGTAACTTCAAATGGCTAGTGCGGAAGATCCGACCGTCGGATTTTCCCAAAACTGAAACCGTTGGATTCGTTTCGAAATGACCTTCCTAATGATATAAAATTTGTGAAGATCCAACGGTTAGATTTTCAGATATGTGTAAAACAAAATTAGTGAAAAACAGCGCCAGTGCATCGGCACGACCTGAAACGTCGTTTAATTAAGTATGACCGTTTTAAATTAAATAAAAATGGCGATATATCGTTATAAAATACTATAGACGATATAGAGTGGAAATAAACCAATTTCGTTGTGTTTGCTTGATATGTGATGGTTGAATGTATTTAACATGAGAATTATAACTAAAGAACTGAAATGTGAATGTTGAATAGTCCAACCATGTGATTAATTGATTTGAAAATCTAAATATACGTGGGTTATTTGAAAAGGCCGAGTTCATCTCATTTCAAATAATCGATCGACGTTGAGAAGTGGAAGAGTCGAAGACGGTTGAAGACCGACGATCTTCACATTGGATGGATGGGCGCTACTGATGCTCCTGATTGGAGTAGCTACCATGAAGGAGCTGAAGTAGTAGCCGTCCAAACATATTGTTGATTGTACGGATATGCGAGGAATTGGTGCCTCCGGTTTCGTTCAGACCCAGAACGGACTTGTAAATGGACTGTGTGTCCGACATTGGATTTTGTTCTGTGCTGATTGATCTCTGTTAAATATATATCTGTTTGGCGGTGGAGAATTTATTCTCTTGCTTAACGCCCTTCTCTGAGACGTACGAGCTCAGAGGTTATGTATTGATAGAAATCAGTCGCATGGAGTGGATTTCCTGTGTGGCACGCCTAAGTGGCATATGATCAAGGCTTCTGTTGCAAAGCAAAGTCTTGTGGTTGATGATCAAAGCATGGTCTGTGTGACGTAGCTGTGTGTATAACGTGAATTCGCGAGCCTCACACCTCGGTATGAGTCAAAAACGGGAGAGTGACTGCAGGGAGAGCACGACGTTTCTTTCTAGCTAAGGTGGTGTCAGTGACCTACCAGCCCTGACATTATATATACTTTTCACCTGTGTGGTTGTTGGAATGCGAGGCGCCTCGATATAGGTCTGTAAGGACCGGGAAACGTGTGTTCAGGAATAACTAATCCTCAAAAGTAAGAGAGGACCGGCCCTGAAGATTCAAGGATCATAGTGGGGTCCTGGGACATTTGCTAGAGTGTCTCGAATCGGAGAGGAGCTTGCCCCTTGCCTCGACTCATGAAGGAATCCAATTTCCAATACGAAATATGCGAATGTGATTGTTTTACTAGTATGGCGACATGATAAATGGTACCCATGCCATTTAGGATTGATATTTATGATTGAATTTTCTTTTAAAACATATATGCACTAGTAATAATATCAAACACTTTTGTTTTATACGTATGAAGCAATTTTGGCCATTATAAGGTAAAACTCTATCCTCCGGCTTGCGTTGCATTGTGTGATGGGACCTGAGTCTTATAATGGCTTCATTTTATAAAAAGCATTGCGATGATTTAATCATTTACTTTATTTCATGCACTAGCACTCATTGGAGTGAACCCATTCCGCAAAAGTGGCGTGGTCCTTTGATTTGCCTTATTATTGTTGTTAATAAGTTAAGTAGATTTCTCATACCAGTCCCATGACTGACTCGTAGTTTGTTTCACCTTGCAAACTCGGGTGCCCTCATTTTCACACGGGCAGCCTAGTTACAGGTTTCTGGCGTACTTTTGGCTCATGGCGAGGCTTGACTACACCGTGCTGACTTTGATTTTCTCCGCCATTATTGTATCTATATTATGATTCCGCCATTGGCGATGTAGACTGATATTTATTTTGTGTACTCTTTATGTATGATTCCGCCTCAGGCGATGGTGACTGATTATGTATCATTATGCACTAAGTTGTATCCTGCACTGTGCTCTCTGATGTGATGATATCTATATGATTCTGCTGTCATATGTGTGTAAATTATTCTATTTTCTGTTTATGCTATTATCTGTGATCTGCTAATGATGATTAATGTGTTATATTCCAATGATTATCCTTAACACCGTGTCAAGGGGTTTTGGGATCGTCACAAAGCGCGTTAAAAATTGTAAGACAGTTGGAATGTTTAATTTTTCTACGTTAACTAATTTAATAAATATTCTTATTATTATATACAACAAAATTATGTCAATGACATAAACAAGAAACTTCAGAAGGAACAAACTAGGAGAATACAAAAAAATCATTTGTACTTACAGTTGGAGAATGTGCTCAACAGCGTAATGGGTAATACTATATAACTAGTGTGCACCCGTGCTTCGCACACGGATGTTACAAAATAAATAGAGTTACAAAATTTTCTCACATTGTTTCAGTAATCAAATGAAAGATAACAATGTGCCATGAATTCAATTAATACGTACCTATGCTTATTTGATAGCTACAAACTCATCGCATGTTTAGTTATCTTATCAGCATCTCATTGTATACTTGTTTCTGTATAATCTTTGCGGTTGCAAATCAAAGAATCCACTTTAGATTATTTGATCATGAAAATGTATCAACTATATTCTAGCTGCAAGTCAACGTAGGTTTAAACCGTCAAAGCAAAAAATAAAATGGGATTCAAGGCCTTTATTGTAATTAAAAAAAATCAAGTCTTTATACAACAAAACATTACAGTAATAACAGACATGACCTAAATGAAAAGCAAAGTGTTCTCAATACAACCGAAGCTCAAATGTTCGTGACTACAGATCAACTCAATGGGGATAGAAAAGCACTTCTCTTCCCTTCACATATGATGAAAATAAATAGCCTCAAAGTAAGAATGTATGATCACCACAACAAAATAAGCAGTCTTTCTCTCAGCAAACTGATAGCATCACGCATGCTGCATTGCACAAAAATTGAAGTTAAGAAAGAATGAGCATGACTGAAGGAACTCAAAACAACCGGAGCAGTGCACATCAAGCTAGCCGCTCTGGAAATCAAGTGTTGAGTGAATTCAGTTTATGTCCTGTAATTAAACTAATGATAGAAAATGTTGTTAGTTAAACATGCAAGGGGCGTACCAAATCCTAGAAGCTAAGCAGCAAGATAGTGACATAGCATCCAAAGTTATAATGCCAAAACTGTTCATGACCATTCAAAGCAAACAATCAAAGTTATATATTCAAGCAAATGAAAATTTTGCTGGCACCTTTAATTATTAGTTAAAACTTTCAGATAACACCTTTTTATTTTCCGTAATAGTTGAAGCACAGTCGAATAAAATAAATGAACAAAATCGACTCTAATTAAAATAAGAAACGTGAAAACTCAATTGGAAGTAGTTAAGGATAGTATTCCATTGACAAATATTTGATTTGGTCTGATTTGAGTGTTAAAATTCAAAAATGAAATACAGATTATTAACTAAATCTTTGTTTTCCAATCTTATATAGTGTTTATCATAATCTATAAATATATACATATACATATATACATATATATATATATATATAATTTACCTCTATATGTAAATAAAATTATGTATCCATTTGAAATCAGTTAAAATGTTCAAACTTGTGGCTAGGTACAAAAATTCATTCATAACTGTATGCTGCTCTGTTGACTTTATGCTATGAGCATTTTGTAAACTTTATTTCCATTCATTCATCTAGTGCATTTTCAATACTAATATTAGCTATATTCCAAGTAACTTGCATACTTGTGATTGTACGGAAAAAATGTGCTCATAGTCCAAGTAAAACAAATAATAAAACATATATGGATGATGCGTTCACATGGCAGTTTTGACTAAAATAAAATATCATGCACGTAGCTATTTATTAGAAAAATATACATGAATCCAATTGTTTAATTAAGCAGCATTTGCTAATGAACAAATCATATGCTACACAATAAATCTATCAGGCGAAAAGTTTCTTCAAAAAGTGGCCAAATTAGCTGTATATCATCCCAAACAAACACACAAATTATATATATGGCGGGGTGTGCGTACTTGTCCAATAATAATTTCAAATTTAGCTGATCTATTTTGGATAGATGTTATATGCTACTTGAAAATTAATCAATTCATTTGCTACATAAAATGAAATTAGTCTTATTCTTAAAACATACTAATAAAAAAGGATGTTCGATTTATCAGAGGTTGAAATCCAAAAGAGAAACAAACACATCAACTTTTATTCCAGAAAAATATCACTATTCAGAATTTAAACAATATTTATTGTATGTAAATTTTTAGCAAAAGTCAGTTTTTTGAAAATGACAGAGATGAAATCATATACAGAACAATGCATATTTTCAACCAAATTATGAATGAACAGAACACTAAATTATGGATAGCATTTGAGATCAAGCAATTAAAATTTGCCAAAAAGGGAGAAAATTGAGGAAAATGGAGAATACCATAAATAGGTAGCAAGAATGAAGAAGGAGAAATTATTTAGAAAATAGAAATAAACAGATATTAAATAAAGCACATATACTAAACAGTGAGAAAAAACATGTTTTGATTCAATTATAATCAGCAATATTGGTCATGTTCATTATCTTTCTTAAATTAAGCACCCTAAGCATATATACTAAATAAATCATCTACCCAAAATTGGTTGTAGTTCGCTAAATTATTAGAATTGGGTTCATTCAAGATATTCTCTCCAAATGAGTTTTCACTCAGATGTAGCGTCCTGCTGCCATTCGGCTGCAGTTTAAATCTGCTAGCATCGCTATTGCAATGTCAAAGTGAAGAAGATGAGCACTGCCAAATTTTGACATAACTACCATCCTAAGACTACAGAATTTGTATTTTCTCTTAACTTAAAATGAAAAACAGGTAATCTAGACCCACACTTTAATTTGTGGGAAAGTGAAATGAATATCCACAATCATATACTTGGATACAATAAGATACAATCAATATAATGGACAAACACATAGAACAACCAAATTTAAAATTAAAATCACTTACCGGACATTACATTCGCTGCGCAGCCCCCTTCTATGTCATCTGTGATCTACCACATACTGAAAAAGCAGCAATCCCAAATGATGATTAGGTAGGCATACACAAGTTCATACAAATGAAAGCAAGATCCAGTAGGCTTGAACCAAGCAGTAGTATCGACATACTACACAGAGGGAGAAAACATTCTGTTAATAAGGTCAAAAACAAAAATAAAGGGAGAAATTGGAACGTTGTGCAGCGGGAAGCCTACCAAAATAAGGTTAATTCTACTAATTGAAGACCGAATACTCACCAGAGAATTTTGATAGATGATTTCAAAACTTGTTTCAATATAGATGTTGCATTTAGACAACAGAGCTAGATATGTTATCACTTATGAGCATATACCATAACATTAGATTGTTGTACGGTATTGAACTCAAAGTTTCAATCCAATATTCGTCACATTACAAATAAATACCAATCAGTTTGTGAAAAAGCACCATGGATGATGTAGGAGTATAAAGAGAAACAATGAGCAAAACTATGTAAAAGTATTCGATTAAAGTATAATGTGCTAAAAAAATTGGAAACATTTAACTGTTTGGACTGTATTGGTTATGAATCTAATAAAATGTGATGCTGAAAAGCAAGCAAACCAAAAAAAATAGCAAAACAATAAAAATGGACAAATCTAAATCTTACCAGACCTATTAAGATATCCAATGTACGTCAAATCAGCAACAACAAAAAGTCAAAGATGCAACATGAAAAATAAATCAGAAGATAATTAATTTATGACTACCATGCGCTGAGCATGTGGATGGATTAAGCTTTTAAATATATTTTACTCTGTTATCCCCTTCTTACATCGCACTTTCAACTGAACGAAATTTGCACTTCAATCTAATTTGGAGTATTATGTTCTTTTCCTTTTGCTTTGTTCATTACAATTTACACTAATATAATCAAGGTATTTAGTTATCCAATGCTCATGAAATCTCTAAGTGTGGGAAAAAGTTAAATATAAAAAAAGAAAAAGAAAATCGGAGTTGTAATCGAGTACTATCCGGTATTTGGCTAATCCTCATGAACAAAAGTAAACATAAAACAAATTCCCACTTGAAAAAGTATTCGTTGTCTCCTTTTTCTACAGTGAATTCAAATATTTTGGCATTAGCACATTTCGCCCACTTTTCATAATATCATATTTACAAATGTTGTATATTCAAGCATCACAAATTTCTTAACAGCAAATTGCCAAAATGGAAGCTCCAACTCTATCGTCCAGTATATTAGTTTCTCTGTGCGAATATTAACATCCATTATTAGTTAAAACAAAAGGATGAAGGTATTCATGGTCACATAACGATAGCAAGACGGGTGAGAAGAAATTAAAACACAAAAAAATATGATTAAGGAATCTCAATCTGACAAAGCACCTTCATCATCATTTTGAAAAAAATTCTCCATATTTTTATTGTTCGGCCACTATCAACCAAATTAAAAATTAAGGTAGTGTTTGGTTTACCTTTTCGAGTTTTCAATTTTCAGACATATAAAAATGCAAACGGTACATGTATATCGCGAAAAAGTTTTAGAAAACAAAATTAGTGCATAAGGAAGTGTGATAATATTAGCAGTATTAGCATATAATATCTGGATAAACAATTTAGAAAACAAAATAAGCATGAAAATGCAAATGTGAATTTTTTGGAGAACCTGGATCTGAAAGGTCTTTGGAGAAAGACTGTGCTTTCATACAATACCAGTGGTCGCCATTCACTTTAATTGTGCAGGAAAATTTGATAACCATTAATTATATCATTGCATGTCTACCACTAATACAAATCGGTAAACCTCAACCTTCTCGGGTTGCTAAGACATGAGCATCAGGTCGAATAGAAGGAAAAATTGTTCGGATGTTGGATAAATTGATAATAAACATGAGATAATTCTTACTTTTTATTCTTTCCAAAATAGAGTATGCATTTTATTCTTCCCAAAATAGACTATGCTAGCTTTGGAAATTATCACCAAGAGAGCGAATAATTTGTTAAACATGCAAAGCGGTTTGATTTATAGATAGGAATATAAACACAAATGTTATATTTTTACACATACTGCTAATATTATCACACTTCCATATAGACTACCATTGTTTTTAGACACTATTTAATTATGTCTATGTGTGTAATTAGTTAATTCAAACAGTATTTAAGATATAAGCTGTCAGTTGCCTAACTAATCAATGTGGTGTACAGTAAAATTTCAATGTAAAACAATTCCTTTAATGAATAAAATTTGTTGCTATCAACTCTTCATTATTAATCAATCAGAAGTCAATATGGAAAACAGTATGAACACTTTAATATGAATGAAAATAGAATAAGAGAACATGTACACCTAGGGTCAATCACTATCTACAAAACCATGTAGTGGCTAATTTACGAAAACAAAAGAATCACAAGCAACTCATGTGTAAATGTTATATTTTTACACATACTGTTAATATTATCACACTTCCTTATGTGCTAATTTTGTTTTCTAAAACGATCGTTTTTCGCAATATACATGTACCGTTCGCATTTTTATATGTCTGAAAATTGAAAATACTAGAAAAGGTAAACCATCACTACCTTAATTTTTCATTTGGTTAATAGTGGTCGAACAATAAAAATACGGAGAATTTTTTTCAAAATGATGATGAAGGTGCACTGTCATATAGCCTACCATTGTTTTTAGACACTATTTAATTATGTCTATATGTATACAATTAATTAATTTTAACAGTATTTAAGATATAAGCTGTCAGATGCCTAACTAATCAATGTGGTGTACAGTAAAATTTCAATGTAAAACACTTCCTTTAGTGCATAAAATTAGTTACTATCAACTCTTCATCATTAATCAATCAGAAGTCAATATGGAATACAGTACGAACACTTTAATACGAATGAAAATAGAATAAGTACACCTAGGGTCAATCACTGTCTACAAAACCATGTAGTGACTAATTTACGAAAACAGAAGAACCACAAACAACTCATGTAGATAGTAATAAACCGATTGAAAGCCTTTTATGACACATGCATGTATATGTCAGTGAATTATCAATGAAAATGTTTTTGGAGATTCTTTAAATTTAACATTATATATGCCAAAGCGTTATGTAGAATAGTTTGGATAATACTTCCTAATATATGTATATCGAGGCAAACAAAGCTAACAAATATAGAAAACATTGAATAAATATATGTTGTAAATCTGCGCAATCTGTTAACACTGAGAAGAAATTAGCAGTTGAAAAAGATGTAAATTATATTCAAACCAAAGGTAGTTCATTGAATAGCTTTGTGTATAACAATCTAAAATATGGCATAGAAAAATGCTTAAAGGAATCACAGGTTACCTAAAAAGTAAGATGTGCATAAAATAGGCAGATCCGAAGCATGGAAGAAAAGCCGTGGAAGCGTAGAACCAGGAAGATGCTAATAGCAAAGAATCAATCTGTCTAGCGGTTCATATATACCAAACATAAATTAGAACAGCCATGTACACGGATGTTAACCGCTTATTGAAACGTTTTAAACCCATCAAAGGTAGGATGTATTGAGATGCTCACCCGGATGGAAGCCGATCCCAATCGAATCAGGTGGAGCAACGCTAGTATGAAAAGCTAAGTGGAATAAATACCGACTGAAGAGTATTATGAGTATTCTAACATTAATAATTTGATCGATTCGAAGATGAAAACAAAAACTTCACATGAAGGACTGGTACAAAGGGGAAACCATTTCACTGAAACTGATTACATACGTAGACCTACTCTGGTTCTTGTATTTAATCACCGTTAAACATATGTTTCTATGATCTCCAGTGAACTAAGAGACTGCAAATGAAAAACTCAAAACTAAATCCACATAGTTTCTAACTTCCAAAATAAACATCACTGAACATCACAAATTCCACAACAAACAGTAGATAAGATAACTGATCGATCATTCTCCTCCAAATCACAACATAAAACTCCAACAAAATTTCTAGGTCACACAAAAGTAATTCAGTAATGCCAAATAACCCATTTTCGGTAAAATTAAATAAAAATAAAAAGAAGAAAGACTAACTGCTTGCTCCTTAGCCTGCTTTGCGGTGATCCTAGTTGCAAAACCGCTTGCTGTTTGAGTGTAACGGTACACAGTCGCTTCTTTCGCCGCCTCTTCACTTCCTAGAACTGAAGCAAGGTGCGGACATGGAAGGAATCGACCTCTTCTGTTTCAGGACAACTGACATAGACGATGTGAACGGATTTCTCTTCCGATTTCAGAATGAGGAGAAGCAGGGGCCATTGTCGAGATTGTCAGTATAAGGGGAAATACGAAAACAATATCGATTTAGCTAGCAGGCAAGCAGGAATTTAGTCGGATCAGGTCGACGTGAAAGATAGCCAAAAAGGATATGCGAAGAGGCGGCGAGAGGTATTTTGGTATAATTAAGGGTTTTGAGAATTTATTTTAAAGGGACTAAGCGGTCATCGAAGAGGCATGTACGGGTATGCTAATGTACGGCGAAGATTGAAATGTTGTACAGGTGTCGAGCTGTGGATTTTTTGAAGAATCTGGATTTGAAAGGTCATCAGAGAAAGATTGTGCTTTCATATAATATAATAGATTGCTATATTTTTTAATTTTTCTCCCATATATAATCACGACACCAAAAGATAAATAGTTTTATCTTTTTCAAAATCTACTGTTTATGTTATACATACATACATAAAACTTCATTTTTTTAAACATAAAAACTTATTTACTAAATGTTTTAATACTATATTAAAACATATTATAATTGTATTAATCTTTGCTACTATAAAATAAATATATAATACTTTTTAATTAAAAAGTTGAATAAAATAAATACACTTATCTATTTTAGTAACTTCTGTTTTTTTATACATCAACTTATACATATATATATATATATTAATTTTGTAATAAAAATTATAAAATTATTTTAAATTTAACCATCTTAAAAAGGATTTATCTTTCTTACAACAGATTTGATTGCGGAATGTATGTGATTATGAACATTTGAAGACTATCTCAAGATAGATGTCTTCTTGCAGCCATAGCTCAAACAGAATTTAATTACCTAAGAGCTAGTATTGCATCCAGAATATTCCACAATGACGATTTCTCCTGGACAAAGGATATGCCATCTGCTGAAGATAACAAATTTGTTTGTAGTTCATAATGCTTGATGGTGAACAATGGACAAGATCTTTACAGACGAGATGGATTTATTTATTTGTACTCCTTTTAGTTATATTGTTAATGACTGTTAATTGTCTGTGTATGTTGATTGTCTGGGTATTGCGTTGGATTATGAAAATTATCATGAAACTTCAAGTTTTAACAACACTGCTTCAATATATTCTAATTGCATTATAAATTCACTTTTGTAATTTGTTCAAACTGTATAAATATATTTAACTAAATCACCGCTTGATATATCAAATTATCTTTTACTATCCAAAAATATATAATCATTTATATTTATTATTTTACAACTGATAAAAAGCTATACTTAGGGTTCGTTTTACAATGAATAAATATAGTATATAAAACTAATATATTGCTTGTCTTATAATACAAATTTTTTTGAACTTATTATCTTATGTAAACTGTGTTGTACTTAAAATACAAAAGATAAATCATTTTATCTTTTTTACATACTTACCAACACCATTCTCCAAATAACAATTAATTTATGATATCTAATTTTAACTAGCAACCTGTAACATAAATTCTGGTAATTTTAAGATGAAATTATGATAAATTAACATTAATTTTCAATACTCATTTTTATTATAGAGCTAAGCTAAGAAAGATAAAAGCTTATATATTTTGTTAAATATATGTTAATACAACATAGTATTATACAACCATAACAGTAAGTTCGTTATTAAATTCAAAATAAACATGTTAATATTACAAATTCATGTCATCAGATAATACAAATTCGTTATTTAATTCATTATAAAAGTTTTCAACATCAACCATCACAATAACATCACCAAAATCAGTTTAACTTAAAATATAATCAATGAAAGATAAAATCATATATCTTTCTTCTATATAAGTATAACAATAGTACTACTAATAAAACACCATTCGTAAATTGGTGTCAAAACATACAACATTAGACATCATAATTCAACAACTCCTACAAGGTCTGTTATGCTTTTAAAGATATAATCAATTATCCTTTTAAAGATATAATCAGTTATCTTTTTAAATCCTATAAGATCTGTTAACTTTTTCAAACAAACATTATCAGGACTATACAAAATCAGATATCAAATACTGTTAATATTCTTCAAAATTACAAAACCTACGCTGTAAGGGAAGAAAAAACTCATGTATTTTTGCTAATGAATTGAGCATTAGGACATTGCTCATTACACTTATCAGTGAAATCATTTATCATTTTACGTCCAACTTATAATTTTCTGTAAAGAATCTAATACATTTATTATTTTCGGTCATTATTTTTGAAAAAAGATATAATCATATATCTTTTCGAATCACAAATCATCAAAAACTAAATAACACGCATCGCCAACTAATAATGTTTTAGATCCAACTACGTAACCAAATTGAGTATAAACAAAACTAATTGACAAAAATGAATAGTTTGATTGCTCAAGCCAAATTTGAAGCTATAGTATAATTACAAAAATCATAATTAAAACTGAATGATTCAACCAGGCTAAATACATATTGCTTGTTTTATCACAAGAATACCTTTAAGAGTTCATTGTTCCCATTACAGCAAATGAAACCTTCCTCTAATAGATCAAAACTGCCTTACTTAATAAAAATTATACAAAAGCATCAACAACGCCATAAAACATCAAATTGACAATGAAAAATACAAACATAAGTAAACACTCATGAAAGAACAATAAATCCAACAGAGAAAATAAATTATGCAATCCAAATGAACAAATTTGACTCACGATTTCCCAGAATTAAAGTCGAATTTGATTTCAGATTAAATTAACGCCTAAGTTTTTGCCAAAAAATCAATAAACGGTTTGATTACACAAGAAAATACGGCTTATTTTTTATCTAATTTCCACCAACACATGATTTCAGATATCACGATGGCTGTTTGAGAAGATGAAAACGTAGGCTTTGATTTTTGTCCTGGAAACTAATATTTTAAAACCCGTGTCCTAGAAAATAATTGGGACTAAATATTAAGCCCTTAACACAAATTTACTGTTTTCAAAAGTGGTTTCTGAAAGGACCCAAACTTCCTCGTAAAGGAAAGCCCGGATTGAATTGAGAACATAACAAATCAGAATGCAAACACAAGAACATTTCATTGTTATTACAACAATATACATTAGGGTGCAAGAATATACAGAGATGAACAAATATTATACATTTGATAAATATCAGAGATTTAAATTACATTACATAGCAGTAGAAAATAATACATAACACAACTGAAAGAGATAAACAGATACAGAGCTTTCCGAATATCATTCCAGCTATAAACCAGGATCCTGTGAATATAATATCTGCAAAACCGAAACTACTAGCAGCCCGTGTGGAAAATAGGGGCACCCAGAGTTTAGGTTAAAACAATAAACTCCAGGTCAGTCATGTGACTGGTGTGAGAACTAAAACAGTTGTTAAATCTTTACTTTAAAAATAAAGTAAATCAAGGGACCACACCGTATAACACGGAACGGGTTTCCTCCCAAGAATACCAACATAAAATAAACAATGCAATGCTTTTTGGAAAAATGAAGCTATTATAAGACTCAGGTCCCATCACACAATGTGTGACGGCCCGCCCCGCACCAACCGACACATATTCCAAAGGTGCGCTGTACACTTATCCAGTTAGCACGGGACGGTCGCCAGAAGAAAAAGAAAGAAGAGAATGGACTAATCAAGGAACCTGTAATATGTCTCACAGCGCATAGAACAAAATATAATAATAACATACTTGACATAAAACAGAAGAGACAGTGCATAAGCTAAAAACCAGAACTGAGCATCATAGCAGCGGAAATCCAAAATATAGCTTATTACAACTTTTCAAATTGTCTCAAAGCAAAAGCAAGATAAAGGAGGTACACTACTAATGCCCAAGTAGCGACCACCAACGACACAGGGAGAATATCTATATATCATACGTGGAAGCCTCCTGCTCGCCTCCGAATCAGCTACTCGCGCATCACCAGCTAATCATAACCTGTCTCTAGTCTGCTCGTGTGAGCACCCAGAGTAATAAGAAGAGACATAAAACTCTGGGTCAGACATAAAGCCTGGTATGAGCGATAAGCAACAAAACATAACAATAACAGGTATAATCCAATCATACCTGAACCTGGACCTGCAACCAAAGAGTTAGCACTACATACTGTACAACACTCTAAGGTGTCCTTTCAAATGGTGTAAAGATAACGGGGGTGGGGATGTGCATGTCAAAGTGATGTCAAACAGTCAAGCATAGCAATCATCCTCGCATCCCTCACTCAGTGCGTAAAGCATACGACATCCACTTCTTCGATCACTAGAGCACTTTACTAAAACGACAGAACTCGACTTTGTACGACTATGTACATTCCTACTACCACCAACGCCATACCTATGGGATCACGCCCAACGTTTCCATGACCCCACTCCATTGGTAGGTAGCTCCCTAGTCGCACCATATCCAAAGCCCGAGTTTGTCTCTCTACCTCCAACACCTAGTGATCCAAAGTCATAGACATCGACAACCCCTTAGCATACGTCCCGCAGCAAAGCCCAATCACGAAGTGAACTCATTGGTTCCCGTCTGGATCCTGAGCTCGAACTTCCACTTGAACTACCTTTGCATTTCGGGTTGTGGATCTCCATTGGATCGGCCTTCTTCACTTTGCTTCAGGTCGTGGTCATCACCCTTGCTCGGTTCGGATCGTGCTCCCCTATCTGGATCGGGTCCCCCACTTCAGTTCGGGTCGGATCGTGCCACCATGTCTTCGTGGTCCTCGCCCTTAGTCAGCTCGTGATGTTCGCCGGTTCGGTTCGTGGAACTCCTCAGGTGGCGGATCGGTTCGGTGCTCTGACTCATGGTGGTTCGGGTCGTCAACACCCCCAGTGGATCGAGTCGTGCTCCTCCAGTTCGTGGCTACTCCTTCTTGTTCGGATCGGTATCATCACCTCGGGTCGGTTCGTGGGGTCCTTCAGGCGAGCGGTTCGGGTCGAAGGAGGTGGGTGGATCGTGGGCACGAGAAGATCAGTTCATGGCCACCATTGACTAGCGATTCGGATCGGGTATCACGATCGGTTCGGTTCGCGAGTTGCACCTCGGGTCGGTCCGTACTCCCATCCGATCCGATCCGGTTCGGGTACTTTCCTGCTGCTTTTCCAACGACTGTTTTACGCCATTCGACGGCGTTTTCGACCAAACTAACACTTCTAGACAATCACAAAGCATACCATACAGTCATAGCAACATGCATAAACATTCACAAGCAACAAAACAACGATATGATATGTCAAAACGGATCAAACATACCCAAAAACCCATATTTTCCCCTTAAGCATGTTTAAGCAAATCTAACAATAGGATTAGCAAAACTTAACCAAATTAGCCAATTTTTCTAACAGAGGCTTAGAATAATATTTATGAATTTCTGCATATTTTTCCAGATTTTTAACATGCATAATTTCGCTAATTATCACTAATTACTCCTTAATCCCCCAAATTCCGGGATTTACAAAATTAGTCGAAATCAACCCAAATTCATATCAGAGGCATAAAATAGTGTTTTAGAATTTTACGAATTTTTCTAGAATTTTCTGAGCCATAATTTCGCTAATTTTCGCTAATTACCATAACTAGCCATGATTAGTGAAGAACAATGCAAATCACTCACCTTTGCCACAAAGTAAACTATAGATCTGAAATGATTCTCTGTTTGGGTTGAATCTCTATGCAACACAGCAGCTCTATTCCAAATTTGATGTTGATTAGCCTTGGTTTAATGCTAATTAGCTTAATCTTCAACTAGAAAGTGATTAGAAGGTGTTTTGGGATGATTTTAGAGGATGGAGGCCATGACTAGGGTTGAAGAAACTAAGTGGCGGCTGGAAAAATGAGGGAGAAACCGAAATTCTAACCCTATCAGCCCTCATATACCCCTAAACCCGAAATTACCCAATGGGCCTAGCTGCTAATCACCCGGTTTGGCCCAATTAAGCTGTTTTTCCACTTCTGAACCTTAATTCAGCCATATCTCCCAAACGGTAAGTCCGTTTGGCTATTGTAACCACTCTACGGAAAGAGAAACCATCATTCGAATCCAATGGAAGTGGTTTCAGGTCAAAATTCCTTTCCAGTCAAAAGTTATGGCCAAAACAGTACCAACTAGGGGCAAAACGGTCATTTAAAAATCGACAAAAATCATGAACATGGGAAATGACCCCAATAGTCGTCTCCCAAAGTTACATGACCATACGACTTCGTATGTGAAAGAAATAAATATTCTACGATCCCATGATGCGTAGAATACGGGTTGTTACACTCTTCCCCCCTTAAGAAATTTCGCCCTCGAAATTCCCTAACCAGAACACACAAAGGGTCCCGCATGCCTATCAACCATAAACAACAATCAACATGCAAAACAAGTCTATCCTAGCATGCGGTTTACTAACAAGGGAAGAAACTATCACTACCAAAACCTTACTAGGCAAAGAGTTCTGGATACTTCTTCCTTATATCCTCCTCTGTTTCCCAAGTACAATCTTTTTCCATTCTCACCCCACTGGACTTTGACTAGTTTCACCGCCCTCCTTCGAAGCTGTTTCGTATCGTTCCCAACAATACGCATAGACTTGCGGTTCCCAACCGCCTCGGGTTCAACCTCGCTATCGTCCAACTGATCAGGTGAAATAGTCACATTAGGGTCTTGCACAAACTTCCTTAACTGGGAAACATGAAATACGTTGTGAACTCCCGCCATCTTATCAGGTAGCTCTACTTCATACGCCAAATTCCCAACTTGCTCGAAGACTGGGAATGAGCCAACAAATCTTGGTGCTAACCTACCTCTCCAACCAATCCGAATCACATTCTCTATGGAGAGATCTCGACGAACACCAAGTCATTAACGAAGGATTCCAAATCTCTTCATCTCTTATCGAGATAAGCCTTCTGCCTATCTTTATCCCTTCCCAGTAGTAGATCTGCTCTATGTCTCAATACATCTTGTTACCACTGGGACGTATAGTCAATCTCGAGTGATGATATGCTCTAAGCACTTCACCTCTCAGTCCATTTACGTCGGGTACAACTAGTCCCTTATTCTTTCGAAGCCACCCTTCTCAATCAAATCCTTACTTGATCATTCTCTTTCCATCGATACCCATCCCTACCCTAGAGATGGTTCCCAATAGATTAGGATCGTCCTTCTAACTGGAAACAATCCACTCAATCAAAATCGATCTAATCGTCAAGCTTACTAGCGTTTCTGAATCCAATTCAGTCTTGGGTCTGAAATCATATCCTATGACATACTCTAGTTGCTTCCATCCTAGAAACAAAACCCCTAAACTGCTATGTCTCCTACTCAATGCAACTAGTACTGCACCCAAATCCTTTACTATGATCACTCTGCCCCATGGAGTCATGGCGACTCCACTGCACTGATCCATAGTCACTAGTCCTTTGCTATGTCCACTCTGCCCCATGAAGTCATAACAACTCCACTGCACTGGCTCATAGCCTTACTAATCCTTTACTATGTCCACTTTGCCCCTCGAGTCATGACGACTCTACTGCACTGGCTCATAGTCCTACTATAATCACTTTGTTCCCCATCACTGGAACCCTACAGGTGATAGTCTACTCAAGAGAAGAAAGACAGGAACAAACATAGCAACCATAACATCCATCAAACAAATCCTATCTATCACCTGCTAAAGTCATAAACACATCGACACCTACATGATTGGTCTAACCAATCCCAATATGTCGATTCCAGTCTGTCTGGTCCAACCAACATCAATAACTAATGGAAGCCCAGCCCCCATACATACACCGATGCCTACTTGACTGGTCCAACCAATCCCAGGCCAATGGAAGCCCCGCCTCCCTTCGGTCTACCGTACGTCCAACGTACGTTTATCCTCCAAGGATAACTAAACTAATGGAAGCCCAGCCTCCAATCGGACTACCGTACGTCCAACGTACGTTTATCCTCCAAGGATAACTAGATCACGTCCAACGGATCCAAGGTAATGGGCGTCCCCAGATACCCCTGCTTTTAGTCCTCCTAAAATACTTGAGTCCAACCCAAGTCTATCCATTATCTTGCTGCCCTCTCGAGTCCAACTCGAGCTGAATCCAATTCCCTGCAGCCTTCTCGAGTCCAACTCGAGTCAATCTCCCAGAGATAAACTAGGCTCATCCAATGAATCTCGTACTGCACGTCCAACGTACATTCACCTTCCAAAGGTAAACTAGACCCACCTAGTGAATCTAGGTACTCTACCTACGAGTCCAAGTCCAACGTGAAACTCTCCTATGTTCGCTGAATCTCCAAGATCAACGAGCTTCCCACAATGTTCCAAACATACTTCAAATCTAATGTGAAGTATTTCCATATTCGTTATATCACCATGACTAACGAACTCGCCCCATTTTTCTTTTACGAGTTCAAGTCTAACTTGAATCGTCCTAATCTTCGTTGCATCTTCCATGATCAACGAACACATCCTATTCTTTCAAAAAGAACATCAACATAGGGTCCTAACCAATCCATTACTCTGCATCTTTCTCGAGTCCCACTCGAGCAATCTCATAACCCTATCGAGTCCAACCCTGGGCAGTCTATACCATTGAACAGTCTTATCATGTTCCATCTGCCCGTCACTCCTCGAGTGAACCAAGATATCATCCAATGAAAATCGCAACGTCTACTTATCCCTCACGCAAACCATCCTAGTCAAACTCGACATTCCCCAAGCACAAGCCCCAAAGGCCTAAACCAATATCAGACAAGCGCCCAAGGAACATCTCCTCCGAGTTCGGACAGCCCACGTGAGGTGATACTAGCAAAACAATCTAGCACTGGAGTACTCATTTGCCTCCCAGAGACAACTAGAACTTACTGCAACGATAACCTCTTAGCTTCCTTAACTCCAGTTACCCTTGCCATCACTAGGTAGGTACCTAATACCACCCTATTCCTTTGGAGTAGATCGACTCCCCAAAATAATGCTAAACCCAGTAAAGCCCAAAACAAAGCAATCACAAGGAAACATACATCCATGACTCGATAAGACCACATTAACAAATCATGCCAAAACTAGTCGAACCACCAATCAGGTTCGTCACTACTAGAGGTCTATCGACTAACTCAGGTTTGTCAAACAAAACCCGATCAAAATATTTTAAATAGAAAGCATACCTCGAATAACGACACCTTTTTCCTTCTGCGCCGCAGTTGGGGCATTTGACGAAGAAGGAACAGCGTTGATAGCATACGCTTTCACAATCTGCTTCTCCCTAGGAGGTTGTGGGCAATCATCCTTGTGATGTCCCGCCTGGCCGCAGTTAAAGCACTTCCTTTCCCCAGGCTTTTCTCGACAATCTCTGGCGTAATGGCCCTTCTTGCCACAACTAAAGCATTCGTCATCTTTCTTATTTTTCTTACTCTGACCATCCTTGGTCGGGTTCTGCTTCCTCTTGTTCTGAGAATTCTTCTTGCCTTCACCGCCTGCTTGCGGCTTTGGCTCCTCTGCAGATGCCGTAGCAACTTCGGTCTTCGACTTAGGGAAAAGGCTCTCTGACCTTAATGCCTTTCCTACAATAGACTCGAACGTCTCATCGATATGGTTTATAAGTCTTTCCCCCAAGTACCCATCCAAGCCAGTTATGAACTTCTCGTTCTTCTTTTCGACTGTATCGATAAGGGACCATCCATATTTCGATAAAGTGTCAAATTCAGCGATATACTCCGAGACTGCTCTACCGTTCTGCTTAAGCTCCAAGAACTTCTTGAACAGTTCTGATTTATGGGCAGCTGGAATAAACTTATCACAAAAACAAGTCTTAAACTGATTCCAAGTAACTTGATCTTCTGGAGTAGCTGTTCTAATGGCATTCCACCAATTCATCGCTCGCCCTTGCAGCTGATGAGACGCTAGCCTTCTCTTCATCGCATCCTCAAGATCCAAGTCGTCGAAGATACGATCACAGCTATCCAACCAATCCTGAACATCTGTGGCCGACTCCGTTCCGTGGAACGGCTTCCCACCAAGGTTAGTGTAATCCTTGCACAACTTGGCGAAATCGACCCTAGGCGCCTGCACTACTGGACCACCACCATTTCCGGGATTGGGAACTGCTCCCTGAACATCTCTAAGCATGTCTCTCATGAAGTTGGTGAACACCGTCCTCAAGTCTGGGTCATTCCTATTGTTACCCCTTGGACCATTGTTCCTCAAGTTTCGGCTCATCGTTCAATCTGCAAAGAGAACGAATCAGCCATCTCCATAGTGGTACTAGTGCAGTGCGACTTCATCCTTACTAATACTACTAGTATATATATATAACTAGCTTTTGAAAACCAAAATATAACAAATACGCGCTCTCATATACGTACTATCTCTCCCTGGTGTCTTTCCCTAGGTTAACTACGCAACCTAGAGCTCTGATACCAAGTGTGACGGCCCGCCCCGCACCAACCGACACATATTCCAAAGGTGCGCTGTACACTTATCCAGTTAGCACGGGACGGTCGCCAGAAGAAAAAGAAAGAAGAGAATGGACTAATCAAGGAACCTGTAATATGTCTCACAGCGCATAGAACAAAATATAATAATAACATACTTGACATAAAACAGAAGAGACAGTGCATAAGCTAAAAACCAGAACTGAGCATCATAGCAGCGGAAATCCAAAATATAGCTTATTACAACTTTTCAAATTGTCTCAAAGCAAAAGCAAGATAAAGGAGGTACACTACTAATGCCCAAGTAGCGACCACCAACGACACAGGGAGAATATCTATATATCATACGTGGAAGCCTCCTGCTCGCCTCCGAATCAGCTACTCGCGCATCACCAGCTAATCATAACCTGTCTCTAGTCTGCTCGTGTGAGCACCCAGAGTAATAAGAAGAGACATAAAACTCTGGGTCAGACATAAAGCCTGGTATGAGCAATAAGCAACAAAACATAACAATAACAGGTATAATCCAATCATACCTGAACCTGGACCTGCAACCAAAGAGTTAGCACTACATACTGTACAACACTCTAAGGTGTCCTTTCAAATGGTGTAAAGATAACGGGGGTGGGGATGTGCATGTCAAAGTGATGTCAAACAGTCAAGCATAGCAATCATCCTCGCATCCCTCACTCAGTGCGTAAAGCATACGACATCCACTTCTTCGATCACTAGAGCACTTTACTAAAACGACAGAACTCGACTTTGTACGACTATGTACATTCCTACTACCACCAACGCCATACCTATGGGATCACGCCCAACGTTTCCATGACCCCACTCCATTGGTAGGTAGCTCCCTAGTCGCACCATATCCAAAGCCCGAGTTTGTCTCTCTACCTCCAACACCTAGTGATCCAAAGTCATAGACATCGACAACCCCTTAGCACACGTCCCGCAGCAAAGCCCAATCACGAAGTGAACTCATTGGTTCCCGTCTGGATCCTGAGCTCGAACTTCCACTTGAACTACCTTTGCATTTCGGGTTATGGATCTCCATTGGATCGGCCTTCTTCACTTTGCTTCAGGTCGTGGTCATCACCCTTGCTCGGTTCGGATCGTGCTCCCCTATCTGGATCGGGTCCCCCACTTCAGTTCGGGTCGGATCGTGCCACCATGTCTTCGTGGTCCTCGCCCTTAGTCAGCTCGTGATGTTCGCCGGTTCGGTTCGTGGAACTCCTCAGGTGGCGGATCGGTTCGGTGCTCTGACTCATGGTGGTTCGGGTCGTCAACACCCCCAGTGGATCGAGTCGTGCTCCTCCAGTTCGTGGCTACTCCTTCTTGTTCGGATCGGTATCATCACCTCGGGTCGGTTCGTGGGGTCCTTCAGGCGAGCGGTTCGGGTCGAAGGAGGTGGGTGGATCGTGGGCACGAGAAGATCAGTTCATGGCCACCATTGACTAGCGATTCGGATCGGGTATCACGATCGGTTCGGTTCGCGAGTTGCACCTCGGGTCGGTCCGTACTCCCATCCGATCCGATCCGGTTCGGGTACTTTCCTGCTGCTTTTCCAACGACTGTTTTACGCCATTCGACGGCGTTTTCGACCAAACTAACACTTCTAGACAATCACAAAGCATACCATACAGTCATAGCAACATGCATAAACATTCACAAGCAACAAAACAACGATATGATATGTCAAAACGGATCAAACATACCCAAAAACCCATATTTTCCCCTTAAGCATGTTTAAGCAAATCTAACAATAGGATTAGCAAAACTTAACCAAATTATCCAATTTTTCTAACAGAGGCTTAGAATAATATTTATGAATTTCTGCATATTTTTCCAGATTTTTAACATGCATAATTTCGCTAATTATCACTAATTACTCCTTAATCCCCCAAATTCCGGGATTTACAAAATTAGTCGAAATCAACCCAAATTCATATCAGAGGCATAAAATAGTGTTTTAGAATTTTAGGAATTTTTCTAGAATTTTCTGAGCCATAATTTCGCTAATTTTCGCTAATTACCATAACTAGCCATGATTAGTGAAGAACAATGCAAATCACTCACCTTTGCCACAAAGTAAACTATAGATCTGAAATGATTCTCTGTTTGGGTTGAATCTCTATGCAACACAGCAGCTCTATTCCAAATTTGATGTTGATTAGCCTTGGTTTAATGCTAATTAGCTTAATCTTCAACTAGAAAGTGATTAGAAGGTGTTTTGGGATGATTTTAGAGGATGGAGGCCATGACTAGGGTTGAAGAAACTAAGTGGCGGCTGGAAAAATGAGCGAGAAACCGAAATTCTAACCCTATCAGCCCTCATATACCCCTAAACCCGAAATTACCCAATGGGCCTAGCTGCTAATCACCCGGTTTGGCCCAATTAAGCTGTTTTTCCACTTCTGAACTTTAATTCAGCCATATCTCCCAAACGGTAAGTCCGTTTGGCTATGGTAACCACTCTACGGAAAGAGAAACCATCATTCGAATCCAATGGAAGTGGTTTCAGGTCAAAATTCCTTTTCAGTCAAAAGTTATGGCCAAAACAGTACCAACTAGGGGCAAAACGGTCATTTAAAAATCGACAAAAATCATGAACATGGGAAATGACCCCAATAGTCTTCTCCCAAAGTTACATGACCATACGACTTCGTATGTGAAAGAAATAAATATTCTACGATCCCATGATGCGTAGAATACGGGTTGTTACACAATGCAACGCAAGCCGGATGACACGACCCGAACTTCCCCGTGAAGGAAAGCACAGATTGCGTTGAGGACAAGACAAAATAGAACGCAGACGGAAGAACATTTCATTGTTATTTCAACAATTCCATCAGATACAAGAATATACAGAGTATAAATGAATAAATTACATTTGATATATATTAGAGATTACAATAAATTACATAGCAGTGGAAAAACAATATAAAACACAACTAGAAGTAATGCACGGATACAGAGCTTTCCGAGCATCGTTCCAGCTGTAAATCAGGATCCTGTAAATATAAATCTGCAAAACCAAAACTACTAGCTGCCCGTGTCGAAAATAAGGGCACCCAGAGTTTAGGTTAAAACAATAAACTCCAGGTCAGTCATGTGACTGGTGTGAGAACTAAAACAGGTATTAATATTGGTTTTAAAGTTCGGTAAATCAAGGGACTACACCGTATAACACGGAACGGGTTTCCTCCCAAGAATACCAGTGCATAAAACAAACAACGCAATGCTAAATAAAGAAAAATGAAGCTGTTATAAGACCCAGGTCCCATCACACAATGCAACGCAAGCCGGAGGATAGGGTTTTTACCTTATAACAGCCAAAGCATGCTTGATACGTTAAAAACACATTATTTGATACTATTATAAGTGTATTGTGTCAAAACATTTTCAATCATAAATATAAATCATAGACGGCATGAGTGCCCCATCCCACTATGTCGCCATACTAGGCTCTACAAATAAAACCGAAACACACGTATTGGAAATTGGATTCCATCATGAGTCGAGGCAAAGGGCAAACTCCTCTCCGATTCGAGAAACTCTAGCAAATGTCCCAGGACCCCACTGTGATCCTTGGATCTTCAGGGCCGGTCCTCTCTTACTTTTGAGGATTAGTTATTCCTGAACACACAGTTCCCGGTCCTTACAGACCTATATCTGAGGCGCCTCGCATTCCAACAACCACACAGGTAAAAACTATATAAATGTCAGGGCTGATAGGTCACTGACACCACCTTAGCTAGAAAGAAACGTCGTGCTCTCCCTGCAGTCACTATCCCGTTTTTGACTCATACCGAGGTGTGAGGCTCGCGAATTCACGCTATACACAAAGTGTAACACCCCATAATTCTGTTAATATAAATATTCACAAATTAAAGAATAATTAATCTCAGACGTGAGAATTGTGGGAAACGGGTTGCGCCATTGTGTTCGTCTCGGAATTCTGGTTGAAATAGAGTCCGAGTTTGCGTGATTTGGACTTCGTATGAAGGAGATATGGCAATCGGAAGTTTTAGAAAATTTAAAATTTAAAATTCGAATTCAAACAGGCCAGGCGGGAAATTACCCGCCCAACACCCCAGGTCGACTGGGGAGTCGACTGGGCAGTCGACACCCCTAGGACCAGGTCGACTGCGCAGTCGACTTGGGTGTCGACCTGGTCAAGTCGGCCAAGTTTTGGCAGAGCCCAATCTTGAGCTGCTGATGTGTCTTTAGGGCTGAGTTGGCTAATTTAACGATTCATGTTAGTTCTGAGTTGATCTGACAGTCTAAATAAGTCCTAAACTCTATATATACCTAGGTAGTCCCTCACTCTAAAATCACATGAAAAATAGAATAGCCGCCGTCATGCCATCGCCATGGAACTCAGTGTAGCCGTCGCCAACTAAGAAGGAAGAAAGCTAATCAAAACTCTAAATCAAATCAAGACTCTCTTTCTTTTCTAATTTGAGTATGATGATCTTAATAAGATTATTAGCAAACTAATTAGATTAAGATGTGATATGGATCATAAGAAAATGATGTGAATTGTCATATATGTTGTTGTAAACCTTATGCTATCATGTATGTTGTAAATCCTATGTTATGTGATGATGATATCCTATATGTTGTAAATCATGCAATGATGATATTATATATGTTGCAAGTTTCTATGCTAAGTTGTGATGTTACAAAGCCATGATGTTATTATGTTGTAGTTAGCTTATGAATCATGATGTTGATTATATATATTTGGGCTATGATGATTCACATGATAAATCACATGTACCTATGCAAGTTTAGATTTATTAGTATGTATAATCTCACATATTGTATGACAACTATTTAGATCTAGAATTATGCTATGACATGTGTGAGTTCTATGTGTTAGATGCTAGTTCACACCATCATTACCACATATGCAAGTTTATACATGAACTTGGGTTATGATCATATTATGTAAGTTGTGACATTTAACCAAACAAGTTGACACCTTTAGATCCATGACATGTGTAGTTTTATGCAAGTTTCACCCCTATTATGATTAGATCTATTTTATTTGTCTATATGTTGTGATAATTTATCTTTGTGCTATGAGTTAGACTATTCGAGTCTAACGTATATTTTGCGTTGAATAAGCGAACGTATAACATGGGGTAGGGGTAATATTAAGGATTTAATATTAAGAAATTGGGGTGCAATTGATATGATTTTGCATACCGTAAGTGAATGGCCATAATTGAGTCAATTATGGACATCATTAAAATTGGAATTAATTAATGATTTGAATAGGGATATATTTAAAACTGGGGTAAAAGATTATAAGTTTTAATCAATGCTTAGGACACGAGGTTGGACTCGTTTGTGACGTAAAACTGCCCGGACCCGACCGACAAATCCAGTAGTCACAAATTTCAACCCAATGTGAGAGGTCCTAGGCCCAAATTAAAGCATAACAGTTGTAAAGACACGAGGTTAGACTCTTTTATGGTGTAAGACTGCCCGGACCCGCCCGGCGAATCCAGCTGCCATAAATGCCAGTCTAATGTGAGAGGTCTTTATGAGGTTATGGCCTGAATGAATTAAGAAATACTTAACCAGATAAACATGTGAAGTGGGACATGGGGGTTAAGTAGGTGCCTTGGGTGGCATGAGGAATCTAGTGGGTGCCTTTAGTGGCATTTGAAATACGATTAGTAAGACTTAACCAAACACACATGTGAATGAACACGACTAAGAAGAGGGTAAAGTGGGATATACTAGTGGGGACAAGCTTAGGTGGATAGCTTGTGGGGGGCCATTTCAACCAGTAACCCAAACGTATCTTTGTGGGCTCGACCCAAGTCGAGGACGGGACACGCATACTGGGCTTGACTATAAGAGGCCAAACGGGTTAGCGGTGGCAACGCAAGTCCAACGGGTTTCATATGCGTGTGTGGACCCGGGCTGGTAGGTAAGACGTTGTTGCATCGTGTAGGTATAAGCCATGCATTCTTTAGCTGTATCGGGTTGCCACTTTAGGGGAGTGATACACCCCACTGTGTGACCAGCACGGGTATCTACGAGTAGGGAGCCGATCGAAAGTGGGTAGTGGGGTACACCTAGCGGAGATAGGGGCAGGCGACACCTATGTAGTCAGCTAGGGGTACATAAAGCTATTTATATAATTTCTAAGTTTGGTGAGTGGGATCAACCTTTAGGGTGACTGGTGTGGTGCAGTGTAGTAATTATTCGTTAGTATTAGGCGTGCCTTTAACGTTATCTTTATCTGCTCTTCCATACCCTATAGTTCATAGACATTTCCTTATTTTCCAGCTTATGCCTTAGTCTAGTTATTTTGATAATAGTATTGTTAGAATTATCATACTTGCCAGACTTTATGTCTGACCCCCTCCATTTCTCTCTTTTCCCCCCTTCAGATCCTCAGGGTGGGCCCAGCTCTAGCGGAGTTTGATTGGATTGCTTTATCTCTCTTTTGGAAAGCTTGGACCGTTGAAGTAAAGTCCAGCTTGTTATCTTCTTTAATGGCTATTTGTGTAATGGGGTTATGTATTTTGTTTTATCAAGATGGATATTGTACTTGACTCTGATTTATGGTTTTATGATGTAACAAACATGTTTAATTTCTGCTGCAATGAAATAAAGTTTTAATTTCCAAGTACTACTTGTTATCTGTCTTGTTGTAATTTTTCTGTTCTATATTCACTTAAAACCTCCATGGAAGTTAATGCATTCGCTTTGTGAGTGACATTAATGGACGTGGGGTGTTACACGTGGTATCAGAGCTTAAGGTTACCAGAACAGATAAAATTTTCATAAAAACTATTTTTCTAAAGTATTTTTGGAAGAAGTGTTTTCAAAAACATGTCTTGATGAGTAATATAAAGAGGAATGTTTTTATGAAAAACATAATCCCCAATAGCCATATATCTTTATCTTTCGAATTCTCCATTTTGAATCTTTCCTTTTTCGTTTCAGCATGGCTGAAGATCTTAATCTTCCGGAGGGTGTAACGATACCAGGATGGTATAGGAGGTTATTAGAGGCTAGGGCCGCTGCAGGTCCAACCAATGTTCCTCCACCACCAGTTGCACCCGCTCTTGCTCCCCCTCCTCGCGCTGATACTTTTGCAAAGACATGCAAGGAATTTAAGGCTATGGGCGGAAAAACTTTTCAAGGGTCAGAGACGTTTGTGGAATCTAGAGATTGGCTTAAGGAGGAGGAAGAATTGCTAGAAATCTTTGAAGTAGAAGAAGGGAGGAAAGTCAAATTAGCAGCTTGGTTAATGAAGGGAGATGCCTCGTTTTGGTGGGAGGTCACTAATGGGGAGCGTCCTGTTGATTCTTGGGCGGATTTCAGACGTAGGTTTGAGGCAAAGTTTCTCTCAAGGGCAGAAGAGAATCTATACATGGAAAGGTTCTTGACATTGAAGCAGGGAAATCTATCAGTGAAAGAGTACGTCAACAAATTTAACCAATTGGCAAGGTTTGGCTTAGATTTGTTGAACACGCAGGAGATGAAGGCTCTGAGGTTCGTTAATGGCTTGAATGAGCCATTGCAAGGGTTGGCTATGACCCACATCCCTATGGGGGCCACCTTTGAGAAGCTAGTAGACATGTCACTCATGCACGAGGAGAAAGGCGCTAATGCTAATAAGGCACCCGAGAATAAAGGGGATCAGAAGAAACCCCAACAGCAAAACAAGAAGGGTGGTAAAGACAATAATGGCAAAGGAAAGAAAAGATGCTTTAACTATGGGACACCAGGCCATCTCAGCAAGGATTGCAGAAAGAAAAACAAGACTGGCTGTTTTCACTGTGGTGAAGCGGACATCTAGTGAAGGACTGCCCAAAGAAGGGGCAGAGGGCAGGGTCTACCTCGGGAGGACAGGTGCAGGCTCTTATGGCACCAGGGCAGGCAAGGGGACAAGTTCAGGCTCTCGCGGTCCCACCGCTGCAAGAACGAGGTAGAACCATTTCTGTTGAAAGCTTAGTTTTTCTTTTTATCATCCTGTCCGTACCTTATTCGATTCGGGCGCATCGCATTCGTTTATCTCTACATCATTAGTTGAATCACTGCACTTAAACACCAGTTTAATAGAGGATCCCTTAGTTGTTTCGAATCCAATTGGGGGCTCAGCTTATTTGTCCATGATATGTTTGGATTTGAAAATTTCTATACTTAGCATTGAGTTTAGATGTGATGCTTATGTTTTGGGCTTCACGGGCTATGGGCTAATTTTAGGAATGGATTGGTTATCCAGAAATGGGGTCGTTCTTGATTGTGAAAGGAGAGTAGTTAGGCTCATGACTCGCCTTGGCAACACTCTCGAAATCTTTTGTAATCCCATAAATTCCGTTATGCTAAGTTATCTAGAATCGCTTGACGCGTCAGTGGAAAATCTACGATCTGTTAAAGAGGTCCGAGAATACTCAGATGTGTTTGAGGAGGTGAAGGGATTACCTCCGAAGCGGGAGATAGATTTTCGAATATATCTTGTGGATAATGCAAAACCAGTATCTTTGCCAGTACGCCACATGGCTCCTCGTGAAAGGAGGGAACTCAGTAAGCAAGTGAAGGAGTTGCTTGAGAAGGGGTTCATAAGACGAAGTATATCGGAGTGGGGTGCTCCAGTAGTATTTGCCACGAAGGCGGATGGGTCCCTTAGACTGTGTGTGGACTATAGAGAACTTAATAAGCTTACTAAGAAGAACAGACACCCACTGCCGAGGATTGACGATCTCTTCGATCGGTTAGTTGGCGCCTCAGTGTTTTCGCAGTTGGACTTAGCCACTGGTTTCCATCAGTTGAGAGTGGCTGAGGATAGCATAGACAAGACTGCCTTTAGGACTCCGGACGGTTTCTATGAATGGCTAGTGATGCCCTTCGGTTTGACAAAAGCCCCCGCATACTTTGTTGATTTGATGAGTAGGGTGTTTAGGGAGTACCTTAATAAATTCGTGGTGGTCTTTGTAGACGACATCTTGATCTTTTCTAAGAATGAAGAAGAGCATGCCCTACATCTTAGGGAAGTGTTGGAGACTCTACGAGCGCATAACCTTAAAGCTAAATTTACTAAGTGTCACTTCTGGAGAGAGGAAGTGCGATTCTTAGGGCATGTGGTTTCCAAAGAAGGGATAGCTGTGGATCCCGCGAAGGTGGTGGCCATCCAAGATTGGAAGGTCCCTAAAAATGCTACCGAAGTAAGGAGTTTCTTAGGGTTGTCTGGCTACTATAGGAAGTTTATCAAAGACTTCGCAAAAATATCAGCTCCATTGACACGCCTGACGAAGAAGAACCTAGTCTTCGCGTGGGACGTAGATTGTGATGATGCGTTCCAACGTTTAAAGAGAGCTTTGACCTCAGCTCCAGTCTTAGTGCTGCCAGACGGGAGTAAGCCTTTTACTGTTTATACCGATGCTTATGGGACAGGACTAGGCACAGTCTTAATGCAAGAGGAAAGGGTAATAGCCTATGGTGGAAGGCAGTTAAGGGTGCATGAGAAAAATTACCCTACACATGACCTAGAGTTAGCCGCAATTGTTTTTGCGCTTAAGTCTTGGCGTCATTATCTTCTTGGCGAGAAATTCGAATTGTTCACTGACCACAAATCTTTAAAATACTTATTCTCTCAGAAGGACTTGAACTTAAGGCAGCAAAGGTGGATGGAGTTCTTAGCATCCTACGATTTCGAAATAGCATATACCCCTGGCAAGGGTAACGTGGTGGCAGACGCCTTAAGTAGGAAAAGACTGTCCTTGAGTCCATTGTTTGTTGAGCGGAGAAACTTAGAATTCATCTTTATGTTTGACTTTAGACCTTCCGTTGACTTTGTACCCGGTTTGCTAGCATCCTTGGAGGTCAGACCTACGCTTTTGGGTCGGATTGGTGAGGCACAGCGATACGACCCACAGTTGGTTGAGTTAGTAGAAAAGCTCAAAAGAGGGGAGTCATCAAGCCATCTCCGTAGGTATACCCTGGATGATAAGGGATGGTTACGTAGGGATAGTAGACTTTGTGTACCTCGAGACGAAGGTTTGAGGAAGGCTATTCTTGACGAAGCACATCATTCGAAGATGACCATTCATCCCGGCGGGGACAAGATGTACAAAGACATGAAGCGAGTTTTCTTTTGGGCTGGTATGAAGAGGGATGTGGCCGAGTATGTTGCTAGATGCTTGGTGTGCCAATAAGTAAAAGCGGAGCAAAAGAAACCCGGTGGGTTGCTTCACCCATTGGAGGTTCCACTATGGAAGTGGGAAAGTGTCTCGATGGATTTTGTGGATGGATTACCAAGATCAAGGAAGGGTAATACGGGGATTTGGGTTATAGTAGATAGACTTACTAAAAGCGCCCATTTCATTCCCGTGAAGTGTAAGAGGACTGCTCCATGGTTAGCTTCTGTATACATTCGAGAGATAGTTCGTTTGCATGGTGTTCCTTCTAGCATAGTAAGCGACCGCGATCCTATCTTCACTAGCGAATTTTGGAAGAGCTTGCAAGAGGCGGTAGGGACTCAGTTATGTTTGAGCACCGCGTATCATCCTCAGACGGACGGCTAAACCGAGAGGGTGAATCGTATTCTAGAGGACCTTTTGAGGCTATGTATCCTAGACTTTGGGGGTACATAGGAAGAGCATCTTCCATTGGTGGAGTTCGCATATAATAATAGCTTTCAATCTAGCATTGGCATGGCACCTTTCAAAGCTCTTTATGGACGACCTTGTCGTTCACCTACATGTTGGTGGAAATCTACAGATAAGATCTTACTTGGGCCCGATATGATTAGAGAGACTTCGGAAAAGATCGACTTGATTCGAAGGAGGATGAAGACGGCGCAAGATAGGCAGAAATCTTATGCAGACAAAAGGAGGATAGATCTTGAGTTTGATGTTGGGGACATGGTCTTTATCAAAGTGTCTCCATTACGGAATGTTGTTCGCTTTGGGTCCTTTGGGAAATTAGCACCAAGGTTTGTAGGGCCGTTTCCTATTAAGGAGAAGATTGGACAAATGGCGTATAGAGTGGAGTTGCCTGAGAGACTTAGCGGTGTACACGACGTATTCCATGTGTCACATTTGAGGAAGTGCTTGCACGAGACCACGGAAGTGGTAGAGCCGAGCTTGCTTAGAGAGGTGGAGATAGAGCGTGATGCGACAATTCGACGAGCTCCTACGTGCATTCTTGGGTCGGAGATCAAGAAGTTGAGGAATCGAGAGGTCAGACTAGTCAAAGTGCAATGGGGAAATGATGAGAGCAACGCTACTTGGGAGACATAAGCGAAGATGCGTTCGTTGTACCCTTTTCTTTTTGAGGGTATGTCTTTTAATTTCTCCTTTATCGCTTAGCTTGTACTTATCTTATCTTTAGTATGTCCTCTCGCTAGTATCTTTGACCTTTAGTTAGGATAATCCTATGGTTGAAACATGTGTTTGAGACATGTTATGTATGATGGATGCAAAGTGGATGCAACTGTTTGCTAGTGGTTGCTCGTGGACGCATATACACACACTATTAGGCACTAGATCGGCTCAGTCACTTCATATTGCATATTGCATATATATGGATGTATTTAGTAAAATGGATGTATGAGGATTTTTTTTATCATATGGATGCTGCATTCAGATGATGATTGTGCACGCATATAGAGATAATATGTAGCATTAAGGAACTTTTGCATACATAATGGACGCATGGCACTATCATGATTTGCATTAAGGAGGTCAACTGAATCAGTGGACCGCCTGATTTTGCATTAGATAAGGAACATATACACACACTTCTTGCATATGTTCATACAGCATTAGAAACTTTATAAGGACAATGGATGCCAATGTTTGATGGTTGAGTAGATGGTTGTTTGGATGTTAGGATATACATTCTCCTTAACTTGGAGATTTCGGGGTCGAAATCCTTTAAGGAGGGGAGAATGTAACACCCCGTAATTCTGTTAATATAAATATTCACAAATTAAAGAATAACTAATCTTAGACGTGAGAATTGTGGGAAACGAATTGCGCCATTGTGTTAGTCTCGGAATTCTGGTTGAAATAAAGTCCGAGTTTGCGTGATTTGGACTTCGTATGAAGGAGATATGGCCATCGGAAGTTTCAGAAAATTCAAAATTCAAAATTCGAAGTCAAACAGGCCAGGTGGGAAATTTCCCGCCCAGCACCCCAGGTCGACTGGGGAGTCGACTAGGCATTCGACAGTCCCAGGACCAGGTCGATTGCGCAGTCGACTTGGGTGTCGACCTGGTCAAGTCGGCCAAGTTTTGGCAGAGCCCAATCTTGAGCTGCTGATGTGTCTTTAGGGCTGAGTTGGCTAATTTAACGGTTCATGTTAGTTCTGAGTTGATCTGACGGTCTAAATAAGTCCTAAACTCTATATATACCTAGGTAGTCTCTCACTCTAAAATCACATGAAAAATAGAATAGCCGCCGTTATGCCATCGCCATGGAACTCAGTGTAGCTGCCGCCAACTAAGAAGGAAGAAAGCTAATCAAAACTCTAAAGAAAATCAAGACTCTCTTTCTTTTCTAATTGTGAGTATGATGATCTTAATAAGATTATTAGCAAACTAGTTAGATTAAGATGTGATATGGATCATAAGAAAATGATGTGAATTGTCATATATGTTGTTGTGAACCTTATGCTATCATGTATGTTGTAAATCCTATGTTATGTGATGATGATATCCTATATGTTGTAAATCATGCTATGATGATATTATATATGTTGCAAGTTTCTATGCTAAGTTGCGATGTTACAAAGCCATGATGTTATTATGTTGTAGTTAGCTTATGAATCATGATGTTGATTATATATATTTGGGCTATGATGATTCACATGATAAATCACATGTACCTATGCAAGTTTAGATTTATTAGTATGTATAACCTCACATATTGTATGACATCTATTTAGATCTAGAATTATGACATCTATTTAGATCTAGAATTATGCTATGACATGTGTGAGTTCTATGTGTTAGATGCTAGTTCACACCATCATTATGTGGCATAAACCACATATGCAAGTTTATACATGAACTTGGGTTATGATCATATTATGTAAGTTGTGACATTTAACCAAACAAGTTGACACCTTTAGATCCATGACATGTGTAGTTTTATGCAAGTTTCACCCCTATTATGATTAGATCTATTTTATTTGTCTATATGTTGTGATAATTTATCTTTGTGCTATGAGTTAGACTATTCGAGTCAAACGTATATTTTGTGTTGAATAAGCGAACGTATAACGTGGGGTAGGGGTAATATTAAGGATTTAATATTAAGAAATTGGGGTGCAATTGATATGATTTTGCATACCGTAAGTGGATGGCCATAATTGAGTCAATTATGGACATTATTAAAATTGGAATTAATTAATGATTTTAATAGGGATATATTTAAAACTAGGGTAAAAGATTATAAGTGTTAATCAATGCTTAGGACACGAGGTTGGACTCGTTTGTGACGTAAAACTGCCCGGACCCGACCGGCAAATCCAGTAGTCACAAATGTCAGCCCAATGTGAGAGGTCCTAGGCCCAAATTAAAGCATAACAGTTGTAAAGACACGAGGTTAGAATCTTTTATGGTGTAAGACTGCCCGGACCCGCCCGGCGAATCCAGCTGCCATAAATGCCAGTCTAATGTGAGAGGTCTTTATGAGGTTATGGCCTGAATGAATTAAGAAATACTTAACCATATAAACATGTGAAGTGGGACATGGGGGTTAAGTAGGTGCCTTGGGTGGCATGAGGAATCTAGTGGGTGCCTTTAGTGGCATTTGAAATACGATTAGTAAGACTTAACCAAACACACATGTGAATGAACACGACTAAGAAGAGGGTTAAGTGGGATATACTAGTGGGGACAAGCTTAGGTGGATAGCTTGTGGGGGCCCATTTCAACCAGTAACCCAAACGTATCTTTGTGGGCTCGACACAAGTCGAGGACGGGACACGCATACTGGGCTTGACTATAAGAGGCCAAACGGGTTAGCGGTGGCAACGCAAATCCAACGGGTTTCATATGCGTGTGTGGACCCGGGCTGGTAGGTAAGACGTTGTTGCATCGTGTAGGTATAAGCCGTGCATTCTTTAGCCGTATCGGGTTGCCACTTTAGGGGAGTGATACACCCCACTGTGGGACCAGCACGGGTATCTACGAGTAGGGAGCCGATCGAAAGTGGGTAGTGGGGTACACCTAGCAGAAATAGGGGCAGGCGGCACCTATGTAGTCAGCTAGGGGTACACAAAGCTATTTATATAATTTCTAAGTTTGGTGAGTGGGATCAACCTTTAGGGTGACTGGTGTGATGCAGTGTAGTAATTATTCGTTAGTATTAGGCGTGCCTTTAACGTTATCTTTATCTGCTCTTCCATACCCAATAGTTCATAGACATTTCCTTATTTTCCAGCTTATGCCTTAGTCTAGTTATTTTGATAATAGTATTGTTAGAATTATCATACTCGCCAGACTTTATGTCTGACCCCCTCCATTTCTATCTTCCCCCCCCCTTCAGGTCCTCAGGGTGGGCCCAGCTCTAGCGGAGTTTGATTGGATTGCTTTATCTCTCTTTTGGAAAGCTTGGACCACTGAAGTAAATCTAGCTTGTTATCTTCTTTAATGGCTATTTATGTAATGGGGTTATGTATTTTGTTTTATCAAGATGGATATTGTACTTGACTCTGATTTATGGTTTTATGATGTAACAAACATGTTTAATTTCCGCTGCAATGAAATAAAGTTTTAGATTTCCAAGTACTACTTATTATCTGTCTTGTTGTAATTTTTCTGTTCTATATTCACTTAAAACCTCCATGGAAGTTAATGCATTCCCTTTGTGAGTGACATTAATGGACGTGGCGTGTTACACAAAGCTACGCCACACAGGCCGTGCCTTGATCATCAACCACAAGACTTTGCTTTTCAACAGAAGCCTTGATCAATTGCCACTTACGCGTGCCATACTGGCAATTCACTCTATGCGACTGATGTCCATCGATATACAACCTCTGAGCTCGTACATCTCAGAGAAGGGCGTTAAGCAAGAGAATAAATTCTCCGCCGCCAAACAGATGTATATTTAATAGAAATCAATCAACACAGAATAAAATTCAATGTCAGACACACAATCCATTTACAAGTTCGTTCTGGGTCTGAACGAAACCGGAGGCACTTTCCTCGCATATCCATCGATCTCCAAGTACGTCTGGACGATCACCAACTGTTTCCCTCATCTTGGGTGTACAGCCCAATCAAGATCATCAGTAATCACCCAAACGATGTGAAGACTTCCGGTCTTCAACCACCGTCTTCATCTTCGACATCTCGTCGAATCGGTTATTCAGAATGGTTATAAACCCGGCCTTTCTGAATAACCCACCTATATGATAAACAAATGCTACACAAACACAACAAACGCCTCATTCCAATTCAGAATGTTCTTTTATTCACCAAATCACATTCTTAGGGAAAGGTTCCCATTAATTTTATCCAAGATAAATTCTTCTAAATTTATTCTTTAATCTTCCTTCGGATATCATTTCAAACTAGTCGGGATTAGCAAACCACACCGAAGTAATTATTTATTTTATTTCCCACTCCCAACCTATTCATCCCCTGGAGAAAAACTAGTAATACTCCATATCTAACACCACAATATTATCGGTAAAATTAATTACCATTTCACGTTCAAATCTAATTAAAGATTTAACTATCGCTTTGGTGAAAAACTGGTGGGACTCCATTCTCGATCACCTTTCAGATTTGATAATTTAAATTATCAATTCACAATTCAATCTAATTAAAGATTCATTGAAATTCCACTTAGTTTTAAACTTCTCAAAAATCAACTTCCTCCCTTTAACTGGGTTAAAGAACCAATATCATATAAAACACGATTCACGATAAACCCAAATCACATTTGATATTCAAATACAAGGCTCTGAATAGAAAATATACCGGCTTATATTCAATATCAAATTCTGAAACCAACAAATATCGTATTGGAAATAACGATATAAAATATATCTTTCAAATTCCCATAACAATATCTGTATAGTCACGAAATCCAATATCGAAATATTCCAAATACAATTTCGATTCAGATCCACTTCCACTTTATATATATTGGAAATTCTGGTTATTTTCAAAACCGATTCAAATTCAATTTATTCATTTCAAAAATAAATTGGTTTTAGTTCTAGTTCAAAACTAGTTCATTTCGATAAAAATCTATTTTTATCCTTTCAAATATGGAGTTTTTCATCCCAGTTCTTTCCAATTCACATATTATGATTTTACACAAATTATTAATATTTTTAATAATTTTATCAATGCTCGTACAGTCGATTTCCATCAACGGCCATCGAACTGCACTTACAACGACCTTTTTAAAATTTGATTTGGGCATAATTCCAAATCCAACCGTTGGATTTCAAATTTCTAATATTCATTGGAAAGCTCTTTTCGATACGAACCCAACGGTTCCGGTTTTAGGAGAATCCGACGGTCGGATCTCCCGCAATATCCATTCGAAGTCAATGGTCGAAATTCGCGAACTGCCGCGGCGCGGCGCGTTCTATTCAGGCCATTATATTATATATATAGTATATATAATATATACTTCGTCGATTCCAATTCAAAACGTGATTTTTAAATCGTTTTAAATTCATTTTCAAAACGGTTTCAACTTCATATTCAATTTCAAATCAAAATTGAATATTCCAATATAAAATCGTTTTAAATTCATTTCAAATCGATTTCAATTCAATTTCAATTTAATTCGAATTTCTTTTCAATTTCAATTTCAATTCAATTCCTTTCGATTTCAATTCGAATTCAATTCTATTCAATTTAATTCGAATTTCGATTATTTTCAATATAATTCAAATTTCGAGATCACTTTCAATATAATTCAAATTTCGAAAACACTTTCAATATACATTGAAAATTGAATAAATCGATATAAATATCGTTCACGTCAAAATGGCGTCAATCTAATCAACACGGCTTCATATATTTCTAATTTCAAATATTCTATTTCAAATATTTCTATTTCAAATATTTCTATTTCAAGTATTTCTATTTCAAATATGGAATGAGGCCCAATCAATTACCGTATAATGTTAATTATATAGATTTTCTACAACACATGTATACAATAACAACGATGAATAATCAACCATCATCCAAAGTGCCTTCTACACTGTATAAGCATCAAATATAAATATTCAACGCTTATAACAATCTGTCAATCAATCAATCGACATACAACTAAACAATCAGAATTAGTGTATGTCAAATATCATCCCAATACCCGTGTGGGGTTTCAAACAATCAAACACAGATTTTATTTGTGCAGTTGGGCGATGTGTAAAATTTATCGTCCCAATCAATATCAATCAAATCAGTGTATATAAACAAATCTCCGATTTGTTTATATTAATTTATTTCATTTCATATACACGTTAAAAATTCTATTTTTAACTATATAATATTTTCCACTATAAAATATTTTATTTCGTTTCACATCACATCACACAATCAACTACACATCAAAATCTAACAAACAAGCATACAAGCCGTCCATGGTCTGTGGACGACGGGTGTCGGGTGCTACTAAACACCGTCTGCATCCTAGTATATATATATAACTAGAAAAGAAATTTGAAGTGAGAAGTTCTCACCAAAGCTATCCCAACTCCACGACACTTCAAATGTAGGATATCTTCATCGTTCTTCCTTTTGTCACTTCCACCATCCGTGTTCGCTACATATATAAAAATCACATTTTTATATTATCACTCCATGGATAAAAATTATATTTTTATATCGCTTTATACCTTTTTATCGCTATTCTACGTATATAAAAATCGAATTTTTACTTCGCTATTCAATATATAAAAATCGAATTTTTACTTCGTTATTCAATATATAAAAATCGGATTTTTACTTCGCTATTTAATATATAAAAATCGAATTTTTTACTTCGCTATTCAATATATAAAAATCGAATTTTTTTTACTTCGCTATTTAATATATAAAAATCGAATTTTTTTTACTTCGCTATTCAATATATAAAAATCGGATTTTTACTTCGCTATTTAATATATAAAAAATCGAATTTTTTACTTCCCTATTCAATATATAAAAATCGATTTTTTTACTTCGCTATTTAATATATAAAAATCGAATTTTTTACTTCGCTATTCAATATATAAAAATTGATTTTTTTACTTCGCTATTTAATATATAAAAATCGAATTTTTTTTACTTCGCTGTTCAATATATAAAAATCGGATTTTTACTTCGCTATTCCTATAAAGATCACATCTTTATTATTTCTACTATATAAAAATCACATTTTTTCCACTATATAAAAATCACATTTTTGCTCCTTCTACATAATAAAGATCGAATTTTTAATACTTCTATAGTATAAAAATCATATTTTTAATATGCCACTAGTACAAAAATTATATTTTTGTTTTGTTTTCATATATATATAAATCGTATTTATATTTATATGAAATCATATCTTGGTATAATTAAAAACCAAATCTTTTTATATTAAAAAAACTCATCTTTTTATTTTTAAAAACCCAATCTTATCACATAGAAAAATATAATCTTTTCATGCATAAAATCGACTCCTTTTAGTTAACAAAATCCAATCGTTTAATGTATAAAACTGAAATTAAACAAGGTTTCATCCCTACATTAACTAGACAAAAGAAAATAAAATATAATGAATGGGAAAAAGAAAGACTTACATCGTTTCCCTTTTTTTTTAAAGGGGGGGGGGAAGGCTTCATTGTCTGGCGCCACAAGGGGGGCTTGGTCGGAGGAGTTCGCCTATGATGAGGGCGTGGCGGAGGGTGGTCAAAGGCAGCAGGTGGCGGCGGGTGTTTGGGTGGGCGCGGCGGATTTTATGAGGGGGCTGGTGGTCGGAGAGGGAAAAGGGGGATCGACGTCGAGGTGAAGGGTGTGGGGCGAGGGAGGAGGAGTCGGCGGAGCAAGGGGGAGGGCGCGGTGATCACCAGCGGCGAGGGTCTGAGGAGCGTCGATCGTCGGTTTAAATTAGGTTTTTTTTCTTTTGGTTTTAAAGAAAGCGACGGGGAGAGAGAAATAGAGAGGGAAGGGGTGCTTGAATATATATATTAATTAATTTATTATTTTTCTTCCATCAAAGTTGACTTTTTTGTTTGAATCCGAAATCAAACCCACCGACTGTCATCCTTAGCGAATAACCCCCATTCTGAACACAATGGGATATGCCACATAGGCCAATTCGATCGTTTCGATTAGTTTCCGTTGAATTTAAAATATAATTCTTTATATATTCAATTTGAACGTGCATTTAAATTTACTGGGGTCACATACTAATTAGAAAAATTCTCGAAAAATATTTTCTAGCTTCGTATTGACGATACGGTCCTAACAAAACTAATTTCGTCGAATTCTGAGACCGTTTGAAAAATGGCCATTTTCCAGTCGATAAAATTCAACTGAAATTGGCCAAACGCATTTTCCTTTGCCACACTCACATATTTAATCGAAAAATTATGAAAATTGGAATCTAGCAATAACTAGACATCCTGGATCCAACAAAAGTGATTTCGTCGAAATCCGAGGTCGTTTGCAAAATTTCCATTTTTAAGGGCCAGAATTCCATAGCAACTATTCTGAATTTTCAACTGGGCATATATTTTGATTCCCGCTATGAAATCTTGATTCTTCGGATTCGTTGTAAAGATATTCTCAATTAGATTCCATTATTTTTGGTTTCGCTAAAATCTGGTTTATTTTGATCCCGGTACATTCATTTGAAGTTTGAAATCAAATTATCGAACTACCGCGCCATTTTCAATTCCTTTTATAAATATAAATAAATATTTATATTCTAACGACGAGCTATATAAATATATGCATTCGAATTCTATTCAAAATAAATTTCTCGTCGTTATTATTTAAAATAATTCATTTTAAATAATCAAAATTCGCTAAAATTGCCAAAATAAAATTTTTAAACTGGCCCAGATTTTCGGGTTGTTACAATCTCCCCCACTTAAAACTTTTCGTCCCCGAAAAGGAACGAAGCCGAAAGTTGTTTAATTAATCAACTCAACTTTCAACATTTTCATTACTGCTTAAGTTCTTCAAATTTTCAGTTTCTAAGAACTTTTCAAATTTTTCAAAAATTTGGCTAACACCCTAAATTTTCGAAAAATTTCGCCATAACCTCCCCTGCACCGGGAGCACCGGGAAAATCCCGAAATTGCCATATAGGCCTTCTGATCTCAAAAAGAAAAAGAAAAAGCCAAGCGGCTAGCCAATCGGCTCATAAAATCATCATCACCTAAACAAAACAGTAAATTATGGTAAACATGTGCCTATTTGTAGGGAAAACAAATTTTATTCTTCTGCTCTAGCCTCCTTGCTATGACCTGTTCAATGTAAATACATGTATATGCAAGCAAATGCGACCAATTTTCAATACAATTCAATATTTGATTCAATTAGGCTAAATGGTTCAAAATTATCAAACAAACAACACAAACATCAATCAATTAGTGAATTAACGTTTCAAATTCATAATTTTAATATATATACAAAAAATCATGTTTTTGATGCCAAATCACAACAATGTATTCTAGCTATATTTTGGTTCTCACACCAGTCTGATGGAATTATATAGAAACCACACCTTCGAAACACGAACATAAATATTGATGATGCCATGGTCATTATCAACATCATCTCCGGGCGACTAGAGTGTGATTCTATATCTATCCAGTATATTAAAACTTCGAATATACGTTCATGACGCGTATACGCGAAATCTTTATATACTCGATTGTCCAAATTCAAAATAAATAAATAATCAAATACGTATAAAATGGTTTAAATTTTAAAACAAATTGGTTTTCATTTGAAAAATATACTCTTTACACTCGCTCTAGGAAACTACTGATCCTATCTCTAACGAGTCATTCTAATTGGATATTACTAATCCAATATCTGATGAATTCTTTCGTTTGGTTCTAATGTGTCTTGTTCTCGAGCTCTGTAAACCAAAGCTCTGATACCAAGCTGACACGACCCGAACTTCGCTGTGAGGGAAAGCACAGATTGCGTTGAGGACAAGACAAAATAAAACGCAGACGGAAGAACATTTCATTGTTATTTCAACAATTCCATCAGATACAAGAATATACAGGGTATAAATGAATAAATTACATTCGATATATATCAGAGATTACAATAAATTACATAGCAGTGGAAAAACAATATAAAACACAACTAGAAGTAATGCACGGATACAGATCTTTCCGAGCATCATTCCAGCTGTAAATCAGGATCCTGTAAATATAAATCTGCAAAACCAAAACTACTAGCTGCCCGTGTCGAAAATAAGGGCACCCAGAGTTTAGGTTAAAACAATAAACTCCAGGTCAGTCATGTGACTGGTGTGAGAACTAAAACAGGTATTAATATTGGTTTTAAAGTTCGGTAAATCAAGGGACCACGCCGTATAACACGGAACGGGTTTCCTCCCAAGAATACCAGTGTATAAAACAAACAGCGCAATGCTAAATAAAGAAAAATGAAGCTGTTATAAGACCCAGGTGCCATCACACAATGCAACGCAAGCCGGAGGATAGGGTTTTCACCTTATAACAGCCAAAGCATGCTTGATACGTTAAAAACACATTATTTGATACTATTATAAGTGTATAGTGTCAAAACAGTTTCAATCATAAATATAAATCATAGACGGCATGAGTGCCCCATCCCACTATGTCGCCATGCTAGGCTCTACAAATAAAACCGAAACACACGTATTGAAAATTGGATTCCATCATGAGTCGAGGCAAGGGGCAAGCTCCTCTCCGATTCGAGACACTCTAGCAAATGTCCCAGGACCCCACTATGATCCTTGGATCTTCAGGGTCGGTCCTCTCTTACTTTTGAGGATTAGTTATTCCTGAACACATGTTTCCCGGTCCTAACAGACCTAATATCGAGGCGCCTCATCCAACAACCACACAGGTGAAAAGTATATAAATGTCAGCCAGTTTAAGCACTGACACCACCCATAGCTAGAAAGAAACGTCATGCTCTCCCTGCAGTCACTATCCCGTTTTTGACTCATACCGAGGTGTGAGGCTCGCGAATTCACGCTATACACAAAGCTACGCCACACAGGCCGTGCTTTGATCATCAACCACAAGACTTTTCTTTTCAACAGAAGCCTTGATCAATTGCCACTTACGCGTGCCACACTGGCAATTCACTCCATGCGACTGATGTCCATCGATATACAACCTCTAAGCTCGTACGTCTCAGAGAAGGGCGTTAAGAAAGAGAATAAATTCTCCGCCGCCAAACAGATGTATATTTAATAGAAATCGATCAACACAGAATAAAATCCAATGTCAGACACACAATCCATTTACAAGTTCGTTCTGGGTCTGAACGAAACCGGACGCACTTTCCTCGCATATCCATCGATCTCCAAGTATGTCTGGACGATCACCAACTGTTTCCCTCATCTTGGGTGTACAGCCCAATCAAGATCATCAGTAATCACCCAAACGATGTGAAGACTTCCGGTCTTCAACCACCGTCTTCATCTTCGACATCTCGTCGAATCGGTTATTCAGAATGGGTATAAACCCAGCCTTTCTGAATAACCCACGTATATGATAAACAAATGCTACACAAACGCAACAAACGCCTCATTCCAATTCAGAATGTTCTTTTATTCACCAAATCACATTCTTAGGGAAAGGTTCCCAATAATTTTATCCAAGATAAATTATTCTAAATTTATTCTTTAATCTTCCTTCGGATATCATTTCAAACTAGTCGGGATTAGCGAACCACACCGAAGTAATTATTTATTTTATTTCCCACTCCCAACCTATTCATCCCCTGAAGCAAAACTGGTAATACTCCATATCTAACACCACAGTATTATCAGTAAAATTAATTACCATTTCACGTTCAAATCTAATTAAAGATTTAAATATCGCTTTGGAGCAAAACCGGTGGTACTCCATTCTCGATCACCTTTCAGATTTGATAATTTAAATTATCAATTCACATTTCAATCTAATTAAAGATTCATTGAAATTCCACTTAGTTTTAAACTTCTCAAAAATCAACATCCTGCCTTTAACTGGGTTAAAGAACCAATGTCATATAAAACACGATTCACGATAAACCCAAATCACATTTGATATTAAATACAAGGCTCTGAACAGAAAATATACCGGCTTATATTGAATATAAAATTCTGAAACCAACAAATATCGTATTGGAAATAACGATATAAAATATATCTTTCAAATTCCCATAACAATATCTGTATAGTCACGAAATCCAATATCGAAATATTCCAAAGACAATTTCGATTCAGATCCACTTCCACTTTATATATATTGGAAATTCTGGTTATTTTCAAAACCGATTCAAATTCAATTTATTCATTTCAAAAATAAATTGGTTTTAGTTCTAGTTCTAAACCAGTTCATTTCGATAAAAATCTATTTTTATCCTTCCAAATATGGAGTTTTTCATCCCAGTTCTTTCCAATTCACATATTATGATTTTACACAAATTATTAATATTTTTAATAATTTTATCAAGGCCCGTACAGTCGATTTCCATCAACGGCCATCGAACTGCACTTACAGCGACCTTTTTCAAATTTGATTTGGACATAATTCCAAATCCAACCGTTGGATTTCAAATTTCTAATATTCATTTGAAAGCTCTTTTCGATACGAACCCAACAGTTCCAGTTTTAGGAGAATCCGACGGTCGGATCTCCCGCAATATCCATTCGAAGTCAATGGTCGAAATTCGTGAACTGCCGCGGCGCGGCGCGTTCTATTCAGGCCATTATATTATATATAATATATATAATATATACTTCGTCGATTCCAATTCAAAACGTGATTTATAAATCATTTTAAATTCATTTTCAAAACGGTTTCAACTTCATATTCAATTTCAAATCAAAATTGAATATTCCAATATAAATTCGTTTTAAATTCATTTCAAAACGATTTCAATTCAATTTCAATTTAATTCGAATTTCTTTTCAATTTCAATTTGAATTCAATTCCTTTCGATTTCAATTCGAATTCAATTCTATTCAATTTAATTCGAATTTCGATTATTTTCAATATAATTCAAATTTCGAGATCACTTTCAATATAATTCAAATTTCGAAAACACTTTCAATATACATTGAAAATTGAATAAATCGATATAAATATCGTTCACGTCAAAATGGCGTCAATCTAATCAACACGGCTTCATATATTTCTAATTTCGAATATTCTATTTCAAATATTTCTTTTTCAAATATTTCTATTTCAAATATTTCTATTTCAAGTATTTCTATTTCAAATATGGAATGAGGCCCAATCAATTACCATATAATGTTAATTATATGGATTTTCTACAACACATGTATACAATAACAACGATGAATAATAAACCATCATCCAAAGTGCCTTCTACACTGTATAAGCATCAAATATAAATATTCAACGCTTATAACAGTCTGTCAATCAATCGATCGACATACAACTAAACAATCGGGATTAGTGTACGTCAAATATCATCCCAATACCCGTGTGGGGTTTCAAACAATCAAACACAGATTTTATTTGTGCAGTTGGGTGATGTGTAAAATTTATCGTCCCAATCAATATCAATCAAATCAGTGTATATAAACAAATCTCCGATTTGTTTATATTAATTTATTTCATTTCATATACATGTTAAAAATTCTATTTTTAACTATATAATATTTTCTACTATAAAATATTTTATTTCGTTTCACATCACACAATCAACTACACATCAAAATCTAACAAACAAGCATACAAGCCGTCCATGGTCTGTGGACGACGGGTGTCGGGTGCTACTAAACACCGTCTGCATCCTATTATATATATATAACTAGAAAAGAAATTTGAAGTGAGAAGTTCTCACCAATGCTATCCCAACTCCACGACACTTCAAATTCAGGATATCTTCATCGTTCTTCCTTTTGTCACTTCCACCATCCGTGTTCGCTACATATATAAAAATCACATTTTTATATTATCACTCCATGGATAAAAATTATATTTTTATATCGCTTTATACCTTTTTATCGCTATTCTACGTATATAAAAATCGAATTTTTACTTCGCTATTCAATATATAAAAATCGAATTTTTACTTCGCTATTCAATATATAAAAATCGGATTTTTACTTCGCTATTTAATATATAAAAATCGAATTTTTTACTTTGCTATTCAATATATAAAAATCGAATTTTTTTACTTTGCTATTTAATATATAAAAATCGAATTTTTTTTACTTCGCTATTCAATATATAAAAATCTGATTTTTACTTCGCTATTTAATATATAAAAATCGAATTTTTTACTTTGCTATTCAATATATAAAAATCGAATTTTTTTTACTTCGCTATTTAATATATAAAAATCGAATTTTTTACTTCGCTATTCAATATATAAAAATCGATTTTTTTTTACTTCGCTATTTAATATATAAAAATCGAATTTTTTTACTTCGCTATTCAATATATAAAAATCGGATTTTTACTTCGCTATTCCTATAAAGATCACATCTTTATTATTTCTACTATATAAAAATCACATTTTTATTATTTCCACTATATAAAAATCACATTTTTGCTCCTTCTACATAATAAAGATCGAATTTTTAATACTTCTATAGTATAAAAATCATATTTTTAATATGCCACTAGTACAAAAATTATATTTTTGTTTCGTTTTCATATATATAAAAATCGTATTTTTATATATATGAAATCATATCTTGGTATAATTAAAAACCAAATCTTTTTATATTAAAAAAAACTCATCTTTTTATTTTTAAAAACCCAATCTTATCACATAGAAAAATATAATCTTTTCATGCATAAAATCGACTCCTTTTAGTTAACAAAATCCAATCTTTTAATGTATAAAACTGAAATTAAACAAGGTTTCATCCCTACATTAACTAGACAAAAGAAAATAAAATATAATGAATGGGAAAAAGAAAGACTTACATCGTTTCCCTTTTTTTAAAGGGGGGAAGGCTTCATTGTCTGGCGCCACAAGGGGGGGCTTGGTCGGAGGAGTTCGCCTGTGGTGAGGGCATGGCGGAGGGTCGTCAGAGGTAGCAGGCGGCGGCGGGTGTTTGGGTGAGCGCGACGGATTTTCTGAGGGGGTTGGTGGTCGGAGAGGGAAAAGGGGGATCGACGTCGAGGTGAAGGGGGTGGGGGCGAGGGAGGAGGAGTCAGCGGAGCAAGGGGGAGGGCGCGGTGATCGCCAGCGGCAAGGGTCTGAGGAGCGTCGATCGTCGGTTTAGATTAGGTTTTTTTCTTCTGGTTTAAAAGAAAGTGACGGGGAGATAGAAATAGAGAGGGAGGGGGGTGCTTGAATATATATATTAATTAATTAATTATTTTTCTTCCATCAAAGTTGACTTTTTTGTTTGAATCCCAAATCAAACCCACCGACTGTCATCCTTAGCGAATTACCCCCATTCTGAACACAATGGGATATGCCACATAGGCCAATTCGATCGTTTCGATTAGTTTCCGTTGAATTTAAAATATAATTCTTTATAAATTCAATTTGAACGTGCATTTCAATTTATTGGGGTCACATACTAACTAGAAAAATTCCCGAAAAATATTTTCTAGCTTCGTATTGACGATACGGTCCTAACAAAACTAATTTCGTCGAATTCTGAGACCGTTTGGAAAATGGCCATTTTCCAGTCGATAAAATTCAACTGAAATTGGCCAAACGCGTTTTCCTTTTCCACGCTCACATATTTAATCGAAAAATTATGAAAATTGGAATCTAGCAATAACTAGACATCTCGGATCCAATAAAAGTGGTTTCGTCGAAATCCGAGGTCGTTTGCAAAATTTCCATTTTTAAGGGCCAGAATTCCATAGCGACTATTCTGAATTTTCAACTGGGCATATCTTTTGATTCCCGCTATGAAATCTTGATTCTTCGGATTCGTTGGAAAGATATTCTCAATTAGATTCCATTATTTTTTGTTTCGCTAAAATCTGGTTTATTTTGAACTCGGTACATTCATCTGAAGTTTGAAATCGAATTATCGAACTACTGCGCCATTTTCAATTCCTTCTATAAATATAAATAAATATTTATATTCTAACGACGAGCTATATAAATATATGCGTTCGAATTCTATTCAAAATAAATTTCTCGTCGTTATTATTTAAAATAATTCATTTTAAATAATCAAAATTCACTAAAATTGCCAAAATAAAAAATTTAAACTAGCCCATATTTTCGGGTTGTTACACCGGAGGATAGAGTTTTACCTTATAATAGCCAAACATGCTTGGTACATTAAAACAAATCATTTTGATACTATTATAGTGTAAAGTGTATGAAACAATTTCAAATATAAATGTATCAATCATAGACGGCATAGTGCCCCATCTCACTATTTTGCCATACTAGGCTCTACAAATAAAACCGAAATGTCACGTATTGGAAGTTGGATTTACGTATGTGAACCAAGGCAAGGGATCGTCCTTACCGCTTCGAGACAATCTAGCCAATGTCTCAGGTCAGAGCTCGAGTGACCTTTAGATCGTCAGGGTTGGTCCATACGAAGTGGATTAAAATGCCAGAATAATACGTTTCCTACCCTATGGAGCGTAAACTGGTCATATATCGACCAAACCATCCATCGGCACGCAGCGACCGTTATAACCGAGGCGCCTCGCTATCCATCATCCACATAAGTAAAACGTCTGGCCTTGCAAAACCCAGACACCACAACTAGCTAGAAGGAAACACATGCCCTCCCTGAAGTCCTCTCCCATTTCTGGTTGACACCGAGGTGTGAGGCTCGCGAATTAACGATATACACAAATCTATGCTATATTAAAGTTGTGCTTTGATCATCAACCACAAGACTCTGCTTTTCTACAATAGCCTTGATCATTTGCATCTCAGCATGCCACACAAGCAATTCACGCTATGCAACCGATGTCTATCAATCACACATAATGAAATCCGATGTCAGACACACATCCATTTACAAGTTTGTGTTGGGTCTGAACGAAACCGAAGGCACCTTATTCCTCATCCCATATGTCCAATACAGGAGAGAGGTCCTCGCATATCCGGTCGATCTCCAAGTACGTCTGGACGATCACCACTTATTACCTCGTCTTGATTGTACAGCCCAATCAAGACATCAGTAATCATCCAAACGATGTGAAGACCTCTGGTCTTCAATCACCGTCTTTATCGTTGACATATCGTCGAATCAGTTATTCAGAATGGGTATAAACCCGGCCTTTCTGAATAACTTGCGTATCTTATAAACAAGTGTTATAAAAACACAACATACGCCTCATTCCAATACTGAATATTCTTTTATTTAAATATTCATATCCTTTGGAAAGGTTAACATTAATTTTATCAAAGATAAATTCTTTAAATTTAATCTTTAATCTTCCATTGGATATCAATTCAAACCAAATTAAGGTTTATCCAAACTAGTCGGGATTAGCGAACCTTACCGAAGTAATCATTTGTTTAATTTCCCAATCCCAACTTATTTATCCAATGGAGTAAAACTAGTAATACTCCATATCTAACACCACGGTATTATCGGTAAATTTAATTACCATTTCACATTCAAATCTAATTAAAGATTTAACTATCGCTTGGAGAAAAACTGATGATACTCCATTCTCGACCATTTCTTGAATTTGATGATTTTTGTTATCAAATTCACCTTTCAATCTAATTAAAGATTCATTAAAACTCCATTTAGTTTTAATCTCCAAAAATCATCACTTAATGATTATTCAAATTTAGGAAATAAATCCTGTCTTTAACTGGGTTAAATAGCTAATGTCATTTAAAACACAGCTCATGATAAACCTGAAATCACATTCCATTAATTATGGAATCTTCACGGAAAATAGATTAATATATATAATCGTAATAAACTTCCATATCCGACTAATAATATAAATTCAATAACGACAAAGCCTTTTAAATTCCATATACATTAGTAGTCTTCCTCCACAGAAATTCATTTCGATTATTATCAAATCGAATTCCATTCCAATTTATTGTATTAAATTGGAAAACTTTACTTTGGAAAATCTCCTTTAAATCTTAACAAAAAGATTTATAAATTCCAAATCTCATTTCACTGTAAATCGGGTTAAAGAAAGAATGTCGTTAAAAACACAGTTCATGATAAACCCAATTCCCATTCCATTTTAAATTCCAATTAAATGTCAATTAATTGGTAATTCTTCTTTTAATTCTCAATTAAAGATTTACTCTTTTCTCAACTGGGTTTAAGAATGCTGTTATTTAAGACACCGTTCACGACAATCCCAAAATCCCATTTGATATTAAATACAAGGCTCTGAATAGAAAATATATCGGCTTATATTCAATATCAAATTCTACAACCAACAAATATCGTATTGGAAATAACGATATAAATATATCTTTCAAATTTCCATAACAATATCTGTATAATCACGAAATCCAACATCAAAATATTCCAAAGATAATATCGCTTCAAATCCATTCCAATTCATATATTGGAAATCCTGGTTATTTTTAAAACCATTTCAAAAATCCAATTTATTTTATCTAAAAATTATTGGATTTCAAATCTAGTTAATAACTAGTTCATTTTGATAAAAATATATTTTTATCTTTTCAAATATGGAATTTTTCATCCCAATTCTTTCCAAATCATTTCTTATGATTTTACACAAATTATTAATATTTTTAATAATTTTATCAAGGCCCATACAGTCGATTTCCATAAACAGTCGTCGAACTACACTTACAACGACCTTTTCCAAATTTGATTTTGATATAATTCCAAATCTAACCGTTAGATTTCAAATCCCTAATATTCGTTGGAAAGCTATTTTCGATACAAACCCATAGGTTCTGATTTTAGGAGAATCCGACGGTCGGATCTCCCGTAATGTCCATTTGAAGTCAATGGTCGAAATTCGCGAACTACCGCGGCGCGTTTATTCAGGCCGTTAAATATATATAATATATGTATATTTCATCGATTTCCATTTAAAACGTATTGTATAAATCGTTTTAAATTCGCATTGAAAACGATTTCAACTTCATTTTGAATTTCAAGTCAAATTTGAATACTCCTTAATAAATTCGTTTTAAATTCATTTTAAAACGATTTCAATTTCAAATCAAATTTGAATATTCATCAATAAATTTGTTTTAAATTCATTTTAAAACGATTTCAATTTCATTTCAAATTTCAAATCAAATTTGAATATTCCTTAATAAATTCGTTTTAAATTCATTTTAAAATGATTTCAATTTCATTTCAAATTTCATTTCAAATTTCAAATTTCAAATAAAATTTGAATATTCCATATCATTTTTATGTTAAAATGATAATATTTTCAAAATATCAAATTTTGAAATCACTTTTCGATATTCATTATAAAATCGACAAAATTCTCGTTCGTGTTAAAATGGCATTTAACTACTTAACATGGCTTCACATTTCAATATTCACCGAATATTATTTTGAAATATTCGTTAATTCTGAACAAGAATCAGACACAGTCAATTACCATATAATTTTATTTATATGGATTTCATACACACATGTACACAACAATAATCAAACACAGTCAACCATCATCCAGAGTGCATTACACAACTGCATCTACATTAAATATAAATAATTAACGCTTACAACAGACTGTCAACCCATCGATTGACATACAACTAAATATTGGGATTAGTGTACGTCCAATTTCATCCCAATACTCGTGTGGGGTTTCAATCAACAAAAACAGATTTTATTGGTGCAGTTGGGCGATGTGTAAAATATATCGTCCCAATCAGTATCAGATAAATGGGTGTACATAAGCAAATCATCCAATTTGTTTATGAATATTTATTTCAGCACATGACTATTTTAAACAGTCCATATATACAATAAAAATGATATTTTTATTTTTCAAATATTTTATTCCATACACATAAATATTTTATATATTTTATATACTATAAAAATGATATTTTTATTATTCAATTATTTATTCCATACACATGAACATTTTATTTACCATTTCACATCACAATCACAATCAATTTCTACAACACAATATAATCAAGCAAGTCGTCCACGGTCTGTGGATGAAGGGGAGAAGTTCATATATGCAGTTATAAAATAAATAACTGTAAAAGAAATTATAGTAAGAAATTCTCACCTTGTTTTTCCACTCCTCCATTCTTTATTTTTGAATGGTTTGGATTTGTTTCCACGGTCCCATCGCAATCTGTTTCACACAATTTTTATATTAAAAATCACATTTTTCTTCTAATGCTATACAGATAAAAATCACATTTTTATAATGTTATTTATATAATAAAAATAATATTTTTATTTCGCTATATATAATAAAAATCACATTTTATTTAAACAAAGAAAATCACAATTTTATTTAAACAAAGAAAATCACTTTTTTTATTTATAAAAAAATAATTTCATACATATGATAAAAATTATATTTTTATCTAACCAAAAATATTTCCTTTTTATGATATAAATTATATTTTTATACAAATAAAAATATATATTTTTATGTGATAAAAATCATATTTTTATTCTGCTATAATATATATAAAAATCATATCTTTATTATGTGACAATATATATATAAAAACAACATTTTTAAAAACAAAGTTATTTCTTTTTTAAAAATTACATCTTTATCACGATGTATATATAATGAAAACACATTTTTACTTTGCAAAAATCATTAATAAAAATCACAAATTTAAACAATGTTATTTTTTTGCAAAAACTGATTTCAACAATGCTATTATATATAATTTCAGATTTTGAAAAAAATTACCTAAATAAATAAATAAAACTAAATTAATTATACCTATCACGTTTTAAAAGCGTTGTTGTTCCTCTTTCTTCCTCGTTCAGTGTTCACGGTCGTTGCTCCAAAACCCTCGCGACTTAGGGTTGACCATTGCGCCTCCACCGTTCGCTTGTACCATGATCGCCAGGCACCACCACCCACGCCTCCGCGAGCGCCACCTATTCCACCCCATCTCGTCGAGCTCGAGATCACCCATGGCAAGAAAATCCAACCCGAAGTCGGCGGGTTTAAGGACCAAAATATCGCTCGATAATCAATGATAATTTCCGCAATTGGTATGGATATGTAAAGTGGAGAAAGGACTTCGATTTTCCCTTCAGGAGCTCTAGGATTCATTGCATAAATCGACCGGGATTGGGGGATTAAAAATCGAGGGATTTTCCATCATCGGTTGTTGAGAGCGGCGGGTTTGAGCCGTTCGACTTTGAAATGAAAATGATAGTTTTTTTTTAATATACATATATATATATATTCGGAAAATGCGATTTTTACACACGAACTCCAATTCGAACCCGACGGTTGTTGCCCCTAGCTAAATACCCTTATTCCAGACACAATGGGATATGTCCCGTAAGCCAATTTGATTGTTTCAATCCTTTTCTGTTGAAATTAAAATACAAATCAATGTATATTGAATTTGAACGCACTTTTAACTTATTGAGGCCACATACTGACTCCAAAAATTCCCGAAAAATAAATCTATCCTAATAAGACAAATTTCGTCGAATTTGGAGATTGTTTGAAAAATGGTTAATTTCTAGTCGATCCAATTCAAATCAAAATTGACAAACATGTTTTCCTTTGTCACTCCCACATATTGATTCCAAAAATTATGAAAATTGGAATCGAGCAATAACTTGACATTCCGGATCCAACAAAAGTGGTCTCATCGAAAACGGAGGTCGTTTGCAAAATCACTATTTTTAAGGGCTATATATTATATAAATTCCATAGCGACTATTCTGAATTTTCAACTGGACATAACTTTTTATTCCCACTATGAATTCTGGATTTCTCAGATCCATTGGAAAGATATTTTCGAAAAGATTCAAATATTTCTGGTTTCACTAAAATCCGCTTTATTTTGAACCCTGTACATTCAATTGAAATTTGAAATCGAGATTTCAAACTACTGCGCCATTTTCAATTCCTTTTATAATTAAAATAAATATTTATATTCTAATTCCGATTTAATTAAATTTATACGTTCTAATTCTATTAAAAATAAATTTCTAATCATTATTATTTAAAATAAATCATTTTAAATATCCAAAATTCATTAAAATTGCCAAAACGAAAAAATTTAATTGGTTCTGATTTTCTGGGTTGTTACAATTTCCACACCTAGACATTAATAATAAAAGTATTTGTTTTAAGAATATCAAGCATGTTTAGTTATTCTAAGGTAAAACTCTGTCCTCCGATATGCGTTGCATTGTGTGATGAGACTTGAGTTTTATAATTGCTCCATTTTTCAAAAGCATGAATTTTGAAACCTCTGAATTTTGGTTGATGATTGTATGATATGGGTTATGGTTTTTTATCTAGTTTTTAAACTGATTAGTCTGAGCCTAACCCGAGTGTTTTTCGCTCGGGTTAGATCCGAGTGTGTGTTTCAGGTTTAAACAGGTGGACGATGAGTTTTCCAATTGATTCAGAAAAGCTGGAGTTCCTCGTTAGATAGCTGGACGTATTATACTACCTATATTTGGATGTATATGGATCGATGATGTAAGAATGTGTTTGACTCAAATGATATAAATGTTTTCCGTTGTAAAGATATATTGAATATTATATTTTGTTTCTGTTCCGTTGTGTTTTCTCTAATAAAACCCCGATTAATCAAGTTTGTTACATTTGATTTTGCAATACATGAACATCGTGGTTGTATTAAGTATCGACTATCGAAGTCGGAAATTTGGTTTATTGCAGGATATTCCGATGATGCTTGCCTTTCGCACTGGACTTGTGTGGTTCATGGTCGGTCCAAAGAGCGAGGATTTTCGGGGTCGTCTCATTTGGTATCATAGCTTTGGTTTAGCGATAAACCTTGGTTATATGGAGTAAATTAATACTCGTCAAGGATAGGATCATTCGTATCCTAGGACAAATAACTAGTCAGAAATAGCATCAATGGTATCCTAGGATGAGTGACTCATTAGAGAAAGGGGAAGTAATACCCTAGAATGAGTTGAGAGAATTACATTTATATGAGAGATGTATTTGTAACTTTGATTTTCAAATCAATAAGTATACTAAAGAAGAAAAAAACAAAATTCATGTTATGATAATAATAAAGTTAAATTTTAGAATTTAATCAACTAATCGATTGCTATATGTGATATATGGTAGTTAATTTAACTAGTTAAGGGATGATTATGAACTTAAATTGCTAGATTATGGTAAGTAAACGGAATTTTCGATGATTTTGGACAGTCGATAAATTCTGACACATATTAGATTGAAATTTATAAAGGCGGTTATGATCACGATTTTGGACAGTGAATATACATTGAACTCATTTGTTATTTTTAAAAAAGTATAGGTTTAAAAAGGATTAGTTTAAACTTTCGTACTGATTAGAACCTCTTTGTTTTATTATAGAGAGGAAGAGGTAGAGGTAGAGTGAGAGCTAGGAGTAAGCAGCTATCCGTTCTCCGTTATATGGCCCAGTTTTGGGAGCCTCCCCACCTATTAGTTCTTCTTCTGATAATACACAAAATAATGGTTATTCCGACTCGTCTAGTCACGGCAGCATAGATGAGTATCTTTTTACGCTACGTCAGCATTTCAACCGATAGCGATTATCGATTATCGATTATGACACTGATTCAACACCTACTCCCGTAGAGTCAGACTCCATACAGCCTGAGGACTCGAGTGACTATGATAACTGGATGCTAGAGGATGATGCTGTAGTAGAGATTCAGCCTCCTATGTTGGATATCATACATGATTTTGTTCTTGAGCTGATCTACGAGGAGCTCGCACTACCTGAGTTACCACTCCCAGAGATGGACGAGCCTATACTAGACTTAGCACTGGAGTTCGATGACGAGATCGAGCCCAAGATAGAGCTTGAGGGAGGGGTATATGATTATGATGGAGATGATGAGCTAGAGATAGAGATAAACGAGAACGATTACAATGCCGATGACGAGGAGGAGTTTATGGAGAGCGATCCTGACACTTTTGAAGAGGATCGGATTATGATACCTGGATGGGATGGGTGGAATGATCATGACTCAGATGAAGAGATATACCAGGAGCTAGAGATCACAGTCTCTGGACCTTCTGTGCATGACACCAACCTCAAGGCAGCGGGGTATTAGTTTTGTTTTGGGATATGTTATGTATACATAATGTCTAGATTTGTTTTGGTGCAGTACAGGAACTTAGTATATATTTTGGAGCATGATACCATTTGGTATAGGCCTAAGTACGTAGTATGTGCTTGGGTCGGTTGGTATATATGCATATACATGGCTTATACCTTAAGTGGCACCATACACTAGGGTACACTTTATGTCTGTGATATAGTTGATAGTTTAGTTATGATATATTGATGTATGATATGACATGACATCTTTTGGTCATATATATTGTCTTAACACTTTGTTCTTTGCTTTGTTTTTCTTTCCTTTACGGGGACGAAAGTTTTTTAAGTAGGCCAAGATGTAATAACCTAGAATTTCTAATATTTTGAAAATTTGAGTTTTTGGCAATTTAGAATAACCGCGCATGGTTCTAGATTCATACACTCATTTTTAAATACTATTTCAAAATGTATAACGATCAAATATAATATATATATATATATATATCAGTTTTATCAACTTACCGTTTTAAACAAATTATCGTATAAAATTCACTGGGAATGAATTCTAAAGTTGTTTTATATTGTAATAAGTTAAAATAAGGTTATTGGATTTTTAAAATGATAATTAAGAAGATATTTTGAAAATCCATAATTCAGGACAATTTTAAAACCCAAGAATAGAACCATTTTTCAGACAGTCTCAAAATTCGACGAAACCAATTTTATCAGATCTGTAATAGTAAATTACTGTAAGGTTCCAAATTTCAAGTCAATCGGAGTTAGTGTGTGAGCACGCATAATTTAAACGCATGTCGGAAAAAGCAGTTAAAATCAAATAATAACATAGAGAAATGCCATTTTGCAAGTGGTCTCCGAATTCGACTAAACCAAGACCAATGGAACCATATCAGAAAAACATAGCAAAGTTTCAAATTTCATAGAAATAGGGATTAGTATGTGGTCGTGCGAGTAAAAAACGCATAGGTAGATTCTAATGGAATTTGATTAAAAATGATCAAATTAATTAGTTTCGGGCCCACATTTAATACTAAAATTATATTATAAATATATAAAAAATAAAATATATTTGTCAAATGTTGGGTAAATGTTTTTAGAACACTAATTTACTACCATAAACATTTATATGTTGTAATACAATGTTTAGAAGGGTTAAATGTGGTTAAACTAGCTAAAACAATACATTAGCCTAGGAAATGTGTCTCTTTTGAGGTGTCACCCCCTAACAACCCAATTGTGCTTCTTATGTATCGTCACTCCACTTTCCTAGATCGCCGACACCTCACTGATCCAAACCTTTTCCATTTCTTATCAAACGAAGCCTACACCCTCTCATTCTCCTCTGTTCTCTCATTTCTTTCTTTCGTTCCCACTTCACTCCCCCCACCTTACCCGTTGGCCTCCCCTCCCCTAGTAGTCGATGCCACTTCCTCTACTCCCATCACTGCCGGCATGAGCCCCACCTTCTCCCCTTTTGCCCTATTTGCTCCAAAACTCCATTTAGCCCCTCTTTAAATTATTTACACAACTTAACAAGCCTTTACCCCTTACCAACCCCCACCATCACCACCCCTCACCTCGTACACCCCAACCTCAGCCCCCCTTGCTGCCATGTCATCAGGTCGTGGGCCCTATAGGTCGTGAGCCCTCCTCATGGAAAAAAGTACTGTCTTTTCTTCTTAAAACACATAAAGATCCTATCTTTCCTCTTTAAACTCAAGTTAGAACATATATAAATATATATGTGGTAACTACATAGAAGTATTGGGTGTATATGATGTTCGGTTGGGTGTAAGAAATCTTGCGGAGTAATAAAAAATCATTGCTTTAAAAGTTAGACGAAGTGAAAAACTATGGTAAGCAAATTGTAGCTCACGTTTGAATTATTATGTAACGTCCCGCCTTTTTGACTGCTTCAAATTAGTAATTAAACCGATTTAAAACGTCCAAATCGACGGATCGTTATTTAGCTTATAGAGTTTAAAATACAGAATCTACTCAGAAACCACAAAATGAATATTGGCATAATATTTGAACAGCGATATAAACCTTTATATATAATTAGAATCTTTTATACAAGATTTTTTTTTCTATACAACGAGATGAAAATACGGTTTTGAATACAAAGAAATATGTATTGTTTTAAAAATCTTCAGAGTGCGCATCTCTCGGAATACCCAGCTTTGCCAATCTTTGGATCCTAAGGTGTACTCTTTAAATCTGAAATGCTTAGATCTGACCCGAGCGTTCCATGCAAAAACATAAAACACTCGAGTCAGGATTAATCATATGTTCAAGTAAATTAATTTCAATAGAAACTGAAATATAAGGGTAAATCCTAACATTGAACTCATGAAAAAAAAACCGTCAAGATGTAGCATAGCAAATTTGGACGAATCGAGTCGGAACAACATAAGGATTTATATGTATACGTATGCCAATGACATATATATACACATACAGCGGTATGTATATACATATGTGTACATCAGCCACCACATATACATACAACATATACACGTATGTCGATGACATATATATACACATACAATGGAATGTATATACATATGTGTACATCAACCACCATACATATATATATAGACTATAATCTTCCTCCGAATGACCATGAAATGCACAAGGGATTACGAGATGGTATATGCGACTTGGCCAAAAGGTATGACAAATGCATGCAGATTGAACAACTTCATTTCAGCAAACTCATCTCAGTAAAGAGAATGTTTCAGCCAGCTCATTTTGGTAGTGCATGGTCAGATAAATTATATATGGCTAAGGGATCTAAATCAACAAGTGCAGGGAATCACCCAAAACTACTGAGTCAACAAAGAATGTACTTCATGGTTAATGAATCAGCAACACCAGTGAGCGAGTGGTTATGCATATACGTGTACAAGAGTGGGTGTGCATAGGATGTGTTAATGTAAGCTACCGGATGTTTATAAACACCAGTGAGCAGGTAAGTGCGGTTCAAAGAATGCCAAAGGTATTGTATTACAGGTGTGTTTATGACACCCTAACTTCAAATATAACCAACCTGTGTTTAGAACAAGACATGAATTCAGTTTCCACAATTCTAAACAAGACAGCAGATAAATGACACAATGTAAAGCTAGTTGAAAATTTACTTTTAAATTTATTCATGAAGGGTATTTATCACTAAGATATTTCAGGTGTAGACATCAAACTGGACATACATAAGCATAATAAGGTGCAGATAATTTTAACAGTACTTAATGTATGTACTAAATCCCATTCCAACGTTAAATGTTAACAAAGCATAACCAGTGCAGAAATATATATATATAAGCATGGATATGTAGTAATAACCGTAGTATGGGTTTTAAGGGTTTTGAGGGTGTCAGTTTACAAGCAAACATGGTGTTCCAACGTGCCCAACAATCTGTGAAGACAAAAGTTGACATGCAACAGGTTCATGATGTAAGAAGGGTGGCAGCTACATATACATAGCAGAGAATTGCATATACAAACCAGCACTTCAAAACCAAAGAAACTGTAACGACCCGCATTCTACGCATCATAGGATCGTAGAATATTTATTTCTGTCACATACGAAGTCGTATGGTCATGTAACTTTGGGAGACGACTATTGGGGTCATTTCCCATGTTCATGATTTTTCCCGATTTTTAAATGACCATTTTACCCCTAGTTGGCACTGTTTTGGCCGTAACTTTTGACTGGAAAGGAATTTTGACCTGAAACCACTTCCATTGGCTTCGGATGATGGTTTCTCTTTCCGTAGAGTGGTCACATTAGCCAAACGGACTTACCGTTTGGGAGATATGGCTGAAACAAGTTTCAGATGGGGAAAAACAGCTTACTTGGGCTTAACCGGGTGATTAGCAGCTAGGCCCAAGGGGAATTTCGGGTTTAGGGGTATATAGGGGCTGATTAGGGTTAGAAAACATTTCTTTAGACATTTTCCAGCCGCCACTTTCATTCCTCTTGACCTAGCCATGGCCTCCACTCTCTAAATCTCTCTAAAACACCCAAAAATCACTTTCTAATTGAAGATTAGGCGAAGCAAACATCAAATCAAGGAGTATTAGCACGAGAACCGAGGTAGAGCTGCTGTGTAAGATTGGGAACAGCGCCAAATCATAGAATATTTCAGTTTTGGGGTTTTAGTTGTGGCCAAGGTGAGTGATAGCATCATTTTGACACTAATTACAGTTAATTAAGGGTGATTAGTGAAGATTAGCGAATTTATACGCCAATAAATTCTGGAAAAATGTTTAGAAATTCTTAAATAATATTTCATGCCTCCGTTATAAAATTTAGATGATTTGGTTAAGTTTTACTAAGTATGTACTTAAACATGATTAAGAGGGACTATGGGAAAATATGAAGTTTTAGTCACTTTTGATCCCTTTTGATTCATCTGAATTGTTGTTTGCTGTTTGTGGTTGCTATTACATGTTGCTATGACCCTATGGTATGTTTTATGATTGATTAGAATAGTTAAATTGCTCGAAAACGTCGTCGAATGGCGTAGAAAGCTCGCTGGAAAGTTGAAGAAATGTGCAGGTTCCTAACCGGATCGGATCGGATGGGGGGGCTCGAATCGGAAATGTGAACTGGGCAGGAAACCCAACCCGGAGTTTGGCACATAGGAGACTTGGCGAGAAGGAAGGCCATTTGCTTAGAGTTGGAGTGGACAAGGGGATCGGATCGGAAGAATAATTGGAGGCCAGATCGGATTGACTTGGAGACGCAGGGCTCGGATCGGAAGTAAACATTTGGGAGAACTAGCAAGAGGGAAGGCCACGCGGATCAGGTGGCAAGGAGGGATCGGATCGGAATACGTGAAGAAATGAGGGAGCGGATCGGAGCACTGGAAGGAAGGACACCCGACCCGACCCGGAGGGGGACACCGACCCGAACCGAATGGAAAGGTGACAAAGTAGGGTATCCGACCCGAACCGAATGAAGAGATGACCACCGACCCGAACCGAACCGACGAGGTGATGACTACCGAACCGAACCGAATTCTAGAGCTGCTACTGCACGACAACTTTTCTGAAGACCCACTCCAATTCGACCAAACCCGAGATGCAAAGGAAGTCCAAATGAGAAGTTAGAGCTTAAGATTCAGATGGGGATCAACGAGTTCGCTTCATGGTTGGGCTTTGCTGCGGGACGCGTGCCAAGGAGCTATCGGCGTCTATAGCTTTGGACCACTATGGTAGGAGGTACGAAGGCGGATTCAGGGCCATTATGGCATCGGTAGAACCAAGGGCTACGACCAATGAAGTGGGTCATTGAAATGTTTGGTCATGACTCCAAGTGTTTGGCTTGGTCACAGCAGGGTTTCTACAAGTCGGGATTCGTCGTTACCTCAGTTTGTCTAGTGTTCCAAAGTGGTTGATGTCGTACGCTTTACGCACTGAGTGAGAGATGTGAGGATGGTTGCTATGGATGATTTGTTTGCTATCATTGTGACATGCACACCCCACCCCCGTATTCTTACACTATTTATTTTGGCACCTTGGAGTATTGTACGGTATGTGGTACTAACTCTTTGGTTGCAGGTCCAGGTTCAGGTATGGTTTAGTATACCTGTTATTACTCTGTTTAGATGCTTATCGCTCATACCAGGCTTTATGTCTGACCCAGAGTTTTATGTCTCCTCTTATTACTCTGGGTGCTCACACGAGCAGACTAGAGACAGGTTAGCTGGTGATGCACGGGTAGATGATCCGGAGACGAGCAGGAGGCTTCCACGTAATATATATAGTATTCTCCCTGGGTTGTTGAAGATCACTGCTTGGGCATTGGCGGTGCATCTTGTACTTTAGTTTTCTTTTGTTAGAGACAGTAAATTTGGAAAGTTGTAATAAGCTGTATTTGGATTTCCGCTGCTTTGATGTTGACATTGATTATTAGTTATCAGCTTATGCACTGTCTCACCTGTTTTATGTCAAGTATGTTACTATTATATTTTATCCCATGCGCTGTGAGACATTCTACAGGTTCCTTGATTAGTTCATATTCCTTTCTTTCCTTTCCTTGACGACCGTTCCGCGCTAGTCGGGCATGTGTACAGCGCACTTCCAGAGGAAATGCAGGCTGGTGCGGGGCGGGCCGTCACACTTGGTATCAGAGCTCTAGGTTGCGTAGTTAACCTAGGGAAGTTATCAGGGAGAGATAATATACGTATACGAGAGAGCGTATTTGTGATTACTTTGGTTTTTAAAAGCTACATATATATATATACTATTAGTAGTATAAGGATGAAGTCGTACTGCACTAGCACCACTATGGAGTCGTTAATCATTTCCTTTTTCAGATTGACGATGAGCCGATATGTTAGAGGTACCGGTAGGGGAGCCAATAATGGGAATGTTGCTGACATGAGGACGATGTTTACTGACCTCATGAGAGAGATGCTTAGAGATGTGCAGAGGGCAGCTCCCAATGGTGGAAATGGTGGTGGTCCAATAGTGCAGGCGCCAAGAGTCGACTTCGCCAAGCTGAATAAGGATTATACTAGCCTTGGTGGGAAGTCGTTCCACGGAACGGAGTCAGCCACGGATGTTCAAGATTGGTTGGATAGTTGCGAACGTATCTTCGAGGATTTGGGTATCGAGGATGCGATGAAGAGAAAGCTAGCGTCCCGTCAGCTGCAAGGGCGGGCAATGAATTGGTGGAATGCTATAAAGGCAACTACTCCCGAAGATCAGATTACTTGGGAGCAGTTTAAGGCTCGCTTTAGTGAGAAGTTCATTCCAGCTGCTCAGAAGTCAATGTTGTTCAAGAAATTCTTGGAGCTCAAGCAGAACGGCAGGGTTGTCTCGGAGTATATTGCTGAATTTGACACTTTGTCAAAATATGGGTTATCTCTTATTGATACTGCCGAGAAAAAGAATGAGAAATTCATAACTGGTTTGGATCAGTACTTGGGGGAAAAACTTATTAACCACATCGATGAGACGTTTGAATCGATTGTGGGGAAAGCGTTAAGATCGGAAAGTCTCTACCCTAAGCCGAAGACTGAGGGTGCATCCGCAGATGAGCCAAAGCCACAAGCAAGTGGTGGAGGCAGAGGTGGTTCCCAGAATAAGAGAAAACAGAATCAAACTAAGGATGGCCAGAAGAAAAAGAATAAGCAAGATGTGGAGTGCTTCAGCTGTGGTAAGAAGGGCCATTATGCTAGTAATTGTCGGGCCAAGCCAGCGGATAGGAAGTGCTTCAACTGTGGCCAAATGGGACACCACAAGGACAAGTGTCCACAGCCCCCTAAAGAAAAGCAAATGGTGAAAGCATACGCCCTTAATGCTATTCCTTCTTCGTCGAATGCCCCAACTGCGGCGGAGAAGGGAAAGAATGTCGTCATTCAAGGTATGCTTTCTGTTTATGATGTTCCTGTTAGAGTTTTGTTTGATACCGGAGCTTCCAGTTCTTTCATATCTAGTGACCTGGTAGATAGGTTGGGATTGGAGCCCGAGATTGTCGATAGACCTTTAGTAGTGACGAACCCGATTGGTGGTTCGACTAGCCTTAGCATGATTTGTCGTAATGTGGTCTTATCGAGTCATGGATGCATGTTTGTTTGTGATTGCTTTGTTTTGGGCTTTACTGGATTTGGCATTATTTTGGGAGTAGATTGGCTCCAAAGATACGGGGTGGTGGTAGACTGTGAGGGCTTGTTGGTGACAGCTAGAGCGGATGATGGGCGGAGGATAGTGTTTGGTGGTCTACCCAGTAAGGGGGTATTGGCTAGTTTTCTAAACTCCCTCGACATTCCGCATAGTGAGTTGTCAGGTTTGCCCGTGGTTGGCCAGTATCCGGATGTTTTCGAAGAAGTGACCGGACTTCCACCACACCGAGAGATTGAGTTTCGTATTGATTTGGTAAAAGATGCCAGACCTATAGTGATGCCACTTCGTCGTATGGCACCAAGGGAGCAGCGAGAGCTCGAGGTGCAAGTCAGCGATCTTTTGAAGAAGGGATTTATCAGAAGGAGTGTTTCTGAATGGGGAGCACCAGTTGTGTTTGCTACCAAGGCGGATGGTTCCCTTCGTTTGTGTGTAGACTACCGCGAGTTGAATAAAGTGACGAGGAAGAACAAGTATCCTCTACCGCGGATAGATGATTTATTCGATCAGTTGAGTGGCGCGAGAGTATTTTCTCAGTTGGATCTCGCGACAGGTTTTCATCAGCTTAGAGTGGTAGCTGAGAGTATAACTAAAACGGCATTTCGAACGCCGTCTGGATTTTATGAATGGTTGGTTATGCCATTTGGGTTGACTAATGCCCCGGCATATTTTGTGGATCTTATGAATAGGGTATTCAGAGATCAGTTGAATAAGTCTGTTCTTGTGTTCGTGGATGATATTTTGGTCTATTCGAGGACAGAGGAAGAACACAAGGAACATTTAAGAGTAGTGATGGAGGTGTTGAGAAAACACCAATTAAAAGCAAAGTTTTCTAAGTATCACTTCTGGAAGAGGGAAGTGAGGTTCTTGGGCCATGTTGTATCAGAGAATGGTATTGCCGTGGACCCGGCAAAGGTGGCTACGGTACAGGATTGGCCTACGCCCAAGAACGCAACAGATGTAAGAAGTTTCTTGGGATTAGCTGGATATTATCGTAAGTTTATCCAAGGTTTCTCCAAGATAGCAGCACCATTGACCCAGTTGACCAAGAAGAATCAAGCTTTTGTCTGGGATGAAAGGTGCGAGAATGCGTTCAAGAGTCTAAAGGGCAAGTTGACAAGCGCACCAGTGTTAGTCATTCCTAAGGGGGATGAAGAGATGACGGTATACACGGATGCCTGTGGTACCAGACTGGGTGCTGTATTGATGCAAGGCGGTAGGGTTGTAGCTTACGCAAGTCGGCAGTTGAAACCGCACGAGAGAAGATACCCTACCCATGATTTAGAATTGGCAGCGATCGTGTTCGCGTTAAAGATGTGGAGACACTATCTCTTGGGAGAAAGATTTGAGCTGTTTACTGATCATAAGTCGTTAAAGTATCTCTTCTCCCAGAAGGATTTAAATCTCCATCAGCAGAGATGGTTAGAGTTCTTAGCTTCCTATAATTTTGACATCGCATACACACCGGGAAAGGGCAATGCGGTGGCTGATGCATTGAGTAGAAGACATGCCAGCTTAGGGGCTATGTTCCTTGAATGGAAGCAACTGGAGTTTATCGCGGGGTTTGATTTCAGACCAAAGTGCGAATTGGATCCAGAAATGTTAGCAAGTTTGACGATCAGACCCACTTTAATTGAACGGATCGGCTCTAGTCAGAGGGACGATCCTAACCTATTGGAAATCATCTCCAAGTTAGAGATGGGTATTGATGAGGAGATGAACAAGTATGGGCTTGATCGAGATAGATGGCTTAGAAAGAATGGAAAGCTTGTTGTACCCAATGTCAATGGATTGAGAGATGAAGTGCTTAGAGAATGTCATCACTCAAAGCTAACTATACACCCCGGTGGTAATAAGATGTATCGAGATATGAAGCAGACTTACTACTGGGAAGGGATGAAAAGAGACGTTGGGAAGTTTATATCCAAGTGCATGAATTGCCAGCTAGTTAAAGCCGAGCAAAAGAAGCCTAGTGGGTTGTTACAGCCTTTAGAGATTCCAGAATGGAAATGGGAGCAAGTGTCGATGGATTTCATCGATGGTTTACCAAGGACTAGATCGGGATATGATAGCATTTGGGTAATTGTGGATCGATTGACTAAGAGCACAAGATTTATACCAGTCAAATCGACCAGAACGGCAGCTAAGTTAGCAGAATTGTATATGAAGTGGGTAGTGAGATTTCATGGAGTACCTAAAGGCATTGTGAGCGACCGAGACCCGTTGTTCACTAGTGGGTTTTGGAAGAGCTTACAAGAGGCTCTAGGGTCAGAATTACATCTCAGTACCGCATATCATCCTCAGACCGACGGTCAGACGGAAAGGGTGAACCGTATTTTGGAAGATCTCTTGAGAGCATGTACATTGGATTTTGGTGGATCATGGGATGACCATTTGCATCTATTAGAGTTTGCATATAATAATAGCTACCAATCCAGTATCGGTATGGCTCCGTTTGAAGCTCTGTACGGAAGACCATGCAACTCACCATCATGTTGGATAGAGACTGGCGAGAAGTTTATGCTTGGACCAGATGTGGTGAGGGAAACTTCAAATAGAATCAAGACCATTCAACGACGAATGAAGGCTGCCCAAGATAGGCAGAAGAGTTATGCTGATAAGAGGAGAAGAGACCTAAAATTCTCCGTTGGTGACTTGGTGTTTGTCAAGATTTCTCCGTTGAAGAGCGTAATACGATTTGGCAGGAGAGGCAAATTAGCACCAAGATTTGTTGGTCCATTCCCTGTTCTTGAACTAGTCGGGAATTTGGCATATAGAATTGACTTACCAGAGAAGATGGCGGGAGTTCACAACGTATTTCATGTTTCCCAACTAAGGAAGTTCGTTCACGACTCAGATATGACTATTTCACCTGATCAGTTAGAGGACTTCGAAGTAGAACCCGAGGCGGTTGGGAACCGCAAGCCGGCCCGTATTGTCGAGTACGACATGAAGCAACTTCGAAGGAAGGCGGTGAGACTAGTCCAGGTCCAGTGGGGCGAAGACGAGAATGATTGTACTTGGGAGACAGAGGAGGACATTAGGAAAACACACCCAGAACTCTTTGTCTGGTAAGATTTTATTAACGATTTAGTTTTCCGCATGCTAAGATAGACTTGTTTGCTTGTTTTGCATGAATTGATTGTTTTATGTGTTTGTTAGGCATGCGGGATCCTTTGTATGTTTTAGGTTAAGGAATTTCGGGGACGAAATTTCTTAAGGGGGGGAGAATGTAACGACCCGCATTCTACGCATCATAGGATCGTAGAATATTTATTTCTGTCACATAAGAAGTCGTATGGTCATGTAACTTTGGGAGACGACTATTGGGGTCATTTCCCATGTTCATGATTTTTCCCGATTTTTAAATGACCATTTTACCCCTAGTTGGCACTGTTTTGGCCGTAACTTTTGACTGGAAAGGAATTTTGACCTGAAACCACTTCCATTGGCTTCGGATGATGGTTTCTCTTTCCGTAGAGTGGTCACATTAGCCAAACGGACTTACCGTTTGGGAGATATGGCTGAAACAAGTTTCAGATGGGGAAAAACAGCTTACTTGGGCTTAACCGGGTGATTAGCAGCTAGGCCCAAGGGGAATTTCGGGTTTAGGGGTATATAGGGGCTGATTAGGGTTAGAAAACATTTCTTTAGACATTTTCCAGCCGCCACTTTCATTCCTCTTGACCTAGCCATGGCCTCCACTCTCTAAATCTCTCTAAAACACCCAAAAATCACTTTCTAATTGAAGATTAGGCGAAGCAAACATCAAATCAAGGAGTATTAGCACGAGAACCGAGGTAGAGCTGCTGTGTAAGATTGGGAACAGCGCCAAATCAGAGAATATTTCAGTTTTGGGGTTTTAGTTGTGGCCAAGGTGAGTGATAGCATCATTTTGACACTAATTACAGTTAATTAAGGGTGATTAGTGAAGATTAGCGAATTTATACGCCAATAAATTCTGGAAAAATGTTTAGAAATTCTTAAATAATATTTCATGCCTCCGTTATAAAATTTAGACGATTTGGTTAAGTTTTACTAAGTATGTACTTAAACATGTTTAAGAGGGACTATGGGAAAATATGAAGTTTTAGTCACTTTTGATCCCTTTTGATTCATCTGAATTGTTGTTTGCTGTTTGTGGTTGCTATTACATGTTGCTATGACCCTATGGTATGTTTTATGATTGATTAGAATAGTTAAATTGCTCGAAAACGTCGTCGAATGGCGTAGAAAGCTCGTTGGAAAGTTGCAGAAATGTGCAGGTTCCTAACCGGATCGGATGGGGGGGGGGGGGCTCGGATCGGAAATGTGAACTGGGCAGGAAACCCGACCCGAACCGGAGTTTGGCACATAGGAGACTTGGCGAGAAGGAAGGCCGTTTGCTTAGAGTTGGAGTGGACAAGGGGATCGGATCGGAAGAATAATTGGAGGCCAGATCGGATTGACTTGGAGACGCAGGGCTCGGATCGGAAGTAAACATTTGGGAGAACTAGCAAGAGGGAAGGCCAGGCGGATCAGGTGGCAAGGAGGGATCGGATCGGAATACGTGAAGAAATGAGGGAGCGGATCGGAGCACTGGAAGGAAGGACACCCGACCCGACCCGGAGGGGGACACCGACCCGAACCGAATGGAAAGGTGACAAAGTAGGGTATCCGACCCGAACCGAATGAAGAGATGACCACCGAACCGACGAGGTGATGACTACCGAACCGAACCAAATTCTAGAGCTGCTACTGCACGACAACTTTTCTGAAGACCCACTCCAATTCGACCAAACCCGAGATGCAAAGGAAGTCCAAATGAGAAGTTAGAGCTTAAGATTCAGATGGGGATCAACGAGTTCGCTTCATGGTTGGGCTTTGCTGCGGGACGCGTGCCAAGGAGTTATCGACGTCTATAGCTTTGGACCACTATGGTAGGAGGTACGAAGGCGGATTCAGGGCCATTATGGCATCGGTAGAACCAAGGGCAACGACCAATGAAGTGGGTCATTGAAATGTTTGGTCATGACTCCAAGTGTTTGGCTTGGTCATAGCATGGTTTCTACAAGTCGGGATTCGTCGTTGCCTCAGTTTGTCTAGTGTTCCAAAGTGGTAGATGTCGTACGCTTTACGCACTGAGTGAGAGATGTGAGGATGGTTGCTATGGATGACTTGTTTGCTATCATTGTGACATGCACACCCCACCCCCGTATTCTTACACTATTTATTTTGGCACCTTGGAGTATTGTACGGTATGTGGTACTAACTCTTTGGTTGCAGGTCCAGGTTCAGGTATGGTTTAGTATACCTGTTATTACTCTGTTTAGATGCTTATCGCTCATACCAGGCTTTATGTCTGACCCAGAGTTTTATGTCTCCTCTTATTACTCTGGGTGCTCACACGAGCAGACTAGAGACAGGTTAGCTAGTGATGCACGGGTAGATGATCCGGAGACGAGCAGGAGGCTTCCACGTAATATATATAGTATTCTCCCTGGGTTGTTGAAGATCACTGCTTGGGCATTGGCGGTGCATCTTGTACTTTAGTTTTCTTTTGTTAGAGACAGTAAATTTGGAAAGTTATAATAAGCTGTATTTGGATTTCCGCTGCTTTGATGTTGACATTGATTATTAGTTATCATCTTATGCACTGTCTCGCCTGTTTTATGTCAAGTATGTTACTATTATATTTTATCCCATGCGCTGTGAGACATTCTACACGTTCCTTGATTAGTTCATATTCCTTTCTTTCCTTTCCTTGACGACCGTTCCGCGCTAGTCGGGCATGTGTACAGCGCACTTCCAGAGGAAATGCAGGCTGGTGTGGGGCGGGCCGTCACAGAAACCATATGGCATCGCAGCAGGATTTAAATTAGGCCATAGTTCAATATGTGTTTTCTAAAGTTTTTTTTCTTTTTCTATTTCTTTTTTCTTACATACTTCTCATAATTCATATATCAACTTAAATGAGATTTCATTACAAATCGTATTTCCAAAATATGGTGGCATATGTGGTAAATTCATGTGTTCAGTCAGAATGAAACATCAAGTATATATATACTGTATTAGATGAAACAGGGGTTATAACTGCCTCAATTGAACAAGTATGTAAACTGTATATGGACATGTGAAACAGCAAGTAGATAAACTACCAAAGTCACCTTGATGGCATACAAACTGTATATGAACTGTATATAAAAACAGTTGAACAAGTATATGGACTATATATAAAAACAACAAGTTACCAACAATAAAAGTGTTATAAAAATACTACGTAGTTCTAGATAAACAATGTTAGCTTAATACCACGAGTTGGTGATCACATTTTATATTTACCACCTTTATAGCCAAAAAAAGCTAACCCAATTTTCAATATGATAAAGGAAAGTATGGTTTATAGTTCAGTGTCAAGTTTGATAAATGAAAATTAAATGAAAAAGGCAGGCAAGCGGTTGTTAGGTTGAAGTCTTTAGGTTGATCCATTTTATATGACACCGTACATAAATCATATCTGGATTCCGGAGCAGGAAGCTAAGGCTTAAGTCGTGATATTATATACTAAATTCATACACGACGGCACTTTAAGGGCTCAAACATTTCAGTGTCGAGTGTTACTACACATCATAAAAAAATCTGAATGAAACATTACGGTCAATCTATATTTCAAGGAAATATAACATATAATACCGTAGGTGCTCTCAGGTTGGAAATGTGCACTAATAACATGTATTTAGCCCACGTATTTAATTGTCGAATTAGTAGAACTATTCTAACAGTTCCAATTGAATGCACAGCAGAGTTTTCTCATATTACATACATATCTCGATAGCTCGGGGTCGAGAGCAGGCAAGGGGAACAAGGTGGTAAATTCAATGAAGTTCAAATAGCCAACAATATCAAAGTAAACTATTATATTCGGATTTTATCAAAAATCGAAATACTTGAACGGGATAAATCGTGAGTTTTAAAAACTCAAAATTATATTCAATTTTTATTGAAAACAAATTAGTTGAACACAAGATTAATCGTGAGTGAGATGCTCACCTTAAAACTAGCGCAGTGATTTTGGAATAGGAAAACGATCGGATTTAATGGCAAATCTGATGAAGTCGGCTCGTGAGTTAAAGAACCGCTGAGGCGAATCACCAACAAAAGCTAGATGGCCCCTTCGATTTTTGAAAACGATGGCGATTTGAAATTGGCTCTATGGACTGGCTTCGGTGGTGACAACGAACGATGCTGAAATGGCTTGGGTGGCTTGCGATTTGGCTTCGAATTAGGGAAACGATTTGGATTAGGGTTTTGGGGAAAATGATTTGGCTTCTGCCATTAAAGAATGAAGAGGGCTTCGGATTTTTTTGCTGAGGAGACAGTGAAGCCATGGATTTCAGTTAGAAGAAATTAGGGAAAAAGTGTTTTAAATTATTATTTTTGTTGCTGAGGGAAATGAACGAGGAAGTGATTTTATAGAATGAGAAAAGAGAAGATAAGAACAACGTAAAATCACTAGATTATAGGGTCTGCGCGAATTCAGTTATAGGTTGGCATGTAAATTTCTGATGTAGGTTATATTTGGGTAGAAAATATACGGGAATGTGTTTATTTATTGGTACTCCAAAAATCTAATCCTACCGCAAATTATCATTACGTTTTATTTTTATTTTATTATCGTAAAAATTCCAATAGCAACCAAAATTGGACGTGCTATTACGTCTCGATGGTCTAAACCCAATAAAATTTGTTTGATCAATCTCCGGTTCTATTTGCACGATGTTATTCAATTCATTTTTCAGTTTTAAATTTTTGTCTGTTGGCACAACAACTTCGTTTGGCTTTACATTTTGATACGTTGAATTTCAATTCTTTATATATATAAATATCCAAGTTAATTCCCATATAGTTAAACAAATAAACTTTCCAATTTATTTACCGTCAATAACGTTTTATTTATTTATTTTCAAATTCAACCATTTCTATTCTTCCATCGAATTCAAATATACAACCAAACGCAAATCAGTATTCAACAATGAATATTTCGTTCTCAACCACCCATTATGAATTCAATTCATATACAAGTCATATATTCGATTTTACATTTCTAAATCCAGCATCAATATAAAATTGATTATTAACAGTAAATTCTTTTATTCATTCCACCTTTCAGTTGTCAAAAATTCTGGGATGTTACAATCTTCCACCCTTTAAAACTTTTCGTCCTCGAAAAGGAGAGACTGTCAAAGTTATACCAATGTATACTTCAGATTTCATATTTGTGTGAAACTTAAACACAACTAATTTAAATATCGATATTTAAGCCATTGATCTTCTTTGTTTATCTGCCCCAATCAATTATCTCAGAAAACCAAATTTCCCTCTTTGAAGATCCATTTTGATCAACCACAAGTTTCTTTATCTTCCGAATTGGATTTTGTTTATTCTCACGTTTTTCAAACTATATTCAGTTCTCTTAGACCAATTTATATCTCAAGCTATTTTGAGATATCTCCCAAATTCTCATTCTATCTAACCTTCTAATAAATTTAAAATCATAAACAATCTCGTTTAAATTTCAATTTCTACACATATTGAATTTATGCATCCCAAACTATCATCAATTCCTTTATAAACCTCATTCGCCAATAATTACTTGTCCATCGTTGCCATCTGTAATGGGTCTAGGCTTTGCAACCTTCAACCCAATCTCCTTACACTCAATACACTTAATCTTTTCCCACTCATTGAAGAGCGTAAGTACCATTTCATCAATAATTGGTCAAGCGAGAGCCTGAATATTTCCAAAGTCCTACATGTTTTATAACTTAAATCTGTATAGAAAATATTTCTATTATTACTCCAAATCTATAGAATAGAAAATACCCCAAAATCCCTTTTTTAAGTTATTTTGATTCCAAAATTGTCGATTTGAAAATATTTGATAACTTGAAGTTTGATAAGTCTATTGTCGTTCTTACAGACGTTAGGCATACGCTGGCCAGACGTACGACTAAAATCTCCAAGCACTAAATATCCTTATTTCAACTCCGAGTGAAAAATATTTCAAAAAATCCTTTAAAAACAGATACAGAAAGTACCAATGTGATATTTATATATTGATTGTTCATGAATCGCAGATACACAATGGTTTCGTCTGGATCCCCCAGAAAACATCTGTATCCATAGGAATTCACTTCCCTGCAAATTTCGTCATGGACAAATCAACGGAAGACATTTTAAGAATCAAAGGAAAATCTGAGGTCGTTGAGCGTTGGTTGCTCTCTCTCAGGGTTGAAATCAAATCATCAAATGAAATTAACTCAAATCATTAGGACCAATCAAGTCATGAAAACAACTGTTGCATTAAACAGGTGGCTCAATCACTAAGATATCTAAATGGACCGCAGGTACACAATGGTTACGCCTGGGTCCCCCAGGAAACATCCATACCCGTAAGCTTTCACAGCTCTGCGGATTACGCCCTTATAATTCGACTGTAGATCACAGCAGTCACAATGGTTACGCTTGGTTCCCCCCAAGAAACATCTGTCCGCCATAGGCTATCTGCAGCCCTGCGAATTTCGCTACACAGTCGAATTCCAACGACTCTAGATCGCGGCGATCACAATGGTTACGCCTGATTCCCTCAAGTAACATCCGACCGCCGTGGGCTATCTACAGCCCTGCGAATTACGCTAGTAGTCGTACTCAATGGCAACTCATGAGTTTTATGTCCGGACAACCTACTGCCACCAGCAGAATATCTCAACAAAGCTCAATTCAAAGGAGGAAGGTACTTTCCTTATTTTGCTTTGAAAACATATAATACTTCTTTCCTTATTTTGCTTTGAAAACATATAATACTATATACATATAGTACTTCAATTCATACTCCTCATAAATCATATTTACGATTTTCTTCCAAATCATATTTTCAAATATCTCTGTAATAACCTGGAAATCCGAGCCAATTTAAAAAATTTATTCTGGCAATTTTAGCAAATTTTGAATATTTAAAATGAATTATTTTAAATAAAAACGACGAGAAATTTATTTTGAATAGAATTAGAACGTATAGATTTATATAGCTCGACGTTAGAATATAAATATTTATTTATATATAAAAAAGGAATTGAAAATGGCGTGGTAGTTCGATAATTCGATTTCAAAGTTCAAATGAATGTAGAGAATTCAAAATAAACTGGATTTTAGTGAAACCAAAAATATTAGAATCTATTTGAGAATATCTTTCCAACGAGTCCGAAAAAATCAAAATTTCATAGCGGGGATAAAAAGTTATGCCCAAGTGAAAATTCAGAATAGTCGCTATGGAATTCTAGCCCTTAAAAATAGAGATTTTGCAAACGACCTCGGTTTTCGACGAAACCACTTTTGTTGGATCCGTGATGCCAAGTTATTGCGAGGTTCCAAAATTCATAGTTTTCTGAATCAATATGCGAGCGTGGCGAGGGTAAACGTTTTTTGACCGTTTCAGTTGATTTTAATCGACTGGAAAATGGCCATTTTCCAAACAGTCTCAGAATTTGACGAAATTAGTTTTGTTAGGACCGTATCGTCAATACGAAGCTAGAAAATATTTTTTGGGAATTTTTAGAGTTTGTATGTGGCCCCGGTAAATTGAAATGCGCGTTCAAATTCAATATATAGAGTTATATGTTGATTTTGACGAAAACTGATCGTAACAGCCGAACTGGCTTCCGAAACATAGCCCATTGTGTTCGAAATGAGGGTAATTAGCTAGGGACGACAGGCGTTGGGTTCGATTTCGAGTTCGAAATATTAAGTTGCTTTTTGAAATCAATAAATAATTAAAAATATAAATATCTCTATATGGTCAAACCCTAGGTCAGAAGCCCATTACGTGGTCAAACCTCTTTAACGTGCCGCTCTCAAATTCGAAGGCGGAAAAGCCTTGCAGTCTTCCTCCCCAAATAGCGATCAATCCACGCGGCAAAACTCAAGGCTCCAGAAGAGAAAATCAAAGGGCCTCTCCTCCTCTTTCCATCCATGTCGGGTTGATCGAATTTCGTTTGGCGTCGTGGGAGTTTTAGCTGCTCAAAGTCAAGGGTTTCAAGGTGGATCTGGCGGGGCTACAGTGCGTCGAACTAGGTCCCACTCTGGGCGTGGGTGCGCGACACGAAGGCAGAGGCGATGACGAACTCCGATGATCTCCCGACTGGCTGACGTGGTGGCAAACTCCAACCCTAGGCGTCGAGCATGCCTGGAGTGTGAAAACTGTGAGCTGATACCTTTTTATTTTGTTTTATTTACTTTATTTTTTCTTGCCATTAGTTTAATTAACTTAGTAATTAATTTTTTTATAATAATAGTTTATTTTTAGATTCTCTTTTTTTTAAACAACATTGTTTAAACATGAGTTTTTGAAAAATATATATATACATTAATTTTTGAAATATATATACATGAGTTTTTGAAATACATATACATTGATTTAGAAATAAAAATATTTGTTGATTTGAAAATATAAAAAACTTTGAAATAAAAATATAATCTTTATAAACAACTTTGAAATAAAAATATAATCTTTATAAACAACTTTGAAATAAAAATATAATCTTTATAAACAACTTTGAAATAAAAATATACTCTTTATAAAACAAGTAGAGATATAAAAATATGAGTATTATAATGTATGTAGCGAATGAGAAATATGATTTTTGGTTAGGTAACGAATTAAAAATTTGATTTTTATTAATGTAGAGTAATAAAAATATAATTTTTATTAAGGTAGAGTAGTAAAAATATGATTTTTATATCACAGGAGGAATAAAAATATGATCTTTATTATATGAACAGCGGTGTAAAAATAGAATTTTTATCTATATAGTAGTGGTATAAAAATGTGATTTTTATCCATGTAGAGTGATTATAAAAATGTGATTTTTATATACATAGCAACATTATAAAAATGTAATTTTTATATATGTTGTGGCTACGGACAATGAAATTGACAAAAGACGAGCATGACGAAGATTTCCTACATATGAAGAGTCGTGGCGTTTGGTTTAGCAATCGATGAGAACTCCTCACTTTTATTTTATTTTCTAGTTGAAATATACACTAGGATGCAAACGGTGTTTAGTAGCACCCGACACCCGTCGTCCACAGACCATGGACGGCTTGTATGCTTGTTTGTTTGATTTTGATGTGTAGTTGATTGTGTGTTGTGATGTGAAATGAAATAAAATATTTATATAGTTAAAAATATTTTATAGTTGAAAATAGAATTTTTAATGTGTATTAAAAATGAAATAAATAAATATAAACAAATCGGACGATTTGTTTATATACACATATTTGACTGATATTGATTGGGACGATAAATTTTACACATCGCCCAAATGCACAAATAAAATTGTGTTTGTTGATTTGAAACCCCACACGGGTATTGGGATGAGATTTGACGTACACTAATCCCGATTTTTTAGTTGTATGTCAATCGATGGATTGACAGACTATGTAAGCGTTAATTATTTATATTTAATGCTTATGCAGTTGTGTGGTGCACTCTGGATGATGGTTGATTATTTATCGTTGCTATTATATACATGTGTTGTAGAAAATCCATATAATTAACATTATATGGTAATTGATTGGGCCTCATTCCAATTTGGAAAATAAGAAAATAATTTCATGTATTGAATAAAAGCCGGGTTGATTAGATTGACGCCATTTTGACGTGAACGATATTTATATCGATTTTATTCATTTTATAATGAATATCGAAAGTGATTTCAAAATCTGATATTTTGAAATGAATTGAAATTCGGATTTAATTGAATTGAAATTCGGATTTAAATTGAAATGAATTGAAATTCTGATTTAAATTGAAATGAATTGAAATTCGGATTTAAACTGAAATGAATTTAAATTCGAATTTAAATTGAAATGAATTGAAATTCGAATTAAATTGAAATGAATTGAAATTCGAATTAAATTGAAATGAATTGAAATTCGAATTAAATTGAAATGAATTGAAATTCGAATTAAATTGAAAAAGAATTGAAATTCGAATTAGATTGAAATAGAATTGAAATCGTTTTGAATTGAATTTAAAACGTATTGAAATTGAACTGAAATTGATTTGAATTGAAACCGATTTTAATTGAAATGGATTTGAATTGAAATTGAGTTGAAATGAATTTAAAACGAATGTATATTGGAAAGATTCAATTTTGATTTGAATTTGAGATGGAAGTTGAAATCGTTTTGAAAATGAATTTAAAATGATTTATAAAATACGTTTTGAAAGGAAATTGACGAAATATATATATTATATATATAATGGCCTGAATAGAACGCGTCGCGCTGCGGCAGTTCGCGAATTTCGACCATTGACTTTGAATGGACTTTGCGGGAGATCCGACCGTCGGATTCTCCTAAAACCGGGACCGTTGGGTTTGTATCGAAAAGAACATTCCAATGAATATTAGAAATTTGAATTCTAACGGTTGGATTTGGAATTATGTCCAAATCAAATTTGAAAAAGGTCGCTGTAAGTGCAGTTCGATGGCCTTTGATGGAAATCGACTGTACGAGCCTTGATAAAATTATTAAAAATAGTAATAATTTACGTAAAATCATAAGAAATGATTTATGAAGAATTGGGATGAAAATTTCCATATTTGAAAAGATAAAAGTAGATTTTATCAAAATGAACTAGTTTTGAACTAGAATAATAATTTATTTATTTTTAAAATAAATAAATTGGATTTGAAATGGTTTTGAAAATAACCAGGATTTCCAATAATTGAATTGGAATGGATTTGAATCGAAATCATCTTCGGAATAGTTCGATGTTGGATTTCGTGATTATACAGATGTTGTTATGGAAATTTGAAAGATATATATGTATATATATATATATATATATCGTTATTTCCAATACGATATTTGTTGGTCGAAGAATTTGATATTGAATATAAGCCGATATATTTTCTATTCAGAGCCTTGTATTTAATATCAAATGTGATTTGGATTTGTCGTGAATGGTGTCTTCATTAACACTGTTCTTAAGCCCAGTTGAGAAAAAGATTAAATCTTTTTATTTAGATTTAATGAAGTGTACCAATTAAATAATATTTAATTGGAATTGAATTAGTATTGATTTTTGGGTTTATCGTGAACAGGGTTTTAAATAACACTTGTTCTTTAACCCGATAATTAATGGAATGCGATTTTGGGTTGTCGTGAATGGTATCTACAATAATACTGTTCTTAGACCCAATGGAGTTAAGAAAATCAGAAACTAACTGGGGATTAGTTAAGTCGAATGGTTTCTTGGGTATTGATCTAATGTTGGTTTCGGCCTTCGGGGTTAATACTTTGGGAATTGCTCACTCGCTATTTTACGGTTAAAAGCTGATAGAATGGAATGTGATTTTGGGTTTATCGTGAACCATGTTTTAAATGGCATTGATTCTTTAACCCAGTTAAAGATTAAAACTAAGTGGAGTTTTAATGAATCTTTAATTAGATTGAAAAGATTGAGAATGGAGTATCACCAGTCTTGCTTCAGGCGATAGTTAAATCTGTAATTAGATTTGAACGTGAAATGGTAATTGAACTTACCGATAACACTATGGTGTTAGATATGAAGTATTACCAGTTTTACTTTATGGGATGAATAGGTTGGGATTGGAAAATTAAAACAAATGATTACTTCGGTAAGGTTCGTTAATCCCGACTAGTTTGGATAAACCATAATTTGGTTTGAATTGATTTTCAAAGGAAGATTAAAGAATAAATTTAAAAGAATTTATCTTTGATAAAATTAATGAGAACCTTTCCCTAGGAATGTGAAATTTAGAAACTAACTGTAGGTTACCTAAGAAGAATGGTTTCCTGGGTATTGATCTGATGTTGGTTTCGGCCTTCGGGGTTAATATTTGGGGAATTATTCTCTTGCCAATTTACGGTTAGTGATCGATGAATTGGAATGAGGCGTATGTTGTGTTTGTGTAACACTTGTTTATTATATACGCGAGTTACTCGGAAAGACCGGGTTTATCCCGTTCTGAATAACTGATACGACGATCAGTCGAAGATGAAGACAGTGGTCGAAAACCGGAGGTCTTCACGTCGTTTGGGTGATTACTGATGATCTTGATTGTGCCGTACACCCAAGAGGAGGGAATCAGTTAGTGGCCGTCCAGACGTACTTGGAGATCGATGGATATGCGAGGTACTAGGTGCCTCCGGTTTTGTTCAGACCCAGAACGAACTTGTATATGGACTGTGTGTCTGACATTGGATTTTATTCTGTGTGATTGAATTCTATTAAATATATATCTGTTTGGCGGCGGAGAATTTATTCTCTTGCTTAACGCCCTTCTTTGAGGCGTACGAGCTCAGGGGTTATATACTGATAGATATCAAACGCATAGAGTGAATTGCCTGTATGGCATGCCTAAGTGGCAAATGATCAAGGCTCCTGTTGAAAAGCAAAGTCTTGTGGTTGATGATCAAAGCACGGCCACAAAAGCTTTGTGTAACGTTTAATTCGCGAGTTTCACACCCGCTATTAACCAAAAACGGGAGACGGATATCGGGGGGCATGCGTTTCCTTCTAGTTAAAAGTGGCGTCAATGGTTTTACATGCCCTGACGAGTTTGACTTATGTGGTTGTTGCTGTTGCGAGGCGCCTCGGATATATCGGTGACTATGTGAAGCCGATGGAGTCATTTGTTGGCTCATTTACGCCCCCATAGGGCGGGGAAACGAAGTGTTCAAGAATTATAATCCACATCGGTGGACCGGCCCTGAGTCCAAGGGACGATGCGTTCAGTTCTTGAGACTCGGACTAGACAGTCTCGAATCGGTGAGCACGATCCCTTGCCTCGGTTCATATCATAAATGATAACCCAACTTCCAATACGACATTTTGCGGTTTTGATTGTATACCTATATATGGCGACATAGTGGTATGGGACATTCATGCTGCCTATGATTGATATTTATGATTGTATATAAAATCAGAAACTAACTGGAAACGAGCTAAGATGGGTGGTTTCCTAGGTATTGGTCTGATGTTGGTTTCGGCCTTCGGGGTTAATACTTAGGTAATCGTTCTCTTACTAATTTACGGTTGGAGTCTGATTAAGAATTAAAACATGAAATTTAGCGTATCAAGCATTCTTTGGCTATTATAAGGTAAAAACCCTATCCTCCGGCTTGCGTTGCATTGTGTGATGGGACCTGTGTCTTATAATAGCTTCATTGTTCTTTATTTAGCATTGCGTTGTTTATTTGTATGCACTGGTATTCTTGGGTGGAAACTCGTTCCGTGTTATACGGTGTGGTCCCTTGATTTACCTAACTTTAAAATAAAGATTAATAACTGTTTTAGTTCTCACACCAGTCACATGACTGACCTGGAGTTTATTATTTTAACCCAAACTCTGGGTGCCCTCATTTTCCGCACGAGCAACTAGTAGTTTTGGTTTTGCAGATTTATATTCATAGGATCCTGGTTTATAGCTGGAATGATATCCGGAAAGCTTTGTATCCGTATATCTCCTTCAGTTTTGTATTGTATTATTTTCCATTGCTATGTAATGTGCTGTAATCTTTGATATTTTATAATGTGTAATATTTATTTATACTCTGTATATTCTTGTATTCTGATGGAATTGTTGTAATATACAATGAAATGTTCTTCTATTTGTGTTCTGATACGTCTTGACCTCAAAGTAATTCGTTCTTTCTCTTCTCTTCGGAGAGCGGGGAAGTTCGGGTCGCTTCAGTTGGTATCGGAGCTTTGGTTTACAAAGCTCAGAGAACAAGACACGTTAGAACCAAACGAAAGAATTCATCAGAGATTGGATTAGTAATATCCAATGGGAATGACTCGTTAGAGATGGGATCAGTAGTATCCTAGAACGAGTGTGAGGAGTATATTTTTAAAATGAAAACAAATTTTGTTTTGAAAATTTAAATCGTTGTATTCGTATTTGATTATTTATTTTAAATTAACTTGGACAATCCAGTATATAAAGATTTTGCGTATACGTCTGATCCACGTGTATTCGAAGTTTTAATATACTAGATAGATATAGAATCACATTCTAGTCGCCCGGAGATTGTTCTGATGGTGGCATGTCATCATCAGCACTTGTGTTCGAGTTTCGAAAGTGGGATTTCTATATATTTCCAATTGACTGGTGTGAGAACTAAAATTAGATAGGGCTTATTATTGTGATTTGGCATCAAAAACATGATTTTCTGTATATGTACCAATGATATGAATTTGAAATGATAATCAACTAATTGATTGTTGATTGTATTGTTTGATTGTTGGTTGATTAATTAAAATGTTGAACCTTTAGCCAAATTGAACCAAATAGTGAATTGTATTGAAAATTTGTCGCATTTGCATGCATATACATGTACTTACATTGAACAGGTCATAGCAAGGAGGGTAGAGCAAAAGAATAAAATTGTTTGCCCGACAAATAGGTACATGTTTACCATAATTTACTGTTTTGTTTGTGTGATGATGATTTTATGAGCCGATTGGCTTTTTCTTTTGGATTGAAGAAGGCCATGGGAGGCTATATGAAATATCTTGAAGTCCCCGGTGCATGGGAGGTTAAGGCGAAATTTTTTGAAAATTTATGGTGTTAGCCAAATTTTTGAAAAATTTGAAAAGTTCTTAGAAACTGAAAAGTTGAAGAACTTAAGCCATAAAGAAAATAATGAAAGTTGAGTTGATTTGTTAAACAACTTTCGGCTTCGTTCCTTTTCTGGGACGAAAAGTTTTAAGTGGGGGAGATTGTAATAACCCGGAAATCCGAGCCAATTTAAAATTTTTATTTTGGCAATTTTAGCGAATTTTGAATATTTAAAATGAACTATTTTAAATAAAAACAACGAGAAATTTACTTTGAATAGAATTAGAATGTATAGATTTATATAGCTCAATGTTAGAATATAAATATTTATTTATATATATAAAAGGAATTGAAAATGGCGCGGTTGTTCGATAATTCGATTTCAAAGTTCAAATGAATGTAGAGAATTCAAAATAAATTGGATTTTAGTGAAACCAAAAATATTAGAATCTATTTGAGAATATCTTTCCAACGAGTACGAAAAAATCAAAATTTCATAGCGGGGATAAAAAGTTATGCCCAGGTGAAAATTCAGAATAGTCGCTATGGAATTCTGGCCCTTAAAAATAACGATTTTGCAAACGACCTCGGTTTTCGATGAAACCACTTTTGTTGGATCCGTGATGCCAAGTTATTGCTAGGTTCCAAAATTCGTAATTTTCTGAATTAATATGTGAGCGTGGGAGGGTAAAAGTGTTTTGACCATTTCAGTTGATTTTAACTGACTGGAAAATGGCCATTTTTCAAACGGTCTCAGAATTTGACGAAATTAGTTTTTTTAGGAATGTATCGTCAATACGAAGCTAGAAAATATTTTTTGGGAATTTTTAGAGTTCGTATGTGGCCTTGGTAAATTGAAATGCACATTCAAATTCAATATATAGAGTTATATGTTGATTTTGATGAAAACTATTCGTAACGGCCGAATTGGCTTCCGAAACATAGCCCAATGTGTTCGGAATGGAGGTAATTAGATAGGGACAACAGGCGTTGGGTTCAATTTCGAGTTTGAAATATTAAGTTGCTTTTTGAAATCAATAAATAATTAAAAATATAAATATCTCTATATGGTCAAAACCTAGGTCAGAAGCCCATTACGCGGTCAAACCTCTTTAACGTGCCGCTCTCAAATTCGAAGGCGGAAAAGCCTTCCGATCTTCCTCCCCAAATAGCAATCAATCCACGCGACAAAACTCGAGGCTCCAAAAGAGAAAATCAAAGGGCCTCTCCTCCTCTTTCCATCCATGTCGGGTTGATCGAATTTCGTTTGGCGTCGTGGGAGTTTTAGCTGCTCAAAGTCAAGGGTTTCAAGTTGGATCTGGCGGGGCTACAGTGCGTCGAACTGGGTCCCACTCTGGGCGTGGGTGCGCGGCACGAAGGCAGAGGCGATGACGAACTCCGATGATCCCCCGGCTGGCTGACGTGGTGGCAAACTCCAACCCTAGGCGTCGAGCATGCCTGGAGTGTGAAAACCGTGAGCTGATACCTTTTTATGTTATTTTATTTACTTTATTTGTCCATGCCATTAGTTTAATTAACTTAGTAATTATTTTTTTTATTTTTTTATAATAATAGATTCTTTTTAGATTCTTTTTTAACAACATTGTTTAAACATGAGTTTTTGAAAAATATATATATACATTAATTTTTGAAATATATATAAATGAGTTTTTGAAATACATATACATTGATTTAGAAATAAAAATATTTGTTGATTTGAAAATATAAACAACTTTGAAATAAAAATATAATCTTTATAAACAACTTTGAAATAAAAATATAATCTTTATAAACAACTTTGAAATAAAAATATACTCTTTATAAAACAAGAAGAGATATAAAAATATGAGTATTATAATGTATGTAGCGAATGAGAAATATGATTTTTAGTTTGGTAACGAATTAAAAATATGATTTTTATTAATGTAGAGTAATAAAAATATAATTTTTATTAAGGTAGATTAGTAAAAATATGATTTTTATATCATAGGAGGAATAAAAATATGATCTTTATTATATGAATAGCGGTGTAAAAATAGATTTTTTATCTATATAGTAGCGGTATAAAAATGTGATTTTTATCCATGTAGAATGATTATAAAAATGTGATTTTTATATACATAGCAATATTATAAAAATGTGATTTTTATATATGTAGTGGCTATGGACAATGAAATTGACAAAAGACGAGCACGACGAAGATTTCCTACATATGAAGAGTCGTGGCGTTTGGTTTAGCAATCGGTAAGAACTCCTCACTTTTATTTTATTTTCTAGTTGAAATATATACTAGGATGCAGACGGTGTTTAGTAGCACCCGACACCAGTCGTCCACAGACCATAGACAGCTTGTATGCTTGTTTTTTTGATTTTGATGTGTAGTTGATTACGTGTTGTGATGTGAAATGAAATAAAATATTTATATAGTTAAAAATATTTTATAGTTGAAAATAGAATTTTTAACGTGTATTAAAAATGAAATAAATAAATATAAACAAATCGGACGATTTGTTTATATAAACACATTTGACTGATATTGATTGGGACGATAAATTTTACACATCGCCCAACTGCACAAATAAAATATGTGTTTGTTGATTTGAAACCCCACACGAGTATTGGTATGAGATTTGACGTACACTAATCCCGATTGTTTAGTTGTATGTCAATCGATGGATTGACAGACTATGTAAGCGTTAATTATTTATATTTAATGCTTATGCAGTTGTGTGGTGCACTCTGGATGATGATTGATTATTTATCGTTGCTATTATATACATGTGTTGTAGAAAATCCACATAATTAACATTATATGGTAATTGATTGGGCCTCATTCCAATTTGGAAAATAAGAAAATAATTTCAAGTATTGAATAAAAGCCGGGTTGATTAGATTGACGCCATTTTGACGTGAACGATATTTATATTGATTTTATTCATTTTATAATGAATATCGAAAGTGATTTCAAAATCTGATATTTTGAAATGAATTGAAATTCGGATTTAATTGAAATGAATTGAAATTCGGATTTAAATTGAAATGAATTGAAATTCGGATTTAAATTGAAATGAGTTGAAATTCGGATTTAAATTGAAATGAATTGAAATTCGGATTTAAATTGAAATGAATTGAAATTCGAATTAAATTGAAACGAATTGAAATTCGAATTAAATTGAAATGAATTGAAATTCGAATTAAATTGAAATGAATTGAAATTCGAATTAAATTGAAAAGATTGAAATTCGAATTAGATTGAAAAAGAATTGAAATTCGAATTAGATTGAAATCGTTTTGAATTGAATTTAAAACGTATTGAAATTGAACTGAAATTGATTTGAATTGAAACCGATTTTAATTGAAATGGATTTGAATTGAAATCGAGTTGAAATGAATTTAAAACAAATTTATATTGGAAAGATTAAATTTTGATTTTAATTTGAGATGGAAGTTGAAATTGTTTTGAAAACGAATTTAAAATGATTTATAAAATATGTTTTGAAAGGAAATCGACGAAATATATATAATATATATTATATATATATTGGCCTAAATAGAACGCTCCGCGCTGCGGCAGTTCGCGAATTTCGACCATTGACTTCGAATGGACATTGCGGGAGATCCGACCGTCGGATTCTCCTAAAACCGGGACCGTTGGGTTCATATCGAAAATAACTTTCCAATGAATATTAGAAATTTGAATTCTAACGGTTGGATTTGGAATTATGTCCAAATCAAATTTGAAAAAGGTCGTTGTAAGTCCAGTTCGATGGCCTTTGATGGAAATCGACTGTACGAGCCTTGATAAAATTATTAAAAATGGTAATAATTTATGTAAAATCATAAGAAATGATTTGTGAAGAATTGGGATGAAAATTTCCATATTTGAAAAGATAAAAGTAGTTTTTAATCGAAATGAACTAGTTTTGAACTAGAATAATAATTTATTTATTTTTAAAATAAATAAATTATATTTGAAATGGTTTTGAAAATAACCAGGATTTCCAATAATTGAATTGGAATGGATTGGAATCAAAATCATCTTCGGAATAGTTAGATGTTGGATTTCGTGATTATACAGATGTTGTTATGGAAATTTGAAAGATATATATATATATATATATATCGTTATTTCCAATATGATATTTGTTTGTCGAAGAATTTGATATTGAATATAAGCCGATATATTTTCTATTCAGAGCCTTGTATTTAATATCAAATGTGATTTGGATTTGTCGTGAATGGTGTCTTCATTAACACTACTCTTAAGCCCAGTTGAGAAAAAGATTAATTATTTTTATTTAGATTTAATGAAGTGTACCAATTAAATAATATTTAATTGGAATTGAATTGGTATTGATTTTTGGGTTTATCGTGAACAGGGTTTTAAATAACACTTGTTCTTTAACCCGATAATTAATGGAATGCGATTTTGGTTGTCGTGAACGTTATCTACAATAATTCTTAGACCCAACGGAGTTAAGAAAATCAAAAACTAACTGGAGATTAGTTAAGTTGAATGGTTTCTTGGGTATTGATCTGATGTTGGTTTCGGCCTTCGGGGTTAATACTTAGGGAATTGCTCACTTGCTATTTTACGGTTAAAAGCTGATAGAATGGAATGTGATTTTGGGTTTATCGTGAACTGTGTTTTAAATGACATTGATTCTTTAACCCAGTTAAAGATTAAAACTAAGTGGAGTTTTAATGAATCTTTAATTAGATTGAAAAGATCGAGAATGGACTATAACCAGTTTTGCTTCAGGCGATAGTTAAATCTGTAATTAGATTTGAACGTGAAATGGTAATTGGACTTACTGATAACACTGTGGTGTTAGATATGAAGTATTACCAGTTTTACTTCATGGGATGTATAGGTTGTGATTGGGAATTTAAAACAAATGATTACTTCGGTAAGGTTCGTTAATCCCGACTAGTTTGGATAAACCATAATTTGGTTTGAATTGATATTCAAAGGAAGATTAAAGAATAAATTTAAAAGAATTTATCTTTGATAAAATTAATGGGAACTTTTCCCTAAGAATGTGAAATTTAGAAACTAATTGTAGGTTAGCTAAGAAGAATGGTTTCCTGGGTATTGATCTGATGTTGGTTTCGGCCTTCGGGGTTAATATTTGGGGAATTATTCTCTTGCCAATTTACGGTTAGTGACCGATGAATTGGAATAAGGCGTATGCTGTGTTTGTGTAACACTTGTTTATTATATACGCGAGTTATTCGGAAAGACCGGGTTTATCCCATTCTGAATAAATGATACGACGATAAGTCGAAGATGAAGACGTGGTTGAAGACCGGAGGTCTTCACGTCGTTTGGGTGATTACTGATGATCTTGATTGGGCTGTACACCTAAGAGGAGGGAATCAGTTAGTGGTTGTCGAGACGTACTTAGAGATCGATGGATATGCGAGGTACTAGATGCCTCCGGTTTTGTTCAGACCTAGAACGAACTTGTAAATGGACTGTGTGTCTGACATTGGATTTTATTCTGTGTGATTGATTTCTATTAAATATATATCTGTTTGGCGGCGGAGAATTTATTCTCTTGCTTAACGCCCTTCTCTGAGACGTACGAGCTCAGGGGTTATATACTGATGGATATCAAATGCATAAAGTGAATTGCCTGTGTGGCATTTCTAAAGGAAAAATGATCAAGGCTCTTGTTGAAAAGCAAAGTCTTGTGGTTGATGATCAAAGAACGGCCTTTGTGGCATAGCTTTGTGTAACGTTTAATTCGTGAGTTTCACACCCGGTATGAACCAAAAACGGGAGACGGATATCGGGGAGGGCATGCGTTTCCTTCTAGTTAGAAGTGGCATCAGTGGTTTTACACGCCCTGACGAATTTTACTTATGTGGTTGTTGTTGTTGCGAGGCGCCTCGGATATATCGGTGACTATGTGAAGCCGATGGAGTCATTTGTTGGCTCATTTACGCCCCATATGGCGGGGAAACGCAGTGTTCAGGAATTATAATCCACATCGGTGGACCGGCCCTGAGTCCAAGGGACGATGCGTTCAGTTCCTGAGACTCGGACTAGACAGTCTCGAATCGGTGAGGACGATCCCTAGCCTCTGTTCATATCATAAATGATAACCCAACTTCCAATACGACATTTTGAGGTTTTGATTGTATACCTATATATGGCGACATAGTGGTATGGGACATTCATGCCGCCTATGATTGATATTTATGATTGTATATAAAATCAGAAACTAACTGGAAATGAGCTAAGATGGGTGGTTTCCTGGGTATTAGTCTGATGTTGGTTTCGGCCTTCGGGGTTAATACTTAGGGAATCGTTCTCTTACTAATTTACGGTTGGAGTCTGATTAAGAATTAAAACATGAAATTTAGCATATCAAGCATTCTTTGGCTATTATAAGGTAAAAACCCTATCCTCCGGCTTGCGTTGCATTGTGTGATGGGACCTGGGTCTTATAATAGCTTCATTGCTATTTGTTTAGCATTGCGCTGTTTGTTTTTATGCACTGGTATTCTTGGGAGGAAACCCGTTCCGTGTTATACGGCGTGGTCCCTTGATTTACCTAACTTTAAAATAAAGATTAATAACTGTTTTAGTTCTCACACCAGTCACATGACTGACCTGGAGTTTATTGTTTTAGCCTAAACTCTGGGTGCCCTCATTTTCCGCACGGGCAGCTAGTAGTTTTGGTTTTGCATATTTATATTCACAGGATCCTGGTTTACAGCTGGAATGATATCCGGAAAGCTATGTATCCATATATCTCCTTCAGTTGTGTATTGTATTATTTTCCGCTGCTATGTAATGTATTGTAATCTATGATATTTTATAATGTGTAATATTTATTTATACTCTGTATATTCTTGTATTCTGATGGAATTGTTGTAATATACAATGAAATGTTCTTATGTTTGCGCTCTGATTCGTCTTGTCCTCAAAGTAATTCGTTCTTCTCTTCTCTTCGGAGACCGGAGAAGTTCGGGTCGCTTCAATCTCACTCTTATATAAATTCTGTTATATAATATTTCATTTCAAATTAATTATTTTCCCATTCCGTAGGTCTCGACTTCGCTATATTCTTATATAAGTTCCAAAAATTTCTATATCCACTATCTAAAATCGAATATCCTCAAATTTCATTTAAATTTCAAAATTTCAGTTTTGAACTCTTAATCAATTCAAATATCTAATATCAAACTTAGATTTATGACTCTATTGGTTGTAAACCAAATTTTTTTCTTCTTCCAATTTTCCAATTGTTAAGCTCGTCGCTTCATTCACATCTTTATATCAAATTTCCATTCACGCATTATTACTCCTCCATATTCGCGTTCTTCGACCGTAGATTAACAAGCGAACAACTTCCTAAGTATCAACCCCGAAGGCCGAAACCAACATCAGATCAATACTCAGAAAGTCATTCAACTTGACTAATCTCCAGTCAGTTTCCAATTTTCTTAATTTCATTTCATATTTTCTTATAAAATCATTTCTTATGCAATTCTCGAATTCAATTTACGAATCCACTTCTTTCACGTTATGTCGCTCTTCGTTCTTGGCATACGACTTATTATTATTATTATTATTATTATTATTATTATTATTATTATTATTATTATTCAGTTTCTTACCATTCTGGTCTATCAAAATTCGTTAAGCCTACCACGATCTTTTTGAATAACATTTCCAATCATGATATTTGAAGAAAATCACTTATTATCATTGGAAAACATTTCCAAACATTCACCAATCTTTATTTTCGATAGAAAATTCACTTTATTCTCAGGGGAAAACATTTCTACATATGTTGTTTGAATTAAAACATATATTAAATAAAAGGTCACTATACTCATCCTCTTACTTCACTTAACCATTCTTGCTATCGAACCTTAATGAAGTCAATAAAGTTGGGGTATATTTACCTCTCAGACTCTAGCTGAACAACATTATTAACTTCAAAATAGATAAGTTCACCACTTCAAATACCCATAAAACATTCATTCTCAACTTCCGAATTCAAATTAAGATTTTTTGTCTTTTATAATAATCGTTGATTGTAACAATAATTCGTGCCTTTAAAATATTTAACTTTAAAATATACTTCATTCATTAATCCGAGTACGTAAACAATTAATTTATGATATATTGATATTTTTGATTTAAAACGGGAAGTAAATACCGTTTTTCTGAAATTAGACATAGTCGACTTCCATAAACAACTTCCTTTCGGATAATATCTTTTCCTATAATATATTTCGAACTTTGAAAGTCATTTGATTTATATTCTGAACTTCAGAATAATCTCACCGTACTGGTCAACTCCATTTCCTTTATCTCCATTCTCATTTGCAACATTTTTGCTTCCAAACATCATTTACTTCTAAAAAGTAAATATTATTCCTTTTATACGAATCTGGACTCGTTACGTCAAATTGGCTTTGATGTAAATACTGGTCTAAATCTCTTTAACATCTTCATTCCTATTCCGCTTTACCTCATTCTCTATTTACTTCATTTACAACTCTCATTAATCATCCACTTCTTGTTGATTAATTAACAAGTTCATAACTTATTATCGAATTCGTATATTCATTTATACGTTATTAGTTCGAAACCAATTATAATTGATCACACTAAATTCTGAATAATCTAAATAAATTAGTAATAGAATTTAACACCATCGAATTCAAATTTATTTATATTCTGGATATAAAATTCATCGTTTCATCTCTGAAACGATTTCAAATTTCCCCTTTTTCATTCAAATTCCCAACGCAATTTTTTTTTCAAATAAATTTCAGTTATCCATTATTGTTAATTAGAGAAATCGATTCATTGATTTTTCTTATACTTATCTTCCTTAGATATCATTCGATGATGGGTCTGGGATTCAAACATAATGGAATTTTATCAAAGGGAAGTTCTTGCAAAGCTGGATTCGAAGACTTCCGAAGACTGGGGATTCCAAAATTTTCAAATCTCAAAAATAATTTTTTTTATTTCCGCTGTATTAGTTTCAAAATACTTGATATCTCTAAAATAGTTTATCTTCAAAAATTATTTTTCAATTTTTTTTTCTATTTTCAAGATCCGTTTTAAACCCAATAAGCTAAGCTTTGAATAAACCAAAGCTCTAATACCAACTGTAACGTCCCGCCTTTTTAACCTCTTCAAATTGGTAATTAAACCGGTTTAAAACGTCCAAATCGACGGTTCGTTATTTTGCTTACAGAGTTTAAAATACAGAATCGACTCAAAAATCACAAAATGAATAATGGCATAATATTTGAACAGTGAAATAAACCTTTATATATAATATGAATCTTTGATACAAGATTTTTTTTCTATACAACGGGATGAAAATACGGTTTTGAATACAAAGAAATATTTACTGTTTTAAAAATCTTTAGAGTGCGCGTCTCCTGGAATAACCAGCTTTGCCAATCTTCAGATCCTAAGCTGTACTCTTTAAATCTGAAATGCTCGGATCTGACCTGAGCGTTCCATGCAAAAACATAAAACACTTGAGTCGGGATTAATCATATGTTCAAGTAAATTAATTTCAATAGAAACTGAAATATAAGGGTTAATCCTAACATCGAACTCAGGAAAAAAAACTATCAAGATGTAGCATAGCAAATTTGGACGAATCGAGTTGGAACAACATATGGATTTATATATATACGTATGCCAATGACATATATATACACATACAGTGGTATGTATATACATATGTGTACATCGGCCACCACATATACATACAACATATATAAGTATGTCGATGACATATATATACACATACAGTGGTATGTATATACATATGTGTACATCGACCACCATACATATATATATAGACTATAATCTTCCTCCGAATGACCAGGAAATGCACAAGGGATTACGAGATGGTATATGCGACTTGGCCAAAAGGTATGACAAATGCATGCAGATTGAACAACTTCATTTCAGCAAACTCATCTCAGTAAAGAGAATGTTTCAGCCAGCTCATTTTGGTAGTGCATGGTTAGATAAATTATATTGGCTAAGGGATCTAAATCAACAAGTGCAGGGAATCACCCAAAACTACTGAGTCAACAAAGAATGTACTGCATGGTCAATGAATCAGCAACACCAGTGAGCGAGTGGTTATGCATATACGTGTACAAGAGTGGGTGTGCATAGGATGTGTTAATGTAAGCTACCGGATGTTTATAAACACCAGTGAGCAGGTAAGTGCGGTTCAAAGAATGCCAAAGGTATGGTATTACAGGTGTGTTTATGACACGCTAACTTCAAATATAACCAACCTTTGTTTAGAACAAGACATGAATTCAGTTTCCACAATTCTAAACAAGACAGCAAATAAATGACACAATGTAAAGCTAGATGAAAATTTACTTATAAATTTATTCATGAAGGGTATTTATCACTAAGATATTTCAGGTGTAGACATCAAACTGGACATACATAAGCATAATAAGGTGCAGATAATTTTACCAGTACCTAATGCAAGTACTAATTCCCATTCCAACGTTAAATGTTAACAAAGCATAACTAGTGCAGAAATATATATAAGCATGTGTATTTAGTAATAACCATAGTATGGGTTTTAAGGGTTTTGAGGGTGTCAGTTTACAAGCAAACATGGTGTTCCAACGTGCCCAACAATCTGTGAAGACAAAAGTTGACATGCAACAGGTTCATGGTGTAAGAAGGGCGGCGGCTACATATACATAGCAGAGAATTGCATATACAAACCAACACTTCAAAATGAAAGAAACCATACGGCATCACAGCAGGATTTAAATTAGGCCATAGTTTAATATGTGTTTTCTACAGTTTTTTCTCTTTTTCTTTTTTCTTACATACTTCTCATAATTCATATATCAACTTAAATGAGATTTCATTACAAATCGTATTTCCAAAATATGGTGGCATATATGGCAAATTCATGTGTTTAGTTAGAATGAAACAACAAGTATATATATACTGTATACAGATGAAACAGGGGTTATAACTGCCTCAATTGAACAAGTATGTAAACTGTATATGGACATGTGAAACAACAAGTACATAAACTACTAAAGTCACCATGATGGCATACAAAATGTACATGAACTGTATATAAAAACAATTGAACAAGTATATGGACTATATATAAAAACATCAAGTTACCAGCAATAAAAGTGTTATAAAATTACTACGAAGTTCTAGATAAACAATGTTAGCTTAATACCACGAGCTGGTGTTCACATTTTATATTTATCACCTTTATAGCCACAAAAAGCTAAACCAATTTTCAATACGACAAAGGAAAGTATGGTTTATAGTTCAGTGTCAGGTTTGATAAGCGAAAATTAAATGAAAAAGGCTAGCGGTTGTTAGGTTGAAGTCTTTAGGTTGATCCATTTTATATGACACCGTACATAAATCATATCTGGATTCCGGAGCAGGCAGCTAAGGCTTAAGTCATGATATTATATACTAAATTCATACATAACGGCACTTTAAGGGCTCAAACATTTCACTGTCGAGTGTTACTACACATCATAAAAAAAATCTGAATGAAACATTACGGTCAATCTATATTTCAAGGAAATCTAACATATAATACCATAGGCGCTCTCAGGTTGGAAATGTGCACTAATAACATGTATTTAGCCCACGTATTTAATTGTCAAATTAGTAGAACTATTCTAATAGTTCCAATTGAATGCACAGCAGAGTTTTCTCATATTACATACATATCTAGATAGCTCGGGGTCGAGAGCAGGCAAGGGGAACAAGGTGGTAAACTCAGTGAAGTTCAAATAGCCAACAATATCAAAGTAAACTATTATATTCGGATTTTATCAAAAATCGAAATACTTAAACGGGATAAATCGTGAGTTTTAAAAACTCACAATTATATTCAATTTTTATTGAAAACAAATTAGTTGAACACAAGATTAATCATGAGTGAGATGCTCACCTTAAAACTAGCGCAGTGATTTTGGAATAGGAAAACGATTGGATTTAATGGCAAATCTGATGAAGTTGGCTCGTGAGTTGAAGGACAGCTGAGGCGAATCACCAACAAAAGCTAGATGGCCCCTTCGATTTTTGAAAACGATGGCGATTTGAAATTGGCTCTATGGACTGGCTTTGGCAGTGACAGCGAACGATGTTGAAGTGGCTTGGGTGGCTTGCGATTTGGCTTCGAATTAGGGAAACGATTTGGATTAGGGTTTTGGGGAAAATGATTTGGCTTCTGCCATTAAAGAATGAAGAGGGCTTTGGATTATTTTGCTGAGGAGATAGTGAAGGCACAGATTTCAGTCAGAAGAAATTAGGGAAAAAGGGTTTTCAATTATTATTTTTGTTGCTAAGGGAAATGAACGAGGAAGTGATTTTATAGAATGAGAAAAGAGAAGATAAGAACAACGTAAAATCACTAGATTATAGGGTCTGCGCGAATTCAGTTATAGGTTGGCATGTAAATTTCTAATGTAGGTTATATTTGGGTAGAAAATATATGGGGAAGGTGTTTATTTATTGGTACTCCAAAAATCTAATCCTACCGCAAATTATAACTACGTTTTATTTTTATTTTATTATCGTAAATAACTCCAATAGCAACCAAAATTAGACGTGCTATTACGTCTCGATGGTCTAAACCCAATAAAGTTTGTTTGATCAATCTCCGGTTATGTTTGCACGATGTTATTCAATTTATTTTTCGGTTTTAAATTTTGTCTGCTGCCACAACAACTTCGTTTGGCTTTACATTTTGATACGTTAAATTTCAATTCTTTATATACATACATATCCAAGTCAATTCCCATATAGTTAAACAAATAAATTTTCCAATTTATTTACCGTCAATAACGTTTTATTTATTTATTTTCAAATACAACCATTTCTATTCTTCCATCGAATTCAAATATACAACCAAACGCAAATCAATTTTCAACAATGAATATTTCATTCTCAACCACCCATACATAATTCAATTCATATACAAATCATATATTCGATTTTACATTTCTAAATCCATTATCAATATAAAATTGATTATTAACAGTAAATTCTTTTATTCATTCCACCTTCCAATTGTCAAAAATTCCTGGATGTTACATCTTATTTGTGTATGTGGTTGTTAATGTTATATGTGGTTATATGCAAGTAAATTACTGTTATGTGGTTAATGTCGATTATGGTTGAAGTATACATATGAACTATAAAAATGGATTAGTGATTTACATGTTAAAGTAAGTGATTTAGAACTCAAAACCATAAATAAAATGGGTGGTTGAATTGGACGATAACTTGTTTGAAATATGCATGTACATATATATGTAGTGAAAATGGTAGTTGAAATAATTACTTGAATAAACAAGTATATGGAACGAATATTAAACATTGGTTTCTGCTGGCGCGACTTTATTCAATATAAACAAGACATATGTACACAATTTTATTTATTGTATGTTGATGTCTTTGGATATGGATTATTTATAAAAGTAATAGTTAATCATTTATTAACAATAGTTAATAATTTGTTTGGAAAATAGTATGGAACGGTGTTTGAGTGTCGACGATTTTGACATTTAGGCAGAAAATGCCAAACTGTGGTGTTTGATGATTAATAAATGTTAATCGCGTAATGACATATTGAAACCATACAAGTCTAATTATATGGTTGTTAATTGAGTTTTATTCCCAATTGAGAATTAATTGGATGTTTTAATAATAAAACATTGGGTAAAAAATAAAAGTTTAAATTTGATATCTGATTTTTGATGGATGCAAAGTTTAAGTCATTACGACGAAATTTCATAAAGAAAAGAAACTGATTTAAAATAGTTTTCAAACAATTAAGGCATGTTTTAAATTTTATTTTAAAATGGATAGTAACTGGGAAAAGTGAAGTTCGGCAGGGTATCGGGGAAATGTTTTAAAAAGAAATCCTTTTCAAAATATCTTGTTTATTTTTATATTGGACGTTAGGAAAATTTGGGCATCAAAAGAAGAAGTTTTGAAAAATAATATTATTTTTATAATAAAATAATAATACAATAGAAATTTAATGGAATATTTTGATTTTGAGTTGAAAATGGAAATATAGTTTCCGAAAATTATTATATAGTTATTACATAATAAATAAACTATTTTGAAGAAGCTAATGAATGATACAAGTAGGATGAATGCTTCAACAAAATCGGATTCTAATGGATTAATTTAAAGAACCAGACGGGCAGAAGGGAAACCAAAGGCCGAATTCTGAATTACGTTTTGAAGAAATATGTTAACACTGTGTGGAGGGAGAGGAATGTAATCATATTTAATTCTGGCAAAGCTTTGGATAATAATCAGTTGAATAGGAAAATCAGAATGGAAACCAGGTATGGCATCAGATTTTTGAGCTTTACTTTTGATCTCGGAATCATATTTGCTTTACGGGACTGACGTGCTTTTTGTTTTTTTGTTTTCTTTGTCTGTTCTCTCTTTCGTGTGATGTACCGTGTTTCTACGTTCTCTTATGTGTGTTGTAATTTTCTTTTTTTTCTCTGGTACATCAATAAAGTGGTAGGGGTCCACTTAACCCTGTAAGCCTTGCAAAAAAAAAACTATTTTGATTTTAATATATAAAATTAATTTAATTTGATTTTGACTTCAAATGGACGTGCCGAGAGATCCAACAATCGAATTTTCCTAAAACGAAAAACATTTGATTCGAAATAAGAAGAGCTTTCAAATGGTATGTGAAATTTTGAAATCCAACATTTAGATCTTGAGATAAGTTTAAAACAATTTTGAATAAAAACAGTGCCAATGCCATTAGTAACCTGAAAATGGATTTTAACGAAATGAGTTACTTTTAAATTATTAAAAATATGGAAAAATTATGATAAGTCTTAATAAGTGATTTGGAAAAGAAATATGATCAATGAAAGTTTTAAACAAAAGTTTAAAGAGTATAAATCTTTGATAAGACTTAAGGGGGTAATTCCCAAACAAAAAGGAAGCTTTGAGTAAAAAAATTATCCCCAAAATGCAATAAGACTCAGGATATCTTTGTTGATTTTAAAGATACGATAGTTATTCTTAATGAATGGGTTTTGATCCATTGTGAATAACTAAACAACGTGATGAAACGTCGTTGACTATGATTGAAGGCCGGAGACCTTCACATCGGAAGGATTGCTTGTTGATGTCTCGGGTGGCCACCCAATTATGGGATTATATTGTGGCGACGATCTAACCATATTTGGTGCGATTCAAAATGCAAGGGCTTTACACCCAAGTGGGGTCATGGAATAAAGCGCCTTAAGTTTTGTTCAAAACCCAGAACGAACTTATAAATGGATGTGTGTCTAACATTGTAGCCTACAGCATAACCAATTGGTCTCTATTAATGTTACATCAGTTGATGGCGGAGAATTTATTCTCTTAGCTTAACACCCTCCTTCTAGACTTCAAAGGGTTATATATTAATAGACACCGATTATATGTTGTGAATTGGCAATGTGGCATGCTAAATGCTGAGCCGATCAAAGCTTATGTTGAAAAGCAGAGCTTTGTGGATGATGATCAAAACATGGATGATATAACTTAGAATGTGTTGAAACGTGAATGTAAAGCCTCACAACACATGAATAGCCGAAAACATGATGATGGACCACAAAGATTAGGACTAACGTTTCCTTCTAGCTAAAAAGTAATGCCATGATATGGAGCCAAGGCAGGTTTACTTATGCGGATGATAGATGGCGTGCCTCGGATGATGGTCAAACACAACCTAGGAACATTATGTTCAGGAAAGATTCCAATCAACCTATAGTGCTGGTTGGGTCTGCCAATCCGAAGGATCACATGCGTGTTAGTCCTGGACATCTTGCTAGAGATGATCCAAACGGTTAAGCAAGATTCTTTTCCTTGGTCATTGTTGGAATCCAACTTCCAATACGAGCTTGCATTTTCAGTTATAACCTAATAGCCAATATAATGGGATGGGACATTATGCGAGTTGAGATTTATACAATTATTTTCGAAAGTGATTTTCGTACCTAGACATTAATAATAATATCAAAAGTATTTGTTTTAACAATACCAAGCATATTTGGTTATTATACGGTAAAATTCTATCCTCCTGTATGTGTTGCATTGTGTGATGGGACCTGAGTCTTTAATAACTCCATTTTTCAAAAGCATGAATTTTGAAACCCCTTAATTTTTGTTGATGATTGTATGATATGGGTTATGGTTTGTTATCTTTTATTTAAACTGGTTAATCCAAGCCTGACCCAAGTGTTTTTCACTTGGGTTAGATTCGGGTGTGTGTTTCAGATTGAAATAGGTGGATGATGAGTTTTTTAGTCGATTTAGAAAAACCGGAGTTCCTCATCAGATGGCAGGACGTATTATACTACCTATATTTGGATGTATATTGATAGATGATGTAAGTATGTGTTTAACTCAAATGATATAAATGTTTTCCACTGTAGAGATATATTGAATTATATTTTTTTCTGTTCCGCTGTGTTTGTTATGATAAAACCCCAATGAATCGAGTTTGTGACATTTGATATTGCAGTACACAAACACCATGGATGTGTTAAGTATCGATTATCGAAGGTCGGAAATTTGGTATATCGCATGACATTCCGAGGATGCTTACCTTTCGAACTGGACTTGTATGGTTTACGATCGGTTCAAAGGGCGAGGATTTTCGGGGTCGTCTCAAACATAGTCAGCATCACAATAGAAACTAAATTGAATGAATCATTTTTAGGATAAAATAAACCAAAGTATAATGTATGTTTGACATATCATAGAATATGTTTTACAGATTTTAAGTGAGTTTCCTTAGGTTGTTAATGATATCTTGCGCAGAGACAAACACAATGCATTATGTCTGGTCTACTCGTGGTTATATAATAAAGAACATGCCATACACCTATGTAATTTATGATCTGCAACTTTCAAAGAGTCGTCTTTACTTAATTCTTCATTGGTTGCCATGGGTGTGAGTTTTCCTTTAGTATTATCTATGTTAAATTTATTAATTAAATCCCTAGCATATTTTCTTGATTATTAATTATTCCAATATCTAATTGTCTTATTTGTAATCCTAATAGGAAATTGAGTTCTCCCATGTGACTAATTTCAAATCTTTCGTGGTGATCTAAGAAAATTCTTGATTCATTCTATTATTTGTTAATCCAAAAATGATATTGTCCACATAGATTGTACTAAATGAATATCATTTCTCTTCTTTTAATAAATAGAGCATTATCGACTTTACCAATTTCAAAATTTGATTCTAACAAATAAGTTCTTACTCTATCATACCTGGCTCTAGGAGCTTGTTTTAATCCATACAAAGCTTTCTTTAACTTATAAACATGGTTTGGAAATGTTTCATCTTTGAAAAATGGGGGTTGTTCAACATTAACATCTTATTTAACAATTCCATTTAGAAAAGAACTTTTTACATCCATTTGAAATAGTTTGAAATTACTATAATTAGCGAAAGCAAGTAGAATTCTAGTAGCCTCCGATCTTGCTACATGGGCAAAGGTTGCGACATAATCTATTCCTTCTTCTTGACAGTATCCTTGTGCAACTAGTCGAGCTTTATATCTAACGATATCACCAAGTTCATTCATTTTATTTTTTTAAACCCATTTAGTTCCTATTATAGTTTTATCCTATGGTCTACGAACAAGTTCCCATACATCGTTTATGTTGAATTGATTCAATTCTTCTTGCATAGCAATTATCCATGAATCCTCAGACGATGCTTCCTTGAATTTTTTGTTCAATACTTGATATAATTGCTAAATTACTCATGTTATTTATTTGATTTCTAGATATAACTATAGATTCGATATCTCTTAGTATATTTTCTATAGGATGGTCTCTTAGAAGTCTATTTATTTTATTGGGTTGATTAATTTCATTCTTTATTTCATTTAGTTCATTATTATTATCAAATTAATCTTCATTATGTTCCTGATTTAAATCTTTATAATTTTCATCAAAAGATACATTTAGAGTTTCTTCAATAGTATTAGTTTTTTAAATTAAAAATTCTATATGTTTTACTTCTACTTGAGTATCCAATAAATAGTCCTCTATCTGATTTATAACCATATTTATTTAGATTTTCTTTAGTATTTAAAATAAAACATGTACTTTCAAAAATTATAAAATAAGATACTTTTCGTTTCTTATTATAAATAAGTGTGTATGGAATTTTGTTGTTTAATGGTTTAATTAAAATTCTATTTAATATATATCAAGCTAATGCAATTGCTTCAGCCAAAAAACTTTATGGTAAATTACTATCAGAAAGCATAGTTCTCGCACACTCTTGTATCATTCTAGTTTTACGCTCAATTACTCCATTTTGTTGAGGAGTTCTCCAAAAAGAGAAATTATGAGTGATGCCCTTTTTACTATAGAAATTCTCAAAATTTTCATTTTCAAATTCTCCACCGTGGCCGCTACTATAGTTGTAATGTCCCGTATTTTAGCGATATAATAATTAATTTATTTAATTAATTATATAGCGATTCAGAGAATTTAATGGTTGTTTAATTAAATAATAGTGAATATTTAATTAATATAAATAATAGAATAATATATTTAATTCTGAAATGGTCGGAAATAGTGAATTGATGATATGGTGTGAACTGGATAATTCAAAATATATAGAATTCAGTTTGGAATTGTATTAGAATAACGAATATATTATATAAACAAAGTTTGAATGTATAACTATATTATAATTATAATCGAGCTCGAAATGGCGCTGTAGTTCGTAACTTGGTGATTCGAACTTCAATTGAATATATAGGGTCCCTTTTAAATCGGATTTCTGTGAAACAAGAAATGTTCGGAGCTGGTGAAGTATATTTTTCTAATGGAAGAGAAAAATCGAGATTTTGTCGTGTAGATTTTGATTTATGTCCAAATAAATTTTAGAAAAGTCGCTATGGAATTCCTTTATAATTTATATCGATTTATTTATATTTTGAAATGGATTTAAATATAAATCGAATATCGATGTAACACTGGATTTGGAATATCGACTTATAAATCCAATTGAAGCCGTATGATATTCTATAATGAATATATACGATAATATTTATTTTTAAATATTTAATTTAATTATTTTTAAATATATTTATATATTTAAATGGGTTATTTAGAGCTTTAAAAATAGCAAGTTTTGCAAACAACCTCCGTTTTCGATGAAACCAATTTTGTTGGATCCATAATATTAAATCATTGTTATATTTCAAGTTTCGTGTTTTTTAGAGTCAGTGTGTGGCCGTACGGATTTTTAATGTGAAAAACAATTGATACTTTAACAGTTAAAAATACGCTGTGTGAGCAAAGGAGTCAGTATTCGACGAAACCAGTTTCTTTGGGTCCGTAATGTCAAACTATGCATGCCCAGTTTCGTGATTTTTGGATATTGTATGTTATTATAGGAATTTTTAATCAACAATACAAATAGCAGTTGGTTAAAACTGGATATAATAATCAAATAAAAAAAATATTTTAAAAATCCTATAAATATATCTTCCACTTTACTGAACCTAGAAAATCCATTTCCCCGGTCAAACATAAAATCCGCCATCGTTATCTTATTAAAAACAAACTCGTGATCTTCAAAAATCAAAAAGAAATCAAACTAAAATCAATAAATCCCAAAACATATATGTATGTGATCCTAGAGAGGTCTTCTTCGATCTGGTAGTGGTTTTATAACATTCGGTGGATATTTTCTTCGATCAAAAATTTCCAGCGTATGGGTTTACATTCTAGGGTTGGAAATACTGCGAAATTGAAGCAATGATTCGGGTTATTGATGTAACGACCCCGAAAATCTGAACCAATTTAAAAAATTTAAATTGGCTAAAATAGTGGATTTTAAATATTTAAAATAAATATTTTAAATAATGGCAATGAAAAGTGAGTTTGAATCTACGTTTGAAAACGAATATAATTAATTATAATTATAAACAAGGCCTGAAAAGGCGCTGCAGTTTCAAAAATTGAATCCAAACTTTGTCGGACTGTACCGGGTGCAAAACAAAACGGATTTGAGTGAAACCAAAAATATTTAAATCTGTTAGTGAATACCTTTCTAACGAATCTGAAAAATCGAATTTTCATAGCGGAAAGCAAAAGTTATGGCCAAATGAATTTTCAGAAAGGTCACTATGGAATTTATATAGCCCGTGAAATTGGCCATTTTGCAAACGACCTCGGAATTCAACAAAACCAATTTTGTTGGATCCGGGATGTGAAGTTATTGCTAGGTTTCAAATTTCATAACTTTTGAAGCTAGTATGTGGGCGTGGCAAAGGAAAACGTGTTTTGGTCAATTACAGTTAAATTGGAACGACCAGAAATGGGCCTTTTTGCAAACGGTCTTGGAATTCCACGAAACTAGTTTTGTTGGGACCGTATCGTCAAAACATAGCCATATTTATTTTTCTGGAATTTTTCGAATCATTTTGTGGCCTTGGCAAATTGAAATGTACGTTCAAATTGAATATTGAATGTTATATATTTTAAATTGAATGAAAACTGACTGAAACAGTCGAATGGGCCTACAAAACATATCCCATTGCGTTCGGAATGGGGGTAAAACGCTAGGAACGAGAGTCGTTGGGTTTGGATTGGGGTTCGTGGGCGAAAGGGGTATTTTGGAGATTTTAAAAATTATAAAATAAAATAAAAAATATCATTGGTCAGATACTTTTCTCTCTCCCCGATAATTAAAATCGCGAACGACGGAAATTGCTCTAAGCTTCCCCCTCATTTTCCGATCAATCCACGCACCATTGGACCTCGACCCAGTTGAGGATTTTGTAGCCCTCGTCGAGCTCTTCAAATCCATACCTGGAGCATCCCCTGTCGGTGCGCCATCGTCGAGTTTCGAGCCCAGGAAGTGGCCCACTTTCGAGCGCCGCCGTGACTGGTGGGGACCAATGAGCTGGACGAGACAACCAGGCGCGGGGAGCTGCTTCTAAGCCCTTTCGAGTGGCGAAGGCCGATCGACGTATCGTTGCGTGGATTTTGAGGAAAGTGGAAACCTAGATTTGAACGAAATAGAGAGTAACGGCTTGAAATTATATAAACTATATTATAGCAGTTTAAAGCACTACGGTTTTTGATTTCACTGTAAAAATCATATCTTTTTCGTTTCTTGACGAAATTCAGTGAAACAAGAGACAGTGGACTCGTGTGGACGACTTCTACCTTCTAGAAGAGACCATATATTTTTCTGAGCCTTCTGCTATTTTTGGTGGAGTGGAACCCAAGGTGAGATTTCTAATTTATAAACGATATGGAAAACGACGATGTATAAATTATATAGTCGATGTATGAGTTATATAAGCGTTGTACACCTCTTGTATAAGCGTTGTATAAGTTGTACGTTCGATGTATAAGTTATATATTCGTTGTAAAAATTATATATGTGTTGAAATAGAAGTGAATTGCTATATATAAATATATATATATATATACGCCCCTCGTCCACAAACCATGGATGATATATATACGCCCCTCGTCCACAAACTGGAACTGTTGGATTCGTTTTGAAAAGATCTTTCTAATGATGTAAATTTTGAGAAGATCCAACGGTTAGATTTTCAGATATGTGTAAATCAAATCCGAAGAAAAACAGCGCCACGGCCGCGTTATGGCCCGAAGCGTCGTTTTGAATAAAATGGCTATTTTAAAATAAATAAAAATGGCGATAAATTGTTATAAAATATTATAAACGATATGGATGAGATTTAGAAATTAACTGAAGGTTGGCTGAGTCGAATGGTTTCTTGGGTGTTGATCTGATGTTGGTTTCGGCCTTCGGGGTTAATATTTGGGAAATCGTTCTCTTACTGATTGACGGTTAGTGACT